>OZ038488.1:61502253-61529753 GCA_964036315.1 Acanthosepion esculentum
TAATTTCCATGTCTGAAGGAAGACCTAATACAGTTTATAAATTTAAAAAACAAGGATCATAACATTCATCGAGTTATTGGTAGGTTAATGCATCTTTAAAATTTTGTTAGCGAAGGGATTTCGCCATTTTATATCATTAACTTTACTAAATTTACATTTTGTATGAATGATTCATTGTAATATAAATTGAACTGCATCACATATTTTATATATATATATATATATATATATATATATATATATATATATATATATATATATATATATATATATATATACACACACATATATATACATATATATATATATATATATATGTGTGTGGGTGGGTATAAATGAAATTCGCCAGTATTCTGTATAGACTGCCTTTCGTTTGAATTATCTTTATTGTTCCCTTATCTAAGAGGATCTTTCTTTTACATATGCGATATGTCCGCTCGTTTAAGTGCTCTAGACGTTCACCGTCAATTGCTTGTAAACGCAAGTAGAAGTCAAAGATGGCAGAAGAACGCTTTGTTCAAAACGGATACCTTCAGCTTTCAAGCAATGCATATTTTTTATCAGATAATATATTAATTTTAACAAATTTGCTCCAGAAGAAACATGATTGCATAACAATACCCGGTGTGTTTTTTCATCAGTAATATAAGTAAGAAGAGGAAATATATCTAAAATAATATTCCCGATATTCTCTGCATACCAAGCAAACGGATAAACCCATAAACGAACAAGAATAAATATGAATTTGACATTTATGTGTCTGCAATCGGGTATATTGAAAATGGAAAATGACAGTGGCTCTTGTAAACGTGCCAGGCCATTCTTCTGTATCTCCTTGAAAAACACTTCTTATTGGAAACAGCCGATATTAGGGACTTGCGACAGAAATATCTTTAAAGACGAGAGGCGCTAGATTCATTCTTGTTATTTAGATTTGAATCAAGAGTGACACTGTCGGAAGTAGGGAAGTAATTTATCATTCAATAAGAGGAACGGAACGAGGAAAGGAATTTATGAGAGAGAGTTATGGAAGAATGGTAAGAAAAATTAGAATAGAAAAATTCGTAGGTAAAAAAAACACTAAACAAAGAAAGGAAATGAACGAAAGAACAAGAGACTACAGAATGAGGAAAAAACGGATGAGAAGAAAGAAAGAAAGAAAGAATGAATGAATGAATGAACGAAAGAAAGAAAGAAAGATGTAAATAGTTACAAGAAAAGAAGAATAAATAAATAACGAAATAATGAACAACAGCGAGAAATGAAGAACAATTAAGAATGAGAGAAGGAAAATGCTATAAGGAAGAAAAAACAGAAAAAAAGTTTGAACGAACGAAATAGTTTAATAACTGAATTCATAAACGAATCTAAAGTTCCGAAAGAAAGAAAAAAATGAATATCGATTCAAAAACATGGAGAATAAAGAAAAATGTGAATGAAAAATCAAAAGAAATGTGAGAAGGAAAGAAACTGGCTAAGGAAGGTGAAACTGAAAAAAAAAACGATTGGAAGAAAAAACAGTTTAACAATTAGTGAATGGCTGAATGAATCTTTTTCAGCATTTTCCCCAAGCAAGGCCGTAAAGCCACTAAGACACATGGGTTACTGAATGTGAAAGAATAAATAAAATAAAAAATTCTGGAACGAGAACAATACAGGAAGATTAATCAAGAAGAAAGAAAGAAAAACAGAAAGAAAGTGGTTAAGGAATGAGGAAAGACGGAAAAGAAAGAAAGAAAGAAAGAAAGTGGCTAAGAAATGATAAGACAGATAAGAAAGAAAGAAAGAAAGATAGAAAGAAAGAAAGAAAGATAGAAAGAAAGAAAGAAAGAAAGAAAGAAAGAAAGAGTAGCTAAGGGATGGGGAAAATGGATTATAAAAAAGAAAGAAAGAGAAAAAGAAAGGAACAAACATAAAGAACAAATGGAAAAGTGTCTAAGAAATGGTGAAAAATAAATGAGAAGAAAGAAAAATAGGCTAAAGAACGGGAACAAGATGGATGATAGGAAAATAAGACCTGAAAGAAAGAATGAAAATGCATAAGAAAAATAAAATGAAATATAGATCTCGAATATTGGTGCAAAATGTAGGTCAAAAAGAAAGGGTAAAAATTGAAAAAATGAAAAGAAACATAAATAATAATAATAATAAAACTGTATCTTGAAGGCAAATAGCTTGAGAAAGAAAACTAAAACAAAAACATGAATGAAATTAAATCTGAAAATGAGGCTGTCTAGCGATAAGACAAATATAAAAGGCAAGGGGTGATGCAAAAAGATAACCTGTAAAAAAGAGAAAACTTAAGAAAGATACGACAAAGGAAACCCTGAATAAAACCCCCAAATACCACATACTTTCCGCGGCATTAAAGTATAAAAATAAACGAAAGCCAGTTTATGTGACCAGATAATTTGGTCTATCATCACAAAGCAATATGTGCAGACAAGTAATAAACTCTATATAAACTATGACAGCGAAAAGTGAATTATAAGTTGATAAAGTATTCATAACTCTTATAAAAAGAGGAACTAACAGACATCTTACTCTCGCTCTACCGTCTCTTTCTCTCACTTCACCTCCATCCCCATCCCCATACATATATATATATATATATATATATATATATATATATATATATATATATATATATATATATATATATATATATGGTGGTGTTGGACTCTGCCATCGTATTCGTCGTATGAGAGTCAAGCAACTCAAATTCTAGGAACCGACAACCAGACACAAGTACATATGATTTGATTATAGTAGTGAAGGCCTTGTGCAGAACCAATCACACTTTTGAAGGGCCGAATACAGAGACGTGCCACAAGGTCCCCAAACGACACTCCGCAGGTTTTGAATTTAGAGTTGTTGTACTTCTCCTACATCAGTTGCCAAACCAGTCTGTCCTGCTATTTACCCATAGCTGGGGGGGAGAAGAGGAGGATTCATACATTTCCCAAGGGTATTATCACATATGTGAATATAATGGATTCGGCTGGAATATATATATATATATATATATGTGTGTGTGTGTGTGTGTGTGTGTGTGTGTGTGTGTGTGTGTGTGTGTGTGTGTGTGTGTGTGATAAAGTTCTCAATATCAGAGATAGAGCGTATGTAAATATAAGAGTGAATATTGAAGTGAACACTCAGAGTCGACAGTTCCATGCTAAACTGATGATTGCGTTTAGCTTAAAACAGGCTGTCGCCTCTGAGTTTTGGCTTCAATGTTCATTTTTGTGTATGTATATATATAAATATATATATATAAATATATATATATATATATATCATTGACTTCAATGTTGACTTGTATACATACACATATATATACATATATATATATATATATACATATACGTATATATAAATACATATACGTATATATATATACATATACGTATATATATATATATACACATATACGTATATATATATATATGTATATGTATATATATATATATATATATATATATATATATATATATATACACAAAAGTGTTAAAAAATATAAAATACTGTTACTTTCATCAAAATATATTTGCTATTTTTATTTACATGGTCATATCTTTATTACCACCCAAAAAGTCAAGATATTTCAATGTTTGTTTAAATTAATCAATTAAAAGTTTAAATTTTCACTTGTTTGCTGATAAACTACATTTTCTAATTAAATGTAAATATTTCGCAAATATATTTTTTTATTAAAGTAACAGTATTTTATATTTTTTTAAAACCCTTTTGTATCTGGTCTTAAGATTCTAACAAGAGGTGTATATACACGGATAATTTCCGAACAGGTTCTATGGTGATGGTGTGGTGAAATGCTCGTCGATGTAGACCTATGAGTGTCTGACGGGTCAGTTTTAATCACTAGACTACTTCCACATATTTAATTATAGGGGGGAGTCTTGTATAGCACGACTAACACTTAGAAGAACAGATCTCAATGAAATTGTGCACAATGTACTACGGAAACTCAAAAGAGCTCCCCGACATGTTTCGAATTTAGAGTTTTCCTTCACCAAGTTTATGGAGCCCAATCTACGAATAGCGTACATACACACATAAATAGTATATATATATATATATATATATATATATATATATATATATATATATATATATATATATATATATATATATATATATGTAAGCAAATGTGTGGATGTAGATCCGACGGTATGATGAAAATGTGGAAAAGACAAAGCAAAATCCGAATATGTGAGTTTACTGTTTTTATTTTGTTTTTGTTTTTGTTATTCTGTCGACGTCAGACGTTTCGGTCAAATAAGAAGAAGGTCTATTTGACCGAAACGTCTGACGTCGACAAAATAACAAAAACAAAATAAAAACAGTATACTCACATATTCGGATTTTGCTTTGTCTTTTCCACATTTTCATCATATATATATATATATATATATATATATATATATATATATATATATATATATATATATATATATATATATATATATATATGTATATATATATATATAAAAGTGAACATAGAAGTCAACACTTAGAGACGACAGTCTGTTTCCTGCTAGATGCAATCGTCAGGCTGACGATTGCATCTAGCATGAAACAGACTGTCGCCTCTATGTGTTGACTTCTATGTTCACTTTTATATTCACACGCTCTATCTCTGATATTGAGCACTTTATCCCATAAATATAGCACACTTTAAGACTATATTTCTTCATATATATATATATATATATATATATATATATATATATATATATATATATATATATATATATATACATATGTACCTAAATACATGCATACACAAGGCTGCATTATATGATAAATACCTCAGATTATTCATATTTATATCTGTTAAATTTATTGAGGTTAGAATGATGTTGGACAAAGGAAACTATTCGGATATTTTCCAGGCGTTTTTAAATGTTAATTTATATATTCATGTTTAAATATTACTGTGCAAGTATAATACCAAAAAATTAATAGATGGGGAAGAATTTAACCTAAAACTGTGAGAACCATTCTTTGCAACCAAGATTACTGGCCTACGTTAAATGAAGTAGATGATTCCTTTGGTGTGCTTCTGTTTCATTTCTTTTGTTTAATATAATCGGTGCCTTGACAGGATACCACTGTAAGATTGGACGAATATAAAAGAAAGAAATTTGTGATATGATTGTGTTTTTTTTTATTTTGTTTTCGCTTTCTATTCCGCCCATAGAACAAATTAATGTCTCTTTATTTCTATCGGCTATCGCTTTCGACTAAACAGAAATGATTTGTGCAGGATAGCAGTCTAACTCAATAATATCAATTAAAAAGGATGTAGGTGAGCCGGTCTAACTCAATAGCAACAATCACAAAATAATGTTACCGCTATAAATACATCATATTTTTAAATCATTTCACTGCAACCAAGGCGATAAAGCCACTAAGCCACAAGGGGTGGCTGAGTATGAACGACAACAGAGTGAAGAAATCTGAGAAAAAGATACCGAGGAGAAAAGGCAATAAAAACAGGTTAGTAGTGGATATATATAGGAATTATAATTTTAGGGTACCTCGACGTGGTGTAATGGTTAGCAAGCTTGTCTTGCTAGATCAGTTACGACTGAGTAGTGAGTTCGATCCTCACTGGGTGCCCCGTACTTTCAGTCTTGTGCCACATCTAAGTTGCGCTTAGAAAATCACTATATAGGAATTGCAATTTCCGGATTAGTCTACGTTCAATCAGTCTGAGCGTACGCTAGTGAGAACACTTTAAATATGTAGCTGAAAACGCCATAATATTCGTACGTTATTTGAAATCATAATAAAAATGTAACTGAAAACGCTATAAATATAAGTATGCCACTTGAAAAATATTCGCATGCTGTTTGAAACGTTATAAATATATCGTTGAAAACACTACAGATATGCAAGATAATAGATAGATAAATTGTCTAAATTACGCAAAAATGGAAGTAACACAGTCAACTCATTTTAAAATTAACATTTAAAATTAAATAAAAATAACTTAAAATGTTAAAGAGAAAATGTATTTAATAAAATCGCCATTAGCTTCAACCAGACGACCTTGGAATCTTCTGCAACTCTTATGGACTGTCTCCTTGTTTAATTTGGTGAATGATGCTATAATCTTTGCTTTCAGATCATCTTTGATGTTAAAAGAATTTTTGTTGGTCTCTCACTCAACGGCACCCCTCACATAATAATCAAGGGTGTAGCAGTCTGAGGAGTTCGGTGGCTAGATGTAAGGTATGATGTGGTCACAGAAATTGTTTAACAGCCATGACTGGGTCCTCTTACTTTTGTGACCTGATGCAGATTCCTGTTGCCAGATATAGGATCTTCCAGCTGCCACCCTCTTGACCCGGAGTAGCACTACCTCCTCAAGGAACTTAATGTAGGCATCTGTGTTGAGTCTGAGATCCTGTGGGAAAATGAATGACGTTATCACTTCAAACACCTTCGTAATCACCATTGGATTCAATTAACTCTTTCTGAATCCTCTGCACTGTCCTCAGATTGACACCAAAACACTCCGAGATGTTCGTATTGGAGCTTCCGACACGAATGCCAAGCAGTACAGCATGCCGTTTCCAAATTTCTGGCGGAGTGAATTGCATCATGGTGGTCCTTTTCTCACAGACGGTGCCCAACTGACCCTACACTACTGTGCAGTCGACATAATCAAAAAACAAACAACACGGATGCGCGAAATTAAAAATATAATATGATGACAATTTACCCATCGCGACTTCTACGTACTCTATTTGACAACACTACAATTTGGTTTATTTTGTTTTACGATATATCAACCTTAATGGGTTATTTAATGCCGACAACATTTTTTATTGCTGGTAATATTTTGTTTTGTCAAAAATCTGTTTCTAGTAATATATTTCCTTCAAAATTGATTTGCTTTTATAATTTTTTCAAAAAAGTACTGCTGGTAATAGTTAACTATATTCCCATAGTTGGGACCCTAACAGGTGCTACTACCCCGGGTCAGGGTGGAACTGGGAACACCAGCAATTAAGAGGTGGTTCCACGGTCCTCAAAACCTCCTGATCAGAGGCCTTGCTGCTGGACGTAGTTTAACGTCTTACCCAGGACGGGACAACACTACAAATATGTAATTGGAAGCACTTAAAAACACGATATATATTCAGACTATTTGAAAACATTATAAAATATGTAGTTGAAAACTCTATAAATGCAAGTACGCCATTTGAAAAAACTATAAATATTTAGCTGAAAATGGTATAAATATACGTATGATATTTGAAACCACTATAAATATTCGTACGCCATTTGAAAGCATTATAAATATGTAGGAGAAAACACTATAAATATATGAGAAGAGTCATAGCTGAACATTTCCTAATTTCTGTGCAGGCGAGGCCCATACATAGGTGTGCGACAAATCTAAAAACGGACAAAACAGAGGCTCTAGCTGTTACACAGTATCTTCAAAAGAAAGGTATGATACCCAAGGAAATCCATACAGACATTGCAGAAGACTCTCCTTCCTATACAAATGTGAAAAATTGAATGCGAATCCAAGTGGGACAGGGGTAGCATCAAAGATGAGTCTCGATCAGGTCATTCAAAAGCTCAAGTTGATGTCATTCACTGTATGATTTTGGATGACAGACGTCTTACTGTCCAGCAAATGGCTAAGTCCATAGGCATTAGCTCTGGTTCGGTCTATAACTGTTTTAACTGAGATCTAGGGGATGACAAGATGTCTGCAAGATGTGGCAATAATGCTGACACAAGAGCAGAAGCTGAAAAGGAGTTGCCATTTCTAGGATACTTCCGACGATTCCAGGCTGACCCTGAGAATTTCCACTAGTAACTCAAGATGAAAACTGGGTTCCCCATTCAAAACTGAATTAAAGATTGAAAGCAAACAGGGGAAACCCTCTGGTTCTCCTCTCACGAAGAAGTTCAAGCAGACAGCGTCTGTTGGAAAGATGATGGCCTGTGTTTTTTTTTAAATTTATTCTGAAGATTTACTCATGGTAGACTATCTGGCAAAGGGAAATCTATTAATGTACAGTAGTCGGTGGAGTAATGGATAGCGGCTCGGATTGAGGAATCTAGTCGAATCCATTACATTCACTTAGGTGCTAATACCCTTGTGAAAGTTATGAATACTCTTCTCCTCCTCTTCTTGGTAAATAGTAGGACAGCCCGGTCAAAGTGGCAACTGGTCTACCGCAGAAAGAAATGGCAACCTACTGCGGGAAAAAATCTGCCTCGTCAGTCATGTATCGAAAGATACATGATCGTCTAAGCGTGTATCACGCATGGCACATAACTGACTGACTGACTTATGCATCAGACGTAAGGCAACTGAAGGAAGATCTCAAACCGAAATACAAAGGGAAGCTGAGGGCAAGTGTGCTCTTATTCCAGGACAACGTGCTCGTTTATACTGCTCAAGTTGCAGTTGCTGAATCAGCCAACTCTGTCTTTGAATTGCTAACCCGTCCCCTTTACTCACTAGAATTAGGTCCATCGGATTTCTTCGTGTTTTACGAAACTTACATCCCAGCTGCGTTGTCGTCATTTTGGAAACAACGATAAGATCATATAGGCCGTGGAGGAGTTTTTGGAGGACCAGAACGCCACTTTCTTCCGTGATGGGATTGCACCAAGTGCATTGATGTCATTGGGTACTCTATTGAAAAATAGTGAAAAACTGACTAGTTCCTCTAACTCCATCTGGGAGAGGCTTAGAACTTTTTGAACGACCCTCGTACGTACGCTATTTTAAAACTCTATAAATATTCGTACGTCAACTGAAAGCACTATAAATATGTAATGCAGATAAATATGATGTTAATGCCGATCGATGTGACAGTATACCAACATAAAGCACTGTATTTATGCGGAGTACACTCACTATAAATAGAGACCAAAGGAAAAGTCGGCGTTTCTAAAGAATTAAAAAAATTCATTTTTATATTTTCATTTTAGTAGGGAAAATGCAGAGTTATTAAAAAAAACCCGATGTAAATAAATAAAGTCATTAAACAAATTTATTAATTTAAATTAGTTATGCTTATTTTAATATCGAAAGCGGGAAACTAATCGAGGAATAAATTTATCGAAACATCGGAAAAAAAAAATTTTATCGGTTTTAAATACAGATTTTCTCATGTTTACGCCATACGATTCACCAAATATAGTGCCATAATGGCGGATATTTCAACGAATAATAGATTGGAGATCTAAAAGCAGTGTGGCGTAAAGAAAAAAATAAATGTCTAAAAATGGCTAAAAATGAAAAAAAAACAGATTATAAAGAGAAGGATAACATTAGAAGAACTAAAAGAAAAAATATAGTTTCTGTAAAATAAGAACAAAGATCTACATATTAGTACAAAGATAACAGATATTTTAGATAATGCCTTTTTGAGAATATTCACTTAAGCTTTGCTTGAAATAGTTTCTAACAAGCAAAACGAAGAGAACGACAACTTTGATCAGTTGACATTGCGTAATTTTCCTACCCGTTAGCCATGAGCTACAAATTAAGCCGGTTACCTAGAAAAGAAAGGCAAGAGTGAAGTAAATGGACAAGAAAGAAAGAAAGAAAGAAAGAAAGAAAGAATGATGAAAGAAAGAAAGAAAGAAGGAATGAAATAAATAAATAAATAAACAAATAAATAAATAAAGCAGACGAGAAAGAAGAAATGAATGGATGAAAGAAAGAAAGAAAGAAAGAAAGAAAGAAAGAAAGAAAGAAAGAAAGAAAAAGAGAAAGAAAGAGAGAAAGAAAGGTAGAAAGGATTAATGACAGAAAGGCCGAAAGTAATAAAGGAAGAGAGAAATTTATAAATAAACAAATAATAAATAAAGCAGACGAGAAAGAAGAAATGAATGAATGAAAGAAGTAATGAATGAAAGAAAGAAAGAAAGAGAAAAAGAAAGGAAGAAAGGATTAATGACAGAAAGGCCGAAAGTAATAAAGGAAGAGAGAAATAAATAAATAAAATAATAAACAAATAAATAAATAAAGCAGACGAGAAAGAAGAAATGAATGGATGAAAGAAGTAATGAATGAAAGAAAGAAAGAAAGGGAGAAAGAAAGAAAGAGAGAAAGAAAGGAAGAAATGATTAATGACAGAAAGGCCGAAAGTAATAAAAGAAGAGAGAAATAAATAAATAAATAATAAAGAGAGAGAGAAAGAAATAAGGGATGCAAGAAAGAAAGAAAGAAAGAAAGAAAGAAAGGAATTTACAAACAGGTTCTGTATCACACATTAACAATGACGTCGTTTATTGATTTTTGGGGGGTTTATTCGCCCGTTTCCAGACATAGGAAGAAGGCGACTTAATTAAAACGCATTCACATCTACTTTGAATTTAATACTGATTATTATTTTGTTTTTCATATACATAAATGAAAAGATAGGACAAAAATGCAAAAAGTAAAGGAAAAAATGAGATAAGAAGACAAATTTCCTATTGTCCGGTTCACCGTCAGCTCTGGACTTTTGAGCAGGAGTAGAGGTTTATCGGGTGAGTTTTTCCCCAGCAGAGAAGGATCCAAGTTATCACTCTGCCGGAGACAGGGGCACTTTTTTTTTATTAACACTCGCGAAAGCTCAGGTGAGTAGATGGAATTCACACTCCCAGTTATTACTCAAACATGTGTATTCACTAGAATAATATGCGCATCATTATTAAATAACGTAGGTTCAAAAATATAAGTAATTACTTATTTCACTCATCGTCCTGTTCACACCCCTCCACGTTTTTTTAAACCGAAGTAAAGTTTGTCTACTGTTTCCTGTTTAGGATTGTGCTTCAGGTTCCTTCTAAATTTTAATTTAACTGTATACTTCTAACGACTTCGACTACATTCTGAATGTATACTATTTTTGAGCTTCCAGCTCCTTCTAAAAAATTTCTTTCTCTTTAAGTTCTAGTGACCCACTTGCGTCTAAGTTGCTTTATCACCTTGCTTGGAGTGACCTAATTATATATATATATATATATATATATATATATATATATATATATATATATATATATATATATATATATGTGTGTGTGTGTGTGTGTGTGTGTGTGTGTGTGTGTGTGTGTGTGTGTGTGTAAATTTATGATTACGTAACTGTAAATATCAATTTTTGATGTTTCCCCGACTTCGAAGTTGTCCATTGTTGAATTATATATAAATTATACAATTATGATTCACACAGTGTATACACACATACACACACACATATTTATATATATATATATACACATATATATATGTATATATATGTATATATATATATATACACATATATATATATGTATATATATATATGTATATATATATATATATATATATATATATATATATGTATATACACATATATATATATGTATATATATATGTATGTATATATATATATATATATATATATATATATATATATATATATATTTAGTCCTGAAAAATTTATTTCGGTTGAGCTCTCTGGGGAAGAAGTTTGAGTTTGTATACAGTGAATATTACCGCTAATAATGTAAGACTCTTCGGTAAAGCGAATCGAGTTCTCTCAGTCACTGTGTATTTATCTAAAAACAAATACGCGTAAATTTACCTTCATATCTGCCGCAAGTCAACGGCTTACAGGTAGAATCTCCGACTGACGCCAATTCAACCGTGTTTTGATTCTAGCTAGTTCTGTGTCTTTTGCAAGTTATTTAAAACCAGAACGTATCTTGAGAATGTAAGGATTCTTTGGAAATAATAATGATATACTGATACAATTCATATAAATTAACCTATAGCTGGAAGGACGAAGGGGGGATTGATACCCTTCCCAAATATATTTGCACTGAAGTAAATATAACGTACACGATTGGAATAGAACTCGGCTTTCCGATTTTCAATTCCTAACTGTTATCTGTTACTCCACCTTCACATACAAGCTTGCAGCACTTGGTATTCGCAAGTGGTCACCTATATAGTTACTGACCAGGCTCGACGTTGCTTAACTTCAGTGATCGTACAAAAACCGGTATTTCAACCTGATATGACCATAAGAAAAAAGTGAACTATTAAGCGGACTCGAAAAAGACGTGAAGTTCGTAAAAACGTATAGTGAAGGAAAAGATGTGTATAAAATGGCAATGGAAAGCATTAATTCAAACGATGAGGAGGTATAAAGAACATAACGTGAAATAAAAACGTGAAAGACAAGAAAAGACTGAAGTAAAGAGAAGTCAGGCAAAACGGGAAATTGTAAAAACATAATGTGAAAGAAAAGACGTGAACATTGTGGAAAGAGAGATATACCGGAAAAGACGGGTGCGGGATAACTCGTAAGGATGTCAAGTCGTAAAGAACATCACGTTAAAGACAAGAAGCGTAGAAAATAAGAAAAATGAAAAGCAAAGAAGTCGTGATGGACATAGATAAAATGCTGTGGAGAAAAGGAGAAAGACTTGACAAAAAGACGAAAAGGAGAAATGACGTCAGCTGAAGTCTTAATGACTATAAGATGAACAGACAGACCAGCAAAAAAAAAGTGCTATGTAAAATAATGACTAGGCAAAGAAACATGAACAAAAATAGAAAAAGACGTTTAAGAAGAAAAAAAGGTGAAGAGATGAGAAGAAAGGAAGAAAGAAAGAAAGAAAGAAAGAAAGAAAGAAAGAAAGAAAGAAAAGATATTGTAAAGCAATAACACGCGAGGAGGAGGATGTAACGATCCGTGCTTGATTTAGAGACAAGAACGTAAACGACTCTAGGAATGCAAACAGCATCTACCAGAATGTTTCAGATTATGTTGACGCTTTTCTCTACGATGGTGTTGACGGCAACAGCGTACGCTCCGAAAATACGACGACGATGATGAAGGCAGTTGATATGATTACATAAGAGGTGACAACAGTACCTTGTGCTATTCTGGCTCCAACAACCTTTTATCATGTCTCGAATTGCGGTGGTGGGGTTAAGATCAGAAGATGCTGCCAAGGGTTTAGGACGAGAGATAATACTGAAAGCTGGGTGCGGGCAGAAGACTTACATGACAAGGATAAATATGGTGACAAGTAGCGAAGGAAGAATTAGAGAATAAAGGAACAGCAGAATAACGGTTTCGGTTGGAATGTTTTCCATCTCAGCTTGGCGAATATAAAGAAGAAGAAAAAAACGAGAGATATAGACGCGAAATAACAAAATGGGGTTTATATTTAGCGATACGGGTAAAGAGTAATTAAAAGGTTGTGTTTTTTCGAAGCTTATATTCTTTCTTTAAATATGGATAGAAAGGAATAGAGAAATGATGTTCAATATTTATTATCAGATTTTATATTAGGAGATACAGGTAAGATTTTCGGCAAAGA
The DNA here is from genome assembly GCA_964036315.1 of Acanthosepion esculentum. Classification (NCBI taxonomy): domain Eukaryota; kingdom Metazoa; phylum Mollusca; class Cephalopoda; order Sepiida; family Sepiidae; genus Acanthosepion; species Acanthosepion esculentum. Next base: position 61,515,622 of record OZ038488.1, read on the forward strand.
ATAAAAGAGTTTTGGCAACATTCGATCGACTATTATATGGCATCCTTAATGTTGGATGCTCCACTCGTTGTAACTTAGGTCAAAGATTGCTCGTTATCACTTTCGAAATGCTCGTTGTAGATGAGACTTTGTAAACGCAGATACTGGTAATAGTAACGCCTTCACTACTCGCACTAATAATTTTTGTTCAAATATTAATCGCTGAATAATAATTCGTATAATGATCAGCATAGTGGTGTTTACTCATTTCCCCATCAGAATGAGATGTAAACACAAGGTCTTTTTAAAGTGGGGCCAGAGCGCGTGTACCGGGGCATAATGGTCAGTATAGCGATCACTTAGATGACACGCTAATTCCCATTTATACGTTTAGTTTACGATCACGTGGTCTACTTATTTAATAATGGAATCGTCCGCGTTTGCTCACTGGTGATCTATGTTCAAACTACGGCGTCGGCAATTACACTTTATTCCTAAACACCATTAATGCTATCAGATTTGCAATGAAACATTTAAATAAAGCAGAATTTTCTGATTTTAATCCGTCATGCATAAGTCATAAGTACACAAAAATAATAATATGTATCTACATACGTCGAGTATGTTCTAATCGTCGGTATACATACATATAAACAGACAATTATATATAAGTAGCTTTTGTTCGTGTCCATGCGCAGTCGCATCAATATAACACATTTAGTTTGATGAAGTGCAAAAGGACGAAACTTTTTACACTTTGTCATACATTTCCTCCAATAAGGTACTTGATATGTAAAAGATTATATATCGTTATCTCTCTCTGTTTCTCTCTCACTCTCTCTCACACACACACACATGCGCGCACACACACACACACACACACACACACACACACACACACATATATATATATATATTAATAAGTATGCATTTTTCGTCACTTGAACTGCCAAACTGAATTTCATGCCCAATGCAATCGTCAGGTGCTGGTTGAAAACAGACCGTTGAATAATTTATATAGTGACATTTATACAGTAATGTATTGTTAAAAGAGCGGCCGATTTATGTAAGTGAGATAATATATATATATATATATATATATATATATATATATACACATACCTCCTAATAAAACATACATACATGAATACATAGACTCAAACACACACACAAGCACACACACAGACACCACACACACACACACACACACACACATATATATATATATATATATATATATATATATATATATATATATATATATATATATATATTAATAAATATGAATTTTGTCTTCACTGGTACCGCCATTCTAAATTTCATGCAAAATGCAATCGTCAGGTGTTGGTTGAAAACGGATCGTTGAATAATTTATACCGTAATGTATTGATAAATGAGCGGCCTATTTATTTAAAGGAAGATAATAAAATTATATATATATATATATATATATATATATATATATATATATATATATATATATATACACTTATATACCTCCTAACATACAAACACACACATATACCAATACACACGCATATACACACACATATGCATTTTTACCTGGCACTCTAAATTTCATGCACGATGCAATAGTCGGGTTGCATCTTGTAGTGAGTAAAATGGTTTTGTCTATATGATAAAATTATAATAAATATATATATATATATATATATATATATATATATATATATATATAATGTCAGGGGCCTAGAGGTCAACACAGAGCGGCGACTGTCTGTTTATGCATGAAAACAATCTTCAAGTGTGTTGTCTTTTAACTCAACTATTTGTTCATGCTCGTGAATGGTGCATGATTGATAGCAAAGTATATTGTATTACCCTAACGATTATTTGGTGGGCGGTAATGGTTATATTTCAAATTATTCTAGAGGCTACTGAGTAGGAATTATCGTGGATCCGACTGAATGCAGTTATTTGTAGCGATTTAAATACGCTCTATTTTTATATATATATATATATATATATATATATATATATATATATATATATATATATATATATATATGTTTATATATATATATATATATATATAAATATATATATATAAATATATATATATATATAAATATATATATATAAATATATATATATATATTTATATATATATATATATACATATTTATATATATATATATACACACACACACACACACACACACATATATATATATATATATATATATATATATATATATATATATAGATATAGATATATATATATATATATGCCTGATATATATAAAAACTTGTGTGACGTATTTCGACCTTGAGGACTTCTTCGGGCTAAAATGATATTTACATATGCGAACGAAGGTGAAGATGGCGAACAAAAAAGAAGAGTGCAAAGAAAAGAGAGATAGAGTAATTATAGAAAGAGAAATGAAGACATCAAAATAAGAGAAAAGAGAGACAAAGAAAGCACAAAGAAAGAGAGAGCATCTCGAAAATAAAAACTATAAGAAAAGGAAAATGTTAGAAGAAAAGAAAAAGAAAATTGGTAGGAAAAGGACGGGAAGTCAGCAACATGAACGCGACCGAGATAGAGAGCGAGAGAAATAGTGGGTCTCAATAGGAAAGAAAGAGAAAATAAAAGAAAGAAATGCGAAGAAAAATAAATAAATAGAAAAATAAGAAAACATTCCGGAAAAAAGAATGAGAATAAAAAAAAAATGAAAGAAACAAAAGAAACAAAAACAGAAAGAAAAAGAAAAAAGAAAAACAAAGAATGAATAAGAATTTGAAGAAAATTATGCGATAAAAAAAGAAAGAAAAAGCCAACGCAGAGTTCATTTATGAAAGGAAAGGGGTTAAATGAAAAGAAATCCTATCTTACTAAAGATGCTATCGCAATGATGACAAGGGCAAGCAAGGAGGCACTTTTGCTTGAATAGTTGAAACGTCGTAATCAGTCAGATGAGAAATTGTCAACGAATGCCAAACTGGAAGATGGAATTGACTTAGTCACATGCTATACCTGCCAAAGCTTAGGCTCGTGAAGATCTGGCACTCATCCGAACAGAAAACAAGAGGGTGGCAAGGGGTAGAACTAATTTTGTCCAGGGGGAGCAGCCGTATGGTAGTTCTTAGTGGTGAAAGTGATGGCAATGTAAATGACGAGGGTGGGGAAGAAGGTAGAGGCAGTTACGTAAGTGCCTCTGTATCGGGATTTGAAGGTTGAAGATACAGAAACTTCTTGTGGCTCTAAATGGTTAGATTGTTACAAAACATGGGTGTGAGGAGTGCCTCTTTTTCGCAGCTGCCTTATGACTGGTGTCTACAACAATAGCTTGGGGTGAATTCTATTCACAAAACAATAACTAACGCGCTACTGTGAGGTGTAAATTAACACACACCAATACATTCATACAGGCACACATATGTCTTAGTTATGTTTGTTATTATAAATGCCACACTAATTAGAAAAATATAATTCATTGCGCAGAAAATACTTAGAGAGAGTTTTGATAAATATTTTGTCATCGATAAAAACACGTCAAACCAACATTATTATATCATCAATTCTTAGAAAATCCATACATAAAGGATCTAAGATATATCTACCTACAACCAAAACAGGTGTAACTTAAATTCTTTTACTCTGGACATACGGACAACCACCAAAAAATAGATTACAAATGCCTACTGAATGCTCAAACGCACACAAACGAAAACACATTATCATTCGAATATTGCACAGACAACCTAGAATAATGATACACATATACATATGAGTTACGCACAATGGAGATGCTTAATAAGACAGATAAACGTGAGGTCTGTTTAACAAATAAAAAACAAACAACACAAGAATGAAAATACCAAACTTTTCCTTTCGCCTCCATATAGTTTTTTTATGAGGATTAAATAAAATCGTTAAATTTTAATTATTTTGGTTTTGTTCCTTATGCTATCAGACATATGTATATGTGTAATAATTCAGATATAAATAAAACATAAAAGACATGTATATATATAAATATAGATACAATTTTCCTTTTGCCTGTGTTCTTATATACATACAAATTATATACTTGTGTGTATGGGTGCGTTTGTGTGCGTCCTCCGACAGGAATCGAACCTGTATCCTATGGAAATTTCTCGGACATTCAGGCCGGTAAATGTCGTTAATATTGTTTATTATAAACAGAGCATTTACTTAAATATTTGTATCTAATAAATAGAACGTATAAAAATAAAAATGTCTTGAAATAATTGTCGGATTTTTTTTCATATGATAATATATATATATATATATATATATATATATAATTGTGCGTGAACGCGGGAGTGCGTGTTTGTATTTATAAACACAAAACCATATGTTCATAATTGACTAACCTGTACCGCATTTCAGACAACAGTTAATTTGATTTCAACCAAGGGAGACGACTCTTTTACGTACCTGTAATAAAAGAAAAAAATCATGAAAATCAAAGTTGCGCTACAAAAAAAAATGTATATTTATCATTATTATCAATATTTATATATATATATATATGTGTGTGTGTATATATATATATATATATATATATATATATATATATATATATATATATATATATATATATATATATATATAAAGAAAGAACAGTAAGATTTATAATCTGGTGTTCTTATAGATATTTTTATTTTTACACAATAGTGCTCAATGTAAATTTACGGAGCATTAATATTATAAATTAACTGATTTAAAATGTTTTTTCGCTACACAGTAATAACCATGTTTCAAATATGGAAGCTAAAAGCTTCGAATTTAATTTTGTAATTAAATTAAAGACATGAGTTCCATTTCATCCTCAAGCGAATTTTGGAGTAACTTATTTTTAAATTTACAGTTTTAAAGGCACGGCAAACATACATAATTCAGTGTTTTCAAGGATACAGAGAAATCCACTCATCCAGACAAGGGGTGGTAGCGTGTTCAATTTCAATATTTGTTGTATCAGTTACTAGTTACATTCGAAAGCAGGGTTATATTTAGGGATGGGTAGGGATGTATTTTTCAACAAATTCTGACATCCGCTAAATGCATGTCGTCTGTTTTTTTTATTAAAAAAAATTAATTAACGGCAAAAAATTTTTACGTCATTTTTTCTATTTGTATACTTAAAGATTTTGGGGGATGTTTAGGCTAGAATATATTTTATTTAACTACAATTTTATATATATATATATATATATATATATATATGTATGTATGTATGTATGTATGTATGTATATGGGTATAATTAAATGCCACAATGAAAAAAACGATTAAGTTGTGATTTTCGTATCTAGGAGGGAATTCTTTATGTTAATATTTCTTTTATTAATTGGGCTCAACTCATATATAGAGAGGAGAAAAAAAATAAATCTACTCCATTTACAGTTGTGGGATGTTTAAAATCAATAACGACGAAAGTTTAAACAAATGCTATAGAATTCTCTCTCTCTCTCTCTCTCTCTCTCTATATATATATATATATATATATATATAGCATAAAAAAACATATAGTTAAAAAAATATAGTTAAAAAACCTTTTTAAACAACATCTAAAATACTATCTATAGATTTACGTTAAAAAATCCAAACACAGTTGCATTCCACATCACGTGACGTCCGCGTCCCGCGACGGACGCTACTTGTAAACAAACTCCCAAATACAGTTATTCAATTAATTTCTGAGGAACGACCGAGGTGGTCTGAAATATCAAATATATAACAACATATAAATAAATACTTTCACAAAAAAACATCCAATTTTTTTCTTTTAATTTGCAATTTTTCAGTTGTTTTATCCATATTATTTATATATATATATATATATATATATATATATATATATATATATATATATATATATATATGATATGTTTAACGTTCTTTTTATAGATACAAGTATTTAAGCAAATGCTCTGTTTTATAATAAACAGTATTAAATAACATTTACCGGTAAATGTTATTTAATACTGTTTATTATAAAACAGAGCATTTGCTTAAATACTTGTATCTATAAAAAGAACGTTAAACATATCATAAATGTATTTAAATAAATTGTCGGACATTGTCCAATTCAAAATATATATAAATATATAATCCAAAGAAAAATCAGCAATATTATTGGTCCTGATCTGATGGCTTTAGTAACTTTCCAGCGTAAAGTTGCTTGACCAGCGGGAAGTTGCTTCTCTGTGCCCTTTCTATAAATAATTGAATGGTAATTGTTCGGATCAGCTCTTCGCTATGGTACCTAGACTTTATAAACTTAAGCGTAGTACTAGATTGAAGACAAGGTCTCATCGATTTGCAGTTGGTTTGACTAGATGTTACCGTAGGTTCTATGCCCTCAGTTTCTTCTCTCGGGCTTCTCGGTTTTGGAACGCTTTCCGGCTCCATCCTTGCAGGCCAACATTGATCTTCAAACATTTACATGCGATATCAATCGTTACCTTCCTCTTCATGATTACTCTTCTATAGTCCTCTGTCCTTTAATAATGTTTCTGATTTTTAATTCGTTCAAACACAGTAGCTCCCAGTATCTTAGTGACTTTACTGCCTTGCTTGGTGTAATTTCGATTAAAAGAAAAACAACACACACACACACACATATATATATATATATATATATATATATATATATATATATATATATATATATATATATATATGGACGATAATTAAACGACACAATGTAAAAAAAAATACTAGTTTATGATTTTGGTAACTCTTAGAGACGTCTTTCGAATTAATTTTCGAATTATATTTTTTATTGATAGGGGTCAGTATATATATATGTATATATATGTATATATATATATATATATATATATATATATATATATATATATATATATATATATATATATATATATATGGACGATAATTAAACGACACAATGTAAAAAAAAATACTAGTTTATGATTTTGGTAACTCTTAGAGACGTCTTTCGAATTAATTTTCGAATTATATTTTTTATTGATAGGGGTCAGTATATATATATATATATATATATATATATATATATATTGACTCCTGAAAAAATTAATTTCAGTTGAGCTCTCTGGTTTGAGGTGTGAATTTGTAAACAGTGACTATTTAAGCTAATATTGCACGACTCTTCGGTAGAATTTAGTCACTGTGTGTTTATCTAAATCTAAAAATAAACACGCTAAAATTCACCTACATCCCTGACCGTGCGCTGACGGCTTAGTGGGAGAAGTTCCGACTGACGCAAATTCAGTCGGGTTTCGATCCTAGCTAGATGCAACCGGGCGTCTAGCCACGTTGATGAGCTGCGAAACAGTCTGTCTGTGGATGACAAAAAAATATATATATAGAGAGAGAGAGAGGGGCAGAACCAAAACTACTGATTTTATAGTGTGGAATTTTTAAAATCTATAACGAAAACATTTTAAACAGACGTGATAGCAGGCTGAATAAGGTTAGGTTGTGTTCTATAGCCTTGGATGACAATTGGTCTACCGCAGAAAGAAATGGCAACATACTGCGCGAAAAAATCTACCTCGTTATTCATAATCGCCTAAGCGTGTATCATTCATGGCACATAACCTGACTGACTGCGCCTGTAGCCACATGGAACACCAAATTCATTTAAAAATTCTGATTTAAAGTTAAGCATCCTTTTATAATTAGGTAAAAAACCTGGATTAAACTGTTTTCACTTTAGATAGAATCCTGTGAATGACGGCAAACTACATCCGTCAGCAAGCCCTCTGATCGAGAGATTGAGAATTTTTGAAGAATGGAACCACCTCTTAATTGCGGGTTCACTCTGACCAGGGGTGGTAGCACCTGCTATGGTCACAGTTATGGGCAAATAGTGAACTCCCAAGCAAAATCAAAATACTAAAGTATAAAAATGCACTTATTCGTAAAAATACCAGCAATATGTTTACATATTAAAAAAAAAAACTAGCGATACATATTTATAGTAGAATGATCAATACATTCGGTTATACTTTTAGCTATTTTCAAGGATGAATTTATGTTTTTACTTACATATATTGGACATTTGTGTAACGCACCCATATTTGCGAATTTACACTCTGTATATCTCTATGCTTATAGTGCTTCTGCTATATATTTACAGATTATTGATTAAATATAAAGACGAATCTGCAATATATATATATATTAAGAAATATAGTTTTAAGGTGTGCTATATTTATGGGATAAAGTGCTCAATATCAGAGATAGACTGTATGTAGCGGCCTGACGATTGCGTCCACCATGAAACAGCCTGTCGCCTCAGAGTGTTGACTTCAACGCTCACTTTATATATATATATATATTAATTTAATTCATTTGTTGTGTCTAGAAGGATGGTAAAAAGCAAATTTGCACAAAACTAATAACATTCATTTTTTTGTTTATCTATTTTTCTAAAAGTAGTCGGTTGCTAAGCAGTTTGCAGCATTGTGGTGTGGCAGCCGCGAGACATGAAACTCGCTTGCATCGACAGATTCGCCAGATATCGTCTGCTTTCAGCATGGTAACGTCGCGACAGTATCGCGTGGAACCGCGAACAAATAGATAAAAGCATTAAGAGAAGACAAAACTGAGCTTTTGAATCAGAGAGAATCACAAACTGAGACAGACAGACAGAGAGAGGCGGAGAGAAAGAAAGATAGAAATAAAGAGAGAGAGAGAGAGAGAGAGAAGGTTAAGTGTCTTATAGTCGGTTATGCTTTTTTTGTTTGTAATCTTTGATACACCGCCAATTACGAAGGAATCAGAACATTATATACATACATATATATATATATATATATATATATATATATATATATATATATATATATATATGCTAACACATGTTTTCATATAAAATGAGAAATCTGTTTATCAATATGAAAACAGAACAAAAGAAAGAGAGAAGGGCAAAGATATAAAAAGAGATTTAGTAAATTTGGTTTAAGCAAGTACAGGAAAATTAGAATGATCAAGAAGGTTTGCCTGACTTTAGAAACTTGCTTCTATCTCAGCAAACCTACTAGTCACGCATGCACACATGCACACACACACACACACAAACACACACACACACACACACACATATATATATATATATATATATTCTGCATTTGGGCAGCAATCCTTCTTTTATGCAAGTTTCATTAAACATAACTGACAAGGTACTGTGATTAAGTATTTTTCATTATTAAATTCTTGCATTCGTACAAGTGTTTTCTTTTCCTGACATAAAGCATTTTTAGACTGTTCAAATGTTCTATATATCCAAGGTCTTTCGGCTATTCTATTAACCATTAAAAATATATTGAACATTTGTTTTACGCATACGTATTTACAAAAATTCCTTTTGTAAATATGTTATTTCATCCAGGGATGGGAGCTAATCTACCCAAGTGGACTAAAAAAAGGGTTCAGTTCAAAATTCCAGTTAATATCACCTGAGGAAGACCGCAGTGTACAACGGCTGAAACGTCGTGAATATGACAATAAAGATAAAGACAACAGTCCAAACAATGTAAATAGTGCAAATGGTTTTATATAGATAATAGTTTAAACAATTCTGAAGGAGTTGGACGCCGTACATGATATCCATATGAAAGTCTCGCTCTAACCATCATCTCATCTTTTAATAACTCATCTTTTAAGAATATGACTTAAGATCTTAGATTAATATACCTCGTAGTGTCTTGGGGAGTATGAACAAATTCCACATCCCAGTACAGTATATTTTACTGCATTATCTCACTGATACATTCAGGTACTTATAGTGCATCAATTTCAGATTGTGAAATTTCATAATGGATTCACTGTATATTTCCCCAAGATTTTTCATTCAAATTCCAGATTATAATTTTGGTATTGGAAACGTTTATCGTCAGTTCTACGTCTTAGAAAACTTTGCAAAGAATGTCGATATTTTTTGTTCAGGAACATTCTTATCTGATCAGTTTCTTTTTCAATCGGTACCCCCACCTGCAAGGTAGTAACGCCAACAAGACACAACGGATTACAGGTTGTGGAAAAATTAGAACGATTACTAAAAGTGAGCGAGAAGAGAAAAGAATAATCAGAACAGTAGACAGCGATTGGCATTGCATTTAAATTTTTTCAGATTAAAGTTGGCTGGAAAGCATTGAACAGGCGGGTGGTTCCAGAAGCGAGACGTGCAACAAAAGAAACTGCTAACATAGAATTTCCGGTTACATCTAGCCAGCTCAACTGTAAATTTTTGAGATATTGACGCCACTCTATTACTGCGTTTAAATTTTAAAAGTTTTCAAATTTTAGTCGTAAGGTTCGTGTTTACGGGAATCACTTGCTGGAAGACGTAATTGCTTGCAGGAAATTATTTATGCTGTAAATTCTACAATAACCTCGAATTAAATATCGACCTGTAAAATCTCCAGTCTCGAACTGATAGAAAGAATCTTCCTTTTTTTTCTGAAAGAAAAGATAATCCTATATTCTCATTCTGCCTATGTAAACGATATTCCGATTCCTCTAATCCTCATAAACTAGAATTCTCACTCTGTGTCTTCATTTGACTATTCCTAGCTTAAGCGATTACACCAACCAGCATTCAACGACACAATCCCATAATCGCGTGTTCTCAATCCGAATCCACTGCGATGCTGGCTCTTGTCTTAGAGTCTTTCGATATTATTGATATATTTGTCTGTAAAATAAATAAAAAGCCAAATAACACAATTACATAATCTACTATCTCCGTTCTGCACGTTTAAACGAATCAATACTCACAACTTTTTTCTTTCTACCTATAGCACATGGTTTGATTACATATCCCTCTCGTACAATTCACATCATGCTTACACACTCGTTCTAGAATATTCATTTCCTCTGCGAATATACAATTCAATGTTCTCATTCTGTTCAAACGCCTACGCGATTTGGACTTTAAATTCCTACAGATTTACAATCCCTTATTCTTATTCCATCTATGTGCGCAATTCAATATTCTTCTTATACACGCCAGATTTCTCGTGCTTTTTAGAAATATTTAATCCTGTATTCTCATTACCCAAGCCTCCTTTCATTCGTGTTCGTTTATCTGATTCGCTCTCTCTTTCTCTGATACAAACACTATGATTGAGTCAGGTTCAGTCACTTAATCACGCCAGGCTCTTGAACGCGCATGCGGGAGAAACTCACTATTTGCTCCATCGGAACACAATAACCTTTTAGATTAAAGGAGACACAAACGTCATTAAAACTATCACCGATTTCGCGAGTACGCAAATGCAATATGCGGCATGGAAGGGACCCAAAATCGTGGCATTGTCCCAAGTAAGGAATCATCATCATTATCATAATCTTCTTCTTCTTCTTCTCTTTGCCTTTTTACTATCAATCCCACTCCCTCTTCTGACATGGAATTGCACAAATTAGGTAGGTTAATAGCGGTTTCCCTTAGAGTCTCATTCTAAGTATTGTTTTATTTCCATTTTCCTTAAAATTGCCTTCTAGCTTCAATGCTCCGTCCATGGCATTCTCAGTAGTCAGCTGTATAATAATATCCCAGTGGCCTCCATTTATTAAAAACGTCATATCATTATTTGATCGAATTTTTAGAGAAACCACAGCTGTTGTTAATATAATTAACTTCATAACTGTTTTGTTTAATTTTATTTTGTTAGTTTGAGTCGTAGTATTCGATTTTTACTATACATAACTTTTTAAAGAGGTATGTATGTCTCACCTAGTGAGGTTCGAAATCTCAATTAATAATCTACAAGTTGAGCTTAAATTACGTTGAAGCGCTCCTTCGTTTACAAAGTTTAGCTTAGATTGGTACAAGGCCAAGAATCATGGGTCACACAGTGAAGGACGAAGTCACTGTTTATTAATGCACACCAATGAACCAAATATGTTAACTTTGCTTTGATTGATACAGAGGCTCTGGGGTGCTTACAGTAAGACTGGCCCTCAGAGGTCACCCATTTTAGTATTGAGTAGGCATACCGCTGTTTGATGCTTCAATTCGGTACTAGTGAACTCGTGCTTTTCGCCTAACTTCATTGTAAGCCGATTATTATTAGTAATAAACAGTCTAATAGTTGTAAATGATGCAACGTTCTTAGAGAAGCATTTTTATTATTATTTGTTAAATAATTAGGCTTTTATTTATTGTTAGTGCCCATATATCGTTGTCACTAGCGTAATGCTAGTTGCAGTAGAGACTTTGTAATTGCAGATAAACTGTAATAATGCCGTTGAGTAATACTGGTGTCAGACGGCTTCGAATAACACTCGCACTAATAGTACTTGCTCGATACTACTTGCTCAATAGTGGCCCGAATAGTAATCCGAATAGTAATCTGTACAGTGATCAGTATAGAGAAATAGTATAGGAAATATTATAGAGAATAGCGATCCGTATAGTAATAGAGGATAGAATAGAAATAGTGATCACTTAGACGCCACGCTAATTCCCATATATACTTTTCCTTTGCTATCACGTGATCTACAAAATGGGATCGCCTGTATTTGGTGTTTGGTGATCTGTGTTCAAACGACACTTTATTCCTATATAATAATTAATTATTTCGGATTATTATTATTATTATTATTATTATTATTATTATTATTATTATTTCTTTTCAACTGGTTTTGCTTTCTTTCAAACATATGTCCAGATTATTTTCGCTAAAAGCAAAACAAAATGAATATATAATAAAGTGCAAAAAACAAGAAAAACAAAGGATAACAAAATATTAACTTAAAATATTCATTTCTATATGTGAAATTCAGGAAACTTGCGTTTTCTTCTACAAATGTGTTTAAAATTATCACAGTATATTTTGGATGAACATTGGGAAAGTGAGGAACGTAGGTGTATAACCGAACGAGAATGGCTTCAAGTATTCTTTGTTACCTAATCAGTAAATCGCGTCCAAATATACGAAATGCAAGTTCAAATCTTGTATAGTACGATAGACTATTTTCGAATCATAATTTTTAATTAATGGTCGTAGAATAGAAAACGACCTGATTGCTGTGAAACTTATCAAAGATTAATGCAAAATTAAACCCGTATGAATAATATTGATGTTTTGATTATCGTATACGAGCCGCATGAGTCAGTTTAAAAAAGTACAAGAGTTGTAGTTTTTCTTTATATTCTCTAATACTCAGTAGCCCCTTGCGGCATAGTGGTTTTATTGCCTTGCTTGGGGTGAAATTATTAAAAGAATTCAAGCGGTTGTTAAGTCTAGTTGATATTCTAAATGAGGCGCCTTGCTTTGAACGTCTGACTGAAATTCAGTCCAAAAATGAAACACTTCTATGCGATCCAGTGATACTGGATAATTGGTCGGATTTTTTGTACCTCTTCAGAATGTACCAAAGATGCCTGGTCATGCTCCATTTTTACAACAGCCAAATCAGAAAAAAAAGGATTATTGCAAGAATTGTTCAATCCCAAATATCCATAGTTCAAAATTAGTTACGCGGCCTTGTTTTTGGATTAATTATTTTAGGCCTTATGCCTACTTTCCCACAGACGCAATGTCAGGAGCGTATCGCTACTCAATCCCTATTTCCATGGAAAATGGTCAGACGAACTAACTTTCTGTGTTCCACCAGTTCATCTAGTCCCCGCCATTCATGTACACAAGGTCGAATCCATCTCATTTCATTTGGGTTCCATTAATAAGAAAGAAATTCCACTCAGACAGCTTATTCCATAAATGTGGAACTGAGTCACGAGAGGATGCTTCCATTATAACTTCCATCTTAACTACTTCAAGTAAACAGTTAACTGTCCGACATGCCCCATAATATGTATTTACTTCTTCTTCTTACGTTCATACAGCACCTTCAACCATGAACACTCTACCTTGAGTAGCTTTTAGGCATTGTATTTTCTGAATATTTAATAAAAAAACAAAAATGTTCCTATATTATGGCTTATATGGGTGCTAAATTATTTTGCTTCTATCCAATAATAGATAATATTTTAAAGTCATATGTTAGCTATAGGTAAATATAGACAGCATGTGTTGTGTAAGGTTCTTATATATTGGGTACAATAGTGTAATTGTTACAAGAATTTATCCTGGATACACCATTTAAAGAATACCGATGTTAGTCAAATTTTTAATGAACAGGTTAAGTGATTTATATTCTGCTTTCTAT
>OZ038488.1:61534753-61547253 GCA_964036315.1 Acanthosepion esculentum
TACAATACATAGTTGTTGCGACAATTCAACTGTCATATCAATGTTGAAATCAGCTCATGAAATTCATGAGATCAAGTATTGCATCAAATTCATATTAAAGGAATCAGATAAGGCTGTTTTTGCACAAAACCCCCACTGAATTTTTTTTCCTTTGATTTAAATTAAATTTAAATTTAAACACAGGAAAAATTTCTATCCAAAATATAGAAAGAGAAAGCCAGAAGGTGGAGGTCACATTGGCAAGATGATTGGGTAACATCGAAATTTTTCGCAGCATTTTTCTTCACAAATTATAAAAATGATTTAAAATCAACCATCATTTTCTTACAAAAATAAATGTGTGGCACACAGCAAGGCGTGAGTAATTCGGCTAGTTATAAATTCCATGTTATGAAGGGTTTATTCGATTTGTTGACCGCGGATAAACTAAACCATAGAAAACAACACCGCGGATAATGTGACTGGTGTAATGATGGTTATGCTATATGAATAATAACTTTTTTTATACATTTCACTTCTTCATTGAGTGCTTGCACCCATTTTCCTCTATTTTGTTTATTTTTTAATTTATTTTCATTATTTTAATTCTATTATCATTATTTTAATTCTATTATAATTTTTTAAATAATTGAGTAGTAAAGCTTTTGGTCAATCTATTGACGCTATATTTAAAACAAAAAAGGATATATATATTTTCTAATTTTGTCCTTCAGATCTTTCATTTCCGGTTACTTTCCCTTTTTCTTGAGCAGGGTTTAGTGGAAACTGTACCTTTCCTTCCTTTACATAGAAGATGAACACCAGCAAATTTACCAAGCTTAACAATGGCGAGTCCCTTTTCTGACAAGGACATTCCGAGTTGTTAATTTACGGTTGCAAACCATCCAATAATCATTCCTATTAATCTTCTCTTGTTATTAGCAAATACTTTATTTTACTTGTCTTTCCTTTTATCCGTCAGCGCTATTGGTTATGGCCGTTCCCCGCCCACCTCCACCGTCAATAGTCAGATTTATAATAATGGTGTTTGTTTTCCGAACGGGAAGACGTAAAATATCTCGAACACAAAAACCGTGCCGTTTATAGGCCTTTAAAAGAAAACAAAACAAAGTCGTATTTGACTATAATGTGAGCTGTCACGGGATTGCCGCGTTTAGTTATCTCTTTATGAGATGAAAGGTCATTCGGGCCGATTCCCAAACTTACTTTTCTTTATCGTTTTTTTTTCTTTCCTAAATATTTATGAAGTCATCTATAATCGTCACATCGAAATACACCGACACTGACAATCTCTTTTTGTTACCGAGATCTCATTAGAGGGTAATTGATATTTAGTTTAGTTCCAAAGATAAATTTCTGTACAAAGATTGTCTTTCCTCCTAAATCACACAAGTGAGGATACCTGATTGGTTTTATGCCATCAACATAAGTTGTGCAAGTTCTACATTTCATCTGAGCACGAACACTGTTTATTATCTATCTATCTATCTATATATATATATATATATATATATATATATATATATATATATATATATATATATATGTGGGTGTGTGTGGGGGAGCTTAAATTGAAATATTCGACTTTGCTTAATCCACATCGCCCTTAGTGGTCAGGTCGATTAAAAGCACGTCGGATCTAACAACGGTTAATTGTGCTAAGAGGTACACAGGTTCGAATATTGATGGAGGTTATTTGTTTCTCTAATATGATTTCTTCCATATTTAGACCGGTAGGCGAAAATAAATATCCTGTTTAAAAAAAATAAAAGGAACGGAGCGTGTACTTATATATGGGTAACCACTAAAAATAACGCTAAAAGTGATAAACAAGTATATATATATATATATATATATATATATATATATATATATATATATTTGTGTGTGTGTGTATGTGTGTGTGTGTGTGCGCGTGTGTGTTCATGTATATGCTGATAAAAATATAATAAAAAAGAAAATCCAAAATATATAAGAAATAAATTGCTGATACCCTTGAAGATTGGACAGCTTCGCCGACAAAACTATGCAGTCACTGAAGGTAACATCAATCAGCTAAGTAAAATTTACTTATATTAATTTTTTCTCTCTCACTCTCTTAATATATATAATATATGTTTATTATAAAACAGAGCATTTGCTTAAATACTTGTATCTATAAAAAGAACGCTAAACATATCATAAAATGTCTTTAAATAAATTGTCGGACCTTGTCCAATTCAAAAATATATGACGTCATTTGTTTACATTTGATACGCTAGAGCAGATATGAATAGAAGAGATTCATGGAAGATTTCAGTTTAAAGATAGTAAAATCGACCTTGCTAACCAGACGCTTCTCTGTGGCCGAACGGTTAAGGCACGGCACGCGAAATGACGGTTCGATTCCTGTCGGAGAAGGAAAATTTTCTATGAAAATTTCTCGGACATTCAGGCCGGTAAATGTTATTTAATACTGTTTATTATAAAACAGAGCATTTGCTTAAATACTTGTATCTATAAAAAGAACGTTAAACATATCATAAAATGTCTTTAAATAAATTGTCGGACCTTGTCCAATTAAAAAAAAAAAATATATATATATATATTTATGGGCTAAATTTGCTGTGAGAATAAAGAGCACCATGACGCAATTCACTACGCCAGAAATTTGGAAACGGCATTTGCATGTAGAGCTCCAATACAAACATTTCAGAGTGTTTGGACGTTAATGTGCAGAGGATTTGGCAGTTGGATGATATATCCAGTCAAAATCATCTTCCCACAGGTTCTCAGTCTAAACACGGAGGCCTACATCAAGTGCCTTGAATAGGTAGTATTGTCCTGGATCAAGAGGGTGGCTGCTGCTGCAAGACCCTATGTCTGGCAACAGGATTCTTCACCATGGCACACCAGCAGGAGATCTCATTCATGATTGAATGGTCTGGCTAGCTGCGGAAAGAAAGATTGTTCTCTCTTTCTTTAGCCAGTCAACGAACTGACACAATAAACAGTCTGTAAAATCCTGTGAATTTAAAATTCACGGGTGAAAATGACCATTCACTATATACATATATATATATATATATATATATATATATATATATATATATATATATATCAACTTTAGTATAGTGTGCAATCAAACCAAATATTAAGTATTTCTTCTATATGCTGAAGCTGTCCAATACATTCTTTACATACTTGACAAAGTTCAAAACAAAAGCCTCTACCCGGCCTATTTCACTAATCCAGGCATGGGGCAGCTAGATCACATGGCGTGTCTCATCTGGGAAGGATCAGAACTAGTGGCTATATACACGGGGGCGAACTATACTTATACGCATGCTATACCATTGTTAAGAAGTAAGTTGCACAACGTTTTCCCAATAGCTACTACTTTAGGGAACAACCTCCCAAAAATGATGATTTCCTGAACATCACAATATTAAACACTTCAAGTCCAGACTAAGCCGTTACTTCACATTCGTATCTCTTTTATCTCCTCTTACTTCCCCTTTCCAATCCTACTTCCATACATTCACCGAATTATTATCTGTCCGCCTTGACTGACTCTTACGGCTTGTATATTGTGAACATGGAGTACAAAAAACAGTTTAACTCAATTTATCATCGACAAACTAAGTGTTAGATGAGTGATGATGATGTTATATATGTAACTCATTTCTATGGACTATAATAAATATATTGAGCTTACTTTTGTGGATCAGTTTTAATATATTATATTAATATGTTTGACTTAGATTACTTACCCACGGATATTACCTATATATATATATATATATATATATATATATATATATATATATATATATATACATATGTATATATATATATATATATATATATATATATATATATATATGTCAAATAAGATATATATATATCAAATACGATATATATATATATATCAAATACGATATATATATATATATCAAATACGATATATATAAATATATATCAAATACGATATATATATATATATCAAATACGATATATATATATCAAATACGATATATATATATCAAATACGATATATATATATATCAAATACGATATATTTACATATATATATATCAAATACGATATATATATCAAATACGATATATATATAGCAAATACTATATATATATATATCAAATACGATATATATATATCAAATACGATATATATATATATATCAAATACGATATATCATATACGATATTTATATATATATATATATCAAATACGATATATATATATATCAAATACGATATATCATATAAGATATATATATATATATATATCAAATACGATATATATATATATATATATATAAAACGATATATATATATATATATCAAATACGATATATATATATATCAATTACAATATATATATCAAATACGATGTATATATATATATATATCAAATACGATACATATATATATCAAATACGATACATATATATATCAAATACGATATATTTACATATATATATATCAAATCCGATATATATATCAAATACGATATATATATATATATAGCAAATACTATATATATATATATCAAATACGATATATATATATATATCAAATACGATATATATATATATCAAATACGATATATATATATCAAATACGATATATATATATATATCAAATACGATATATCATATACGATATTTATATATATATATATATCAAATACGATATATATATATATCAAATACGATATATCATATAAGATATATATATATATATATATCAAATAAGATATATATATATGTATATATATATATAAAACGATATATATATATGTCAAATACGATATATATATATATCAAATACAATATATATATCAAATACGATGTATATATATATATATCAAATACGATATATATATATATCAAATACAATATATATATATATATCAAATACGATATATATCAAATACGATATATATATATATATATCAAATACGATATATATATATATATATCAAATACGATATATATATTTCAAATACGATATATCATATACGATATTTATATATATATCAAATACGATATATATATATATCAAATACGATATATCATATAAGATATATATATATATCAAATACGATATGTATATATATATAAAAAACGATATATATATATATATCAAATACGATATATATATATATATATATCAAATACGATATATATATATCAAATACGATATATATATATCAAATACGATATATATATATATCAAATACGATATATATATATATCAAATACGATATATATATATATATATATATATACATATATATATATATATATATATATATACATATATCTATATATATACATATATATATATATACATATATATATATATATACATATATATATATATATATATATATATATATATATATATATATACATATATATATATATATATATATATATATATATATATATATATATATATATATATCAAATACGATATATATAGTATTAAAAAGAAGATATTATGGTGGCTTAATCAGCGAGCACGACTTTGATTTAGCCTCCTGGGATAGAAGTTGGAGTAATATCATTTAATATGATCTTACGTTGCTCTGTTTTCGCATTGTGCATTTTAATTATATTTCTGATTGATTATCTCTGCTTCAGATTGTTATGCCAATACATGCATAAATAAATATATTTACATACAATGTAGCGCCGAGAATTCACCTCTCAACCATCGACCAATATGCTATTACCAGCTGACAATTGATGCATAGTCAGATTTTGGGAAGAGTGTCGATCTGATAACTTTTTAGTCCGCTATGTTATGTAGTGAGAGAGAAAAAACTGCTGTTCATATACCCACTAAGTGGGTATATGTGTATATCAGTCTACAATTCTGAGGTGTTGAGTCAAGATATGAACCTCACTTGAATTTTGTGAACAAAACAAAAATAAATACATGATAGAAAACTTTCGTGGATTCCAATTGAATTGGCGGTAAAATAGGTCCGCGAGCATTGCCTCCCTATCGCCAGACCATCGATATGATAGATATTTACAGCTATATTTTTTAGATAAAATTTCTCTCTATGTATGACTTCCACTCTTCGTGTGTTAGAACTTTATGCAAGTGAAACGAGAATTTCTCATAGAATCCCTGTTGAAGAGAGAGTAAATTAGCGTCTTTTTATAAAGATTCTCTAACACCATCGATAGATTTCTGAGAAGGCACAGGAGGCACCAAAATGTTAAGATTATTTATTCACACCGTCGGCTGTTTGTTATTAGTGGAATATTTTCTTCTTTTTTCTTTCAAATTATTTTTCGCTCTTGATTTTCAAGATTGTCGCCTTTTTATTTTATTTACCCTGTTTTTCCATACCTTCAATTTTATGCAAATTTATACTCTTTTTACATTAATATTAACATTAAAATTCATGCACTGTTATTTTAAAACAATCCTTATTCTTAAATGCTTTCCCGAGGGTTTACCAGAATTTTTATCGCGTCGCCATTGTCGATTTTGTGTTTTTACCAAAATCGATTGTTGCATTCTCAATTAGGCTGTCTGTTTGATGTCATGAAACTTTACACGTAATTCCAATTTTCCTTTAACCAAATGCTGGAAAGAAATCGTTCTAGAGTTTTATTATACTTTATTTTGCTGCATTTTATTAACAGCAACTTGAATGAAATAAACCGTTAATTGCAACACCTGAGTTAACAATATCGACAACGAAACATTGCGCTTTTCAAGTGGACGCAACAATCTCGTATTCTAAATAATTATTTGAAGACTTTTGTTTGTTGCGGACAATCATGCATGACGCTGGCTTTAATAATATTTTACATTTTTACCTGAAGGATTTGCTCAAACCAACTTATTTCCCCTGTCAACCATTGCGGCATTTCAACGACGATACATTTACGTTAATATATTGCGTGATGGGACAAATTGCTTGGATGTGTTTTCATATCTTTGCCAAAGAGACAAGCTACAATCTTTAATACCACCAGTTCAGACATTTACACCAAAGCCTCGCTATGCAAAGTCCAGAGAGCCATTCCGTCCGTATTCCACTTGTAAGGAGGAAGTTCGACTCATAGATTCATTTCATTGCTTTTTTAAACCAAAGCCTGCGTGAATGCTTTCCTGAATACTACAATCCTAGTCTCTTCAAGTTAAGGGTAAATCGTTAACGATCCCCACATCCTCATAATGTTCACTTCTTACCGTTAGATTCAGGAACTCTCTTATGTAAATGACGCTTGAGACTTAGTCTTGGAGAACATTCATCGTCTCCTGTGTGACGTCACCGTTTAAGAATTGTTTGATCATAGCTTTCCACATCTTTTGTCATTTGTAGCTCTTAGTAAGGTGTGCCTTTTTAATGTCACCCTTGTTCTACTCACCATTTAGATAAGCACGATATACAGGTCATTTGCTATTCTGCCGCTGGTCTTCAATCCTACAATATATACTATATTATCCAGTCCCTTTCTCCTTCTCATGTTCGCTAGAGATTTAGTCATACAGTGCATTAAAGTCGTAGCGAGTTTGATCTAGGAGCTCCACATTTGAGGCCTTGTGTTGTATTCGAGAAAACTAAGAAACTATATATTGCCAGATAGACATTACAACACACGATCAAATTGATGTTTATTTGGTTAAGATACCCACCTCTCTATGTGCCATTCATCCGAGAAGAATGCTGACTATTGAATTCTTCATCTTGCTTGAGTAAGAAGAAAATTTTTGGTCCCCAAACAGGTGCACACCTCGTGCTGTGTCAAGCAAAAGACATCTGCTAATTGTAAAATTCCATTTTGGATAGAATTACCTACCAAGGGAAAGAGTTGCCGCGTTTACTGCAAGTAACTCGAGACTAGCTTCGACCAGATTCACGATTACCGAAAGCTGAAATCGGTTTTGAAGACTCTTGGGATACAAGCGCCGTTTCTTTGCATTCATTTATTTATTTATTTATTTATTTATTTATTCATGTGCAACCAAAGAGCATAAGATCGCAGAGTGAAGCCGAGCGGTCACTTTGGTCCTTCTCTGCAAAAGGTAGATAGGAAGAAATTCCTTTCAGATTAAAGCCTGTTTTAAAAACGAATTTAACCCTTCCCAAGCCTTTTCAAAATAGGCTTCATACTGAATTATCCTTCTATATACATTTTGCAACGATGGACCAAAGTGTCCACACAATATCATTCTATGATATTATTTACTTT
This sequence comes from Acanthosepion esculentum, assembly GCA_964036315.1. Taxonomy (NCBI): domain Eukaryota; kingdom Metazoa; phylum Mollusca; class Cephalopoda; order Sepiida; family Sepiidae; genus Acanthosepion; species Acanthosepion esculentum. The sequence continues at coordinate 61,542,981 of OZ038488.1, forward strand.
TGCGGCTCGAGAATTTGGACATGAAACCTTCTTGAAAGGTTTAATATTTATTAATATAATCATTATATTCTTTGGATTTCGATGTGTTGTCCTAAACAGTTGCATCTATAGGCTTTTATTTTTCAAATTAGACTTTTAGATATAATTTGTTGATTTCAGTAGGATGAAGAGCATTATCAATGAATAATATTGACAGTCGAAAATGAAAAAAAAAGACTTTGAATATGCAAATCTTGACGTTCTATAAGCATAACTAGAGAGTGATGGAATCAACGCCACAAAGAATTGTTGACAGGCCATATATTTTTTTTAAAAATCTGGACGAATATGAAGTTAAAACGACCTAACCATCAATCAGCCGACAAAATTGCAGAAAACGTGAAGCGGCAATTTCTTAGTACCGCTAATTATATGAAGAACAGAAGAATACCATGAGGCAAGCCACACTAGTTTTCATAATTTTTATTTAAATTATTTTTTTTTAATTATTTTTTTAATATGTGTTTTGGGTTTATAATTTAGCCGATTTCATGTAGTTTCTTTTTTTCTCTTTTCATGCTTTTGTCATTAAATATCCCACATTGTGATAAAAGAAGATCTACCAAGAAAGGTGAAATTCAGTGCGAGCCTGGACGTAAATTTGCTGCTGAGGATTTACGGATTAAACCACTTTTTATATAATTTCATCTTAGTGAATTGCTTTAGAAGAATTTTTCAGGGTCATTGAAGACTTGAAGACAGAACCTAAAAAAATGAACCTCCTCTTGAATTCACAGCATATCATATGCCATAAAACATATTCTAACCAATTGTCGTGACCTCGCCCATATACGTCAATGATTTTATGGCATCACTCGTCTAAAAGGCAAATGTGGAGACTATCCTAGTCTACTCGATAGAGGTTGGTCTATGCCACAAATTATAGCACGAAATATCTCCGTTCTATAAACATAAATAGAGATTGATGGAACCGACGCTCCAAAGAATTGTTAACAAGCTATATATATATATTTTTTTAAATCTGGGCAAATATAAAGTTAAAACGATCAAACCATCAATCAAGGCAAGAGAAAAGGAAACAGTGAGAATAAAAGCGGGTCCAAAATAGAAAGAGAAAGAAAAAAGGCAACACCATGAAAGAGAGGGTGGAAAAGTGAGAAAAATGCAAAGAACCAGAGAAAGAAAAAGAAAACATAAAGAGACAAAGAGGGTGATGGGGGGATTTGGAAAGAGAGAGAGAGACAGAAGAAAATAAAAAAAGATAAAATGAAAAAAGCTTAAAGAGAAAGAGAGAAAATGAAAGAAAGAATGGATTAGGGAAAAAAAGAAAAGCTAATTTAAAGAGAGAGAGAAAACATTACAGTAAGAGAAAAAAAAGGAAAAATAGAAAAAGAAAGGGTAAGAAGACTAAAAGAAATCGAATGAGAAAAAAACATTGTTAAATAAACAGTGTATCAGGTCTGTTAAAAAAAAAACAGACAACAAATTCGAAAAACATGGAAATTTTTTAACAAAAAGTGTTAAATAGAAAATTAGTGTCTGTCTATATTTCTGAGATATTTAATTATTTACATTATTTACACTGTCAGGACTGTTGTCCTCATCTTTATTACCATATTCACGACGTTTCGTTCATTGTATGTTCCAGCCTTCCTCTGGTGATGTGAAATTCCGAACTAAGCCCTTTATTTCGTCCACCGGTGTATATCGTTCTAGCTCCATGTGCCATGCCTCTTCTGGGTATTTAAGTTATCTCCCATTAACTCAACTCTCCATGTTTTTGTTCTTCACTGCAGTAGCCAGGTATTGAACTCATAAGTCTTTGGGTCAAGTGGCTGGATCCAAGTCGCTTTTATCCACGTGGCCATGTGTCCTTGAGGACGAAATAAAGGATTCATGAGGAAGTTCCAATCACCTGAAGAAGGCTGGAGTGTAAAATAGTCAAAACTTTGTTTATATAGCAATAAATATGAGGGCAACAGTCCAGACAATGTAAATTATGCAGAAAATTATTGTCTAAGCCGAATTTCATGTATAGCGCGACTCCTGAATGTTTGTATGAATTTTAAACCCTCTAGAAAAATTACCTGTGTATAGTGTAAGCAGTCATGGAAAATGCATGATTTTTAACCTCTTCAAAGAATGACCTGTGTATAGTGCCACTGCCTACATTTGCGTTAAAAAGCTGATCATAAAAACTTGCACTTTACTCGATAATATGCGGTAGAAAGAAGAAATAATGGAAAGAGAAATGAAAGGGGCAGAAGATCGAAAGATATAAACAGAGAAGAAAAGAGGGAACAGAAAGGAAGTAGACGTTGAAAGTGAAACAGAGAGAGAGAGGGGGGAGAGAGAGGGGGGAGAGAGAGAAAAGAACGAGAAAGCAACAAATAGAAATATTAAAACAAAAAGAAATATAAGAAAGTCAGGAGGGGGGAGAAAGAAATTGAGAGACGAACAAGGAAACAATAAGAGGAAAAATCAAAAGAGAGAGATAAAGAGAATACAATAGAAAAAGTAAGATTCACGAAAGAATCAAGAATAAAAGCCAGCGGGTAAATCAGAACGAATTAATTTAGATGCTAATGTTCTAAGCGTAGCTTAGATGTGGCACAAAGCCGAAAGTATGGGGTCACCAAGTGACGATCGAACTCACTCGCAATTGTTCTTCCGAGACAAGCTTGCTAACCATTACACCGCGTTGTGGTTCTCCACGAATTAATATAGATGAATGAGCCCGGTGTTAAAACAATACAGTGTTTTGGGCTACATAACTCCAAATGGAACATAATTTCCCAAGCAACACATAAATGTTCACAATTCACGTAAAATAATTCGGTGTTTACTTTGCCTTGTTTTATTTGCACCGTACAATTTTTATTTTGGAAAGACATCTACATATTAAAATATACTATAATATATATATATATATATATATATATATATATATATATATATAAAATGTAATTAAAATATTTTTAAAAAATTTTTTTTTATATTCTAGCGATAAACATCATGTATATCGACTGAAATGTCTACACCATACAAATTATAATTTGGAATGATATCTACATAGTAAAACATAATAACATATCTATAACATAGAGAAAATATAATTAAAATATTTTCCATTAATGACATGCTGTCGAAACCAAGATAATTATTTTCACTATTCTTGATAAAGATTCATGACACATATATAGCAATATAAAGTGTAGATCGCATGCCAAAGTAGATTCAAACGCGTAGATAACAAGGCAAAGGAGCACCAAGAATTCTTATATCTGTTTTCTTTACCCAGCTTCATAGTTCCTTTTTCATTCGAATTTTAAAATACATTCTCCCTTATTTATTCCATCGGCGTTGGTGCTGTGTTTAAACTTCTGAATACCGCTTCTCAAGGTAAAAAAAAAAATCAGCCGATCTATACCCTATAATCTTTCTAGCCTAAGGTTCGATCGAACTGATCTTGTTTTTTACTCAGTTAAGCTTAGTAAATAGTCATTTGTTTATTTCTCTAGCATCAATTCAAAGTAAAGTATAAGCAATTAATTTGAATGCCAATTTTCAATGCAGGAAAACGTTGCCCTCACGAATAAGTTTGTCTCGCAGCTACTGTGATAATGGTTCTACCTATATTGCTGTTCCAGTATCATGTTCTTGTTAAATTTGATTGCAAAGATAGGTTGTTTCGCTGCTAAGTCATATAATCATAAGACGCCGTTCTCCATTGCTACAGCTTAAACTCTGAGCCACACTATGTTAACTTACAGATTTTATACATCGTATATACGAAGATTCAAACATGATTTGGCATGTGTTTAATCTTTAACATCTTTCTTTTAGCATCTACTAAGCGACCGCATCATAGATGAGGCAACGAGAGACATCATTAAATAAGAAGTAGGTCCACTGGTAACCACCATCAAGGAGAGAAATGTGAAATGGTACGGGTACCTCATAAGAGCCAAAGGTCTTTCCCCTGTCATACTACAAGGTAACACTTTAGGCAAAACCAGAGGAAACGTCTTGTTTTAGTATCTACTAAGCAGCCTGCATCAATGACGAGGCAATGAGACAAAATTAAACAAGAAACAGGTCTCTTGGTAGGCCTTGTTACCACCGTCAAAGAGGGAAATTTGAGATAGTACGGATACCTCATAAAAGCCAAAGGTCTTTCCCCTGTCATACTACAAGGTAACAGTTTAGGCAAAATCAGAGGCAAGTAGAGAGGAAAATGGGCTGATACCATTACTGAATGAACTGGAAGATG
>OZ038488.1:61552253-61677253 GCA_964036315.1 Acanthosepion esculentum
GGGTTTCACCAGGAATCAGTGTTCGCATGAAGCTTATCACTAAATCTAGGATTACTGAAAGTGACAAACATCAATAAAAATATTCCTGAAAAATTCACCCAGGAAAAAGTAATCAAAATATTTATGGAATTGTGAAATATTTTGGTGCTTGTTTTGTAGAGATGCCAGATTTTACCGAGATATTTGCCTTGATTGGAATATTGCTGCTTGCTTTGTGTGTTTTTTGTTGATATACAGTATTTGCTTTTCTACATGTATGCTATGGGACTTTATTTACCAACCTAGTACCATAATCTTTTTTTGCCTATAACCATATGTACCAATGTTAAAGAATACCAATAAATTTCTCTGTGGCTATTATGAATTTACTGTCTGTGCAGATGTTGACCCCTGAAAATACAACTAAAACAATTTTCAATGAATGTATGACGAAATGTAGTCAATTTCTTCTTTTCCACACAGAATTTCCTGGTAATTAATGGTTACCAGACTTCTATTAAAAAAAGTACCAGTAGTATAATTTGTGCTCATACTGTAAGTGTTTCTTCATGATGAGTGAGAATGTGACATAAAGGTATAAGGTTATAATTTTGTTTTATTTAATTGCGATATGTGCATTTTTTCCCTAAATATTCCATGTTAAAATCTGGGTGCATCCAATAAGCCGGTCACATGATATATATATATATATATATATATATATATATATATATAGATATAGATATAGATATATATTGTGTATATTTCCGCAGCAAGTTTTCATTAATGCATGTTTCATTAAATAATATATAAAATTTTGTCTATTTATTTTAAGTAAGTTCCTTTCGTATTGTCTGATAAGCTTAATCACTTTATCATTGAAAGACGAAAGGAAAACACCATATTGACACATGTTTGAATCCAATCTAAGCTTTCGGCTTACATGAGCCATTATCAAAGATGACAATTTTAATAAATCAAACAGCACATATACGAAACCACAATAATGGCCCGCCCTTGCGGTTTTCGCTTCCTTGGCTCGTAAATAAGTGTTTGTCGTTACTTTGAGCTTATTGAAACAGCAATGGCGGGCCATTATTGTGGTTTCGTATATTTTCGATATATGGGGAATTATCAAAGATTCCGTTTTTGAAAAGAATCCGAGAACTATTGATGCTCTCAAACAAATTATTCGAGATTCATTGGTAAACTTATGACGTCAGAACCATTTGTTTCGTGATATTTGTCGAAGCGTTTTCTCACCTTGTAGGGAATGCATTGAAGCAGTTGGCTTGCAGTATCTTTAATTAATTTATTATTGTTTGCCATAGAATTTATTTTTGTTATAAACCAGAATTAACCATAACCATTTTAACAATAAATTTCTGGACTGTTGATTAATTGCTTTGTTTTAATTGTTTTTGTACGTAATTGTATAGTGACTTTATTGCCACCCTGTATATATATAATTAAAGGAAAATGTACTGGTGAAAACATATTTTCTATTGTTTTAGAGGAATCGAAGGAAATTATTTATTACGAACTGATGGAACGTAAACAAAATGTTACTATCCAAAGCTACGGTGAGTAATGGACTACATCGACTAAAATAAAGGAAGATGATTCTTTTCTGGGCAATGAAGTCAACCGGTGCGTTGCCTGACAACACTCGTCCCCTTATAGCAAATGCTGTGGAGAAAAACGATCATTCTCCCCGGATGGAAAGTTCTCTTATATACCGTGGTCTTCAGGCCTGTCAGCTTCATACAATCTCTTGTTTCGCCACCATGAAAATATCTTCTTTTGCTTAACAATTAAATCATTTACATGATATAAAGTATTTCCTCAAATACTTCATAGGACCAATGCTGAAATAATATTTTAGGATAAAACGTGGTGTAACGTCAATTTCGAAAAAGATTGGACGATTTAATAATGTTACTAATGGATATCGGAATAAGAAAATGGAAAAAATCCTTTCTTCCTTCGAAAGGACTTCTTTAGACTAAATATTGTTCTTTTTTTATCGATGGACTCATAGAGAGGAAAAGAAATACAGTAAACTTTGATTAAAATTCTCAATGGAGAAAATCTTGACATACATGTACGCTGAACGTTAAAATTAAATGAATAAATTTTCTTGTACCTTTCCTTTATTTCTCGACAAATTTCCCCTCCTTTTATAACTTTCTAAAAGACATCTTCCGCTATTCCCATGCTTTCCCAGTTTTTTATCACGCATTTCGTCCTCTGTTACTATACTACCCAGATGAGTATATTCTCGAGCTGCTGCAATTTCTGTCCCTGATATGTAACTCAAACAAAGGCTGCCCCTTTTGCTGACAACCATCCATTGTTTCTTCTTCCGTTTAATGATTTCTCCTGAGCTCCAACAATCATCTTGGCTAATATAACTTTCGTTTATTTTCTGAATCTGCCATCAATACAGTGTTGTACACGTCTCCCGATAATAAATCTGATACCAGATTATACATATATATATATATATATATATATATATATATATATATATTCGTCTGAAGGTCAAGAGAGCGTGAAACTCGATTAGTGATTCGAGCTGTCCTGTTAAGTGTTGACGCTGTGAAGCATTTTATGGCCCAGTCTAGATAATCTGAGAGTTGAGCACTTTACTTTGCCTTTTGGCCTTCCTTTATAATTTTTTTCTTGTACTCGATTTCTTCCTTGTCTAAGGTGTTTTTTCTTTAGTAGTAGTAGTATACATAGATACCTACCTACACACACACACACACACACACACATACATATATATATATATATATATATATATATATATATATATATACATATATATATATATATGTATATATATATACATATACATATATATATATATATACATATATATATATATATATATATATATATATACACATACATATATATATATATATATATATATATATATATATATATATATATATATATGAATGTCGTTCCAATAACTTTTTTAACCGATTTTATTGTGAATTAAATTTAAGCGTCTAATGATTTTTTCTTTTTCTTTCAGATTTGGCGGACATTTGGTCGAAATTATTTTTCACATATAATTGGCATGACTTCAATAACAGGATCCATTAAAGAAAGAAAGAAATTTTTACCAATAACACTGATTTATTTACTGCTGACTTTGATTCGTTTGTACGTAACACCCTATATATATATATATATATATATATATATATATATATATATATATATATATATATATATTCAACATCTTCATTCAAGCATGTTTTGTTGAATAATCTAGACTTATGTCTATTTATTTTATTTTAATCCTTTCAAGTTCACGGATTAATTTCTTAGTGTTAATAAAAATAAAACTGATCAAGAAAATCGCCGTAATTATCCATCTGATTTTTATTTTCCCAAGTATTTTCAATCTCCTCCAAGATCCTCTTCGCGGGTGAATTTCCTCGTAAAAGATTAATGCGCGTTATGCATATGTGTGCATATATGAAAGCTGCAAAATTCGAAAAATTTACCGCGATGTAAAGGAGGTAACTTAATTTATGTAAATACTTATTAAAATTGTAATTACGTCTTTTAAAAAATTGTTTTAATTGCAATTTTTAACAATTACAATTTAGATATTTTAAAACCTTGCTGTTATAAACATTTTAGAACTTTGTTGTTATAATCATAATTGATTTTTTTATTGGTCGTAATTCTTTTATTTGTAGCCCATATATATATATATATATATATATATATATATATATATATATATATATATATATATATATATGCGTGCTACAAGAGTATGTATTGTATACTCTAAATATTATTATTGATTTTTATTATTTATATATTTGTATAATCAATGCAACATGTTTTGTGCGAATCTTTTATTACTGTGTACCTAATTTTGCATTCCGATATGTGTATGCATATATATATATATATATATATATATATATATATATATATATATATATATAATGAAAAATAATCTCATTATGTAACCGATATGTTTTATGTTTAGCGGATGCTTACCGACATTCTTGTCAAAACAATAACTGATATAGATATACTCTAATACAACTGTCTCCTGCGAATATTTTGTTAACTGTTGTTTTTTTTTGTGCGAGTCCTTTGAGGAATATCACTTATTCGAGCTAGTATTTCAAGACTGCCCGTAAGGATCTGGGCGCTTATAGCACAAAATGTTGGCGACCAACAAATGCAATTAAAAAACAAGAGCAGAAATATGCAATGACACAGTGGGTGGGGATTAAAAAACTTCTTAATAACACAAACAAACGTATTTGTGGTGTACAATCGGATTATTTCATTTGTTCATCCCCATAAGGATTATGAAAGATGGACCACATCATGATTATGCATTTTCAATATCAACGAGAAGGCAAATGTCTGCTTTTAAACATACGCATGCGTACAACCACACACACAGAAGCAAATATAAATCCGTACACATTCTTATATACATATATGTAAAGAATTCATGGATTTAGTTTTAATCCAACATTGTTATTACTGCAAACGTTAATTTTTTTTGAATGCGCAGGCCGATAGATATAATACACACAGTTTAATAAATAAAAGTTGGGCCTCTCTTTTAAATACGAAGTATCCACTATGATCAGGTTTGAAGTAATAAAGTAATAGTATTAACACTAATTTATATACGTAAATTATATAATTCACCGTGTGCCAATTTCTGTAAAAAGTTTAAGATATACAGTGTGCAGCAAAAGTCACACCCTTTTTTTACTTTTTGACATTTGTGGAATAAAAATAATTTACAGTAATTTCAGAGAATTTATAAGTTTTGTCATATCAGAATAACATGCCTTATATAATGATTGTCTAACCGTAGGTTAAATGTGGTAAAAAGCCGAATGTATGAGGCACCCAGTGAGGATCGAACTAACTATTCATTCTTAATTAACTTAGCGAGACACCCTTCCTAAAGAATATAGCACGTCGAAATGCCAACATAGTTTTCTATAGTGTAGCTTAAATGTGTCACAAGGCCGAAAGGTTGGAACACTCAGTGAGGCTCGAACTCACTATTCAGTCGTAATGAGAGCTACCGAGACAATTTTGCTAAGCATTACGTGGCGTCGAGGTGCCGAACAACATGATTTGTTATGATAAACAAACTAAACGACAAGTTCAAAATACGCCCCTGTTCAATACAAGACAGAACAATATTGGCAGAACTTTTACAAACCATTTGATATATTTGTACATTAATTTCAGAATATTTTTCAGAAATTGCTGGATTTGATCCAAGAATTGTTTTTGGTTTGAACGGGTAAATAAAATCTTTCAGTACATCCCACGAGATAAAGTCTGGTGGTATGAAGTCTGGTGATCGTGATGGCTACTCAATTGCCTCACGCCGTTCTATCCACCATAGCTATAAATTATGATGTAACTATTCCCGAACGCATAAGTTATAGTCAATCATAAGCCGTCTTAAACTACTTCAATTTATTTCTGTTCAGTAAAGGTTAATAAATTAAAATGGGAGTTACTTTAGCCGCGCCCTCTATTATGAAGAACTCCCGCTGTTGGCAGATGTAATTATAAAGGGCTATAAATTTGAAAAAGAAAAACTGGTTGTGTGGGTGTAATATGCATTTAAAAAAATAATATAGATATTCTGTAATAATTAATGCAGTCGTTCTCATCCGTGTTCTGAGCTGCGAAGAATCCATAAATTCTGGGTGTTGATTCAGGAAGTTCTTTAATATTTTTAAGCATGTTTCTACAGAATGTTATTGGGAATAAGTTGTTGATGAACTCTTGGATATGGTTTTCCTCAAGGAAGGTCCGCAGTGATCAATAAAAGGTAACATACGATTGACACAACGTCAGGTAAATATGACCGGTAGGGTAGAACAATCCTACCTGGTTACACACAGTGTACTTTTTGTTGGATGTGGCCTTGCGCTTTCATAAAGGATAGCATTTTACTATAATCCTCTATGTTTGCTGCTACTGTTGTGCAAAACAGGTATATCAATGTAATGAAAATTTATTCTGAACATCCACGTAGATTCGTTATTTCAGTTGTTGTCTTAAAACGGAAATTAGATATAAACGACTAAATTATATATATATATATATAAGTAATAATTAGGAGGATTTGATAAATGTAATTAAGTAATTCATCGAGTCTGAAACCTCAACAGAATGCACAGAAATGCAGAAAGCACTGGACGGCCGTTTCGTCCTATATTTGGGACTCATCACGGAATAATGTGAGTGAGCGGCGCTATATTGAGTCTGATTTGCTACCTCTTCGAGTCCCGTAGAACAGTTGGTAGGGTGTTCGCTTGACAACCTAACTGTCAGGGTTTCAATTCTCGGTAGTGGATGCGCACTGCTGATGAGTCCCAAATATAGGACGAAACGGCCGAGGTTTCAGACTCGATGAATTACTTAATTACACTTAATTGAATTACTTAATTGCACGCACATACACGAACTAAGTCCACGCCGGAGTTGATGAGACAGACGACGAGCGATATCTTCATCTGTCGAAATAGACTATCCCCCATATGAGTTGATTAGTGATTTTGATGTTTATTAATTATTTGCTCTGTAATAATATATACATTGAGCTCTTTCTGTGGAGCAGTTTTAATATTTTATATTACTAGGCTCTACTTGGATTATATACCAATGGATTTTTTACGTTTAATATACATATATATATATATATATATATATATATGTATATGAAGAAATATAGTTTTAATGTGTGCTATATTTCTGGGATAAAGTGCTCAATATCAGAGATAAAGTGTATGTAAATAAATATATAAAGTGAACCTTGAAGTCAACACTCAGAGGCGACAGCGCGTTTCATGCTAGACGCAATCGTCAGGCCTGGTCCACTGATAATATATAATATAATATTGTTTTAAGGTGTGCTATATTATGGGAAAATTTATATCTAGCATAAAACACCCTGTCGTCTCTGAGTGTTGACTTCAAGGTTTACTCTACATACACACACACACACACACACACACACACACACACACACACACACACACACACATATATATATATATATATATATATATATTGTCATCCACAGACAGACTGTTTTGCTAGTGTGGCTAGATGCCCGGTAGCCTCTAGCTAGAATCGAAACCCGAGTGAATTGACGTCAGTCGGGATTCTACCACTAAGCCGTTGGCGCACACCAGGGATGAAGGTGAATTTAAGCGTATTTATTTTTAGATAAACACATAGTGACTGATAGAACTCGATTCGATTTGCTGAAGAATTACCGATTAATACAACAGCTACCCAAAGAGGAACGGAGAGTAGAACTACCGAAACGTTGCAAGAATAACAATCAAAATGAGTATACTAGCGTGGTATATTTAATTCTTTTATCGATGTTATTTTTATGCATTTTATTTTTACCTGAAATCTTTTAAATACTAGTTAAATAATACTATTAAATATTATTTCTATTTTACTACTATTTTTACTTTATTTCATTATTCTTGTTTTATTGATCCCGTTTCTCATTATATATCCTTACAATTAAAAGTTTGACTCTTAAATATAATGCAATGCAACTCATATGTAATTTTTTTAAAAACTTCCTACGCTTCTCTCTATTTCTGTTCGTCTTTTTCCGTTTTGTCAATTTCTTTGGATTCTCCTGTCATAGATAATTTTTCTTTCTCTTTCGCTTTTCTCTTTCCCTATGTTGCCTGTTCTTTCTTTCCCCTCTCGCACTATTTATGATGTCTTTTTCTTCTCCCCACCCCTTCTTTCTTTTCTGGCAATTCATTCTTTTCTTTCTTTTCCTCTTTTTCTTGGCAGTCCTGGGTAAGACGATAAACTACATATTGCAGCAAGGCCTCTGATCAGGATATTGGAGGTTTTAAGAAGCGTAGAACCACCTCTTAATTTCTGCAGTTCCCAGGTCTACCCTGACCCGAGATGGTAGCCCCTTAGGGTCCAAGCTATGGGCAAATAGTCAATCCCCAAATTTTTTTTTTAAGCGTATCGCCCCAAGCAAGGCTGGAAGCCACTATCACGCAAGGGGTTAGAGAAGGGTTGGAGGAAGAGCAGATAGGAGTGGTAAAGGAGAGGATGTGGAGAAAGAGAAAGACAGTGGGTCGATCAAGGCAAGGGGGTTGCAGAAGATTTGGAGCGAGAGCAGATAGGAATGAAAAAATGAAAGGATGTGGAGAAGGGAAGTGGATAGATCAAGGCAACTGGAGATGTCGATTGACGCTACACTTAAACCGTTGGAGATTGTAATTGTCAGGGAAACAGTAATAGGGAAGGGAGTTCCATAGGCGAGATGTGCGAGACATGAAGCTATTGGAGTAGAAGAGACGTCTGCATCTAACAGTTTCCACAGTGTAGGGGTGGGAGCGGGATGCCAGCCTCGTGGGGCGTTTAAATTCACGAGGCCTAGGGACAAGCGAGAGCAGCTCCTCGGAGCAATTACCGTGAAAGTACTTGTAAAAAAAACTATGAAAGTATTAAAAAAATGCATGTTTATAGTTAAAATACCAGTAATACATTTTATGTAAAATAACATTAGTAACATTACCTATTTATAGTAAAATTAGTAACAATACATATTCTATAGTAAAATTAGCAACACAACATTTTTAAAGCAAAATGACCAACAATACATTTTATAGTAGAATTACCAACAATACATTTTATAGTAGAATTACCAACAATACATTTTATAGTAGAATTACCAACAATACATTTTATATGTAAATGACATTTTATCTGTAGCTGAAGGCATACAATTGCGTTCAAAATATATTGCGTTGAAGACATAAAACTGATCAAAATATTTACATTTTGGAATTGACTCATTGAGTAGTTGATAAACCAAACAACCAAGATAAAAGAAGACATTAATGACATTAATCCATGGAATATCCTACAATTTATTAAAGGAATCAAACTGTATTCCAAAATTTAACCTCGACAAACTACATAAAACTCACATATCATTGCGGCTAGTAATTATGTCTACACAAACAGGACCATGTATTCAACTGTGGAAGCAGAATAATATACCATATTTGTATTACTTCAAACTCCCAAGAAAATTAAATTTCGGCATTAAATGACCCATATGAAGTTGATGTGGCGTTAAGCAAACAAATGAATCACTCTCTTTTTTTATCTCCCTTTCTTCTATTCTTTTTTTTTTCATTTCCATCGACTCTCTTAACTGTTTTTCTTTCTTTCTTCCTCTACATCTGGCTCTCGGTGACTTCTCTTTAACTTTAACTGCTACTCTGTTTCTGGTAAACTCTTTCATTTTGACTGACCCCCCCCCTCTCTCTCTCTCTACTTTTTCTATTCTGTTCTTTCCAATATTTGGTTCGCATACTCCTACTACTGTTTACCCTTTCTTCTTCTTCTTCTTCTTCTTCTTCTTCTTCTTCTTCTTCTTCTTCTTCTTCTTCTTCTTCTTCTTCTTCTTCTTCTTCCCTTTTGTTATTTTCTCCCATTTTGTCATTCTCTCTCTCTCCCACTCTTTTTCCTCTCGCTCCCTGTTCCTCGGAGTCTCTTTCCTTTTATTGTCCTTCAATTCCTTATCATCGTTCTTCTGATATTTGCCTGCCCCCGCTTTTTTCTGTCTTTTTTTTTCCTCAAATATTTTTTCTACTGAGCTTTCTTTTTCCCTTTCACTCACTCACTCACTCACTCACTCACTCACTCACTCACTGTAGTGCGTATTACTTTTTCTCTTTATCTCCCCCTTTCTCCGTTTTACGCCTTTTATATTCTTTTTTTTTCTCACCCTCCCTCGTAATGTTTTTCCCTTCTTTTATACCCCTTTCTCTGCAATTTTTTAAATTTTGTAAATTCTTCGCTCTCATTCTTGTTCCCATTTCTCTTCAATTCTTTTTACTTTCAGCTGATAGTAATTTGGAATGCCGACAAAGAAACTAGACAAGAGCCACACACACAGGCACACAAACAAATTCCCCCCCCCTCTCTCTCTCTCATACACTCCGACACTCTCTCTCCCCCTCATTCAGACTCTCTCTCTCACACACAAACACACACAGACACACGCGTGCACGCGCACACACACACACGCACAACCAAAACACACACACACACACGTATATATATATATATATATATATATATATAAAGATACGAGAAAGCGAAAATATTGGAATTATGACACCACATTCTCTCGTGGGAATAAAGAGGAAGAAAATAGAAAGGAAGGTATGTGAGTGTGGATTTTTTGGAGTGGGGTGTAGAGTGTGGCATGAAAAGAATGATGGATGCGCGCGAATAGCATGTTGCCTGGCAACAGGCGAGCCGGGTGCTGCTTGTAATTTGAGAAGTATGTCAATTCAGAGAAATGTCGTAACGACGAAGCTTTGAAAGCATTCCACCAAGAATTGGGCCGACCCGTACCGGTGTAAGCCAGGCAGGAGCAACATCATTGCCGAAATGAAAACTATTTAAATATCTGTGTCACTCGATTAGTTGTGAGTTGATAGTTTTATTTTATATTTTTTTTATTTCTTTTATATCTTTTATACATCCAGTTATTCTTATTTCTTAATATTTACGAAACTAACCAGAGTCTGACACAAGGCCATATGCGCAAAGCAGACTCAACTCTGTAAAGCAGTAATTAATTATTAAATAAACTTAATCATTGCCATTCTACAGCTGGGTCACTGGTAGTTACAAAGTTTACCATAGCCTCTAATGATAGATTTTTACGGATTATCAACCTATCGCCAGGAAATATTTTTATATCGTAAGAATGTTTTTAGTAATAATGATTTATTCATACAAATCCTGTTAATTAACCCATACTAGGGGGTAAAGAGGTGGATTCATACATTCCCAATGGTATTTGTGCGTAAGTGAATATAAAGAAGCCAACTAGAATCGGAGCACGCAAAGTCCGAGCTGTTATCCATAACACCACTCACATATTCAAGATTACAGCACTTGGTATTCTCAAGCGGCCACTGACCAAGCTCGACATTGCTTAACTTTGGTGATCGTACTGTAACTGGTGTTTAAACGTCATATGACCATAAACCCTCTAACGATAAAAACTATAACCAATGGAAACCTGAAAAGCGAAAAGCTTAAATTGATGAACAGCTCAGCGAAGAGAAGCCCTCAATTGATGGATTCAGTTATAAGAAGCGTCAACTGAGAAAAAAAACCGAAAGGAAAAAATCTCAGCTGAGGAAAAATTAGTCAGCAAAATATATCAGGTTAAGAAAACCAAATCTACAAGAAAATTCAATACATGGGAACCTCATCTCTAAAACAAAAGGGCTGCCCTGATAAAATTCTCAGCGACAAGAATCTTCGACTGGTGAAAGCCTCGGGTATAAGGAATAAAAACCGCTGAACATATCTGCAACAACAAGTCTCAAAATATGAAAGCCTGAACTGCAAGAAGCAACGACCCAATGAAAAACAAATAAACAAGAAGCGTTAAACTGCAGAATGCCAAAATTACAATAACACGCAATTGATGAAAAGGTCAATTACAAGTACAGTAGCTGAGTGAAAGATTCACTTACAAAAACTCTCAATTGATGAAAGCCTCAATTACAAGGGCAGACAATTTACGGAAGACCGTATTACAAGAACACTCACTTGATGAACTCACCAATTACAAGAATACTCAATTGATGAAAGCCTCATTTTCAAAAATACTCAATTGATGAAAGCCTCATTTTCAAGAACACTCAATTGGTGAAGGCCTCATTTACAAGAATACTCACTTGATGAAGGCCTCATTTACAAGAATACTCAATTGACGAAGGCCTCAGTTACAAGAATACTCACTTGATGAAGGCCTCATTTACAAGAATACTCAATTGATGAAAGTATCATTTACAAGAACACTCACTTGATGAAGGCCTCAGTTACAAGAATACTCACTTGATGAAGGCCTCATTTACAAGAATACTCAATTGATGAAAGCCTCATTTTCAAGAACACTCAATTGATGAAAGCCTCATTTACAAGCACACTCAATTGATGAAGTCCTCATTTACAAGAATACTCAATTGATGAAAGCCTCATTTACATGAACACTCAATTGGTGAAGGCCTCATTTACAAGAATACTCAATTGATGAAGGCCTCATTTACAAGAACACTCAATTGATGAAGGCCTCATTTACAATAATACTGAATTGATGAAGGCCTCAGTTACAAGAACACTCACTTGATGAAGGCCTCATTTACAAGAATACTCAGTTGATGAAGGTCTCATTTGCAAGAACTCTCAATTGATGAAAGCTTCATTTGTAAGAATTCTTATTTGACGAAAGCCTCAATTACACGAACTCTTAATTGATGAAATCTTCAGTTATAAGAATGGACAATTCGCGGGAGTCTCAATGAGAACGCTCAAGTGATGAAACCATTAATTTATAAGAACTCTTATTTGATGAAAGTTTCATTTACAAGAACAATCAATTAATGAATGTTTCAATGACAATATCAATTGATTGATGAATAAACTAGAAGCCTCAATTGATAATATCTTCAACGAGTCTTCATTTGGCTGATAGAAACCTATACTGTCAGAAACCTCGCATATTTGAGGCTTCAACTGATGTAAGGAATTATGTACACATCTTTGTGTTATTAACATAAACTAAACAAACACTATTTTTTGAAAAGATATTCGCTTATTTCTTGAACATTACAACATTCCGACAATAGTTTGCCCGACCAAATACAAAAACAAATTCAAACAGAAAGAGGAACAAAAGTCATTATCAAATTCTAGATAAGAGGGACCGAAGGGAACGCCCAAATATACTTACTGAAGGAAGATCTGAAACACGTTTACCTCATGAGCCACGGAGCTAAACCTTTGATCTTTGTTTTATGCAAGAAAATAGGTAAGCAGCGAACAGCGAAAGGAAAAGTGTACTGATAGGTGTTGTTGGTTCTTTTTTATGGATTCTTGCATTTCCTACCCGCAGGCGAACATATAAGGCCCTATGTGGGCACCCGCATATTATCGTGTGGATATCTGAATCTTGGTTACACTAAGAATGTACGCAAAAAGGAGAACAAAAGACCAAGTTATGTAGTCCGAATTTCTTGCCCATGATTTTGAAACCGACAAAATATGATTGCTACGTTATATACACGTTATTATTAATAATTATAATAAGTATATAATCATTAATTATATAATCAATAATTATAATTATAAGTATATAATTATACAATTATATGTAATT
Organism: Acanthosepion esculentum; assembly: GCA_964036315.1. Lineage (NCBI taxonomy): Eukaryota > Metazoa > Mollusca > Cephalopoda > Sepiida > Sepiidae > Acanthosepion > Acanthosepion esculentum. The sequence goes on from OZ038488.1 coordinate 61,565,518, forward strand.
ATATAATATATATAATATATATGTTATATAATATATAATATTGATTATATAACTATATATAATATATATATATAATATATAATATATATATAATATATACAATATAATATATATATATATAACTATTGATGACATAATTATTAATTATATAATTATTATTAATAATTATATTAATTATAATATAATTATATAATCAATAATTATAATTATATAATTTTAACGTATATAAATATAATTATATAATATGCAATATATATATAATATATTATATAATATATAATATTGATTATATAATATATAATATATATGTAATATATAATATATATATATAATATATATATATTATATATAATTCTTGACTATATTATTATTATTAATAATATTGTTTATAATAATAATTATATAATCAACAATTATATTTATAATTATAATTATATAATTATAATGTATATAAATATAATATATTATATAATATATTATATAATATATATATATATATAAATATAATTATATAATTATATAATTACTTAATTATAATAAAATAATTATATAAACGATAATTAATGGTTATATAATAATAATTGTAATAATAATAATTATATTATTATTAATTTGTGATTTTCTGAATTTAAGAGATTTATGTTCAATCGTCAATAATCGAACGGTCAAGAAATAATCCTTACCTATCCTCGTTTTTTTTATTTAATCAATTTATCCGAAGGAAGGCGATAAGGCCACTAAGGCGCAAAAGAGCTAATGAAAGTGAAAGAGAAAGAAAGGTTTTTAGTAAGAACTGGAAACCCAATTCTAAAGAGTTGACAATGGATGAATATTTACTTCTGTTTAAATGATGGGGGAAGAGTGTAAACCCGATGATTGGTGAACCTGTCTATTCCACATAATCCTCACTTTTTTTCATTCATGTCACACACATGTCATACTTACCATATTAACAGTATCTCTATATTTTGTATGGCTCCCGAGCGTTGATTTGGAAAGCTTTCGTATGATATGGATGTAAGCTTAACCATTACTCATGCAAAATTTTTTTAATCAAATTATCTCTTAAATGACCGCAGGCTATAATTTTACATCTTCAGAAATCTAATATCCCTAACAGTATATGATCTATGCTAGTCGATACCACTAGGATCTTATAGAAATTTAATTTCGAACACAGGTTCCAAATTCCTGGTGCATTTATAAATATAAAAATATATATTAATTGTTCCTTCAAACTTTGTTTTATACTATAAGGTTATCAGACATCCATTTAACATAATACTGATATCTCGTTTTTAATTATCTTGTTATATGATGCGTACGTGGCCGAGTGTTTAGAACGTTCACATTCTGACCATGAGATCCGGGTTCGAATCTAACCATGGTCGATTTGTCAGGAAGGAAACTACCTGATATTCTTGGACTGGAGGGATCGATCCCAGAGTGCAGCACATTTGGAATGTGCCTGAAAACCATACCACAGGTTGACTCAAGCCTTGTGAGTAAAATTGGGTAGACGGAACCCTCGAGGGGCGCCGACAGCTGGGCACAAGTCATCGAGGCCGGGGGCTTGAGCGTGCTAGCCTTGTTCATATTATTCATCACGCTAGAAACAGTAACTAAGCTTTGTTCCGCATAGTTGCAATATAAACCACAGATGGGCTCTCTTGGTGTTGAATAAACACAAATGCGCCTGAGAAAGCGTCTGCAATAGGGATTGGCTAGCAACCCTAGTAGACGGGTATTGTCGAATACGAGTAGCCAGATATATCTTGTTAAAATCCGGGAGTTATTTCTGTTTATTATATGATTGAAAAATAAATAAAATATTGAACTGACTGGACAATCACATCATGTCTGAAGAAGAAAACTGAAGATATGCCTCTAGTAACGTACACTGAGAATAAGATTGATATAAATGTAAATGTTTCATCTTATCAGAATAAATTTCGTAATTTTACAAAATAAATATTCTATCAGAAGGAGATAGTTGAAATTTCGGAGATACAATGAATAAAGAGGGCTTCGAAAATGTAAAACTTATTACTTTCCTAATTTAGATTATAGAGCTTAAGAAAATCTATACCGGATCACGTTCCTAACCATTACTTGACAGCAAAGTTTTCCTACATGAAAGTGTGTGTGCGTAGGCGCATATAAGTGTCTGAAAAAGAAGAGAAAAATAAAAGAAGAAAAAGAAGACAAATGAAAGGAAAAAAGAAGACAGAAGAAAAAAGAAGAAAAGAGAAGGAAAAGAAAAAAGGAAAAAAGAAAGAGAAAAAGGAAAAAGGAATACGAAAAAAGAAAAGAAGAAAGCAATGGGAGATTTTTATATTTTAAATAGATAATAAATTTACAAAAATAAGAAGAATCATTTTCAAAATGTAGGTTATATAGCTTAAGAATAGCTATACCAGACTACGTTCGTAGCCATTACACGAGTATAAAGCCTTCCTACATGAAAGTGTGTGTGTGTGTGCAGGCGCGTATTAGTGTCTGTATTTGCCTGGACATCTGTAAGAACGACAATTACCAATACATACACAAAACAAAACTGAATATCAAAACATTTTGTTATATACGCAAAAAAAAACAACAAAAAGACACTTGAATGCATAACTGTCAGTAGCAATACAAATATACAAACCCGTGACCAACACTAACGTTTCCGACGGACCTTGGTGCCTGGATAACTGACAATTCTTTTCTGAGTTTAATTTCGACTGAAACTCAATGATCTAGAGTTAAAATTTTCTCTTGAATATCGGATTACGGTCATATCACATTGAAACACCGATTCTTGTACGACCACCGAGGATAAGCAACGTAGTGCCTAGACAGTACCTGGAAGACTAACCGCTTGGGAATGCCAGTTGTTATAAATTGGATATGCAGATGCTGTAGGGGATAACGGCTGGAAATTGAAGAGCTGAGTTTCAATTCCTGTCGGGTTCGTTATATTTACTTATGCAGAAATATCCTTGAGAATTGTATGAATCCACCTCTACACCGCTGCTAGGAGGACTTGTATCAGGAAACCATTATTATTTTTTTCAAAAAATTCTTACAAACTAAAAAAAAATTTCTGACGTATTTAAAGCAAAAGATTGATAAGTCGTAAAGAACAACCCAATCAATAAATTAATTCATTGAATATTTTGTAGATCCTGGAAAAACAAAAGTCAAGAAAACCGTTTAAATCCCCACGGAATAATTAAAAACGCGGAATATTGAACAATGCAATCGAAACATAAGCATTGCTATACATTGTTTCCGCTTTTATTTCAAAGGATAGGAATGTGATCATTTTTAAAAATTATTTTAATGAATTCACCTCAAACAAGCCAATGAAGCCACTAAGATGTAAGGGGTTCCTGTGTGAAATTATATGCCAAAAATTAAACATTAATGAGAGAGAGGGCAATAAAAGAAGAGAAATCAGGAAGACAAAAGATATAGATTGATATTGCATTTTTATTTTTAAAGATCAAAGTTGACCGGGAAGCAAGAAGCCGGAAGAGAATTCCACAAACGAGAAGTGCGATAGAAGAAACTGTTAGCATAGAACTTACGGTTGCATCTAATCAATTCGACGGTAAAATGATGAGACCTTGCAGCCAATCTAGTACTGCGCTTAAATTCATAAAGTCTAGGTAATATAGAGGAAATTTCATCAGAACAATTCCGATGAAAGTATTTATAGAAAAGACACAGGGAAGCTATTTTAAGGTGGTGGGAAAGGGACTGAATCCGGGATGCCAGGTCAGGACCAATAACATTGCAGATTCTTCTTTTGCTTTTATCAAATCTCTCTCTCTCTCTCTTTTTATATATATATATATATATATATATATATATATATATATATATATATATGTATGTATGTATGTATGTATGTATGTATGTATCAGGTGCAACAGATCAGATGTGCCAGCAATATTTAAGCCCTGAAATTCATATCCATTGTTGGCGTAGCGGCTCGGATTGAGAGCCGAGTTCAAATTCCAGTCGGATCTATTACATTCACTTACGTGCTAATACCCTTGGGAAAGATATGAATCCTCTTATCCCCGCACCAGCTATGGGCAAATAGGTAAATAACCGGTCAGACAGTTGCGTGCCAACCGGTCTAGGAGAAAGTAACTCTGAATTCGAAACTGTATGTAGCGCATCTAACGAAAGGATCATACGCATTGGCTCGATGATCCCGATGATGGTCTAGCTTGGCTTGTTCAATCTAAGTCGATTGATATTAATTTTGCTGTTTAAGAAAATAGAGCAGGGTGGTTCACTCAAACGCGTGAAATATCTATCTATTTTATCTATCTATCTGTAATAATGCATAAAAAAGAACTTACGATTGTATCTTGACATTTCAGCTGATGAGACCTTAGTGGTTCATTTAGAATTGAAGTCCTTGACTCGAGCTTAATGATTTCCACCAGATAATATTTATCAACCTAATTCGTATTTTTCTTATTTTTGCGGAATAACAATGTATGTGTAAGAGGTTTTTTTTCCTGATAGTTTTTCGTTTTGTCATGCCCAAAGAACCAAAGAAAATTAACTTGCCACTTCAAAGTCGACTCTATTGAATTCATTTCGTTCCTTCCAATACTGGTAGCTATTTTTGAAAAATTATTTATGAAATGCGAAATTACGTTTGAAATTCCCTATCGTGATAAGATGTTTTCTTCTTTAATTTTTTATGTTTCCCTTTAAGGAGATACGTTATATATATTTATAGATTTTATGATATACCATGCGGCAACACGTGCTTATATCTGATAACTTAAGAGATTGTATTTTAGAAAGTTATAAAAAAAAGTTTAAGAATATAAAAAAAAAAGAAAAGAAATCTACTTGTTTATTTGAACATTAAACTGACATACGAGTGGGTGCTGAAAGTCTTCGACCCGACAAAGAACACTTCGCCATAAAAGTCTCATACTTGCACAGAGTTTAGGGGGTTAATCCTGACAAGGTCTTTCCGCACCTCTTTTTATATATATATATAGATGCAGGGCTGGTGCTAGGGTATGCTCCACTCAGGAAACGTTGATACGGGGCCTCCCTCTCTACTACATGTCGACTTCAAAGTTTCCCATTCTGAGGGCCACAAACCCTCGAAGGATAATTAGTGGGGGGAAAGGCAGCGCTTTTTTTTAAATTTCCAAAAATCAGGGAATTATCCAATTCAAATGAAAATTTCAGTACATATCCATTATTTAATTTTATAAAGAATAAGATTTTTTATTAAAAAAATCTGAGAAAATGTTATTTTTTGTCGTAACCCCAATATTTTCATGACTAAATTTTATTCGAAAAGAAATGTTGAAGTGTTTTGTTTTTACATTTCCATAAAGATTAATCGTCGACGCATTTCCGCTAAAAAAATTTTACAAAGATTCCAACACAACACAAACGGGATTGTTTTAAAATTTGTTTTAAAAATTAGTATTTCAGTTTTCTGAAAAAAAATGTCATGTGTTGAAATCTTTAAACATTTTTATTATTTAAGCAACCATTTTCTCGGTTTGCTCTTTCTAGAAATGTAAAAAATAGGGACTAGAAATGTTATTTTAATTACTAGCCGTGAATTGTTGTTTAGTATCATTAAGTTAATAATTTTAAGTAAAAAAAAAAGTCTGAGATCGTCCTTAGAGGATGATCTCGGATTAAAAAATTATTTTACCGAGATATACAGTGTAACCCGGATATAAGAGCGATTTTATCTGGTCCAAAATTAGAGCCTGTGTTAATGTATATATAATAGACCAAACCCGGATATAAGAGAAACCCGGCCCCTACAACTCTCTTATATCCGGGTTACACTGTATTACCCTCTTAACTGATCAGAAAGAAAATTACAATTTAAAAAAATAAGCGTTATCGCCCAGTTCCCCAGTAGTCATGGAGCACCCACGCGGTGAAGAGGTTCTTATTGTAGCTGATGATTGACAATATAACTCAGGCATAAAACAAAACGCTATTGAAACTAGCCCTTTTGAGGCTCCAACCTAGTTGGGAGTCCCTGTGTAGGACGCACCGCACCGGTCATTTAGATACACAATGTATATTATTAGTTGATGACTGACAATATAACGTCAGTTACAAATAATTCTTAAAAATGGCGGATGACCATAAAACGGTGCTAAAAAAAGTGGCAGAGGTCCAAAAAACGGACTTGCAATGATGCATGCATAGATTTAGACACCCACAGGGCCAAACTCATATAAAACGAAATAGCTCAATGAAATATATAATGCTAGTTCTCATGATGCAAAGAGTTATCAAGAAATGTTTAAGAGAGTATAGTATAGCTGGCCATTCGTATTAGAGAATACTCGTCTACTAGGGCGGCTAGCCAATCCCTATTGCAGACGCTTGTTCAGGCACATTTGGGTTTATTCAACACCCACAGAGCCGACCTGTGGTTTATACTGCAACTATGCTGAGAAGACTTTAGTTACAATTTCTGGGAAAGAACGTGTTATCTAGCATGATCAACAATTTCAACAAGGGCAGCACGCTCAAGTCCTCGGCCACGATGACGTGACTTCGTGCTAACACAGCTACCGAGGGTTCCATCTACCCAATTCCACTTACAAAACTTGGTTCAACCCGTGGTATGGTTTTCAGGCACTTTCCAAAGACGCCGCACGCTGGGATCGTCCCCCTCCAGTCAGATATCATCAGGAAGTTTTCTTCCTGACAAATCGACCATGGTGAGATTCGAACTCGGGATTCATGGTCAGAATGCGAACGTTCTAATAACGTTCCCATTAAAAGAGTAAAATTAAACGGCGTCTTCAGACACTGTTAGCGTATTTTTGTCTCTAAGGCAATAGCTGCGTGAGGCTAACAATAATAAAATGCTCACCACCAGTAATATTCGGAAGTGTCTTGGAGAATCTTTTATCTCCATATCAAGGTAAGACACTGAAAATAAAATAGTCACAATCAGCGTAGAACGAGAAGAAAAGAAAACACTTAAAAGTTCGTAGACCTTTTGCAAATGTTCGCCTACATAAATCAGGTTTTAGAAATCATTTTTCTTATCAGGTGATTAATTTTTTTACAGCGAGATATTTGAATAAAGAAAGAATCTGTTTAGTTGTTCTATCTTAGCGGCATATTAATACCTCTATGGGTTATTTAATACCGAAATTTAAGTATTTTTATGCAATTTCTTTTTTAGAGATAATAATTGTTTTAGTGATACAAGACTTACTAATTACCCATAGCTGGGGGTGGGGAGAGAGAAGAGATGGATTCATACCTTTCCTAAGGGTATGGGGACATAATTAAATAGAACGAACCTAAAGGGAATTGGGACTCGGCTCTCCAATTAACAATTCCGAGTCTTTACACCACCCGCACGCATCGAAGCTCGCAGCAACTAGTATTCCCTTAGCGGTCACCCATCTAGGTACTAACCAAGCTGGACGTTTCTTAACTTCGGTGATCGTACGGGAACCGGTGTTTCAGCGTGATGTGGTTGTTAGCCAAGAAAGAATTAACCATCAAGCCAAACAGCACTGTACTCTCGGGTACGTATTTCAGTAGGAATATAATCCACTAATCTTCCTTTATTATCTATTAAACTTAGGAACTTATATAACCGGGTGGCATAATAAAGAAACACTTCAAAATTATGGAAACGGCCCCCCAAAGCTGGAGCTGTCGTCGTGGGTAAAGGAATCATTTGTGATTGCTATCAAGTGTGACAAACACTAGCTTTCTCATCAACAACAGGTTAGGTTTAAGGCCCCAAGTGATAATAGGCGAGTGACTATTATTAAATTGTTTCGTAAATGTGCTGATTTTGTAAGTTTGTGTTTTATCACCGCGTATCAGGAAGGTTAATTAAGAATAAGCTGGGTTATCCATAGACAGCTGTACAGTTCGTAATTCTTTGAACGTTACCCGGATCGACTACTACCTGATGAATATACAACGGCCGGATATACAACGACCGGATATACAACGACCGGATATACAACGACCGAAACAGTGTGATAACAACAATAAATTTGAGGACAACAGTTCGTATGTAAATAATGTAAATACTATAGGAAAAAATTGAGCCGGGGTTAAAAATGAATAGGCTTCGAGTAGGTTAAAGTTCTAAAACATACAGCCAATGTGGTGCGTGTTTCGGGTTTTTACGATAAGGGAAAAAGCTTTTGGGGAACTTATCGAAAGACTTAATTTGAATATTATGGCAGCTTTATTTGTATTTATTTCAATGCTATAAAAAATTAAAGTACACGTAAAATTTCATTTTGACCGTTATAAATAACGTCAGTTTGTGTGATTTCAAATTGAATCCACCAAACGAAGAACTGGATTTAGCCAAAAGTAATTAAAGGAATACACAATACAAAATCCATGAAACTAATGTAGCAATAATGGAAACTTATATTTAAAAAAAATGAACTTTGGTAACTTTACCGTTTATATATAAAAACTAATTATAATATAATGTAAAATATGTAATATATATATATATATATATATATATATATATATATATATATATATATATATATATATATATATATATATATATATATATATATGCCACATTGGAATGACCAACACAAAAACAGAGAATGTCTCATATAGAGAAGATGTAACATTGAAAAGCATAAAGGAAAAAAAGTAATTATTTTTAATAATATGTGGAAATCTCCACCCTTTACCTGAAGACGGTCGTAAGACCAGAAACACGTGTTGTAAAACTATGTAAAACTATGAAAAATAAAGAATAATATTTTTTAATAAAAAAGAAAAAACAAAAACCCACATTACAACCAAAAAAGTTTGCGGTACCTCTCTTCTTTTTAATATACACGCTTTTCTCTCGTTGGAACCATTATAACCTCTTCATTTCATTATATATATATATATATATATATATATATATATATATATATATATATATATATATTACATATTTTACATTATATGATAATTAGTTTTATATATACAAATTAGTTTTATATATACAAACTAATTATAATATAATGTAAAATATGTAATATATATATATATATATATATATATATATATATATATATATATATATATTACATATTTTACATTATATTATAATTAGTTTTTATATACATATCACGAAATTATACGTGGCTTCTCATTATGCTATATAATTATTATAATATATTATAATATAATACATATAATAATAATATGTCATAAATATAATTATTATAACATAATATAATATAATAATAATATTAGATATAATTATTATAATATAATATATATATATATCTAATATATAATTTAATAATATAATATAATAATATATATATAATTATTACAATATATTATAATATATATATGTATATATATATATGTGTGTGTGTGTGTGTGTGTGTGTGTGTGTGTGTGAATACAATACAATATAATATAAAACAATTCGGAAATATGAAAGCAATAATAAAAAAATTCTATAGACCAAATATGATATTATTCAACCAATCATGTTTGAAAAAATTCTTGTTGCGTAAATAAAGCTCACGCACACACACACACACACACATACATATATATATATATATATATATATATATATATATATATATATATATATATATATATAAAACTGGATATTGAAGTCAACACTCAGAGGCGACAGGCTGTTTCATCCTAGGCGCAATCGCCAGGCCGCCTGACGATTGCGTCTAGCATGAAACAGCCTGTCGCCTCTGAATGTTGACTTCACTGTTCACTTTTATATTTATATTTACATACGCTCTATCTCTGATATTGAGCACTTTATCCCATAAATCTAGCACACCGTAAAACTATATTTCTTCATATATGTGTGTGTGTCTGTGTAATTATTTCAAATTTGCTATAGGTAGGGGGAAAAATTGTAAATATCGCTGATAGAGCGTTTGTCGATAAAAAACAGAGCAACAACACTGCATGGTGTTTGTCAGTTTCATGCCTTTAGCAATAAAACCATGAACCATGATTTTGGAAACCATTTTGTTATGGTTGTGAACTTTCCCCCAACACCACCTGTACAAATAATTATATACTGTTATACTTTTTTTGTGATTACAGATAGGCACACAATTACATATGCTCGCATAAAACATGGCTGTATGTTGTCAAAGATGGGAAAAGAAGATAGATATAGATTTGCTAATAGTCTCTGAGAGAGAGAGATAGAGAGTCACAGAGAGATAGTTATAAATAAGTAAAACGGAAGAAAGTAACTCCTATGAGAGTGGAAGAATAGATAAATAATTCGAGAGGAAAGAAAAATATTGAAAGTGTGAGAGAGGAAAAAAGAGAGAAAGGAAATTGAGAGAGTAAGTGAAACTGTTTAAAAACGTTTGACTCTGTATCATCACAAACTGTCAAGATATTTATGATTTAACAGGGTGAGGAAAAATATAGCTCAAGGAATTTTTCAGTCAGTCTAGCCTATTCGTATGCTTAAAACTTTTTTCAACAAAGGACGGGTTGTAGCTCTAACCTTACAGCCAAACTTTCAACTACGATTTCCGGTACTTAGAGAGGAGATGTTTACTGCGAAACTAATAAACAGAATTTGCCTCTTCGACGTTCTCCAAAATCTCCAACCCCACATCGGCTCACCCCCGTAAGACAGATTTAAACAAAAACGAGTAATGTCAGAAACAGACAGGCAAAAGGAGAAAAACATATCAATGATAAACAAAGTTACGTTTTAAACAAAAACAAAATAAATACAATAATAAAACGATTTAAAATAAAAAGCACATAAATACGATATAATGTTTTTTAACCAGTCAAGTTGTTTATAGTTATTGCATTTTGTGAAGTTACATTCGACTTTTGGTAAAGATGACCAGAGGACTTTCGCGTGACTAGATTTGTCGTAAAAACACTTAACGCCTTACTGGTTGGCTGAGAGAGGTTCGCCTCCCAGACGCATCATATTTTATCAACAATCTAATCTCGTAAAGAAATTAATGAAATTAGACCGAAACTCAGAGTGACCTCATACATAGTGTATGTATCCAATTAAGATAAGCTTATCAAATATCGACTGTTATTTTTTCGAGTGTAAACTTTCTATCGTTATAATCACTAGGGAAGTAGTTATAAAGATTTTCTAATAGTGTAGCTTAGGTATGGACCGATGCTGAAAGAATACGGCACGAAGTGAGGATCATACTCACTATTCAGTCGTAATTGACCTAGCGAGACAAGCTTGCTAGCCATTAGACCACGTCGAAGTGTTGCTTGGGCAGTAGTTCTGGGTCAGTAGTTTTTGGCAGTACGCAAACTCGGATTACATTGCAACTGCTAGTCCTGGGTATGACGATAAACTACATCAGGTAGCAAGGCTTCTTATCGGAAGAATGGAGTTCAAAGAGCCTGGAACCACCTCATAAGTGCTGCTTTTCCCTGCTCTACTCTGACCCTGGGTGGTAGCACCTGTTAGGGTGCCAGCTATGGACAAATAGTGATCCCCCAAACAAAAGCAGAACACTATGAAAATATAAAATACATTTTGACCAATAATAGATATTTATAGCAAAATGATCAGCAATAAATGTTATAATTACCAGTATTACATTTTATGGCAAAATAACCAACAATACATTTTATCTGTAGTTGAAAGTATACAAATGTGTTCAAAATATGTAGATTTCGGCATTAAATAACCCACAGAGGTGTTGATATGTCTCAAACAAAATCATCCAACAAAACGACCAACATGAAAGAACTTTTTCATGACACTAATCCATATAATATCTTACAATTTCTTTAATCAAACTGTATTCCAAAATAATTTCGACAAAACTGCAATATAAATCATATATATCACCGCCTCTGGTAATGATGTCCACATAAAAATATATATGCACAAAAGCTATCATCTACCATGTATTGAATTGTGAAAGCAGAATAACATATATCATATTTATATCACTTCGAAGCCCCCCCAAAATTAAATTTCGGTAGTAAATGACCCATATGAAGTTGATGTGCCGTTAAACAGACAAATGAACCAATGAATCTTTTTATAATATTGTTCGCCCAATATAAGGCTCAAAGAGCCACTTAAGGTAGAGGGTTAGTGAATGAGGTTTCTGTAAGAGTGTAAAGGAAAGGAAGCGAGGATATGTGAATATGTAGGACACAAAATGATTGACTCTCGACTTGAAAAGGTTAAGATTGTAGTGATTGGAGGAGCATCCTTTCAGGAGTTTCTTTCATGACAGTTCTTGGAAAGATGCTGTCCGAATGAAACATTTTTCTTACTAATATAACCCAAAGGAAATATGGATCGCCTCCGTGTACGTGGTATGGCGATTCCTAGCTGTGAAGGTCTGAATTTGCGGAATGTAGGGGATTTTATTTTTGTTTACCCCAGTACTGATATCCTTCTTATAATTTCATATAATGTCTAACAATGTAACTATAACAACAGAGAGGCATACATTCGAACAAAAAAAAAATATCACAAGAATTGTCTCAGCAAGTTAAATAAAAAGGATAACTAACTCTATGTGTTATAGTTGGGATAACCATTCGTTTGTCTAAAAACCTCATCTTCCTGAAACAAAACTACGATATAGAACACACATATAACCGCCTCTAGTAATCATATACACACAATCATGTATATGCACAATTGTGAAAAACAGAAGGATATACCATATTTTTATTACTTCAAAGCTTCGAATAAAATTAGATTTCAGCATTAAAAGATCCATAAGGAGTTACTGTGCCGTTAAACTGTTATATACCGTACCTATGAACACTAATGGGCATGGTCAATCCTCATAAATACGTGAGCTGTCAGCGTGGGAAGCTCTTACAGTATCGAACTCTCTGCCTTCGGGCAGAGAGGAACCCGGACGAGGCTATACCGAAGGGCAGAGTCTCGTCCAGGGAGGTAGACAGATACTCGATCCCGCGTATGCGGGGTCTACGGGTAGATTTTGCCCGAGCCCACGGGCTCGGATTACCCAACATTAAATTTGGCCTTGTGCCGAATCCTACCTCGTAGAGAGGCAGGTAAATATCGTAATATGCTGTCTAAGGTTCCACCACTAGTAGGGGTTTACCTACTTCACGCCGCTGGCGAGTATTGTATTTTGTTGATATTATAAAGATTACTATTTCATTTCCAACCTCCATTTTGGTTATTGTTCATTCAGTAAACCTTTCTCGGTTACAATATAAACAAACAAAATAAAGAGTAGGAGTGGAGTGGATAAGTATTAGGAAGTTGAGTTACGTCATTGGTTGTGTATTTATAAAGCCTAATATATATTTTCTGATACTCCATACTTCAAGAAATCAGTATTTTCCATTGATTCGTTTTCTATGGCTAATCAATCCTTTACATGTTATTTAAAGCCAGAAAATATTTTTAGCTTATAAGATTTTCTTTTGGTGAGATGATAACTTTTTAGCCATACAAGTTACCTAATTAATCCATAGCGTAAGGAGAGAAGAAGTAGAATCATAACTTCCCCCAGGGTATTTGCGCGTAAGTCAAGATGACGAACCCAACTGGAATTGAACTCAACTCTCCGATGAACATTACACCACCCGCACATCCAAGCTTAGAGCATATCGTATTGCCAAGCTAAAAAAATTGTTTAGCAAGTAATTGGAAACGAATATATTTACAGTTTATTACTTAATGTAAGCTGATAAAATTACTTTATAAAATTAATTGTATTAAAATATTAGCAAAGAGGATAAATCACACACATATATATATATATATATATATATGTGTGTGTGTGTGTGTGTGTGTGTGGAGGGGTGAATGTACGGGAGGAGGCTGGGTCTATTGCCGGGCACCTGAGGCGTCCCCGAAAGGGGAAGTACAGAAGGGCTTGTGCAATTTTTGCGCAGTATGACAATTCAATTCACTTTAAACTCCGACATTCTGTGACATCTGGTTGAGCTGTGGGCACCTTGTTAAACACCTATATGTATGTATGTTATATATATATATATATATATATATATATATATATATATATATATATATATATATATATATATATATATAACGTATAAAGAACATATATATATATATGTATATATATATATATATATATATATGTTCCTTATACGTTATTTTTTATAGATACAAATATTTAAGTAAATGCTCTGTTTTTAATAAACAATATTAACAACATATACCGGCCTGAATGTCTGAGAAATATTATAGAAAATATGTCCTTCGACAGAAATCTGTATTCTACACGCAATCGTCATATAGCCTGATGATCTATACCATTGAGCTACATAGGAAGCGTCTGGTTAGAAAAGTCGAATTACTGCTTTTATACAGATTCGATTCCTATCGGACATATATTTTCTATGAAATTTCTCGTACGTTCAGGCCGGTAAAAGGTGTAAATACAGAGAATTTACTTAAATATTTGTATTTATAAAAATAACGTTCAAACAATAAATATATTACTGCAATTGTCGGATTTAGTCCATTCCATAACCTTTCAACAACAATCCCCAACACAAAAATAAACGATTAAAATCAACTCATCTCTATAGTTTGTCTCGGTACCATGCGTGATGCCCTTTGCAGAAGAATTGCCACGATAGGTTGCCGTTACTTTCTGCGTTAGACTGGTTGCCAACCACGCCTATAGGATCCAGACTACCTTGATATTTAACCCATAGTCTTGGGGTGATAAAAGATGGATTCATACTTTTGCCAAGTATATTTGCGCGTAAGTGAATCTAATAAACCTGCCTGGACTTCGAACTTGGCTCTCCGATTTCTCTTTATCGAGACGTTATTCATCGTACCACAAGAACGAACAAGTTTACAGCTATCCCCAAACGGTCACCCATCAAGGCATATCGCCTTTTCTGGTCAAACGTCCAAAGATTTCCTCAGCGGAATTATCAAACAAAAATCTCGTTCATTCTTTGGTTGAAAAGATAGTTTGATGTAATTTGGCACGTTCTCAGAAATACAGTAAATGGACTTTAATGCGTGTATAATGATTTAATAAAGTATTGCGATTAAAATATGCTATAAATATGTTAGAAACTACTCCATCAAAGTTCTAGATTGAAATCACATGTAACTGAATAATTGTCTAACCCGAAGCTATTGCAAAATAATTTCTGGAAAAATTTTCCTTGGTGAAAAAGAGAAAAAAAATACATTAAAGATATGGTAGACACGGAAAGCAGATTAAGGCACCCCTACGCAAGACAGTAAAGAAAAGCGAGAAGAAAAGACTAAGCATCAAGTGTAAGAAGACAGACTGTATGGTTGTCAGCAAAAGCACAATCCAAGGTGCTAACTGGAGGCACCAAAATCAATCAAGTACAAAACAATATCTCCACAGTGTTTTAACACAGTACGACACCGAAAACCGAAGTCGCATTGAAACAGCGAAATATGCCTTCCAAAAGTTAAGCAATATATTACGAAACAGGAAAATTCCGCCAGAAAACAAACAAATTGAACTGTTTTGTAATATCTGTCCTCCTATATGATAATGAATGTTTGGAAATCTGTACAGAGATAAAAAAAGGCATCAGAAAACAGAAATGTTGTTCTACAGAAGGATACTGAGAATACCATGGACTAAACCCGTGATCAACGACGAAGTTTTACGGAAAATGGAAACAAAAAGTACGCTTTATCTTAAAAGCAGAAAAAGTCAGTTGAAATATCTAGGACACACGGCGAGGAAAGACGCTTGGAAAATGTAACACTCAGTGGGAGGCAAAAGAGTCAGAGGAAAGCGGTGAATAACCCACCTAACGCACTTTTGTAAATTGATGTCAGAACAGGGATTTGTAGAGATAGCAAAAATACACACGTTTCTAAAGAGCGACAAAGGAAAAGAAATTCTGGAGAACCATGATCGTGCACGTTCTAAATGAACACAGCATATAAATGAAGACGAAGTAGGAACGAAACTCAGACAGGAATCTGAATTCTTCAAATAGAATAATATAAGTGATCTTTAAAAAATACATTTTTTTACTGAGCTGATATTGCAAGCCATTAATAAAAAAAACTTCCATTTTCAAAACATAATCCTGAGTAAGATATGGCATCGTTTAAAAATGTATTAAAATGTTTCAGATGATAGCAGAACACTGGAATGGTCTTAGATTGGCACAAGGCCAGAAAATTGGAGTTCTACAGTAGCGATTTCTACTTAACCATGAAAGAAAAGTCAGCACCTGAGATAAGTAGTAAAATTAGCTCGGTGTCGGAGAAGCGAACCCATATAAAGCATACAGTTAGAAGTCATCACATTGTAGAAAGCCGAGTTCAAATTCTGGGAGTGTCCTTGTGAAAGGCTTGGCTCTGACTCTTTTCCCAACAGCTGTGAATTAAAAAGCAGATTAGGCTAGATACTCTAGCTGTTGGTGGTAACTACAGTGGGCCCATTAAAAAAAAAAACAGCAAATTTATTATCACTGTTTTATCTTTCAGGAATAATTGACCTTGAATAACCTGGAATAAATTTCTTGACCTTGAAAAAAGCTACTGCCTCTTGTTTACCACGCTTACAACTTTGTGTTGAACATTCAAGCTAACATTACGAACATCTACGATGATTGTTCACTTTGTGCATGAATCATGATGGCCAAAAAAAAAAGTATTTCTGAATTCATCGCTTTTTTCACTGTGCACTCTGTAGTATATTAGAAGAAAAACTCTGAATTACAAACCGTGGAAACTGCAACGGGAAATATCTGTATATCTATATTTCCGGAGAATGCATTGCAATTCACAGATAAAAGCAAAAATATGGTGAGAGTTATGATCGTTTATGCTTTGAAGGGGCATTTCATTATTTTTAAAAAATGGAGTTTTCGTATAAAGCCAGACGGTTATTAACACTTACTATTCTATCGCTACTACCATGGAAAATGGTCGGACGAACAAGGTATGCATTTCAGGGCTAGAACATGCCATGCCTCTTACATAATAGCAAACCATCCTCATTCCCACCGTATTCCATCAATGAGAAGTAAGTTTCACTCAAAACAGTATCTTCTCGCAAACAACTGCTCTATGAAACAGACAACCAAGAGGATGTTTCCTCGGTGACTACAATCTTAACCTGTTCAAGTCTAGAGTCATCCGTCATCTTCCCGTCCTATCTGCATAAACTACCCCTTAACGTAACCCTCTAATTCGAGTTGCGTCTGGGCCTTGTACAGAGTAAACCTTATTGTAAAAGAAAAAGCAAAATAATATCGGTTCTGCTACGGTTACCGAAGTTAAACAACTCGAGGCTTATCAGAAAGAATGGTAACCGCTTAAGAATACCAAGTGCTGTAAACGGGACATGTAAAGCCATTGCTTGGAATTGGAAATCGGAGGGTCGAGTTCCAGTTACCGTCAGGTTCGTTATATTCACTTGTGAATGGTATGAATCCACATCTTCTCCCCGAAGCTATGGGTTAAGTCGTAGCGCTTTTCTCAGTAAATCATCATTATCCACGCAAAAATTATTTAAATCAAAAACTATATTCTGACTTTCAATAACCCTCAAAAGATTGATAAGCCGTAAAAAAACAAGTATCTCACTGAAGGTCGTACCCACTAGTTAGTAGTAACGTTCTGTTAGACTACGATGGCGGCTAAAAAGCAGTTATCGCCATGACCAATCAGTTATGTGCCATTCGTGATACAAGATTAGTATCAATTCATGACAGACGAAGTAGATTTTTTCCCGTAGTAGGTTGCCATTACTTTCTGCGGTAGACCAGTTGCCATCCAAGGCTATAGAACACGGTCTGTCCTGCTATTTACCCATAGCTAGCGGTGAAGAAGAAGAGGATTCAAATCTTTCCCAAGGGTAACAGTAAGTAAATGTAATGTTTTCAACTGGAATTCGAACTCGGCTCTCCGATTCCTCAATCCGAGCCGCTATCCATTACTCCACCGTAATATCCTCATAATCAGAATTCTGATTTTGGTCAGGCAGAACATATTTTCAACAGCTCTCCTCCTCAAAATTCAATGATAAAACAATCACGACGTTATAGTTATAACAGGCGTGGATATCAGAAAAAGAGAAACCCATCGCTCTTAATTATTTCACCGTTCTCTGTCCATACATGCATCCCGAGAACAAAGAATAAAGCAGACGATATTTAAAGCCAGCTTTCCATCTGACTCTGGTCAATCCATCAATATTAAAGGCGGCTGGGTCAGAATAACCCGACATTCAAAGATGTCTGCATTCTTCGTTTTAGTATTTAGAACTTAAGAGGCTACAAATCAGACAAACGGATTTAGTCTTTTATTTAGAAGGTTTTAATGTCCATTTTAGTATGATTTGAAAACCGTTCACAAAAGAAAACAATTTTAACGAGGCCATAATGTCTATAGCTGCATAGGAATAAAAATGCATTTCAGTGTTCAATATTCATAACGTTATTTTTTTTATCGGAATATAAAGACAAATATTCTAAAGAAACCTCAACTAGCAACCAGAAAAATATTGTTTAAGCTTCATAACTCATTATAGAACTTTACCATAATAGGGAAATAGGCTATGGGGAATTTAACACTGACGTGATATAAGGAAAACATTTATCGCCTTCCTTGTGTTGAAATTATTTTTTTAATCGTCCAGGTTCTGAAAGTTTCTGACATATAAATGAATGAAAAAAACTCTGTAAAATCTTATATCCAATATGGTAGTGAATGCGCAACAATCACATGGAATCTGGATTGTCTGTTTTTTCTGCCTTAGACTGTTCAGTTGTTAACTGGGGCAAATGATGGCTTGTTAATTTTAATGCTTCCAAAACTAAGCTGCTCTCTATTGATCATCAGTGATGCCCCTTTCTTCCTTCCATCAGCATGGCTGATGCTAACCTCCAGGAGACTGACTCATTGTGCCTTCTCGGACAAACGTTCTCGAATACTGAAATGGTAAGACCATATTGAATCCACGGCTAGTCCACCTGCAATGAAAGTTGGTTCACTGTGTCACGCTAGACATTTTGTTCTCTCCAGTCTACCATTCTTCCGTGCTTAAAATATTGCTGCTAGATATGGCCCGGTGCTCGTGCTATATATTTAGAGATCGTTCAATAAAATCCAAAGAAGAATCAGCAATATCTTGCGTCTCGGCTTCAGTCACTTTCTCACCACCGTAATGTTGCCTCCCTTTGCATTTTCTATAAGTACTTTCATGGTAATTGTTCGGATGATATTCTCGCTATATTGCTCAGTCTTTATGAATACAAGCCCAGTACTAGAGTGGCTATTAGGTCTCGTTGATAGACACTTGATTTTGCTAGATGTAACCGTAAGTTCTATGCTAAGTTTCTTTTTTCGCACTTCTCGCTTGTGGAAATCTCTTCCTGTACCTTGTTTTTTAGTCAAAATTAATCTTCAAAAATTTAAATGCAATGTCAAACGCTATCTACTTTCCTCGTGTACTCGCTCATTAGCAATGTTTCCAAACAAAATCAGCAAATTCATTACGGCTGTGTTCATAGTTGATGTTATTGGGTGTTGGCTCTTCCTTTTTTTTTATTAATAATGCTTCCATTATTTTTCATCTTTTTTTACATGTGGATGTGGCTATTATATTTCTATTGTTTACGAGTAAGGAAGCATTGTGCCTATACTTTTTTACTGATTCCTCTTCTATTTGCCCTTTCTCAGGGGATTCTGTTTTCTAATTCTTCCACACTCAGTGACTGCTTGTGTGCCAGTGCCTTGCTTGGATTGGAATTGAGCCATGCCTTGCTGTGGGAGGTTAAGTACGCGTAGCTTTACAGTGGTTTCCCAGGATAAATAGGATGCCGGTTTCGTTCCTTTTGAGAGGCACACTTTCCTCTATTAAACATTCTTTTTACGAGGCTCCTGGATGTCAATCCCACTGCTTAATAACTGATGGCTTAAAGATCGAGAGTCCAACTAAAGAAAATCTAACGTGGGACATATTTTCTTTAGCTGGTCTCTCGATGTCGAGTACAATAGGTATTAATTTAACCGATAAAACACTCAGTGTCTACTTTAACTATATATTCTAGAATTAATAATCACGCGGTTAGTTAAGTTTTAGCAGGTGACTGGTTGCCAATTCCCCATAAATCCAAAATATTTCTTATTATTCAAGTATCACAGTTACCTATGTTAGCACCTAAAGTATAAAAAGGCTGATAAAAGATACGGTTACTGGACAATAAATCGTTAAAACAATAAAGATTGGTTTAAGAAATTAAGAAAGAAAATGGAGCGAAAACACCAAAAACGAGAGAGGGGAGATACAGCAAGATACGTAGATAAGAAAGAAACCATATGAAAGAGATCCCGGAATGCAGCCGCTTGAATAATGTTTAGAAATAGGGTCGCTGGAATTGAAACGGAGGAAAAATGAAGAAATAATTTTTCGAAAATGGTAAAATGTCAGTTGACGTGGAATTTACGTCTTTTGAAAGAAAAAAAAAATGAAAAATAGAAACAAAAAAATTAACACTTGTACTTACAATGAGAAAGAAACAGGATTTATGAGATGCATAACGAGGAAAGAAATCTTGGAGAATTTAACACTCATAGTGAAGGAAGAATGAAGGAAAGCGAAAGAAAGGACTAATCCTTAATTGTAAGAAGATATAATATATGGTCGTGAAGAACGGGGCAGTTCAAGACGCGAACAACGAATTATAGACGTCGGAATTCTGTAAGTACAGGAATTTAATGACCTTGAAATTGTTCATAGCAGACAATGACAAATATGAAAAAGAGATCCAAAAGGATATTGCAATGAAGAATAACGACAGTTTAGTTAAGCAATTAACGAATACCCACAGGTCAATTACGCATAAAGCTGAAATATCTTACTCCCTTCTCCTCAAACACCCTAGTTACAGGGAAACGAGCTCGGTTAAGGCCTACAATATAAACAGGCTCCTAACTTGGACCAGTTATTGGCCAAGAAAACATTGCAACAATTAAGATGTTGTCAAGAAAGGACGAAACATTGGAACAAATGAGTTAAATAGGTAAAATAAGAAAGAAATACTGTTAAATAAATGCTTCCTGGACGGGGCAGTTTGACATATACTTAGAAAAAGGGCAATTAAACTGAGAAGGAGGAATAAGGAACAAAGAAATTTTCGAAAAGGGTAAAAGGTCAGTTGGCGTGTAATTTACGTCTTTTGTTTCAATTTTTAGATAAATAGCAAACACGAAAACATTTTAGAGATTCAGAGATGCCCTCCTTCTGGGAATCACAGATTCGAGTTTCCATACTCACCGGTTCCATGGCGCCGATTCGGTCCAATGTGGACCGCCTACCGTAGACAGGATATCGTACTTCTCAGACCTTTCGGGCACGAGGAAGAAAAAGAATTGAAAGATTTCGCGTGACCTATCGAAAAAAGAAGTCGGATCTACTTACTGACTAATCTCACAAATATGTGCGTTTGTGTCGTTGTCTGTGTTCCATACAATTGGCACATTCACCTAAGTCGTTGCTTTACTGTAGAAATTCTAACATGAGTAACGAAGCGGCTCGTTTAGTTAAATAGTATCGATTTACTAAGAGTAGTATCTGTCTACATTTCTGAGATGAAGTATTATATACACTATTTACATTGTTCGGACTATCATGCTCATCTTTGTTGCCATATTTGTCACAACATTTCGGCCGTTGTACGCTCCGGCCTCCTTCAGGCGGTCAAAATGTCGAACTGAATCCTTTATTTCGCTCGCTGGGGTAGACTGTTCTAGTTCCACGTGTCATGTTTAATGGATGTCAGTTGTCAGTTATCTCCTGTTAATTCCCCTCTCCAATTTCTTCACCACTTCTAGGACACATGGCACAGTGGATAAAGGCGTTAGTTTAATCCAGTGACAGGACCCAAAAAGTGTGAGTTCAATACCTGGTGAAGGCGGTGGAGAACTTGGAGAGGGGAATTAACAGGAGATAACTGATAACTGATATCCATTAGACATGGTACATGGAACTAGAACAGTCTACCCCAGCGAGTGAAGTAAAGGGTTCAGTTCGACATTTCAACCACCTGAAGAAGGCCGGAGCGTACAACAGCCGAAATGTGATAAATATGGCAACAAAGATGATAGTACGAACAATGTAAATAGTGTTACTAAGCGTAGATTACATTTTTTTTAATCATTTCACCCCAAGCAAGGCAATAAAGTCACTAAGATGCAAGCAGTTATTGAGTGTGAGAGAATATGAGAAAAATCACTATTAATGAGAGCGAATAATAAAATAACAAAAATTAAACGGCAACGATTGACATTGCATTTACATTCTTGCTGATCAAACTTTACTCGGAAGCAAGAAGCCGGAAGAATGTTCCGCAAGTGAGAAGTGCGAGAAAAGAAACTCTTAGCATAGAACTTACGGTTACGTCTAGCCACTCCAACTGTGAAATGTTGTGCTCTTTCCGCCAATCTAGTACTATGCTTAAATTCATCAAGTCTATGTACTAAAGAGGAAGGCGCATCGAAAAAATTATCATTAAATTCTTTATAGCTGTGACACAATAACGTAAGTATGGCGCACCCAGTCCAGATCGAACTCACTAGTCATAATTAATCGAGCGAGACAAGCTTGCGAACCATTACACTACGTTGAAGTGGCCTCGTTCAATTAAGTATTAACAGGTGATCTGAGATCGATTCATCAATATTCCCAAATGTGTTTCTCCATCGTAATAATTTCAGAGTTGATTGAAGACGAACTTAGTTGTCACCGACAAATATAAACAGGTTGCTAACCGATACGTTTATCGGTCAGACAATCGTTAAAACAATCCACAGGGTGACTGAAAAGTAACTCCCTATTTTGTGTATGATAGACTCTCCCGTCTTGTAACAATTATAATTAGACGGGAGCTATCCATCATACATAAAATAGGGAGTTTCTTTTCAGTTACCTTGTAGATTGGTTCAAGGATGTGAGAAAAATTGGAATGAAAAGGTAAAAGTGGAGAAAGAGGAAACAGAGAATGGCTGGTTGTATCAGAAAGAATATTAAACAGATACTTAATAAAGAAGTGTGACCTACACTACAGTTCAAACATTTGAGGGGACCCCTGCGATTTTTTAAAAATTGGCCCCCAAATGTAGTTGTTTTGTACTTTACGTAAGAGAAAATTATTATACATGGTTTAAAAAAAAGTGAGACATGATTTTTTTTATTAGAAATATAATTATGACAAAAAGAAAAAAAAAAACAATGATTTAATTTTGCTCACGTCAAGCTATTCTTCTTTAGCCTTGATTACTGCAGAACAAATTTTTAGCATTCCTTGCAAAAGTTTCTCAAAGAATAAGTTTGATAATTAGTTCGATTCTTTTTTCAATGACCCTAAGAGCTCTTTTTCATTTTTTTTTTCACTCTTCTGTCAAGTTCATCATCTATTAATTCGGGGGGTTACTTCAAACTTTTAAACTGTAGTGTATGATTATACGTAGGGCTAATGTAAGCTGAAGATGAAACAAAGAAATCGATTCCGATTTAGAAGTGTACTTCATGCCTATCTGAAGAGATTACTACGATAGCCTTTAAATAGATTGAGATGAATATGTAATTTTTATATCCTCCAAATAGTTTGAGGCAATAATTTAGTGGTCGGAAATTGGGCGGGGGGAAATATGACTGTTTTTGTAAAATTTATAATATCTACGAGTCGATACTTCCGCCGTTATTCGATTTTCTGTCAGGCCACTGAAAGCAGATGTTGTTTTGTGAATTGAAATCAGTTGATGCTAGAAAAAAGGCAATAGAATTTGGGAGTGCAAGAAAAAAGAATCGACAATACTAGTGAATACTCGAAGAAAAGCAAGCGAGACCGTCTCCGGTGGGACGTTAAAAAAGAGAAGAAAAAAAAAAGAAAAGTTTTTCATTCATTGCTCTAGTCACAATCCCCCGGGGTTGATAGCTGGATCGAAGCAAAGCTTTTATCCACTGGTTCATGTTTCCTTGAGGACTGATATTACGAAACAGTTCAGCATGCTTTTTTTAGTTTCTAACGACTCTCCTGTTTCTTAATAATTTTCTTAAACCCTCCAATGATTCTTTCGCTGTTCCATTGCGCGTTCGACTTTCGGTGTCACATTTTCCGTCTTTTGTTAGAACATTTCCCGGATATTTAAATTTCCGTACGTGCTTGATGTTGTCATTTCCTGTTCATAGTTCGCATCATTTGCTGTCAGACATACATCTTGAATTGTCGTTTAGTCGGAGTTTTGCTTTACTATCTTGTATAGGTAAAGTTGTAAAGTGGGGTCCGAAAGTCTTGTCATCCACTACCATTTGTAACCCTAACCCTGTCAACCATCTGAAATAGAAAATTATGTTATGTCTGGGCGACAAGACTTTCGGACCATCCTGTAGTTTTTATTTGTGCCTGCCATCAACACGGTGCCATCTGCATATCTTATATTGCTAAGATTACGTCACTCGGTAATAATTCCTGATACACTTCCCAGCTTCGTTGGTATAAAACCGCTGTAGAGGTTGAAAATATCCAATGAGAAGAAACATTATTTTTCCCTACATTGTTCTAATGCGAAGGTTGATTTTTACATAATCTCATAGGGATTTGATATAGAGGGTGGTCAGCCCTTACCCCTTGCAGCTCAAATCCTGTTAATCATTTGAGATATTAAATTATGTTGAGGAGACAAGATTTTCGGACCACATTGTACATACTCTTATAAGAGCTCAAATTGATTTATCTTGCAAAACGAAAGTTTTTAGGAAAGGCATACCTTCTTTTTTCTTTAAGGAACTCAACGAAAAGAAAGGATTAAACGTTAATTGCAAGAAGACGGAATGTGTTGGGACCAAGTAAATGGTTAAGTAATAACAAAAACCATGTTTGTAGATATATCATATATTAAACAGTAAGTACTGAAGAAAAGTATTACACGACTAGTGAGTAGGTGTCGGTTGACCACCGTTCAGTCTACTTGACTGTTCCCAAAGGCCTTCTCTCCTACTAATCTTATAGTAGGCGGAAGAGTCCAACATAGACTCTTTAGAGGAAGGACACTACAACAGAATTCATGGTCGTTAACGAAAGGAACAGCCGAACATGTAAATTAAAAATTGGCGATACCAAAATCAAACAAAAGTTTTCATTTTTAAAAGTTCTTTTTCGGCGGTGGGGGGGCTCTACCGTAAAATAATGAAAGAAAGTTTATGCCTAAGGGATCTGAAATTAGCGAGCCAATATTATTTAAACACGAGTCGGCGTTCTATGAAGCCATTGGCCGCAGGTTTGGTTCGAACTTTTATGTCATGGGGTGTTTTTGTAGGCTCCCTGTGTGTGTGTGGTATATGTAGGACTGAATGACTGACGAGTTTTTGCGGTGAATGTGCAAATTTTACTGAATAAATGAATAAGCCGTGAATCTGATTAGCTAGGTATAAGATGGTGTCGATTGGCCTCAACCCATTCCCCCTTTTAGGCCTTGTGCTACAGTTGTTGTATTTTATACGCAATAAATCTTGGAGGCATGTTTGGCTTTGTGAGCTTGTCAGTGAGTGTTCGCAGGCAATAATACTCACATTACCCGAAAAAAAAAGGCAATAGCACTCGTCAGGGTTAAAATAAAGACGACCGAATCGCTCCACGTTTTACAGGTGAGGCATTAAAAGGGAGAAAATTTTCTTAAAAGCTGTATTACATTTTTTTCCCCAAGTTGTAACCATCCGAGGAAGAAAGTTTGTAGCAGCAGAATAAATTCTATGGATAACCAAAGTTCAATTTAACATTCCCTTTCTTCTCTTGACTTCGTAACGATTTAAACCGTGGGAGACCTTAGTGATTCTTTAGCAGCTAGTCTCGAAGATACTATTTAGTGAATTCTTTCCTCGATGAAGAACCGCGATGTCGTGTCCCTACCTTCGAATAAACTCCGAGAGGTCGTTAATTGGAAAAATTACTACTTTTTGTTTAATATCATACTATCAGCGAGACATTGTCTTAGACATTAGTCAATATTCTCCCAAGCTACTGAAAGTAGATGTGAAGTTTTGAACCGTAATCAGTGAGTGTTCGGAGAAAGGCAATAATCTTTGCAGTGCACAAAAATGAGGCATCCTATTACATCAATGTTGGAAGGAAGGCGACAGACGCCATCTCCGTTTCATAGATAGGTCGTTAAAAGAGAACAGCTTCCTTAAAAGATGCCTTTCATTGCATCACCAAGTCGTAATCATCCCAGGAAGATAGTTTGTAGCAGCGGAATAAATTCAATGGAGAACCGAAATTCAATTTTACATTCTCTTTCTCCAGGGATTTCTTCTCTTGACTTTGTAACCGATTAAACAATAGACCTGCCTTGAGAGCAATACTTAAACAGCTTGTCTCGTAGAACATGGCTTGTTTATTGAATTCCTTGTTGATTTAAGAGCATCAAAACCGTGTACCTGTCTTCGACGAAACACAATTGGGTAAATATATATACTATCTTCCGTCGATAGTCGTTTAAAAATATGCGTAGTGACTGCCGTAAAAGCGTCGTTTCAGAAACTAGTTTCTAAGATATTTGCTGGTTTAGCGAGTTTCATCCTAATTGTGTTAGTCTTGAGCAAGTTTTGTATGTGTCTTGTAACTCTCTACATTGAAAAAAAAAAACGATCTGGATAAGATCAATAATCAAAAAGGTAGATCGCTACACAGTCGCATTCATCGTCTAATAAATACCGTACTTTATTATTTGATAAAACTGTTCAAAACAAAGTTTGGCCAACCGATCAATAAAGATTAACCCTTTAACATCTGGTGTTTGAGAGAACAGAAAATCCGCGTGCGTTTTGGCTGGCTTCCATTTTGGACAGCGCTTATCATTTCTGCCTTTTTGCAACAGCGCGAAACACGCCTACGTCGATTTCTTTTTTTTTTTAAGCGGTGAAAAGAAAAGTAAAAGGAGGAGGTGAGCGAGAGGGAGATACTTTATTTTATTTATTTATTTATTTTTGCTTATTGTCTTTTTTTTTTAAGAAAACGCGCAGAGACAGAAAGCGATCTTAGAAGGAAATATGAAAAAAAAAAAGATTTCAGAAAGGACATCCAAATAATAATAATAAATATAAAAATATTAATGGATATTTTTAAAAATGAAAAGGAAAGCGAGAAACGTAAAAGTTAACAAAAGGAAACCAGAAGACTTAAACTAAAAAGAAAAATGCAAAGCAAAAAGAATGAATAAAATCAAAGAGGGAAGTAAGTGGGCAACAATATGAAGAACATGATAATATTCATAACAACAAACAATATTATAAGAACTTTGATAAAGATTGAAGAGCAGCATGCAAAATAAAAATACATGTAAAATATTTAAAAAAAAAAAAAATAATAACCAAATAAGGGCGATTAGAAAAGCAGTTGTAACAAAAGTAAATAATTATCGGCGGGGAGGAAACAGAACAAGTATATCAGATATTAAAGAAGATTGCATTTAATGCCGTTATCAGGTTAGCAAAATCCTGCTTTGAGTCGCCTTCCTATGGATAGATAGCCATTAGGTTTCTTCTTCTGTGATTCTCTTCCAGATTTCGTGGATGGTAGAAATCTTCAGATCTTTGTCGATAACAATAAAACAAAAATGACTGGAAAACGAATAAACTTAGTAAGTCCCCGAATCCGGCCTAAAAATTATGGCTCTATTTGCAATTGTGATATTCTAAGCGTAGCTTAGATGTGGCACAAGACCTAAAGTATTAGTGTGGATCAAACTAGCTACGCAGACGGAAGTGATCCAGCGAGACATTCTTGCTAACCATTGAACCACATCAAAGTGAACTATTTTTGATCTATGTAGGCAATTGTAAATTGGCTTTAAAAAGTAGATATAAACAAGTACAATGTAACCCGGATATAAGAGAGTTGTCGGGACCAGAGAAATATCTCTTATATCCGGGTTGCTCTTATATCCGGGTTTGGTCTATTTTGTTTTATTAACACGGGCTCTAATTTGGGACCAGATAAAACCTCTCTTATATCCGGTTTTCTCTTATAACCGGGTTTCTCTTATATCCGGGTTACACTGTACATCATAAATAGTATGCGCTCTCTTCAACGTTGTTAGCATGGATGTCTCTCCATATCAATTACGACAGAATAGTGAGTTCGAGCTTCACTGGGTGCCCCCTACTTTCGGTCTTCTGTTACATTTACGTTACGATTAGAAAATCATCTTAGTAAGCGTGAGTTCATTCTTCCGATCGGTCAGTGTTCATTTGGACTCCGTGGAAAGAGGGCGTGCAAAAACTGAGCATTACTAAAAACTAAGAACTAAACGAGATATCCCTAAACGTGGATAATGAACGAAAACAATCTAGCGCCGTAAGATTAAAAGAAAGGGTTCAGTTCAGAATTCCCTGTAGATTACCCGAAGCGACATACACCTGATGTGGGTCGGAGAGCACAACACCCGAACCGTTATGATAGTAACAACAAAGATGTGAACAATAGTAAGGTTGTAAGCAGTGCAAATAATAATAACTCTTCATTCCATATAATTAATGTTAACGAATCATAAGCGTTTAACACTGAACGATTGATATTACTGTTAGATCCAATAAAAGAAGATTTAAAGAATTTGACAGCCATAAGACATAATTGTAATGTATGGTACCGTCAGTGGTATTACCTTTGCAGCGAAGCGGTTGAACCTGCTTTACTCAGGTGAATTGGGATACGGAACTCTACTGATCCACGGTCTACATCCGTTCACATGATACATGTCCTAGTGGAATAAGGCTTCGGCTAAATCATATCTGCGTTCAAGGGAAATCCAACACTTGAGCTATTCTGATTCAGTGGAAGCAAAGGACGAACACAAAAAAAAGAAGAAAAGAGGATATTCTTCTTCTATGTCACGTGTCACTTCAGGACTTTGCGATCACTGCTCTCCACGATTGCAGGTCCCTTGTAACTAAATTTAGTCTTTTTGTTATCTGTAATATATCTTGTTCTGTCATACATTTACTCAAGATCGTGAGTTAGGTAACACGTTGTTATATTATGTCCCTCCTGACTATAATCTGCCCTGTGAGTATCAGATTTTCCAAACCGTCATTCATTATGTGCCCCCCAAATTTCTTCCTGATATTAATTAAAGGCGTCCTTCTTGTTTTCATTTTCTCGTCGTTGCTCACATGTTCAGTCTATGGTATTTTCATCATCCTTCTGTAGAACCACATTTCAGTTGCTTCATGTCTCTTCTTCATCTGTGAGATTGCCTAGCATTCCCTACAATATAGGATGACAGATATTACATGACAGTTCTTTTTTACTCGAAATTTTTTTTTGTTTCTTAATACTTTGCTTAGCTTTTGAAAGGCACCTTTTGCTATCCCCATGCGCCTTCCGATTTCAGTGTCACACTTTGCCTCCTCTGTTAAAAAAAATCATTCGCGATATTTAAATTTTTGTTTGATTTTGGTATCTCCAATTTGTAATTCGCATGTAGGGATGTTCCTTTTACTAACGACCACGTACTCTGTCTTCTTCCAATTGACGTTTAGTCCTTTCTTCTCGCTTTCCTTTACTACCTCCTGTGGGATTTCTTATAGTTTCCTTTTTGTGTCTGCTATTAACTGATATGAAATATCTCCTAAAAATTGAGTGTATATTGAGAATAATCTACTTCTGTGTATTGAATAAAGGATTCGGATCAAAATTACAAGGTTACCGAATATGACAGAAGACACCTGAAAAATACTTCAGCTTCCAACGGTCGAAATATTATGAAAGCAACAACGCAGATCAATATCATAATTATGATAATCATCAGCCCCATGACCGAGTGAAGTTGTAGCGTCTATACGCTAGGCCAGAGATTTACTCATTCATGCATAGCCAGTATATAATATATATGTTAACATAAATTCTGTCTTTTAACGCGATAGAAAATGTTAAAGACATCGCAATTTTGGTTAAACTTATAGCCTTTTCAGATCTATATATCAGTCAATAATGTACCATGCGTGATACATGCTTAGGCGATCAATTATATTTCGATACATGACTGACGAGGCAGTATTTGCAATTTCTTTCTGCGGTAGCCATACAACGATATAGAACCCGGTCTGTCCATAGCTGGGGGCGAGGAGAAGAATAGGATTCATACCTTTTCCAAGTGTATTAGCACGTATGTAATGGATTTGACTGGAATTCGAACTCGGTTCTCCCGATTCCTCAATCCGAGCCGCTATCCACTACTCCACCTTTATTTAATACCTGGTTTTGGAGGCCTCAAGAAAAATAAACAGTATTATATAGGAATTACGTTTTAATATATATTTTTAACTCCGTAATAAATAACTATGCTATAATTCCACTACTGATGAGAACTGGATTATGTTTTATTTAAAATCATTATTGTATCCTTTCTCCGGCGTAGACGTGTATATACGTTTTTACCGACACGGACGAATAAAAACGTCCAAAACATAACGTTCAAAAACCAGGTACAAACGTGTTTATACGTCGATCTTGATTCTTTTTTATGCTCTTCTGAGCTTGAAACGAATCCAGCTGTCATCTCATACGTCTGTTAGAGGCGTTAGCCATCGCTTCGCTACTAAGGTGCCTTAGTTTCTTAGTTACTATATTAAAAACAATTAAAAATATTCGTCTGAAAATGAAACGCTTTTCCCAAAATAATTGGTTAACCTAGAATGATGTTCGGCGTCCGAGGGTATTCAAATGTCAGAAATATTACTTTCCCATTGTGATTAATGTATATTTTAACATTTTTTGGAAGCCATGATTAATCTGCGAGACAAGATTCTTGTAAATTTCAACGGGATTTTATCAAATTTGGAGAGGGAAACAGAGTTACCGGATAACAGACAAACACTACAAGCAAATGTATTTTTCATTATATTTTTAATAAAAGTAATATTCTCTGAAATCCTGTTATCATTAAACCAACTACTCTATTCTCCATTTTTATAATGGATTCTATATTTTTAGAAAACTTTTAATTAGTGTTTAAATATATCGCTCTGCAGATATCAATCATAGACTAATCAATATTCAATTTAAATGATAAATATTAAAATTAAATCTGCTTCATATAAGCCAAAGCAATTTTTTTTCAAAAACTTAGCATTAGGCTATTTTTCTTCGAATAATATGCTACGGTGAAGTAATGGATATCGGTTCGGATTGAGGAATCGGAGAGCCGAGTTCGAATTCCAGTCGAATCTGTTACATTCACTTACGTGCTAAAACCATTGGGAAAGGCATGAATCTTTTTCCCCAAGCTATGGGTAAATAGCAGGACAGACCTGGTTCTATAGCCTGGTCTACCGCAGAAAGAAATGGCAACCTACTGCGGAAAAAAAGGTCTGCCTCGCTAGTTATGCATCAAAAGATACATGATCGCCTAAGCGTGTATCACGCATAGCACATAACTGACTGATATCTGCCACATTTGTTCAGGACGATGGCGATTATGGATCTCCACAACTTTCTGTCCTTTGTAGATCTTAGTATATATATATATATTTTTTTTTTGCTATCACTATCATCCTGTTCCGCCATATATTGACAGAAGCTCACGAAGTAGGTTATGTGTTGTTTTCGTCTTCCCCACTTGCTTTTAATAGGACCTTTGAGTGTTAAACTTTCTAAGCCCTCTTTCCTCACTACGTGCCGTACAAATTTCAACTGTCTCTTTCTGATGTTAAGCATAAGGGTCCTTTTTGTTTTCATTTTCTCTAAGACTGATATTTTCAGTCCATCGTCTCCTCAGCCTCCTTCAGTAGAAACACATTATTGTTGCTTTATCTGTGAGGAATTTGTCCAGTATTCACTGCCCTATAGGAGGATTGATGCTACAAAACATCTCAGTACTCTTTTCTTTGTTTCTAACGAGATTTTCCTGTTTCTTGATACTTTGCTTAGATTTTGGAAGGCATCTTACACTATACCAGTGCGCCTCAGGATTTTGGATGTCACACTTTTCGTACTCTGCTAAAGCTATTCTCAGCTATTTAAATTGTTGTATTTGTTTGATTTTGGTATCGCTAATCTGTATGTTGAAATGTTCCGTTGGACTATTATCCAGGTAATAAAATTAAAATTAAAACGTCAATTCATTTTACTTTTTACTTAAAATGTAAATAATCATTACTCTAAATTGTAACGTTTTGCTATCTACCGAATTTAAATTAATTACATATTTACTTATAGCATTTTCAGAGAATATATTTTGGTTGTTAAGATGCAAAATGTGAAGGGTTTATTTGGTTTCGGCATTTAGATATGAAAATTGTTGGTTTTAATCCATAGTGGGAAAGACTGTAAAACGCTTTCGCCTCCCCTTTTATAGGTAGAAGCACGCAAATGCATGTTGTTTTTTTCCCCAGCCAATATAATAGACCGGTCCTCGTCTTTATTTGACTCAGTCCCGATCTGTCTTGTCTCGTAGTCAGAACGATTCAGTCGCTTGTCCGAACTTGCTTTTGTGTGTCAATTCAATTTGTTGGACAGTTCTGTCACATTTGCATTTAACCAAGGCTACTCACTCCACAAAAACTATAAAATATATTATTGTACACCAATTGTCATCTCTACATATAAGTGATATGAATCTATTATTTTCTTTGATGCTTAAAGTCGAGTGCAAAAATATATTCGTTAAGTACATCCCGAAAAAATGTTAGAAAAACATGATCTACATGGAAAGGATATGCAGATTAAACATCACTTCAATTGGGAACAACTAGATACGGATAGAAAATACATAAATATAGAAAATAGTGTGTGTCAAGATTGCTTTCATTTGCTTTCAATTAACTTTTACAGCGACATGATTATAGACAAACCACTAAGATTTATCATCAACAGACACAACCTTAGGAAGATACGATATGTTGATGGCATAGTCATAAAGAAATCTCAAAGAAATATTAGACAAGGGAAATAAAGGAAAAATAACTAATAATTAAACACAAAAGGCAAAATAGACAGCCTATGGTGAGCACTACATGTTTGGGACGTCAAAATCAACTAAATACAGAAATTTAAACTTTTGAGATTGAGCCATAGAAGACAAAGAAATGTGTAACATCAAGACTCGAAGGTGGAAATGAACAGTAATAATTAAAGGTTCGGATATTTCTTAGAAATAAAAAATGTGAACTTTCTTTCTAACCCCATATATCCCAGTGTTTAAAAAAGCGTCTCCGCGTCCTTGTGGGTGACACATTATTTTCCACCTTGTAACCCATTTTCCCTCAGACGGGTTGTGCCAAGCCTCTCACTGCCCTATCAATATGTCCATGAAAACTGCTCGAACGAACTGCGTTATTTGGTTCCACATTTCGAAAATTCACGGCTAGGACCTGCCATGCCATTCTGATTGTAGCAAACCACCCACATTCTCTCTGTATTTCATTGGTGAGAAGTAAGTTCCACTCGGGCAACTTCTTAATACGAACCACGGCTCTGTGGAACCAAACTCTCAAGATGGTATTTACCCGATCACTAAAACCATAACCTGTTCAAGTCTAGTGTTAACTGTTATCTTCACACACATATCACCAGAAACTGTGACTTTTACTTTGTAATCTACCTCTACTTTACAGAGTGAACATCACTGCAAAAATACAAAAAAATACTTTCACAGAGATGAAGAAAAAAACGTAAAACATAGAACATACTGCAGATATAGTGAAGAAAGTGTGTTTGGAGAGTTTAACACTCACATCGAAGGCAAACGAATCAGAGGAAAACAGGGAGCGAATCTAGTTGATGATTTTGAAACAACAGAGAGCAGGACACGGGCCAGAAATACAAAGATATATGTAAAGGATTAAGATTTCAGAAGAGCAGAAAACATTCAGAGATAAAGAATAAAAGTCCTCTGAAAAACAAAAGATAGTTATACTGAAGAATTTGAAAATACCATAGATGGAACAAATACATCGAGTCAATTGCTTCATCCACCGCAAGGAAAGTTAGCTCTCTGTGCCGGGCCAGGAAATTTTTCTCACCGGAATAGATCCTCCAAATCTATAAATCAACCATTCGCCCTTGCACGGAGTATTGCTGCCATATATGGTCTGGAGCCCCTGCTGTTTGCCTCAGGGTTCTTGATAAGATCCAGAGACGGATATGCAACGTAATTGGCCCTGATCTGTCATCTCGTCTGCAGTCGCTCTCTCACAGCCTCGCTCTGTCTTTTTTACAAATACTTTCACGGTAATTGCTCCGAGGAGCTGCTTTCGCTGGTTCCCAGGCCTCATGAATTTAAGCGTCCTACGAGGCTGGCATTCCGTTCCCACCCCTTCACCGTTGAAACTGTTAGATGTAGACGTCTCTTCTACTCCAATAGCTTCATGTCTCGCACATCTCGCCTGTGGAACTCCCTTCCCTATTCCTGTTTCCCTGACAAATATAATCTCCAACTATTTAAGTGTAACGTCAATCGACATCTCCAGTTGCCTTGATCTATCCACTTCCCTTCTCCACATCCTTTTCCCCTTTCATTCCTATCTGCTCTTGCTCCAAATCTTCAGTAACCCCCTTGCCTTGATCTACCCTCCGTCTTTCTCCACACCCTCTCCTTTACCACTCCTATCTGCTTCTCCTCCAAACTTTCTGTAACCTCTTGCGTGCTAGTGGCTTCCAGCCTTGCTTGTGGTGAAAAGCTTAAAAAAAGTAATTCGGAGAAGAATAGAAACTACAATGGAAATGAAGATAAAAGTCAGTCAGGAGAGCTGAAATTATTTGCAAAGATAGTAAGGAAAGAAGGATTTGAGAAATTAAGACTCTGAAGAAACTGAAAGTAATAGAATAGAAGGGAATCACCAATTTTGCAACTGAGTAAATGAATAGCGGAAGACGTATAACAGAGAGACTTTTGCCAACAAGGAAAGAGGGAGATACAGATGTAAGTTTCAGAATACATAGGGAGGAGAGAAGGCTTGGAGAAGTAAACACTCAGAAGGAACTGTAGGTAAGAGAAAAAGAGGAAAACACCTACTTCGCGACTATCACGTATCGCAAAGACAAAGAGAAGTCGTAAATGTGTAATGCATTTTTATACATATATATATATATATGTAGCGGCTGCTAACATCCGGACCGGACATGGCAAAAGCGAGAAAGTTGTACACATTTTCTATTGGTTAACATGAAATGATTTATTCAGCCTTCGAGCTAATAACGCTTATTAGCTCCGTGACCTTTGTATAATCTCAAACCTACGTTCAGTGAATAGTTATCTGAACTTGAGCCCACCCATCATGACGGCACTAGGAAAGGAATATCTGCTAAGTAAAACAATGTGCAAAACGTGTGGTCTCTCAGACATATAACCAGAGATAATCGGTTTTACTGATATCCACCGAACAAAGATCTTGTTTACAAACAGCGCTGTCGTTGATAATTCCGTGTTGATAATTTAGCGCCAACAATTCCGCGTACAGAAACTAGCAGTCTGTTAGTAGTTACGTCTATCACCAAGATACCAACACAATATATGTATACATACATACTTATATATATATATATATATATATATATATATATATATATATATATATATATATATATATATATATATTGAAAAAGAAAGAAGATGTATGACAAATAAGAAAAGTTTTTTTTTTCTGACGGGTTTCGTCCGTTAGGACTTCAGCGGATGAAACGCGTCACAAAAGCTTTTTCCAGTTTGTCATATATATATATATATATATATATATATATATATATATATATATATATATATAGGACTTGAAACGCTATCCATATAGGACACTCATATTATGTAAGACACATCACCTAGCACCCATATTTTCCTTGAATAAGATTTCTTGAATATTCAGGACGGTGGACGAAATGAATAAATATACTGTTTGATAAATAAATGTAGCGTCTACTCAAATATGAGTGTCCACCAGGGATAACAATTAAAGTGATATATATATATATATATATATATATATATATATATATATATATATATATATATATATATTACAATGAATCATTCAGAAAGTAAATTAGTAAAATTAATGATATAAAATGGCGAAATGTCCTTGCTAACTAAATTTTATTATACAGTTTATAATTAAAAAAAACAAGGATCATAGCATTCATCGAGTGATTAGAAGGTTAATGTATCTTTAAAATTTTGTTAGCGAAGGGATTTCACCATTTTATATTATTAACTTTACTAAATTACTTTTTGGCTGCTTGGCGTTAGTTTACGTTTGTAAAAACAATACGCTAGATTTGGCGGTTTCGTTCTGTCGAGTAAAGATGGCTCAGTGATAGAATCACTGACTTACTTCAGATCGATTGGGTTTCGATCTGGGCTTGGAGCATTCGGTTGTCTAGTCGCACTGAGGAGCTGTTATACAGAGAAACAGTACTGTCTGCGAATGATATATATATATATATATATATATTGGCTCCTGAAAAATTAATTTCGGTTGAGCTTTTTGGTTTGAGGTGTGGGTTTGTAAACAGTGACTATTTAAAGCTAATATTGCACGACTCTTCGGCAGAATTGAGTCACTGTCAGTCACTGTGTGTTTATCTAAATCTAAAAATAAACACGCTAAAATTCACCTTCACCCCTGCCGTGCGCCGACGGCTTAGTGGTAGAAGTTCCGACTGACGCAAATTCAGTCGGGTTTCGATCCTAGCTAGAGGCAACCGGACGTCTAGCCACACTGATGAGCTGTGAAACAGCGAAACAGTCTGTCTGTGGATGATATATATATATATATATATATATATATATATATATATATATATATATATATATATATATATGTGTGTGTGTGTGTCTCATTCGCATACACACACAGATATGTATGTATATATGACAAACTGGAATATTTCGTATGACGAATCCTAACTGGACTGAGTAGCTCCCACTCAAATATGACAACAGTATTCCATTTTCGGCCTGATATAGGTACTGTATTATTTTAATATCCTTCCTAATTTGCTATATTGTATTGAAAAATGGTCATCTGTGGTTATTACAGAGGAAGAAAACAAAATTCATTATATTCTGAGGACTAGTTGGTTCAATAAACAATCCAGTATATTCAACGAAGATGATAAAAATCGATGCTTGGAGTTCAATTCTGTGTTTACATCTAAAGCAACCTGGAATAAATGATAAAAATCGATGGAATCCTGTAGAGTTAATAGAGAATTAATTTGCTAACGGCCTTCGTACTACCAGAATTAAGAAAAAGTTAAATATTTCAGCAAAATGGCGTACCTTACCTTACATCGCATGCAACTAAAGAGTTTCTTATTGTTAAATGTCAAATATCCAGATATAGCTATTTTGAACATAGCAACAGAATATAGTCAGATCCCATATTACGGATAGGAAACATAGAAGCTTGGTTTAGTTCCGTTTACTTTGGTTTTACGGCATATCAACACCACAATGGGTAATTTAAAGCCAAGAAGATTTTTAGGATTGTATGAATAGAATATGAATTTTTTGTAAGAAATCAGTTTGGAGATCAGGTTTCAATGACGTATTTTTGTAAAGTTTTTTTTCAACTGCCAAACGTGTGGCTGATAACATTTTTTGAAAATGTATTTCTTGAATTTTTACTATAAAAATATTTTTTATACTTTCCTAGTGTTTTGACTCTATTTTTGGATGTTAAATATTTGCCCATAGCTGGGACCCTAACATATGCTACTGTCCCGGTTGAAGGTGGACCTAGGAACAACAACAATTAATAGGTTGTTCCACGCTCCTCAAAACTTCACGATCAGAGGCCTTGCTGCCGGATGTAGTTTATCGTCATAATTAGAACGGAAAGGGAAGCATAACTGTGAAAACACAACTAGAAAATATAGTAAAGGAAAGCTGGAAGAAAGGACTAAAGATCATAAACTTTTTGAATTTTTACGATGGATTCTGGGCTTTTATTTCAAGATCAATTTTTTTTGGTGGGGGGTTATTAATGTTGAGTATTAGTTCTTTGGACTCATGGGAGAGAATATTGTTCTTTATTGTTCAAGATTATTCTCATCTCAGTTACGAATACATATGTCATCAGCATAGTCCCCATTGGCCTCCTGGCGGAAAGCAGGATCGTTGTTTTCTTTTGGTAGATTTGTTTGGAATTTGGTGTGGAATTATTAAGAAAGAAAGAATGTATGGTTGTCAGCAAGAGAAAACCTCCAAGATGCCAGCTACGAATGTGGAAATCAAGTAAGTGCAAACATTTAAGCACCTTGGAAGTGTTTTATTCAGATGACGGAAGAAATAACACCGAAATCCGAAGCCACATTGGTATAGAGAAAGATGCCTTACACAAAGCTAAACAAAATATTAAGAAACAGGAATATTTTGTTAGAAAAAATACTACAATATTACGTAGTTAATAATTAATTATCTTCTATGACAGTGAATCTCCACACAAATGAAGAAAGACTTGAGGTAACAGCGATGTGGTTCTACAGAAGAACGCTGAGAATACCTTGGACAGAGTATGTTAGCAATGAGGAAGTTTTAAGTCAATCGTAAACAAAAAGGACGCTCATATTTAGATTCAGAAAGACGCTGCTGTAATTTCTATGCAACGTAATGATAAAAGAAGGCTGGGAAATTTGACACATACGGGGCAAACTGAAGACAAGACGGACAGAGGGAAACTGCGAGTTGCCCTACTAAATAAGCATGTGTCAATGGATAGCAGAATATGGGGAAGTAGTGTAAAAATACAATACTCGCTGATAGGACATTGTGGAGAGTCATGATACTCCGCACCCCAAACTGACATGATATATAGAAAAAGAAGAAAATGAAGACGAGGCTGTAGTTTATGCTATTTAGCTCATGTTAATTGCCGGTTACGATTTTTAATATCCATTTCATATAAACGCTGATGTCACATATAGAATGTATTTATAAATACGATTCAGCGTAACAACCAAAGAGTAAACATAAAAAGACAGGAGGATCGGTGATGAAGATCGGAAAACGGCCACGGTCTGTCTCCTTTAAATCAATGACGTGATAGAAAAATGATTCAAGCGATCTACTGTGCGTAAAACATCAGGGTAATATTCGGTAGTAGTCCCACGCAGGCAACCCTACCGTGTTAAGCCTAACCCAGAATAGAACATGGCAAAGACATATGTATAATCCATTCCCAGCCGACTACTAAGAATGGTGGAAAATCAAAAGCACCTACTTAGATTCGAGAAAATGAAATAAAGCATGGCGGATCATATAGGGTTGGAAAATTGCTCAACAACATCTAAACAGAAAAAATAAACACTATAGAATCAGACCCATGAAGGAATCAGTTTATGATTATCTCTTTAGTAATCCTAACAAAAATATAAATACAATAGAGGATCCATTAGATTAGAAAAAATGAACACTGTATCCAAATAATATGAGTCTCTTATAACACCGGAGCATGGCTAAAAATGAAAGAATTGCAAAAGAAAAAGAATAATGGCAGAGGAAGGAGTCAAATTAAAGAGCAAGACAACAGTAGTCGTAAGGATTGAAAAAGAACATTAGCTTAGTAAAACAGCAAAAGCTTAATGTCTGAGCGCATGTATTTGGATGTAAATGGGGAATATATAAGGCCATTAATAATTCAGAATAAAGTTTCGCTCGACATGTTTGGCCATTAAATCGACGTCTTCAGAATAAATATTTCATTAGAAAAAAATCTATTTTAGTCAAAATAAAAGTGACTTTTTTAAAAGGCAATTCACACCAAGCAAGGCGAGAGTGCCACTAGCACGCAAGGGGTTACAGAGGATTGGTTACAAGGGTAAAGAAGCGGGTTTGAAGAAACGTTACAGAGAAGGACGAGGAACAAGCTGAGGGTGTCAGATCTCGATTGACATTACACTTGAATATTTGAAGATTATAATCATCGGGGAAGCAAGTAGGAAGTGAGTTCCACAGACGGGAAGTGCTGGAGAAGAAGTTGTTTGGGGGTGGGGGAAGAGACGGTTACATTTGACCGTTTCGAGAGTAAAAAGGTGGGACCGAGATGCCAGCCGTGTAGCTCGTTTAAATTCATGTAGTCCGGGAACCAGCGAAAGCAGCTCGTCAGAACAGTTTCCGTGAAAATATTTGTAGAAGAGTCAGAGGGAGGCCACAGCATGTCTGTGGGATAGAGATTGTAGACTAGATGCCAGATCAGGACCTAGCATATTCGTCACTGGATTTTGTCAAGGAACTCGAGACGTACAGCGGGAGCATCAGACTTACGTTAAAGGAGCGAAAGATTGATTTTTAATTAAACTGTAACTTATATACATATCCATAATAAATGTATATTTAATACATATATAATTAAATATATATATATATGTGTGTGTGTATGTGTGTGTGTGTTTGATAAAATGTAGTTTGAAGGAATATGATATTTATCGTTAAAATTGCTCAATAACCGGGATAGACCGCAATAGGGATTGAACACTGCATTCAAGCATGAAAGACTATCGAGTCATATATATATATATATATATATATATATATATATATATATATATATATATATATATATATATATATATATATATATATATATATATATATATATATAATAAAAAGACTTAAACACTAATATTCCATGGTCATAATTTATTCCATTGGAATCGTAAAAACGATCCAATTCATCAGACCTACAGATTAAAACAGAAAAAACAACTCCGGGAAAATATTAGTAAGAGTATATGTGTGAGAGCTATATATATATATATATATATATATATATATATATATAGGGTGCGATGGATAAATTACGCAAAAGAAAAAGAAAAATGACATCTCATTTTAACAGAAATATTTAACAAAATTACACAAAAATATCTTGAAATACTAAAGGCTACAATGAAATACTATTCAATGAAATCGCCATTTTCTTCAACCACGGCCTCCATACAATTTAGGAGTCTCTTGTATCTCTTCTGGACGGTCACCTTGTTTAAGTTGGTGAATGCTGCTATAATCGTCGACTTCAGTTCATCTTTGGTGTTACAAGAAGTGTTGTTGGTCTCACGCTCAACTGCGGCCCCACACAAAATAATCAAGGGAGTTGCATTCAGGGGAGATATGCAGCCAGATTTAAGGGGTTATGTTGTCGCAGATATTATCTGACAGTCAGGATTGGGTTCTCCTGCTTGTGTGGGTACAGAGCCCCGTTGTCACGCATAATATCTTCTTGGCTCAGGGCAGCACTAACTGCTCAAGGCGCTTGATGCATGGCCCCGTGTTGTGTTTGAGGCCCTCACCAACAAATTCGTCAGTTCTTTTCTTATCAGAACGAGCAGTTTGAGTTTTCCGAGCTGCCGTCCTCTCATAATCGCCATCAGAATGATTCAGCTCTTTCTGAATCCTCTGCACTCTCCGAACATGCTGAAATGTTCGTATTACGGTTTTCAAGTTTCTGGTAGAGTGATTTGCGTTATGGTGGTCTTTTTCTCACAGATATTGCCCAACTGACCCTACTATACTGTGCATTCGACAAAATAAAAAAAAAAAACAATTTATATATAGTTTATATATATAGTAGTTTATTATATGTGTGTGTGTGTGTGTGTTTGTGCGTGTGTGTGTGTGTACACAAAGTCGTATGTTCATAATTGACTAACCTGTACGGCATTTCACATAAAGTTATTTTGATTTCAACCAAGGGAGAAGACTCTTTTACGTACCTGAAACAATAAAAAAAACTTTTATTTAGGCAATAAAACAACAACTTTCAACAATAAACATTTATAGCGCTTCAAAATATATAATAAGAAAAGATCGGCAACAAAATCATTTGCTTCATATCAAGGAAAGCTGACAATTGTTTAAAGGTTCAGCCGAGTCTTCCTTTCTTTCCTTTTTTTTTGCTTGTTAAATCATTTTGCTCTGCAACTTGTTTTACAAGCGCTAGAAAAATTCCGGGACAAGGACAAATGATTACCCCACGATGTTACGGAAGGAATAATGTTCAGTATTCAAAGACTTCTCTTTTGTTCGTTGCTTGACACAGGAAAACACTCAGGATAAATATTCTATGGCGATGAAAAGGCGTTTTCATTCTAATCACCAAAAACAAAGAAAAATTCTAGCTCGCTCAAGAACCGCTTTTAACATCTTAACCTTATCTTTATCTAATAATAAAAAAACAATTCTCCTGGATGTTCTGACAGGAAATATTTTTTACCGAATTCCTGTCACGACGCAAAGTTACATTAAACAGCAGCTTCGTTTGAATGATGCACTAGAATCTAAAAACATTTAGACAGGAAAATCAAGTGATAATATTGTTGCATAACAAAGCCTGTTCACTGAATGCGTTTGTGATGCGAAAAGGGATCTAGGGGAGTACGTTCTTCCACATGCAACAGATTTATCCAGACCTGTCACATTTACACGTTTCGCTTTATAAAGCAAGCTGTAAGCGGTTTTCAAAATTTCGAAAAACTTACTCGATTAATTGACTTACTGAGATCCGAAATCGTTATTTTATAATAGAAATTACAATCTAACAGTGACATATGATCATAAAAACAGAATAGACATGTTACCGACTAAATGATGAGGCTCTGAATTGATATTAGTCCAATATAACTTTAAAATTAATCAGTTTGTCTGACGATTGCAAATAGGGTAAAACAAAGGGCAACAAACTCACACCAATCCAACTAAATATATATATATATATATATATATATATATATATATATATATATATATATATATATATATATATATATATATAGTTGGATTGGTATGAGTTTATATTTAGTTGCTGAATATATATTTAGTTGGATTGGTGTGAGATTGGTGTGTGTGGTGACACACACACACAGATATGTGTGTGTGTGTGTGTGTGCACGCGTGTGTGTGTGAGTGTTTGCAGCTGAAGATTGCGTTCAAGCATGAAACAGACTTCCGCTGCACGGTGTTGATCTCTTTGTACAGCACTGATATATATATATATATATATATATATATATATATATATATATATACATGTGTGTGTGTGTGTGCGTGTGCGTGTGTGTGTGTGTGTGTGTGTGTGTGTGTGTGTGTGTGTGTGTGTGTGACAATAAACTACACTCGGCAGCAAGGCCTCTGTTCGGGAGATTGGAAGTTTTGAAAATCACCGCTTAATTGCTGTTGTTCCCAGGCCTACCCTCATTGAGGGTGGTAGCCCCTATTAGGGTCGCAGCTATGGGCAAATAGTTAATCCCCAAGCAACAATCAATGTTACATTTTTAAGTAGAATTATCAGCAATACATTTTATGAGCAATACAATATTCTAAAGCAAACATACCTTTACTCAGATAGTATAAAATTACCTACAAAATATCTGGCGTTGAAAGCTTAAAATTGTGTTCAAAATATTTAGATATCGGCATTAAATAACGCATAGAGGTTGGTATGGACAAAAGGAAATCAACCAACTATGCTTAACGTTGATTAACCCCGGTGATCATACGCAAATATTTCATGTGATATAACTATTGTAGAAGCCTCTATATCATAACACGAAGAAAATAACTTGTGGAAATCAATTCCTCGGAAGTGAAGTAAAAGAAGCAGTTAATTGCTATTCTGAGTTTCATTTGATTGCTACTACACTTTACTGAAGAAAATCGTCTTTCTAAAACTTATTTCAAATGACATGACTGTCTTCCTTCCTTTGGGATCGTTTATAAAGGTCCTCTTTCAAACTGACATCCATTAGACATATAATATGATTGATTCATCCGTAGTTTAATATTACAGACTTACTTATTGAATATATGATAGCTGCACGAACACCAACAACAACTCAAGGAAGCAGAAGAATGCAGTAATGAAGGCATCGTCTATCAATATGTCAGAAAAGATGGTTTGGGGAAAACTAAGAAGTATTTTTATATTACTAATCGAACAGTCACATTGGTAGAGGTCTGAAAGCGCTTTATCCTAAAATACTTACACACGCATATAAACAGACAGGTATACTTAGAATACCAATAAACACAAACACGTGTATACGGATGGATACATATACAAAGAGATACTCTTAACATAGGAATATATATATATATATATTTGTGTGTTTGTGTGTGTGTGTGTATGTGTGTACCTCTGTATACATGTTAGGTTAACAGTGTGTAATCGAAACACAAAATGAAAAATACACCTAAGTAGAGATTTTCCTTCCGAAAGTAAAGTTCTTAAGACTAATAATAATTATATCCATGCTGTTAGTCATATATATATATATATAAATATAGGTAACTATACTCGTGTCGAAAAACCTTCGAACTCTTGATTTAACAACAGCCAAATCAATCACGAAGGAAAAAAAGGTTTTAAAAAAAGAAAGAGCCAGGAACATGAAAGTCTGTCGAAAATAATCGCACAGATACAGATTCAAGACCCAAAGAAAAAACCCCGATACGAGTAAACAACTAACTAAAGAGCTCAATACAAGCGTAGAGCAAACCTAGTCAAACCTAATGAGCCAGACACACCTACCAAGGTTTCACTTAGGCAGATCGTCAGCCTAAGTGAAACCTTGGTAGGTGTGTCTGGCTCATTAGGTTTGACTATATATATATATATATATATATATATATATATATATATATATATATATATATATATATATATATATATCA
The DNA here is from genome assembly GCA_964036315.1 of Acanthosepion esculentum. NCBI lineage: Eukaryota > Metazoa > Mollusca > Cephalopoda > Sepiida > Sepiidae > Acanthosepion > Acanthosepion esculentum. Next base: position 61,610,189 of record OZ038488.1, read on the forward strand.
GTGGTGTACAAAGAGTTCAACACCGAGCAGCGACAGTCTGTTCTTTGCTTGAACGCAATCTTCAGCTGAAAACACACACACACACATACATACACACATATATATATATATATATATATATATATATATATATATATATATATATATATATTAGTTGGATTGGTGTCAGTTTGTGACCCTAGGTTTCACGCTATTTGCGGTCGTCAGACAAACTGATTAATTTTTAAATTTGGGATTTATATATGGTTGCGTATATCAGTGTTTTCATGGTAGTGGGAGGAAAAATTGTCGTCGGAACGCCACTCATACTTACGCAAACATGCATACACGCACGTTCACTCATTAACGTACGCAGACATACATACACACATGCTCACTGGAGCTCACACAAACCTAAACATATATGAACAGTGTGGGACTGGGCATATATGCGCGTCCATATATAGTTGCGTACATACCTACGCAATTGGTCGCTGTATTCAATGTTGGATTGTGTAGCGAACATCTTTCGTCATTTGGGGTTTCAACGCGCAGAACGTTCGCCGAATAATGTATACTTGCACACACGTATATACGTATACACACGCGTTCGCAGATATTCTGTCCGTCTGTTTTTTCTTTCTTTTTATTAATTAAAAATAATAGCAATTTTACCTACCATAGTCTTAAACAGACACCATCATAAAAAATTTAAATATATATATATAGTTGTGTCACTCTACCGAGTGAAGATAGCTCTGGCTGACACCAAATTAGTTGTGTTTCAATCCGGGCTTGAGGCATTCGGAAGTCTAGTCTCACTGAGGAGCTGTGATACAGCGAAACAGTACTGTCTGTGAATGACATATATATATATATATAGAGAGAGAGAGAGAGAGAGAGAGAGAGCGAGAGAGAGAGAGAGAGCGAGAGAGGTGTACAAAGAGGTCAACATCGAACGCCGACAGTCTGTTCCATGCGTGAACGCAATCTTCAGCTGAAATCACAAACACGCACACACGCGCACACACACACACACATATATATATATATATATATATATATATATATATATATATATATATATATATATATATATATGCGTGTGTGTGTGTGTGTGTTTGTGTGTGTGTTTGTGTGTGTGTGTTTTCAGCTGAAGATTGCGTTCAAGCATGAAACAGACTGTAGCCGCTCGGTGTTGATCTCTTTGTACACCACTTGGGGTGTCAACGCGCAGACCGTTCGTCTATTTTGTTCGCCGAATAATATTATATATATATATATATATATATATATATATATGAAGTATGACAAATTTTAAAAAGGCTTCGTAAAACGCGTTTCGTCCTTTGGAGTTTCATCGAACTTAGCTTCAATGTAAACACAAAATGAGTCTAATTTTAGACCAATAAGGTCCTAAACGACGACAGACATCACATGAATACGCTTCCACTTGGTGTGTGTGCGTGTGATAATTGCACAGCCACATCCTTGTCAGCGTACAGAGAAAGGAAGGATAGTTTTATTCATAGGAAGATGGAAACAGTAGATAGAATGGCAGAGAAATCGGGGACGCCATAATAGGCACTTTTACTGAGAGGCTTGTAAGCCAAATGTATGTTATATTAAAGAACACAATGAAGGGTCCGAAAATAAAGAGAGAAGAAAAAGGTGATGGATAAATAGCAAGAGTGAAAGCTCCCTTGACGGAGGAAGTTTTGGACACATTTAATGAAAAGATAAACAGATTGAAGAAGATATATTAACACAATGATTATTAGAGACGGTGATAAGATATAGAGAGGGTTGGAGTCTTTGATAAAATGACCCCGAAGACGTATGTAACAGAGATGGAGAAATGGCGAGAGAGATATTTAAAAAAAACGTTAAGCGTTAAATGCCGACAGAAAACTATAGATGCAATGTGACAAGGGACATTATTTGCTAAGCTGAGCTTAGTCTGGCATGTAGACATAATTACTGAACAACATGTGGGGATCAATGTCACTAGTCAATCGTAAAGGTCAACCAGACAAGCTCGTTAACCATTACCCATCCCCGAGAGTCCCGTTTTGACAAGGCGTGGAAAGAAAACAATGCATGGAAGAAGAATGATGATAAAAGATTTTAAAATATTAATTTGCTGATTATTTATTTCATCCCCTCGAGTTGACCATATTCCCTGGCGGCGAAAATTAATTTCACGCATTGAGAAATGCTGACGACTGGAGTTTTTCCTCCGTAAAACAAAGGATAAAATAAAAATGAAAGAATGGAAATTTTGGTAGCCGTTTATTTCATATATGTATATAACCCTCATCGCTCAGTAATCGCGATAGAATGGTCATGGTCTCGAATCCCTGTGAACGATTGTCAAGAGTTATAAGTTAATGACAGTATTACAATAAACGGATAAAGTAAACCCAATCGTGATTAGTAAATAAATCCAACATTGAACAAAACTGCTGTAGCATACCTACAGACGATAATGGGTATATCCCCATTCACATAAATATTGTATGTTGCTCTACAATTGGAGATTTGTCCCCAGCTGAGCTGGTCAAACTCTCGGTCTCCGGGCAGAGAGGATCCAGCGACGAGGCTATGTTGGAGGGCAGAGTCTCGTCTTGGGAAACAGCTACCCGACCCCGTTTTATACGGTGTCTACGGGGAATTTTTGGCCGAGACTACGGGCTCGGATACCCACATTAAATTTGACATTGTACCACATCTGACCGCCACATCTGGTCGGAGATTCGTCTCCAGCTGTGCTGGTCAAACTCTCTGCCTCTAGACAGAGAGGATCCTCAGACGAGGCTATGTCGAAGGGCAGAGTCTCGACTCGGGAAACAGCTACCCGACCTCGTTTTATACGGGGTCTATGGGGAAGTAAAATTCGGCCTTGTGCCACATCTGACCGTGTGGGGCTGTTGGTACATATCCTTCCGTTGGAGATTCCCCGGGTTACGACCTACAACGATTCGTGTTTACGACGCAATCTCTATTAATCTTGTTTCGTCTATAAGTTAGTGAATTACCGTTAAAAAAAGAAAAACAAATGCGAGTTTTATTTTCTTTCTTCCTCAGATTTTCTGCTGCTTCCGGGTACTGCAAGAGAGACAAGATCTTAAGCTTCATCATCTCATCTACCGGGCACTGTCAATAAATATACAAGCACCTCAAAACAAGTATAATATTTATGTCCCTCTATGTGATTTTTAGTCCCAGTTATGTTAACATATCTCATAGAAATGTGTTGTTATATTCTAGAATATAACTTACTATTGCGTTAGTATAGATGAGTGATGTAAATGATTATTCACAGAAAATCGCGGGTAAGTTCCGACTTACACGGAAAAATCTCGTTACGATGCATCGTTGGGAGGAAACTCTGCCATAAGTCGAGGTACATCTTTTTATATTATATTAGCCATAGATGATAATCGGGAAGAGAGAGAAGATATGTCCTGTAAACTAAATTCACTCTAAGGGAAGACAAACGGAGCTTAATGTCCACAATGAAACCAAAAGTACGTTTAAGTGATTCAACAAACAAGTCACTCTAAACTTTTAAAATCATTCTAAATAATTGGAATAATAATAATACTGACCGATTAAAAACAAGACAGATATCTTCGTGGGGACCAAGCAGGCCCAGACATGTAAAGGCGGAAAGAAACACAAGAAAGGGAGAGTCAATGGAGAAAGAGAATACGCATTTTGTGTATGATATCATGATGGCCTGTTTAGCCATATACGGAGACATCTACATATAAAATTCTGTAGCTTCTGTTTGTCCGTCCGTCCATTACACGCACTAAAATAGTCATATATTGACTGATCGAAACCAAATTTGGGGGAAAAGTGCAAACAGGTAAGGGGTTACAAAGTACTGTTGATTTTACTAGGATGCGTATTTTAGTACAATAAATTTTCATTTATTATTTACGAAAAATTAAATGTTTAGGTAACATACAAAATACTCCCACTATTTTAAAAACAATTTAATGATTAATGATACTTAGTAAATAAAAATGCAATGTTGTTTTTAGCATATCTTTAAGTTTTTATATACAAAAGAATCCAGTTTCCAGTTTGACCTGCGTTTGCGAGAACTATAAACAAATCCCAAGGACAAACGCTTCAAAAAGTTCGAATTTGTCACCAGAAAGAAATATTTACTCATGGCCACTTTTATATTGAATGTTCAAGAGTAAGAAATCCTAAGAATTTATTATTCGCTGTTAAAAGGAAAAAAATAAATTTTCTTAAAAATATTGTTTTCTTTGAAGTCCTATAAACTTAAATTAAATTAAAGAAAGTATTACACCGTGAAGTAGGGGTTTTGTCAGCTTATTAAAATTACATCGATTGGTTTACGAAATTGAAGAAAAACGTAGTGTTTGCAAATCTGGGCAAAAAATGTTAGCATTAACTTCAACAATATTAAATACCGTGATGATTTCAACACGCGTTAGCGTTTCGCAAAAAGATTTCTAGTACACGAAAACTTCCAACTGACTATAAGCAGTTTCTTCGGATTTATTCATTCCAAATTGTTATAAAGTGGACCGAAAATAGTTCCGACTTAACTAGACGTGTGAACTTTCAAAACATCAATGTACAATCAAATAATCCATCAAAACAAATGCTTTTTGTGTAGTTTCTGCAGTAGACTGGACTTCCTTTGATGGGCTTAAGGACAATTATAGATTACACAAGTTGTAGGTCACCTCCACATGTTTCACTGATTTTATTCAATGTTTTACTCTGTATCATAATTATTTATATTTATTTGGGAGGATAATATTTCAGTTTATAAGTAATAATTTATTGGGCGTATAATTTTAATCTGCGACGTATAATTTTAATCTATATATTTCTAGATTATTAAAGATTATTATATATAATAATACTCGGCATATAATTTTAATCAATAATTTTGAATCTACATAAATGTTAATTAGTTCATTTTTGTGACATGCGCACAGTGTTAAATTGATAAAAATCAATAGGCATCCAGGAGTTAGTCCTATTGTTGTACAAACCAAAGAATCGTAATACAATTTCGGGCTGTAGAAATTTCTGCGGACGTGTCATCATTAGGGCATGTTGATTTTTCAGACTTTTTAAAAAGTTAGTATTGCACTAGATGCAAAATCTGGGATTTTATATAATAAATAGTAACACTTAATATTAGATTCATATCTTGTAGCAATTTTTGAGCATTTTCTTTTAAATATCATCTGCAAAAATGTACAGAAATACGTAATTTTCGCAAGTTTTTGCTTATAAACTGACATCAAAATTTGACTATTTTAAAAATAAATCCAAATAAAGTTAATATAACTTGTATTAGTTATAATGAATGGAAAATATATTCAAACCAGAATTCTAATTATGAATCACAAGTAAAATATGAATTTTACAGTATTCGATAAATAAAATTTTTGTAAAATATATTGTAAAAATAACAAAAAAGCTATACAAGGAATATGATTAGATAGATCGTGATTAATAAAATAAAAGCAAAAATAGATAAAAGTGTATACAACACCATGAGACTGCAGGGCACAGATTATAAGACAAAACGTTTTAAATTTGTATTGTTTATTGAAAATCACACTACAGCTACTGCACTGTATAACATATTACAACATAATATAGCAAAATTGTTTAGTATAAATTCCCTTTGAAGTAAATGAAGGTCTTATTTGATGGCACAATAATTTACTAATAATTCGCTTGTGCCATGCATCTTGTCCATATAAAATTTATAAATCTTCAGTAAATTATAAATTTTATAAGACTGCGCTATAAGACTTTTCACAGGAATAAAAAATCTAACGTCAACTTAATCATTTAAAGTCATTTCCTCAAAAAACGGTAAGGAATTGAAAGAAAATATTTTGTGTGATTATTTATCATGTTAAACACAAACTATCAAATTACGTGCAAAACCAGTGTTTCAAAATCTACCTACATTAATGATCCATAGTAACCCGGACAATAATTTGTGGATACAATAATATATCTTATGACATGGGAAAAAGAAGGGTATATACTGGTCAAGCCCATATTATAGCAGGGGTACAAACTGGCTTATTCTGATTTATACGCCAGACTTTAAATAAAGCTAACCTATAATAACGCGGTATACTCATGATCAGTTAAACTCTGGGCTTTTGCATAGGTTTTCTCTCATTACGATCTTCAATCATATAGATTTTTTTTCCGATTCGAATTCCTACATGTTGTCCTATATCTCACTTCTGACACGCTAAGTGTTTCAAACAATTGGCAAACGTTCTTTTTCTCCCACACGATCTCGCTTCTTTTTTCAGTCATCAAAATCAAAAGTTCGTTGTCGTCGGCACCCACTCGCATCGGGATTATCATCCTCTATCTCTCATATCCCCGTTCCGCACCCCAATCTGGTGGCGTTAGCGTAGATGGCTGCGTATCAGAGAGTTGGACTAGGCTACTCGCGTGAATTTGATTTTGCTGGACAACTCTGCGCGACGGAGAAGCCCAGAAACTTGGCTAAAGCGACCCCCTCGCGGCTAAAAGGGGTTTTGAGAAAGGCGAGATTTGGCAAACCTGGTTGCATCGGGCTGTCGGATGCTTGATCTGTCAATATCTGCCTTGGTTACGCCAGTCCTATTAGCTCTGCCCGCTTCTTTCGGTTTAGCCTTTTGGATCATATAGATCTTTTCTATTCCAACGTTGGGGGGGAGGTTAGTCGCGTTCCGTCTGGTCTTTCCTCCTCGACCTTAACGCCATGAGTGGCTCTACAGGAACTGAAACTCTAGACGGCTTCGCTCTTGGGATCACTGGGACAAGCAAACCCTCTACCATAAGAAGGAACGACTATATTAAAAAATAATATACAACAATTACAAGTTGCCTCCTACTTTTCCTCTCTCACCAAATCTTGCTTTTCATTTTAATTGAGGGGTGTATAATAAAATATTCAGTCACTGACTGAATTAAGTAATAAAAAATCTAAAGGTATTTTTCTGTGTTTGGCTGGGAACATTTTTTAAGCAATTTTCACTTTACGTTAACTGTATATCTGTTCATCTTCTTTTCATATTCTTTATTAATATACATTCTGTAGACTGTTGCCTTCGCATCGCATCTTAGGAAAGGCATGAACCCATAACTTTTACCCTGCAGCTATGTGTTAAATGGTAGGTTTGACGAAGGTCTCTGAAATGGTAATTCTGAATTCTAAACCATAGAGAATGCAACGAGAAACTACTCCGCTATCTTTCCAAAATGTACTGGGAATTCCCAAATACAAAATGAATAGGAGACTTTTGAGAGTCACCTCCATTATGGAATTTATATCAGACGCGAAGGTTGTTGGTATGGAAGTGGAAATAGAATGGTTTTCTTCCAATAACTCATATTTTTGCAGTTTGGTTAAATAACGTGTGGCTTGAAAAATGCGTAAAAAGCAGAGGAATCTCGCTGAATACTTCTATTCTGAAAAAAAAAACAAAAAAAAACTGTACAACTTAATATCGGAGTTGTTTACTGTTTATGGAGTCTAAGCAGTTGATGTAAACAGAATTGGTAATTCCACCTAAATGCTTCTTAGGATATTCAAGTGGCTAGGAATGTTCGGAACAGAAACATGATATTGGATAAGACACTGACATCCTACAAGATTCTTTAAAATCGATTAAACGACGAAAATACTTCATAGATGTACACTCGAGAAATATTAAATTCCAATGACCCAGTCATATTCCAGTCAATAGGCACTAATTATTGAATACAGAGAGATTGTTGCCCGGGTCACAGTTCTTACTACGATTTAAAACCAAGAAAGATTTCTAGACGTTTTGCTCAATATAACATCTGTTTGGATGGATATATTAAATAGAGCCAATGAACTATCTTTTAGTTCAAGGAAACATCGCGGCGAAGAAACTTTTTACGACTTCTGCTGCGAATAATGAATATTTCATTTTACTTTACCGACATTTGATTATAAAGCAATCACCGTTTCGAGCCGTTTTTAGAGAAAGAATGATCAGCCTCGAGTATTCTTCGCCTCAATCCCTGGTTTCATTTGATGGGTAATAAGATATAACAAAGTAGAGCTAGCTGCTATCAGTCTGCTTTGAACAGTATTAATTCCCTCGGTACCAAGTGCAGACAATAAGTGTTTGTGTAAAGATTGGATTGAGACGAAATCTCTATTCGTTTGTATATTACACTCGAAGCCATTATATGATAACTCAATCACAAAATATCTACTTTTAAGGCCTCGAAATTTTTGCTTCCTTTTATAAGTTATAAATTAGTAGAGTAGCTAGGAAAAAAATAAGTTCTGTGACTTATATTTCCTATAGAATCAGTAACTTTTCATCTTAGGTTTACTTGTACCAATAAAACTACACAACGAATTCCAGCCTTTGTCGATCCATTTGAACTGCCTAGCATTTCGAACTCAGCGTTTCGGCTGATTTTTCTTCAGTCACTTCTATACCTTTTCAACTTCAAAATGATAATAATCACCTTCAAAATGGACTTATTTTCAAGTAAAAAAAATTATCAACTCCAAAATGGATCAATCAACTCCAAAATGGATCAATCAACTCCAAAATGGATTAATCAACTTCAAAATGGATTAATCAACTTCAAATTGAGAAAATGTCAAAAACCTAAAAACAATCAACTTCAAAATAAGAATAAACAACTTCAACTTGGAATAAACAACTTCAAATTGAGATATTCTTTTTGGTAAATTGAAAATTATTTTTTCAATTAATTTACTCCATGAGTAAGGAAATTGACTGTTCGTCTTCATTATATAGATGACGAAAAAACCAAAATGCAAACAACTTAGAGGCCTAGAAAGCATTGGGTGAGCCTACAGTAAAAGTAGGAGGAGAAAGTCCCGTATGGGCAAAAATGATGATTGATGATGATGCTGGAGAAACCTCTACAAAAGAAGCTGAAGAAGAATTAGCAACAGCCCCAAAGAGGACTTACCTCAAGAAAACTGTGGCTGGCGAAAAAAAGGCTCAGATTTTAGCTGCACATGCCGCAGCAGGAAATTGGAAAGACCTGGCAAGAACAATTGGTGTGCCTCTGCCAACAGCGTACCGTTGGTTAGACCAGGGTACTGATAAGAGTGACTCTAGGGGAGGAGCAATTGATCTAGCGAGGCAAGCATGCTAGCCATTAAACTACGTCCTATCAGAAATGTATCAATTAGAAAAGCATGAACAAGACAAATTTACTCAACTTCAATTTTCTATATAAATAGCAACGTCATGGAGAGACATTTTTGCCTAAATATACGGCATTGTTTCAGTTTAAAATTAAGCGTTTTGCCTTTTAATTGGGCGTAGACAATGTTATAAATAATGAAGAGTGGTCTCCCCTTGTTTTTTTTGGGGGGAGGGGGTACTCACCTCTTTGAGAGAGCTATTTCTATTTACTGGGACTATAAAAGGATACTATACGCGAACCTTGTATTCTCAGTTGAATAAAGCTTTTTTAAAGCATACACCTGCGTACTTTTGTCATTACGGACAGTACATATAATAAATCTTTTAATGCTATGTCTCACCGCAACGAAGGCGACCAACTTGGGATAGAGAATGGTATGCTATTTCGTTACCTTCGTTTTTGAATTCAAACTCTTTCCTCTTTTAGGATGAACACAAACTATGTCATCAGGGCCTTTGTGATAACGAGTGTATGTAAGAAAAGAACAGACAAATTTTCAACAGTATGTATTGATCAATTTTCAGAATATATATATATATATATAATTGTGTGAAAAGTGATATGTGGTTCTTTAGTTGCCGTTGGTAAGGAAATTGATTAGGTGTAAGGCCGGTGCGGTTAGCGCTTCGAGAGTCAGTTCGTGAAGCCCCAAATCAGAGATAGTACGAGTGGGATGTCGTTGGCTCAGTTAATTCATAGTAAATCCTCGTAGATGCATTGGCAGGTTGGTTGGCTAAGAAACTAGAAGAACACCCATACTTAAAATCAGAAATGAAATTTTCTGAGACACATTAAGAGGGAAAAGCGCTTGGAAATTTTAACAGTCACGTGACATATTAACGAAAGCATGGGCAAGGGAGGGAACGATGGGCAAACTGACTAATGTGTTTGAGTGAAAGGGTGGAGGAGATTGAACAATGAGAGATGGTATAAACTCAAACGTTGATTTTTCTTTACAATGATGTTTACCCTATACATGACCCGGGAGCCTCTTGAGGTAGAGGCTTACAAAGTAAGAGTCACAATTTACGCAGATATGTGGGGGAGATAACGGTCAACCGTAGACATGAACAGGTTAAGGTTGTAGTGATCGGGGAAGCATCTTCTTAGGAGTCGGTTCCAAAGAGCAGTGGTTCGAAGGTAGAAGCTGCTCGAGTGGAACTTACATCTTACCAATGGAGTAGGAATGCAATGAGGGTGGTTCGCTAAAATGTACGTGGCATGGCAATTCTTCAAGCAACTCGTGACTGGACGTTGTGGAGAGGCATGATCCTGATTACTACAACTGGGTTACGTAAAAAACAGTTTTATATTTTTAATTACAGAATTTTGGGCGCTAGGTATTTCAGAACGATTAGAAATTTACAAGAAACGAAATCATGAACGATTTCGAATAACGCATGCGCAGAATAAAATTTGAATGACACACTTATGTATCACAAGCAAGCACGGCCATATTGCCGCAAACAAATGTCGTAAAAATGTTAGTTCTTCTTATATATATTTACACAGACCTACATTTGTTCCATCAGATATCTATAGTTGTTCTCAAAATCAGAAGATGCCAGTTGTTCTTTCTGTCCATGAAAAAAGGCTCCGGCTTTTGTTTTTTTATCTCATTTCTTACTCCTACTTCGCCTTCGGCATCCGAAGAAAACTATCAGTCTTTTAAGGCATCTAAAATAGTATAAGGATCATAAATACTATTGATGGTGATCATCATTTGATAATACCGTAATAACGTAGCCTTCACTATAAAGATGTCTGCCTACGGGTAAAAAAGAAACTGTTAGTAGGCGTCTACAATCATTGCCGAAGGCTAAAAAAAATTACTATCGTTGTAAAGCAAAATTACAATGATAGATAAAAAAGAAAAACTGATATAGATAAATTGACCGATACAGGCAAACACAGTATAGGTAAAACATATAAACTATGAGTGAGGGAAAGTCAGTGTTGAATATTAATTTGTGACTTATAATTCTTTCATCATAATTCCCAAGGCGAAAGGGATAACGAGCGCTTATTCACTATTTCCCAGCTGGGCTATTTACCGAGGACAGGCGTCTGAATGTCTGGGTAGTTGCGATGAAAAGCAATTAAAATCAAGATGAAAGAAACATTACTTAAAAAATTAATAATGGCTGACATTTGCAATAAAATGAAAAATAATATTACTATAAGTTTGGAACGAAAGTTGTGTCCTATTTTTTGTAGTGAAAATGTTGATCAAAATGTATTAAAAAATTTCCTCTTTATGTTGTTTAGTATCATTTCTATGAGTAATTTATAACTTTTTCTTTCAGATCATAAGAATATTACTCATGATATAGATGGAGCTTGCCCCTAGGTTCATCCCAACTAAAGAACACATTATAAATGATTTTCGTAAAAGTGTCAACGCAGGTACAGCAGCAAGATCCACCCAGCGTGTTTACTGGGTCTATGCATCGAGTGAAAGTATTTGGTTGGGTGGTTGTAGCGTTTCGAAATTGGTCATTTTAGTCTAGAGGACGAGTGAAGTGACGGTCGTCCAAAAGTAATCTATTCAGGGGATTCTGTTGTTACTGCAAATCCTGCCACCACAGGAAGAGAACTCAGCGAGAAAATTATTGTTAGATATAGGAGAGTCCTACGCGAAGTGGAAAGGACTGGAATAGTTACAGTCTTTGAAAATGGATCCCGCACGATATGTCTTCAAATAATTAACAACTTTTCGATTGTCTTAATCGGGTATTGAACTCACACTCTTTAGGTCCTGTCACTGGATCTAACCAAAGCCTTTATCCAATAGATCAAGTGACAAGATCCAAAGAGTGTGAGTTCAATACCCTGTTAGGCAGTGGAGAACTTGAAGAGGGGAATTAACAGGAGATAACTGATAACTGGCATCCATTAAACATGGCACGTAGAACTAGAACAGTCTACCCCAGTGAGCGAAATAAACGGTTCAGTTCAACATTCCAACCACCCGAAGAAGGTCGAAGTGTACAACGGCCGAAACGTTGTAATAAATATGGTGACAAAGATGATGACAATAGTCCCAATAATGTAAATAGTGTACGATCTAAAATGTTAATGAATACAACAGTCTGATTGGTTGTATTTCAGTTATATTATTATTGGTTTCTTATATATATTTAATAAAGTCCAAACATGTTACTATAGGTTACAAAAAAAAGGTGATATCTTTGCATTTCTTCCCAGAAAAGAATGGGTAGATTAGAATCATCGCAGCCGAGTCACGACGGAAAGAACAGGTCTGGTATTTTAACTGGAATAAGCGATCACTATTAAAATGCGCAGTTGCTTAGTAACTCTGTGTGTTAAAAGCATCTAAATTAAGAAAAGCTTAAGGAACAGTGTGAGACTAAGAAATACCAGACAATTAGTTTGAATCCTTGAGCCAAAGTAAATAAAGAAATACCAAAGGAGAGGAGACACTTTATTCGCTTTTCGGCTTTTATCGCAATTAAAAGTAGATTATTAAAAATGGCAAACTCTAATAACGCAAAACACGACAAACCATTTGTTTCCATGTGCCAAACTAAAGAAAACGGAGAAGAATTATTTCCTCTTTCAACACAATTGAAGAAACAGTTGAATTCTATGAACACTGTAAATATTAAACAACTAAAAGGAAAAAGAATGCCCAGTAAGACAAATTATTGTGAGCATTTTCGCCTTGAGCCATACTGTGGAAAAACTTAAAAATAAAGATTAATACGTATTCGTTCCTTCTATATCTGCGGTAAGTTTTCATATGTTTAAACGAAGTTGTCTTTTTTAGGTGCAAAGATCAAAAGAAATCAGGCTTGATTACTTGACTTTGTTTTCTCTCTAAATCTGTCTGCCGCATTGTTTTGCCAATAAAACAAACTTGAGCCGTCCTCGAGGTTTAATTCAACAAAATACAAGCAGGAGATTCGTTTTAAGAAATAAGTGAAACAAGTAAATTAAAAAGAAATATCAAGGTAAAATCAGTTCTTTAGTGTGGGGAGAGACATGGGGGATAAAAAAAGACGGACATCTAGAAAGAGAGAAGAAGCAAAGGTTGGATCATAGAAGAAAGTCAGCCGGTTATTGTTGTCTTCCATTCGGTGAAATAACATGAGTCACAGGACTCAAATGAGCAACGTCATTTGTCGCATAAAAAATGTCTGTTTACAAGTGAAAGTGAAAGTTAGCTTTGTTTTAAAATGAATGGTTGATTGGAATCGACAAAATAAACTAATTAATTATTCTATCAAATATCATTGGGGTTATTTTTATCACAGTTATTTAAATTTTTTTTTTTTCAATTTTCTTCGTTTATGAATTATGCTGTATTTATGAATTTAAGTGCAGTACTAGACTGGCGGTAATGTCTCATAACTCTACAGTTCAAATGGACCGTAAGTTCTATGCTAACAGTTTCTTCTCTCGCAATTCTCGCTTGTGAAAATCTCTTCCTGATTCTTGCTTTCCATTCAAATTTGATCTCTCAAAATTTAAAATGCGATGTCAATATTTTCTTCTGTGCTCTTAATTTTTTTATACTTCTAATGTTTTTCTTTTTCTCGTATTCTTTCATAATCAGTAACGCCTTGCGTCTTAGTGATTTTATTGCCTTGATTTGGGTGAAATAATTTTAAAAAATCATTTTTGATTTTGGGTTTTTTTTCATTACGAATTTCTTCTGTCTTTATCCTTTTTATTCTTTTTCATGCTTTAAATTTGTTTAATACTTTCTTCTTTTTTGCCCATTTTCCTTTCCATCACGCTCTCTTCAGTGGTTTCCTCTCTCATTTAAAACACACGCCCTTTTTACGCATGTTTTTCATTCTCGTTTTCTTGCAATCCAACCTTCGATGCTTTCTTCTAAAACCTTTTACAATGTTGCTTAATTTCAACTGAATGTACAAAATTGCCATTTTACTAACAACAGGCCTCTCAATAGAGAAATAAAACAGACAGCCGTTTCACTGAAGAATATACTGAATTGTGTAATATAATATGTCGTATAACGGCCAAAGATCGACAGTTGTAGAAAACACAACACGATTCACCTCTTCTATAGTTGATAGCATTCATTATATTGGAATAAAGAATGGAAAGAGAAAGTGCAGAAGATAAGTTTTTTTTTTTCGTGTTTTACATCTTCCGTTTAGAAAAACAATTTTTCCAATTTCAAAATGTCTAAACATTTCCGACGGTGATAAGGATTGGGAAGCAGAATTTAAACGTAAATGCGAATGATTACTAGTCATATAATATCTATCTATCTATCTATCTATCTATCTATCTATCTATCTATCTATGTCTTCCGATTTATCTAGCTATTATAGATTCTTATTGCTCAAATTAGAGTTCAGTAGTGTTACAAAAACCTCGGAGAATTCTAGTAAGATATCTTTAATCACTTTTAAGATACAACATTTCAAAGCTTAATCTAAGAAATGAACAATTTTGCTTTTACACGATTTGGACAATTTTGATCTTACACCCAGTATATATATATGTGTGTGTGTATGAGTGAGTACTGGTGAAACATTGTAGCAAGAAGAGCAGCTACTGTCTTGTAATATTCTGTCAGAGGTAAATATAGCAGATAAGCGCTGAATCTCACAGTTATGGGAAAGAAATTAAGTTTGAACAAGTTAAATAAAAGCCAATTTTTGTGGACTTGAAGAGCTACGCTGGATCATTTCCGATACGCTACGACTTAACGATTATTCTCATTTAATAGTAGTGAGTAGCTATCGGCAGATGTACAAAGACGAAGATTTGCCAACTGCCAAGATTGTACTGAGGCGCAAAAACCTCCCGCGAGATAAAATAAACGGATGCTTTCCCGCGTGATATGAGACAACAAAAAAGCTTCAAATTGCAGATTGTTTTAGTGCAAGATATTAAGGAACGCGTCACAGAATGGTGTGAATCGATCCTTGTGATGTACTGGGCTCCATAATCTCAGACCTTTCAGGGTACCCAATCTACTCTAATCTAAGATTGTTTCGAAGTATAGCTATCATTATCACCCGTCCTGGGTAAGATTATAAACTACATCCAACAGCAAGTTCTCTCATCAGGAGGATTTGAAGAGCGTGGAACCACTTCTTAATTGCTGATGTTCCCAGGTCCACCCTGACTCGGTGTGGTAGCATCTGTTAGGGTCCAAGCTATGGGTAAATAGTTAACCCCCGAAACTGGCGTCAAAACACTATGAAAGTGTAAAAATAGGTTTTAGTACCAGCAATACATTTTTGAAAAAAAATATTACTAGCAATGAATTTTTTATGAAAAAATCTTTTTACCAGCAAAACATTTCTATACAGTTTTGAAGAAAAAAATATTAACTGCAATAAAAGTCTTGTCGGCATTAAATAACCCATTTAGGTTGGTATGCCGTAAAACAAAATAAACCAAACCAAAACTATCACTATCACAGATATGAAATGGAATGATTAGATTGAATCAGTTGCCAAGTCTTTAGTTAAGTAAGTCGGTTCAGTGTGTTGTGTTAGACAATTTTTCGCGAGAGAAGCTCACTTGCATATTCGTCCGTGTATCGATTATTACTGCCACATCTGGTCTGGTGTTTGTGCTAGATATCCAGAGATTCTTGAAAAAATACAAAAATGAATCGGCAATGCTAATAGTCCTGTCTTGGCATTTCGGCTTCAGTCACTTTCCTAACGCTCTAACGTAGCTTCCTCGTGCCTTTCTCTATAAATAACTTCATTGAAATTATTTGGATGAGCTTTTCTCTTTGGCACCTTAAATTCATATATTTAAGCTCGCAGGTTCTTCAGGTGATTGGAACTTCGAATTGAACCCTTTATTTCTTCCTCAACGAATCATGACCCAGCGGATAAAAGCGCTGACTTGACCCAAAGAGTTATGAGTTCAATACCTGGCTATAATAGAGATGAACAAAAACTTGGAGAGGTGAGTTAAAAGGAGATAACTGATACTGCGACATCCGGAAGAGGCATGTCACGAGGAACTAGAACAATCTACTCCAGTGGACGCAATAAAGGTTTCAGTTCGAAATTCCAGTCACCTGATCGGAGCATAGAATGACCGAAACGTTGTGAATATGGCAATGGAGATGAGGACAACAGTTCAAACAATGTAAATAGTATAAATAATTTCAATACCTCATCTCAGAAATATAGACAGATATCAAAGCAGCACCTTTATTTGATGACTCTTCCTCATTAAATTTTGCCGAGCATATGGTCCTGCTACATTTTACTTTGCCTTACAAGAACTATGGCTATTGATATGTTAACTTGATTCATTTAACTATACAACAACAGTTTCTGGGTTATTTAAAATTATTATTGTGTCTATACGCAAGCATTGGTCAAGTGTCTACTAGACTTAATACGTAAAAAGTGGTTGGGTTAATAGTTGAGTCTGAACGCCAATAATGACCGGATTTATTCGTGTGTCTATATGTAATTATTAGTTCGGTATATAATGCCGTTTATATGCAAACATAGAAAAGATTTATGCTTGAGGCTATACAGAAACAATGGTCGAGATTATGCATGAGTAATTACACAAACACGGGTCGGTTTTTGGTTGAGTCTATACGCATATTTGGTCGTTGGGGTACATGCGCTAACATTGGTCTGGGTTAGGCTTGAAGTTATACGCAAAATTTAGGAAAGTTAATACTTGACTCTATGGGTAAACATTGGTCGAGTTTTATACTTGAATCGATACGAAGATTTGGTCGGGTTTATAACTCAGTCAAAATGAAGTAATTGGTCGAGTTTATAATTGAGTCCATATGCAAATATTGCTCATGTTTTAGCGTAACGTTTGTCGAGTTTATTGAGTCCATATGTAAACGTTGGTCAGGTATATGCATGAGCCTGCGCGTCTCAGTTGGTCTGGATTATGCCTCTGTCTTCTGCCATCGATTTGGAATATCGTTCTGTTTTTTGGAGGTTTTTACTCATCTCCGGGGAATTCAGTCGGTGTGCCGCGTTAACTGAAGCATAGAAATTAATATGTCTGTCTCATGCACTAGAATTTTTACTTTACGTAGAGCACATAATCAATAAACTTGTATCAGACTTGTCAAATCAATTCATTCTCAAACATGGACTTACATCAATAAATTATACGACCATATGAGTTATCCCTGTAATCTGTTTTATTAAACTTGTTCATGTATCTTTTTAGCGTAAATAATTAAAAAAAAGAGAGACGTGTATACTTAACAACAATGACATTTTTTTTCAGTGCTTGACTTTAAGATGAGCTAAAGCAAGATGAGGCACAGGTGGTGATCGATCGTCACCAAGACGACTATTACGTGCAATAATTATCGATTAATGAGATGGTCGCTTGATGGGAAGCATATCCGAAACATAAGAATGGTGTTTTGCAATATGGACTGGAAAATGAGCAAAGCAATTTCTTTATCAATATGGTTTCAGTTATTTAACTATTTTGTGCTTTCAATAAGATTGTTCACGTCCTGTAGTAACAACTGATTTTTGCCAACATTAAATTATATGTCGTTTTGAGAAGCGGCGTAATAATTGAAAAAAAAAACAAACTGTTTGGTTTATTAATATCAGAATTTGGTTCAACTTGAAGCTCCAGTGTAAATCAACATGGCTGCTCTTTTCCGCGATTGCTCATCTGCTCTGCGCATTTTCCTCACCTACAGCGCCAACACACCTGATTACTCTTTTCTCTTCCCGCTCATTATTAATGTTTCTGTTCTTAATTCTTCCATCATCTTGTAACCTCTTGTGTCTTAGTGGCTTCGCATTTTTCGTGGGGTGAAGCCGAGTAAAACACAACAAAAATCTATGCTGAGTGGAACACACCATCTCCACATACATTTTCTCTTTCTCCTATAGTTGTTGCCATCTACGACTAGAGAGTCCAGTCTGCTATTTAACCAACCGCTAGGAAGAGAAAATATGGATTTGTAACATGTTTACCTAACCATGGTTATTTGTGTGGAAGGGCCTGTAAGGATCTCGACCTGAACTTCTTGCCGATTTCTCCTTCCGAGCCTGTAAAGCATTAAACCACCTTCAACTGGATCTATTAGCCAACGTTTCCTGTTATTTTTTTTATTGATGCCACAATGTTTCAGTTGAATCTACCGACTCCTTCCTGTGTAAAATGCGTTTGAGTCTTCTTGCTTTTCCTGATAGATCATCATGATTACCACCACCACTATAATTCATCATCATCATCATCATCGTCGTCGTCGTCATCATCATCTTATTCATCAGTCCCATCATTGGCTGTGTTGGTTGGGTAAGTGCACAGCATGTTTACCTAAGCAGCTCCCGCCTTATGTCCTGGCTGCATGCCAGTGTTGGCTTCTCTGCGAATGAGCCTCTTTGTTCAATCAGTGATGCTATCCTCTGACAGCCTTTTCTTCATTGGCCCAAAGTGCCACTGTCTAAAGATGACAACGGAAAGACTGTTGGCCCTTGTGACGTCTCGGTACCTTTTCAACTTGCTCGGTTTGTCGGTGCTTATGTCCGTCTATCAATAGACATGTTCCTTGCCTGGCCCGGCGTCATTTGTGATTCCGTCTCCGTAGAAAACGCCAAATATAATCTCGTAGCTTCTTGTTTCGAATAGAATAAACCCTCAAACGGAGACCCCCCCCCGCCCCGAAAAAAACAAACAAGGAAAAAACTCAGCAAACATATTGATCGAATCCTCGGATTAAGACAAATTAGAGAATAGACTTTGCCTAAGACATTTTTCACTAATATTATATATAAAAGGCTGATTTTCTAATAACAAAATTAATCCTATACAAAGCGCGAGAGCCACTTGAGGTAGAGGCATACTGCTAAGGGACATGGTGTATGAGGTGCGTGGGATGAATAGAAGAAGAGTTAGAGGGAAATTATTATTATGAAGATAAGGAGGATAGTTAACAATTGATTCTTGACTTGAAAACGTTTAGATTCTAGCGTTTGAGAAGCACTCATTCGGAACTCTCTTCCTCAAAGATCTTGGGAAAAAGCTGTCTTTTAATTTAAAGTTGTTACACTGTTTAGAGGAGATATTGTCTAGCTCAGTTGGATGGTGGAACTGACTTGCTATGCGAGGAAACGTAATGTGACCTTAGTGTGCGCTTCATACGCCGACAAAATAATTTACTTCTATTCAATAATCATATTAAAGGATGGTGAATTACTGATAGAGATGAAGATGTTGGTGGCGGTGGATTTAATAAGGAAAATGCTAATGCTGAAGGTAATTTTCATAATCAATGCTGTGCTCCTGAGATAAGTGATGATGGAGATGGAGGCGTGGATGTTTAGAATTAGGACTGATTAGAAAATGGAGGTACTAATGAAAATAGGGGTGGAGGTGACAGCTACAAAGACGGTGGGCTTGGTGGCTGCGATAATAATGGCTTTATATTAGCGAGGTAAGTAGGAAGCGGGAATTGTGTAATTTATTTTGGAGATGGTGGTGGTGGTGATAATTAGAAATGTGGTACTGAAATATTTCCAGCCAGATCAAGAAGCACTTTCTAGCAAAGTGTCGTGTTTAGTCATTTAGTCAGATTGTGGAAATAAGATAAGTTGAGAACTTTTCAGCACCTGTCTTATGATGATGGTAACTGTAATAATAGCCGTTTCCCTACAAGGAAACATTTGGCGTTCTTTGACCGAGCAGCCAGTACTGTTGTGGGTTGGAAGTTATGAAATCTTTATAATAAAACAATTTTTCAAGAAGTCCAGTAGCTGCTATAGCTCTTTCCAGTATTGACGTGGACTTCCTTCTAAATCTTTTATTAAAATAAATATCAGCATCTTGATTATGTCATTATTTTCTCTTCATGTTAAATGTGATAGCGATTTTAATAATATGAGTAGATAGGTTCACACTCTTCCTCAGTCTTTTGAACAGGAGTAGATGTTTCTTGTCCCCTGTTTAGGATTACTCCGGTTACTTTTCTGAAAGCATTCTCATTCACTTTCACTCCCGGTAACGCATTGCGTCTTAGTGGCATTATCGCCTGGCTTGGTGCGAAATGATTAAAAACAAATTGCCACTACTCAAGTTTTTTTTGGGGGTGGGGGGTATATTTCTTTGTCTAAGATTCTGTTGCGGCAGTCTACAAGAAGGATGGTATTTTCCAGGACCCTCAGGTTCCACTAGCTCAAAGCCATTTTAAACCATTGATCTTAGAAAGCGATTGTATTATAAATTCCGTAGAAAGGATTCAGGGATTATTGTGAAAATGCCTGCAGTCATGAGAATGGTCAAACAAGTGTTTCCAATCCAGAAACATCCATTGACAGTATAGTTAGCGTCGTTAATTTTTTTTTTTTATGAAAATAGATTTCTCAAGTTCTACTAGCTGTTATCACTCTTTCCAGTATTGATGGGGTCTTCCTTCCAAACATTTTATTTAAGGTACTTTGGAAATTCAACATCTTGATTATATCCCTATTTTCGTTTTCATGTGTCATTCATTTTAGTAGTTGCTACTGCTGGAAGTCTTCAAGTGATGTGTTCTTTCTTATTTGGTAGATTACTTTTTTTTGCGATATCTGTTGCGTTAAACTGCGAGATCCAATCGATAAAAGTGATGGTAGTGTGGCGATGTCAGCGACCAAGCTGTTATTGGGTATTTTGGTAACAATGGAAATGGCTGAAGATATCGTATTGGTACTAGTTGTGATGGCGATGGTAAGTATACAGTGATATAGGTATCATTAGTGTAGATTGCGAGAATGTGGATATTAGTGATGTTGAGAGTAATGAAGGTAGGGATGGTAGTAGCAAAGGTAGTGGTTATAATGCTGTAAGTAGTTTGTTTGATTAGCGGCATATCAACACTGTATGGGGTCATTTAATGCCGAAATTTAATTTTCTTGGGAACATTAATAATTTCTTTTAGGAAAAATATATTGCTGGTAATATTTTATTTTATTTTTTTATTTATTTGCAAAAATGTATTCCTGGCAATATGCTTTACCTTACAGAAATATATTACTGGTAATTTTTTTTTTTTTTTTTTTTTTTACAAAAATGTATTGCGTGTATTTTGTTTTACTATAAAAATATATTGCTTTATTTTTACTATAAAATTGTATTTTTATACTTTCATAGTGTTTTGAACCCAGTTTCGAGGTTAACTATTTGCCCATAACTGGGACTCTAACTGGTGCTACCACGCACGGTCAAGGTGGACTTGCGAACACCAGCAATTAAGAGGTAGTTCCACCTTCCTCAAAACCTCACGATCAGAGGCCTTGCTGCCGGATGTAGTTTATCGTCATAATTAGGACGAGTTGGAGGTAGTAGTAAGGTTGTATTTTTTGGCGACTGAAGGTGATGTTGGTTGTATTAAATGCTTTTGTTTTGCTGGTGATGGCTGCAGTAACAGTAGGGGTTGCTATGGTTGTTGATATCTGAAAGTGATATTAAAGCGATGATTGTCGTGTTGATCGTAGTACAGAGAACACTGCCAGTAAAATTATGCTTTTGTTGGGAGTTGTCATGAAGATGACAGTAGATAGATGTTGCGTTAATTATGCTGCAGGTGAAACAGGTAGTAAAAATAATGTTTGTATTGGTAACTGAATTAGGTGATGATGGTGGTAATAAAGTAGTGATAATGGTGGTGATGGTGAAGTTGGTAATAAAGTTAGTGCTAGTGGTGGTGATGGTGATGGTGGTAATAAAGCTAATGGTAGTGGAGTGATAGTGATAGTGGTTATGAAGCTATTGATGGTGATGGTGATGGTGATGGTGGTAATAAAGTTATTGGTAATGGTGGTGTTTGTGGTAATAAAGTCAGTGGTAGTGGTGGTGATGGTGATGGCAATAAAGTTAGTGGTAGTGGTGGTGATAGCGATGGTTGTTATAAGGTTAGCGGTAGTGGTGGGGATGGTGATGGTGGTAATAAAGTTAGTGGTGATGATGGTGATGATGGTGATGATGGTAATAAACTTGGTGGTAGCGGTTGTGATGGTGATGGAGATAATGAAGATAATGGTAATGGTAGTGATGGTGTTGGTGGTAATAAAATCAATGGTAGTGATGGTGATAATGGTAGTAACGCTAGTGTTAGTTTTGGTAATGGCGATAGTGATGGTGATAGTAATGTTAGTGGTAATGTTAGTGATGGTGATGTGTTAGTGGAAGTAGTGGTGATGGTGATGATAGTAGTAAATTTAGTTGTAATGATCGTGATGGTGGTAATAAACTTAGTGGTAATGGTGGCGATAGTAAAGTTAGTGGTAGCAGTGGTGATGGTGATGGAGCGAAGATTGTTATTGTGATCGTGATGACAGCAATAAAGTTAGAGGTTGGTGCAGTGATGGAGACAGTAAAGTTAGTATTTGTTACGGTGATTGAATGCGGTGATGGTGGTTGTAAATATGTTAGCCGTGTTTGTGGAGATGGTGGTACCAAAGTTTGTGTTTGTGCTTGTGATGTCAATGCTAATGTTAGTGTTTGTGAGGTGATGTAGGCGGTTAGAGTGTTTGGTGTTTAGGGTGGTGAAGTTGGCGTTGTGCATGTTATGGTCGTGCTTGGTTGCGATGGTGATGCTGATATCAGTGATGAAGCATGTCGTTGTGAAGACACGAAAGAAAATCTTGGTTTTTCATGGGATTGACGGTGACCTTGGTCTTCCGATGGCAGTCGGAATAATAACAAAATTGCGATGTTTAGTGGATAACATATTGCGATATGAATAAGAATGGCAATCGCTACAGATTTTTAAATTAAAATGTTTTTGATTGAAAAACCTTCATATGGTTCGTCGTCTTGCGAACAATTGAGTCGCTGATAATAATTCTTATATAATGAAGCGAGTGGTGACCTGATATTATTGGAAATCATTGTAATATTATTCTTTCCTGATAATGTTGCTATTGAAAATAGATAAACAAAGATAAAGATGAGGAAAATTATGTACAGATTTTGTAAGCTACTAACATCTCCATTCTCATTACTATTGTTTTTGCAGCTAATGTCATTTTATTTTCAAATACAAAATCCAGGTTTGAATCGTAGCGATAATATTTAGAGCCAATCCTTCCTCATCCAACCATTAACTTTCAAAACCTCTCCCATTATTGCCAGCGACTAATTAGAGCCACTCTACGTTAAAAACCCTACCTTTTTCTCTTCTTCACCGCTTTTTTCTCTTTTTCGCGCTTATTTCGATCTTTGCCTCTCCTCTTCAGTATTTTTTTAACCTATCGATTTGGCGACGAACAAGCCCAGCCCGCTTTAGTTAAAATGGCCGTCATAATTATATGGGAGTTTGTCACTTCATTTGAATTTGGAATAACCGGCGCCAACGGGAGAACAATTAGAGGAAGATCGTTGTTTTATTATTTTTTTTTTGTATTGATTGATAATTTTACGAACGATAATTGCCTCTTCTTTAAAATTCTAGGATTTTTTTGCCATTTTTTTCTACTTCTTGACATTTTTAACTAACTTGTTTTCAATGTTTTGTGCTCGGTAAATGTACAACCGTATCCTCTTTATTTTGCTAGTCATTTTTCCGAGAGGATGATCATTGTGTAAAAAGAGGAATAGATTATAATGTTGATGATTTGCTAACCAAATGTTAGAGGAAAGTTCAATAGATTGACAAGATTATTCCTCTGTCAAGCTAATCAATGTTTGACGTGTCTTCTCGAAGATTTCTGGCATCTTTCGAAATGACTTGGAAAGAGTCATTTTAAACAGTTTTTGATATTTTCTTCCGGAAGCGATTTTGCAAATTTCATCCCATCACAATTTGGTGGGCATCGATATGGTGTAATGTCTAACAAGCTTGTCTCACTAGATCAATTCCGACTGAATAGTGAGTTCGATCCTCACTGGGTAGCCCCATACTTTCAGCCTGATGCCATATCTAAGTTACGCTTAGAAAATCACCATCACAATTTGGATTGAGCCTTCACAGCTTTTGGATATTTTTAGTCAAATAATATTTGTTATTACGATAAATTATTATTTTATAAATACGCTTGTTTGAGTAGACATCGCTGTATCATTATTAAAACAATCGACTACTGGACAAGGGATCGAGATTTCTACTCAAGAAAATGTAACTCCCTGCAGAAATCCTTCTAGAAGATGAAACACCACAGATTTTTTCTTTTAAAAATATTACCGATTTACATTAATATATATATATTTTGTTACCTCCTTTGTTTGCTATAAATCATTTTTATAGATGACTTTTTAATATTTCTGGTTTTATTGCTCTAATAAATTTTATACCTTGCAAAAAACTGTCCTCTTTTCTTAGTTTAAAATCATAGATTTCAATTGATCATGTAAAAATTATTTCTGAAAGCTTTGAATTTTAAAATATTACGTTGTTTAAAAAGAAATGGCCAAAACAGTTATTGGTCCTTGCTCTTTAGCAAGGAGCAATAATTGTATTAAATCAAATTTTACGTTAGGCACATTACAATGAATGGATAATACCTTAGGTGTATCGTTTGGTAAAAAATCCCTTTTTATTCATAGACCTAGCATAGAGTAATAAATTTAAGGAGTAAAGCCCTGCCTTTTCACAATTTTGTATCTAAAATTTCTTATCGAAGACAAGAACAGCAAGCAATCTTATCCTGAGCAGGGATCAGATTAAATATTACCAGTGCTTTGGAAATAACTGAAGTTTTACTCACAGGATTGAGCAATCGGAGAACCGAGTTCGAATTCCAGTCGAATCCATTACATTCACTAACGTGCTAATACTCTTAGGTAAGGTATGAATCCTCTTCTTCTCCCCCTCCCAGCTATGGGTAAATAGTAGGATAGACCGGGTTCTATAGCCTTGGATGCAACTGGTCTACCGCAGAAAGAAATCGCAACATACTCTGGGAAAGAAATCTGCCTCGTCAGTCATGTATCGAAAGATACATGATCGCCTAAAGGTGTATCACGCATAACACATAACTGACTTACTGAGAGTACCATAGTTATATTGTACTATCAGTCAGTCATTTATGTGTCAGTCAGTTCAGATGATGATATACTAAATGGAAGCATTTGAAAGATATCATCTGTAGAACAGCAATACCACGGAAGACCAAATGGTTTATCTTTAGTCAGTAATTAATTAAAAATTTAAATTGCAAAATAGGAATAGTTTGCCTTAAATACATTGCAAATGATTTTACTGTAAAATACTTGATTTATTTATTTAATTAATTAATTTTAAGGCTTATAAAAGTTTCAGGTTATTTAAAGGCAGAATTTTATTTTAGATTGTAAGAATTTTGGAGGGATAGATAATACTGATTTATTTATAGAATTACTACTAATTAATCCATAGCTAGGAGGAGAAGAATTGAATTCATATTTTTTCCAATGGTATTTGCGCGTAAGTGAATATACTGAACCCAAAGTAAATTGGAACTTGTCTCTCTGAGTTCCAGTTCCGAGCCTTACCCATTACACCACCCGCATACGCAAGATTACAGCAACTGCTATTCCCAATAGGTCACCCATCTAGCTATAACCAGCTTCAGAGATCGTCCGGGAATTAAAAATGTTAATGATAGAATAGGGCTATTGTATGTATAATGTAAATGCAAAGTATATGATTTTACTATGGAAATAATTTGAAAATCAGAACATATTGTTATTAACCAAGAACTAATAAAGGTTTACTGCTATATTTTTAAATTCTCTATTCTTTCAGGACACAGGCTTTCTCCACAGATTCTTTTACTTCATTGTCTATGAATTATCCTGGCTTCTTCAGAAAGTTTGTGGAATGGTTTTCCGTTGACTTCACCGCGTTTTTCACTTCAAAATTCTCCTAATAGATTGGCTGTCGTCCAAGATCAGAAAGCATAGTTTTTACCTGCCTTTTAACCTGTTGCAACTTGGCGGATGGTCTGAAGAATAGATGGATACTTCCAAAGGGAATTAGTGCGAAATAGATCGTAAATGACTAGGCTCACGGACACATCGCGTATCCCTAATATCACGGAAGTTGAGCAAAGCTGAGCCTGATCACTACCTAAATGTGTGAGCACTTGTGAATACAAGCTTGGATGTGCGGTTAGTGTAATAGATAATGGCTCCGAATTGGAAATCGGAGAGCCGAGTTTCCGTATTAATCCACCTCTCTTCTCCCTCGCTGTGAGTTATTTTGTAAGACCTGTATCACTAAATCGTTAGGTTGCAGAATTAATTTCAACTTCACCCACCGCGACGCGAACATTTATTGGCGATAACGCCAAAGACGGTAGATTTTATCAAAATGTCTTTGTTATTTTCGAATTAGGCATGTACATTTACACCTACATTGAGTTATTCGGGAAATTTTTATTAGAAACTGAGCGTGGGGCTTCAAACTGCAAATTAACCCCCTCGAATTGAAATTAGTTCTGTCACCCAATCACTATTATCTCGGAAAAATGATTCTTGTTATCTAAAAATATTTTCTAGCTTTGAATAACCTGCAAAAGTGTTGATAAGACGGAGAAAATTATCAAATGACTACTTAGAAATTTGAAGTCGTTTTATCGATTTTATTTGTGTTATGATGTTGGTTTGGGGTTTGTAGAGACAAACGACAAATAACACGTAACAATAAAAAGGGTTTTATTAGGTTGGTAAAAGGTAAAGAAATCTCCTGAGTAGTCTATAACTAGCTCAGCCAAGAACTTTCTGTATTTATCAACACTCCCACATGTGTCGAATGTGGCACAAGGCCGATTTAGTGTGGGTTCCCCGAGCCCGTAGGCTCGGCCAAAAATATGCCCATTAGAACCCGTATACACGGGTTCTAGGGACTGTCAACCTCCCCGGACGAAACTTTGCCCTGCGACAAAGCCCCGTCCGAGTTCCTCTCCGCCGAGGCGGAGAGTTCGACAGCACAGCTCCCTAGCCGCAGCCAAGAACTTTCTCGGTATTTAGCAACCCCCCCACATGGGTCGATGTGGCACAAGGCCGGTTTAATGTGGGCTTACCGAGCCCGTAGGCTCGGGCAAAAATATGCCCATTAGAACCCGTATACACGGGTCCAGGGACTGTCTACCTCCCCGGACGGCACTTTGCCCTGCGACAAAGCCCCGTCCGAGTTCCTCTCCGCCGAGGCGGAGAGTTCGACAGCACAGTTCCCTAGCCGCAGCCAAGAACTTTCTATCCTCTGTCTCTCGACGTGCCACTATATAAAGTCTTTGCTAGCAGACAAGTTCATCTTCAAGAGGGGTGGTAGGTTTCCGACACAACAATTTGCCATATTGATGTTATACGTACATTATATATATTGTTATAATAAGTACAATGTAAATGCATTGCGAATGATTTCCCTTCCGGAAAGCATTGAAAATTATGGAAAAAGTGATTGTCAATGGCCAGGAATTCAGGTTTTCCTCAGAAAATAAGGCGTATATCATATTGATTTTCTAAGCGTAGCTTAGATGTAGCACAAGGCCGAAATTAGGGGGGTACCCAGTGAAGATCGAACTCAGTACTCAGTCGTAGCTTTTTTTTTAGGAAGACAAGCTTTCTAACCATTACACCGCCTCGAGGTGCCCAAGTCGTATATCATATCTTAACAACATAAAAGATAAGGAGGAAATGTAGTTTTAACGAGACTGCTTTGGCTATTTGTCAGCTTATTTACATTTTTTTATTTCTATTTATTGTTTTGTTTACTTGCCTTGTATAACTACGCCGACACAAAAGCCAATCAAATGCGCTTTTTAATTCCATTTATGCTTTGCTCATAAAAGCAATGGAAGAGGCGACGTCAACCCTTTTAGCAGGTCGACTCAGATCCCCATATTTATTTTCGCGATCGTCTTCAATAGAAGCCGAACATGAACTGTATTTAACGTTACTGATGTTCATTCGATAACCTTACGACCAGCGGGGGAGCGAGGTCGCTAACATGGAATCTTTGGGATCAGACTGTCACCGCCTTGGTATCTCGGCTGGCTGTGTTGCCTGGTTAGCGGTGGTCTTGATGACCTCCAGAGGTGAAAACGGTGATCCAGTCCCGCAGTGATGGAAGAGAGAGAGAGAGAGTGAGAAAGTTGTCGTCTCAGAAAAATGCCCCCGCAGATTTCACTTATAAAATCAACGTGTGCGTGTACTCTTATTCATCTTTGATTGTTATTTTTGTGTAAAGAAAGGGAAAGACAAAAGCTTCCTGTGAATAAGAAACTTTAGAACACCTTGACGTGGTAGAGAGGAGCAGGTTAGTCCGCCTAATCGTTACTGCTGTATTGAGTTAAATATTAACTTGGTCCCAAACACGTTTAGCATTGCCATACCAATAATTTCTACACACAAAATCCTGTGATTTCCGTTAGTCCATTCTTCATGCCCTCTAAAATATCAATACATTGACCCAACGAAATCAAATTTGGGGTAGTAAAAAAATCTACCGTTCGTCCGTGCATTGAATACTTTTGTCATACCTGGTATGGTGACCGTGAGGTTCCTGACAAAATTTAAAGGAGGATTGTCAATGTAATCGATCCTGACTGGGCATCTCGACTTCAGTCACATTCTCACTGACGAGACGTGGTTTCCTTTTTCTTCCTTTTTTACAAATACTTTCATAGTAACCTTTACGGTGAACTTTTTTTCCCCTGGTGCCCCGATTGCATGAATTTAAATGTGCTATTAGATTAGAATCTAGGTCCCACCCATTTACTGTTGAAATAGCTAAATGCAACCACCACTTCTAGTCCAACTGTTTCTTTTCTCGCACTTCCAGTCTGTGAAACTCTCTTCAATTTACTTGCTTCCCTGATAACGATAATCTTTGTCAACCTTCATCCATCATCTTGAATCCCGTTCATCTTTTGTCCTCTCCTCAATCCTCCCTATACTCAGTTTTTATCTCACTTTTACTGCCTGTAACCTCCTGCGTACTAGTGGCTTTCTCGCCTTGCTTGCTGAAATGATTAATATATATATATATATATATATATATATATATATATATATATATATATATATATATATATATATATATGTGTGTGTGTGTGTGTGTGTGTGTGTGTGTGTGTGTGTGTGTGTGTGTGAGAAAGAACAGACGGAGTAAAATTCCACTGATCGTAGAATTTACTTTTTAAAAAGTTCTCAATACAAAGTAAGCAATATATTATTAGTATTTTTATTATAAAAGATTATAATAAAACATGTTGATTCGCCTGAAGAAGTACAATCAAAGTATTGAAACATTAATGCTTTGTGCAGCGATTTATATATATATATATATATATATATATATATATATATATATATATATATATATATATATATATATATATATATATATATATTGTGTATTTAGCCAGCAATCCTTAATTTATGTATGCTTCATTAAAACGGGCAAGGTACTACCGTTAAGTTTTTATTTAATTTTTCTTGTGTTCGCACGATGAGCTTCTTTTTTGGACACAGCGTGTGTAGAAATTGTCCAAACGTTCTACGGTTCTGAACGCTTTTGTCTAAACTTTTAGCCATTATCAAGGATGATTTTATTTTTCAGTTTAATTTAGTGTGTGCGTTATGTCCATGCTTTTAGTATGTATAGAGGTGTTTTATTTTACGAACACGGTTAGCACATTGTGGCCTAGTTCGTAGGCTAATATTCTTAAGAGTTGGCTTTTTATTTTTATTATTAGGGCCTCCATTATTTTTAATCTTTTTTTTACAAGTGGATGAGGTTATTATATTCGTGTTTTCTACTAGTATTTTTCGAGTCTGGTAGGTTTGTGTGTGTGTTTAAATGGTGTTTTAATGAAACATGCATATATATATATATATATATATATATATATATATATATATATATATATATATATATATATAACAGAACAGTTGTGTTTTCTTACTATATTTTGTTTGGGGCGTTATTTATTCTTAGTTTTACAAAATAAATGAATTGGGATAAAAACTACAAGTATTTTTAGCTGAAAAGTTGAATTATTATAAAAAAAAAATGATTTGTAATTTTCAACACTATGAATATGCAAAAATGGGTTTTTATTTTGCTTTTAAAGTGATCTTTTAAAACAATTTATAATAAACCTGACACGTTTTCAATTATTTTTGTTCATATTCCAAGCAATAAACAACGTTTCTCTGATCTTTGCATCTCTCCCACATTTACTACAGGTTTTAGCTGTACTTTTATGTCCTTGTAACTCAGCCACATATGACTAAAAAACAAAGTCAATTGTAGTTATTGTAAGTTATTCACAAGCTACTTGACATGTTAATGGAAATTTAACTCACCTCTGGCTAAATATTAAGAACAAATATTTTCCTAGCTGTTCAAAATCCCTTGGTACATACATAGTATTATCATGAGGGGGTTGTCCGTCGTCAACCGGAAGCGCACATATATAGCTTTGGGTCAAATTTATACCAATTAAATATTAGGTTGTCACGGGTCGCATTTTTTGGTTGGTTCTTGATCTGGTCGTCTAACGAAGTAGTCACCTTAGTATATAAAAATAAAAAAAATCTTTTCCTGGCTCTTTTTCTTTTCAGGTAATTTTCCTTTCAATATATTGTTACCAATGAAAATGATTGCAATGAAACAATGTCGAGTATTCATACAGTATGAGTAGAAACTGGTTAATTCTGCCTCTGAAGCATTTCGGAATATCAAGGCGCCTTTTGATAATGGTATTGTTGAAATTAGAACTGTACAAAGATGAATTCAGATGTTTTGTTCGGGAGATTATAATCTGGGAAATAAACCAAGTGGGAGACAACGGAGGGTTATCAGACATGATCAATGAAATGCTTTGGTTGACCAAAATCCGAGAGCTACAGTTCGAAAACTTGCCTCAGAACTCGAAACATCACTCACAACTGTTTCTGGGTTCTTGAAAGCAACTGAAAAATAAAAGAGACTTGATAGATTTGTTCCGCATGAACTGAATGAGACTAAAAGAAAAACACCGATTTGATTTGTGTTCTCTGTTGCTTTCCCGACTAGAAAAAGAACCATTTTTGCATCGAATCCTTACATGCGATAAGAAATGGATTCTCTTTCACAACAGTAAGAGAGTGGGCCAGTGATTGGAAGCAAGTGAATCACCAAAACAATACCCAAAAACCTCCACTGCACCCTAAAAAATTAATGAATACTGTATGGTGGTCTTTCAAAGGGGTTTATTCATTCTTGTCTCAAGAGAAATCAGTGACTACAACCTCTTACTGTGGAGAAATTGAGTGTATGCACGAAAAATTGAAAAAGAAACAATCTAGACTTGTGAATAGAGATGACACAATTTTTCTGCATGACATCGCACGCTCTCACATTTCTCAATCAACTATCCAAAAGCTGCATAGCCTGAATTATGAAATTTTGCCTCGCCCTCCATATTCACCTGATATCTCTCCTGCTGATTATCACTCCAATAGAATTATTTTAACTGTTTATCACATCAAAAGATGAGAATTCTTTTAAAGATGGGATCAAGAATTTAGAACTTCCTTGAAGAACAGTCAGTCATCAACATGGTGCCTATTTCAAATATATAAATTAGTTATTTAACTTTTCAGAAGTGTTTTATTCATTTCCTATAAAGTGTGTAATTTCATGCCTAAGATATATGATAAATCTTGTAGCTGAAATAAACTATATTCCCCTGATAACAGAGGTGAGGTTTCGGGCCCAGATACAAGTCAATGTTTTGAATGGGGAAGATGGCTTTCCTTATTTTGTAAGACCGAGTCGAACGAACTCCCCTCTCTTCTTTCTGCCATACAAAGCAAAACGAGAAATATCAACATTTTTTTTTTATAAATTAAATTTAAAAACGTAATATCTAACTTTAGATTTTAGACGTGGCAAACGTTTCTCGACATTATAGATGTTCCTGAAAATAAAATGAGGTCGAATGACATCATTTAGATATGTCATAAGATGTTAGCCAGAATTCAATCTGGAAAATTAATTGTTTTGGGACCGCAAAAGACATACGTGCCGATTCATAGTCCGCTGGTTATAAACACTCATAGCTACACATAAAAGGAAACGATATCTCATCACAGATTCACAGGATAATACAATCTGGCACACAATATTCACGTAGAGATAGAAGTAGCATGAACCTTTATTTCAGTTTCTTACATTAATATAAACGTCACATTTAAATGCAAAACAATGTTGAATATACAAAGAATATCACCAGTATATACATAAAATTATTTCATCTGATAATAAAAAAAATATATACATGTGTGTGTGCATGTTTGTTCCTATGTATGTAGAATATCTATACGTCATGATTGAAAATAAGAAAAAGCATTAGCCCTAAAGAAAATAACTGCAAAGAGCCAGTTTCCTGTCTTGCGCACTTGGCTTAATTCCACAGCGGCCTATAAATATGAAAGCAGTTAAAGAAATGAAATACAGTCTGAATACAGCCGGAGGCATGAAACGGAGAATGAACATAAAAATGTTGATTCCTATGCACACTCTCTCTTTCTATAACCCCTCTCATTCTCTCTCCTATATCTTTCTATTTCCTCTCTCTCTCTCTCTGTCTATATATATATACAGTTATGTGCTACATCTTAGGCGATCATGTATCTTTCGATACATGATTGACGAGGCAGATTTTTTTCCCGTAATAGGTTGCCATTTCTTTCTGCGGTAGATCAGTTGCCATCCAAAGCTGTAGAACCTGGTCTGTCTTGCTATTTACCCATAGTTGAGAGGAGATGATGAGGACACACACACACACACACACACACACACACACACGCGCGCATGTACGTGTGTGTGTGTATGTTGTACATATATTTTTCTGTGTGTATTGCTTAACATTTGTTGTGTTTATTAGGGAAGAGTGCTCAGTATCAGACATAGAGCATCTATAGATGTAATCACTGCAGACATAAGGATAAACGAGGTATGGTGAGTGTTGAGCTCACACTTCACTACTAGCTTCTGGCCAAGACAAAAGGACGTATTTGAGACAGGAAATTGACATTCATCATGCAGTATTCATTATGCCGTTCAAAATGACTGTGTGTCTTTCTCATTACATATACACGCACTCACAACCAAATACACAAACACACACAGAAAAACAAACACAGAGAAAGGGGCACGCGCGTGCGCGCACACACACACACACATATATTGTTTTGAACAATAAAAAATATCAAAAAATTAAAATCTTCAGACACACTGGGTTGTATATTAATATTCTTTCGTTTTTATTATTATTATTTCAGTTAGATTCCTCGACTAGTTTCGGCCAACATGGCTATCATCAGGAGAAAAAAGAATTTTATGCTTGCTAGAAGCAGTTTATATATATATATATATATATATATATATATAAAATTGTTCTAGTCAGGTTTTTTCACCCACCGAGTTTAAATAGATTTGCATTATATATATATATATATATGTGTGTATATATATATATATATATATATATATATATATATATATATATATATATATATATATATATATAGGTACTACCTAATTATTCGAATATAATACGCCCATTTTCATCCTATTCTTAAAAGTTATGCACAACACTCGTCATGTTATGACAACTACACTGATAACGAAATAAATGTCTCTTTCTTATTTGTGAAATTATATCTGTGTGTGTGTCTGTGTCTGTGTGTGCGGAGGTGTTTGTGTGTGTGTTCGTGTGTATTAAGATATGTCTCATTAATTATTTAGACACGTTTTATCTACTTATTTTTAATAGGATCCTAATAGGATCCTTATTTTTAATAGGATCTCGTAATCGGATCTCGTTAATAGGATACTAATAGGATCCTCATTTTTAATAGTATCTCGTAATTACTGACAAGTTTCTTAGTATCCTTATTAGAGGAAGAAAGAAAATTACCATACGGATGTATATTCATTTTATTCCGACTACTTCCGATATTATCACAATTCCATCACCAGGGTGTTGTTTTTCTATGACAAAATTTTTATGTTCATCTGAAAATTAATTTTATTCTTGTGAACTGAAAAACAAGGAGTTTGCAGCATACTGCGCGAACTTCCGGCGATAGATTTCCGCAGGTTCGACTACCCCTTCCCCGCAGAAAGCGCGCTACAGCGCGTTGTTCCTAGATGATGTAATCGCCACGTTGATTATCCATACGCATGACCTCGTTGCTTCCTACACACGGCCAGCTACACGTCATCCCGTGCGCAGACGCGGTGTCGTGTGTCAGCGTTTCTATGGTGGTGTTACCGCGTAATTTTAAAACTGCCTTTATTTTCTAATTTACCCTCGTGTGTTTATACACATATACACACACACAGACACACGCACACACATACACCCACGCACACATATACATATGTTATAAATAATAGCTGACCACTCGTATTCGAGGATACCCGTCTATTAGGGCGGCTAGCTAATCCCTATTGTAGACGCTCGCTCAGGCACATTTGTGTTTGTTCAACACCAACCGAGCCAACTGCAGACCTTAGTGTATGATTTTAAAATTTTATGATGTCAACACACGACAAACGGTAAGATAACTAATTACGTTATTGAAATGTCTAAATATTTAAAATAATGTAAACTATTTGAAACTATTAGTTAAAACCTAGCATGGACCGAGCGTGTAAGCAACAATGATTTTTTGGGATGCAAACAGGGGGGGGGGCTTATACTTAACATCAGGAAGAGGCATCTGAAGTTCCTGGGATACATAAGGAGGAAGAAGGGCCTGGAGAATCTGATACTCACAGGTCGAATAGAGGGAAAGAGAGACAAGGGAAAACAACGCGTGATATACCTGGCGGGCTTAAGCAAGTGGATGACAGACGTGGTCTCGGAGAGGAAGCAGAGGGAAGGAACTTGTTGAGAGCTGTAAGGGATAGAGGGGGGAGGAGGTGAGCCATGATTGCCTCCGTCCTGAAAATACATGACACGTAAAAAGAAAAAAAAGAAGAAACTTGTCCGCAATTACGAGAGGGTCCTATTAAAAATAAAGAGACAAAACTTGTCTAAATTATTTAATGAGACATGTCTTAATAAAAATAATAATTTTATCATATAGACAAAACCATTTTACTCACTACAAAGATGCAACTTGGTTTCAGTGCATTTCAACTGCACATCTACGGGTGAGGGTCGAAAATGGTTATGAACAATCCTGTTTGTAGGCATGTGTGTGTGTGTGTGAGAGAGAGAGAGTGTGTGTGCGTGTGCATGTGTGTAAATCAAAAAGCATAGGCAATTTCCATTCGTCTTTATTTCAACTGAGGAAGGACAAATCCATATGTCTTTTATCCAGTCCTGTTATCGTTCAACAATCTTCTTCATCCCTTCTGAAAAGAGACTTTTACGGTTGCTGACAAAGTCACATCCGCACCGGCTGCGTGTTTGGACACCCAATGTGCACAAATATTACGATGCGCTCCGTGCATATTCCTAGCTGATCCGCGCTATTGCCAACACATCTGTTCTTCTACACTTGTTCTCTCCTCTCAAACACTTAACTTCGTGGAGCTTGCGCCATACTGCGCGAGCTTCCGGCGATGGATTTCCGCAGGTTTGACTACCCCTGCCCCACAGAAGCGCACTACAGCGCGTTGTTCCTAGATGATGTAATCCTCGCGTTGACCATTCATACGTATGACCTCGTTGCTTCCTGCACACGGCCAGCTACACGTCATCCCATGCGCAGACGCGGTGTCGCGTGTCAGCGTCTCCATGGTGGTGTGACCGTGTAATTTTAAAATTGCCTTTACTTTCCAATTTACCCTCGTGTGTTTATACACACACACAAACACACACGCGCACACACATATATACATACATATTATATTATAAATAATAGCTACCCACTCGTATTCGAGGATACTCGTCTATTAGGGCGGCTAGCCAATCACTATTGGAGACGCTCGCTCAGGCACATTTGTGTCTGTTCGACACCCACAGAGCCAAGCTATGATTTATACTGCAACTATGCTGAGCAGACCTTAGTTGCAGTTTTTGGAATGGAGCGTGTTATGTAGCGTGATCAACACTCTGAACAAGGCCAGCATGCTCAAACCCTCGGTCACGATGACTTGTGACTTCGTGCTAGAACGCTGGGATCGCCCCCTTCAGACCGATAACATCAGAAAATCTCCTTCCTGACAAATCGACTATGGTGAGATTCGAACCCGGATCTCATGGTCAAATATATATATACATATATATATATATATATATATATATAATGCGTGTGTGTTGCAGTAGTATGTTATATTCTGTTGTTTAATCGTGGCTATGTATTATTTTTCCATCGGCTGTCATTTTCGCCTCATGTTATTTTTATGAGGCTCCATAGGAGTTTTAATCACCATATCTACTGGCCATGGAAGGCCTGGTGTGCATAATTTGATTTGGTGGCCGCGTTAGGAACGATGCAGGTTACAAGGAATCGGTTACACGTTGTGTGGGCGTAATCTAATGCATTATACACCATACCATGTTATAATTCGTCTATTATTCAACTGACGATGGCACGCAGCTGGCCCAATTGGCAGACTTTCTAAAGGTTTAGTTACAAAGCCATTTTTCTGATAGGGAGGTCGGGGTTGAGTGAAGCGATCGGTGACGAGTAGATATAGGTGTTCGGGGTATGTGCAGAAACATATTTTCAGAAATTCGATGCCAAATTAATTCTATACGAGATCAGCTTAAAGTTAGTTATTCATTGTGAAAATTGGAAAGAAAGACTTTTTATTATTATTTTTTTTTCATATAAAATGAGATAAAATAAATAAAGAGAAAAACCAGCCGACACGATTAAGTGATTTCCTGGACGATTGGTGTGTGAAGCGAATTTTCAACGCATTTGGCGGGGAAGCCTCAAGCGTTTGAAATATTTATGACTGAAGGCATTTTGGAATAGGACGTGAAAAGAAAGTAGCCACGAAGACTTAGTTAGAAAAGAATCAATGATATAATAACCTCGAGATTAGATTACTGAATGTTTTTAGACATCAAAAAAATAAAGAAGAGAAAAATGAAAACATATTCCAAGTGAAAATTTTAAAAATGATTTGCGTGAAAACGTTTAAGCTTTGAAAAAGATTTGGTTCATTTAACTTTTACGGGTGGACAACTTGTCAAGGAGATTGGAAACGATATTAAGTCGGTGAAAATTTTAAATGCAACGAAAATATTCAATACCTCTACTTTGCTTCTAAGGATGCACCTTTAAAATACTTTAGCGAAATATCTTTAAGTGTTTTACGCAAGGATGTGATTATATTAGGCGTGTACAAGAATTATATATTCATTCAAAAGTTTTCAATAAGGAGAGCTGAAAAAAACTTTAGAAATAGCAAATAAGTAAATTATTAGAATAATCCACAATTTAGAGTGGGAGCAAACCGTCTGCATTCCTATGGAAAAGGATTTTAACAAATACACAACAATTAAAAAGAAACGTAAGACAAGGATGCGTCTTCTCACCAGACTTATTCAAACTTTACAGAAAGGTAATCATAAGAGAATAAGATATACTTTCAGGATCCATTATTATCGGATGCAATATATGATATGCATATAACACGGTGTTAATATCAGGCTCAGAAATGAAACTACAGGAACTTCTACAGACGGTAGTGAACGAAAGCAAGAAGAAAGGACTCAGCATCAAATGTAAGAAGACAGAATATATGGTTGTCAGTAAGAGGGACATAGCAAGACGGAAACTACGAATTGGGGGACACCAAAATCAAGCAAATACAAAATTTTGAATATCTATGAAATCTTGTAACAGGGAACGAAAATATGACACCGAAATCCGAAGGAAAGAGAGAGAGGCGAAAAAAATAGAGAAATAAGAAAATGTAGTCAAAAACAAAGAGCGAAAGAGAAATAGCAAAAAGAAGAAAAAAGCATGGAAAAGGAGAACAATAGAAAAACAGAGAAAAAAGATAATAACGAAAAGAAGGGAAAGAGAGAACGATAAAAAGAAAGAACGCAATAAAGAGAGACAAAACAGGTGGAAAAAAAAGAGAATAAAACGAATGAAAGAAAGAAAGTGTGCTAGAAGTAACTATTTTCCGTTCATTTATTTAATAAAATCTACTCAGTCAGTCCAAGGCATTTGACATCTCTAAGCGGCCATATATGTATATATATACTGGTCTGTTTCGACATTACGTTTCAGGTGAAAACGGCAGCTTTTCAGCAGCGGGTGTCTTAGTATTCTTTTGTGTAATAATATGTCACATTGGGCGTAGGGTGTCAAAACTCGCCATAAAAGAGTAGTGGAATTGAGTTGTGTTTTCTTTCGCATGTTTTGGAATTCAAATTTTTCATTATCTAAGACTCTTTGCCACCCAAGGCTGTTCAGTTGTTTAACACAAATCTCAGGGGGAAAGAGATTGATTCAGTGATTCCCCACGGTTATTTGTGCGGGAGTGAACTCAAAAAATGAGAAAAACGTCAGCCTGACTGATGTTTATGTTCATTTCAAAACGCCCTGTCCATTCAGGACGTTGGCGAGAAGGACTCTGCAAAGATTTTTTTTTTTATCTGTGTATTTCCATGCTTTATTGGGAAACATATTGGGTTTCCTCTTACCTTCGCTACGGTGGGGAATTCGGGGTTTTCCTTCTCTTAGCCTGGTTGCACCATAGGTTACCATTTTATGCATTCCGCAGCTAGAAGAGAGGGTTCCAGGTCTTTCTTAAAGAGTGTAAGGGAACGCAACAGACGTAAAGCGGGCTTTTTCAGCTTGACAAAATCATGTGTTTATATTAAGTTCAAAATGACCTCGCCCCACACACAACGTTGGCAATCGAGACTATCTGCGGATTCTTTTTTCTTTATTGTCTTTATTTACATGTCTGGTTGGTAAATAAAGATGGCTTGTTGCCCCTTTCTGCGTTGCTTGGATTTCAAAGTTTTCTTTGTTTTAAAAATGTTACACCGAAGCCTATCCTGTTGTTTAATTCATACTCCGGTGAAGGAGAGACGGGTTCATGGCTTTCCCCCCAAGAGAATTAGTGCGAAAGTAAACGCAAAAGACGTGCACGAACTTTGAACTCAGTTCGTTCATTCGCTTTCGGCGACGATAACACTTACACTACCCTCACAACTTTTTTTCTCTTATTTTGTTTAATTTAATCTACGGTAACAAATTACACTGTTTTTTTTTGTTTGTTTTTGTTCTAGGGTAGCAACTGTTATTTTCTATTTGGTTACGCCTGCATTCATTTAACATCGGCGAGCAGACTCTTTAATTTCTATCTTCCTAATTGTTGTAGGATACCTACGGATGATAATACATTAGTAAATACTGTATGTTGGTCTGCAGTTGAAGATTCGTCTCCACCTGTGGCGGTCAAACTCTCTGTCTCTGGGCAGAGAGGATCCCCAGACGGGAATATATCGAAGGGCAGAGTCTCGTCTCGGGAAGAAGCTACCCGGCCCACTTTTATATGCGGTCTACGGGGAAGTTTTTGACATGCCTATGGGCTCGGATACCCTATATTAAATTCGGCCTTGTGCCATATCTGACCTTGTGGGGCGGTTGGTAGATATCCTGCAGCTGGAGATTCATTGTAGAATTCACTTGACTAGCA
Organism: Acanthosepion esculentum; assembly: GCA_964036315.1. Taxonomy (NCBI): domain Eukaryota; kingdom Metazoa; phylum Mollusca; class Cephalopoda; order Sepiida; family Sepiidae; genus Acanthosepion; species Acanthosepion esculentum. The sequence continues at coordinate 61,649,985 of OZ038488.1, forward strand.
GTTGACTACTTCGTCTAAGCGCCGCTGGTGAATCTTATATGTGTTTTTCTTCTCCTAAGTATTAGCGTTCATTACCAACCTTCGTTTGATTATTCTATTCAGTAACCTTCCCTAGGTCACAACACTAAAATTCACCCCCAACTTCCGACAGTTATCCTCACAACACACGTCTCGTTCAGTAGCCCTTTAATTTGAGTGACTCTTGAGGCTTGAATTTGGTAAACATTACTGCTGATAGAATGCAGAATTTTGTTAAGTTAGGTGAGCAGATAAATTTGCTTTTATCCAGTGCATATCTATTTGATTGCAATGCGCGATAATAACCAGCTTACTCACCGCTGATCCCAATGTCGAATATGAGTTTCTGTAAATGTGGAGACGAGTGTTTGTTTATGACAATTAGAAAGATTAATGGCAGCACTTGAGAATAAACATGCTCAAAGCGAAATCAATCAGCCGAATTTTGGTTCCTTATTTCCTGAAAAATCAATGATTGATTTCTGTCCAAAAGCAGATATGAACGCAGAATAAGAGCGAAAATAACAAGGAAAGCAGGAAAAAAGCAGAAAAATGAAAGGTGCGTGGAAAGAGTGAGAAAATAAAAAAAAAGAAATAGAGAAAGAAGGAAGGAAGGGAAACGAGAAAGAAAGATAAAAACAAAAGAAAGGCGGGAAGAGAGTAAGAACGATAAAACGAAAGAAAGCAAGATAGGAAGAGAATGGGAAAGGAAAACAAGAAGAGAAAAAGAAAGAATAGAACAAAGGAAGGAAGGAAGGAAGGAAGGAAGGAAAGTTCGAATTTTAGATGCAGGAATAAAGAAAGAAAATGTAGGAAGGAAACTGAGAAGAAAGAAAAAATCAAATAGGGAAAGCTAACAGGAAGAATAAAGGAAAGGGAGAAAATGGAAAATGGATAACGGACGCATAACGAAGCAAAACGAGAAAGACATATAAAGAGTAAATAAAGGAGATATAGAAAACTAAAAAGAAATAAAGAAGGGCAGAAAGAGAGACAAAGAGATAAAGTGGGAAGGAAAGAAAGAAAGAAAAGATAAAGAAAGGAAGGAAATAGTGGGGAAATGGAGACAATCCAGAAAGGCGGGAAGAAATCGAGAAAAGAAACAAGAAAGAAAAGTGAAATTGTAGAATGAGGAAAGAAGGAGAAAAAGGGAGAAAAATGAAAAAGAAAATATGAAAGAAGGAAGGAAAAGGAGAAAGAAAGATAAAATAAGAAAGAAAGAAAAATAATAATGTAAAAAGAAAGAAAAACGGGAAGGGGGAAAATGAGGAAGTGAAAAAGAAGGAAGAATAGAGATAAAATAAAATGAAAGATCGAAAGCGAGAAAGATAGATACAGAAGGAAGGAAAGAGGAAGTGGGTAAGAATGTCGAAGATACAGAAGAAGGCGGTACAAAATACGAAGAAAGAAAGTCAAATTGAAGAAGAAAGAAAGAAAAAGAACTGAATGAAAGAAAGAAAAAAGAAAAATGAGAAATAAGGGTGGGAAGTGAGAAAGAAAGAAAACAAAGTCAGAAAAAAAGAGAGAACGAAAGTTAAGGAGAGAAAAATGGCCAAGTAAAGAGGGAAAGAGAACGGATAAATCGAAAAAGAAGAGAAGAAAGCGAAAAAAAAAACAACGAGGGAAATACAAAAAGCAGAAAGGGAAAAAAAGCATGGGAAAATAGAAAATTAAAAATAAAAGAAAGTTAGAAATAAAAACGAGAAAAAAAAAACGAAAAACAGGCGGAAAGAGAGAAAGTAGTTAAAAATGAAAAAAGGAAATAAAAGAAAAGTAAAAAGTAAAAGAAAAAAATTTGTAGAAAAGTGAACAAGAATGGACATTACGAAGGAAAGGAAGAGAGAGTTTTAGAGGTAGAAATACGAATAAAGAAAAGGAGAAAGAAAAGAGAACAAATAACAAAAAAGAAAATAGTAAAATGAAGAACCACGGAAAGAGAGCAAAACGGAAAAAGAGAATGGAAGGAAAGCCAGAAGCAAGATGAAAAGAATATAAGGAATAAAACAAAGAAACAAAGGTGGAAAGAAAGAAAGAAAGAAGGAAAGAAAGAAAGAAAGACAGGAAGAAGGAAAGAAAGGAAAAGGCAGTTCGAAAGAAGATAGAGTCAGAATGAGGGAAAGAAAAACGAATAGGAAAAATCGAAACAATTAAACAAAAACAAGGAAGGAAAGGCAAATCTCAGAAAGGCGAGACAGGAAAACACCAAGGGAAAAAGACATACAAATAGCGAGAGATAGAGCGACAGACAGACAGACAGATTTCGAGAGACAGTGAGAAAGAGAGAGAGGAAAATGAAATATCTATTGTCAAGAAGAGCATATGGCATTGTGACGTCACTAAAACCAGTGGTCAACACAACTGTTTTCATTAGCGGAATCGCATGCTCGGCATTAGCCCCTCTAGACTCTTTAATTTACCCATTCTCCCACCCTCCCTTCTCCTTCCCTCCTTTCATCTTTCTTTCTCTTTCTTTTCTCTCTCTCTCTCTCTCTCTCTCTCTCTCTCTCTCTCTCTCTCTCTCTCTCTCTCTTTCTCTTTAAACCCGATATTTTTAACATCCCTCCGACTTTTGGTCAAGGACATTGTTTTTTGATAGTTTTCGTATTATGGGGATATCACGAGAGATAAAAGTCCACACAGATCCTGCTCAATGAATAGCTAGGCTGTCTTCATATAAAAATGGCAAACCATTTTAGCATTAATTTGAAGAGAAATAAAAGGACTTTCCCTAATTAGCCCTGCTCTTTTCACTAATGGGAAGTGAATCTTCGACAAACTAATGTTAACAGTTACGTTCTTATTTCGTAATATTTGAATACTAATATTCACCCATCACCCTAGCATCAATAGCTCTACGAGGGCGATCAAGAGAAGGCTGGCAATATCAAGAAGTGTTATGACAAAAACAGGAAACATCTGGAAAATCCGGAATATGCAGATCAGCCTAAAGTTGAAATTATTGCGAGCCACAGTGCCTATGACTCGCATCCGTAGCTGGCGATGGCGAACATCGCCAGCTACGGATGCGAGTCATAGGCACTGACCAAGAGGGAAAGACACCGAATTGATGCTGTCGAGATATGGGCATATCGCGGAGTACTTAGGGTGCTAGAGACATCGATACGAACTAATAAATGGGTGTTAGATACCATCGGAACAAGGTACGTATTGAGAGAACAGATGGCACTAAGTAATGTTGCGTTGTGTCATGTCAGGGCCCCCACGCTATTACATAAAATGATATCAATGAAAAAGACTTTTTTTCTTATTCGTTTTATTAGAAGAGAGTCGTGGCAGTTTGGATTCTAAGAGGCAGCGGGAAGAATGAAGTCAAAGGAAGCCGGTCGATAGCCTGGGTGTTGAGTGGGGTGTAACGACGCTTCAGAATACTTGTGACACTGTGTTGAATTCGAGCCGTTTTCACTTATATCCAAAACTCAGACAATGGCAATTTATCACTGTCAGAGTACCCACGACGCACTCCGGTCAATCGCTGACCATTCCGGACCTGGCTTTCGCATTCTATAACAGGAAGCACCGTTACTTTAGACATATTATGCGAGGAAGTTGCTTCGTTAATGACATTCTGCTGGACCCAGTAGAGGTCAAGTCGTGCCAGAGACGACCACCCGTGTATTGGTTTGATGATATTAACAGGTTTACTGGAATGACGATAACCGAGGCTGTAAGAGCAGCACCAGACAGAAAGAGGACAGGAGTAGTGACCACAGCGGCACAAAAATACGCTAACTGAGGAAATTATGATGATGACTCACACAATGCAAGGCCCAAGAGCAACTCAGGGTAGATGGTTACCCAGTCGGGGTTAACGTAACAAGTACATTTCATGCGGTTATGAAGGAAAAATAACAGTTGACCTAAGACTTGAAGAGGTCAAGATTGTGGCGATTGGGAAAACACACCGCCAGAAATTTATTCCACAAAGAAATGGTTCTTGACAAGCAGCTGTCCGGGTGCAAATTATATCTTACTAATGAAATACGAAGAGAATTAAGATGGTTCATTCGTGTATAGGTAGCATGACGGTTCCCATGTTCAAAAGTCAGTGATGGTGGGATCAAAGCATATAGCTCACAAGAGCAAGTACCATTTAAATGACGACAGTGTAGCGAGAGGCTTGCGATATTTCGTCTGTGGCAAAGAGGTTATAAGATGGAGAATAAATCATCCCCACCTCTGCTTTTGAAGTCTTTCAAGACAGGCAAGTTAGGAATGGGCAGCTCCGGCCCAGGCATGGCAGCAATAGAGCATTTTGATTTTATTTGATCTTGTTCTTGTAAAGATAAACTATAGCAGTATGAGTCAGATATTTACTGGTGTGGTACAATGAACCGACAATTTTTCCAGCATCTTTAGTAATAAATCGTATATATGAGTTCCACTTTGTGTCTGGGATGAACTTGAGTCCCAATAGACGAGCAATTAACCTCCTTGAAATCAGGAAAAGGGATTGGAAAGACCCTTTTTAATCATTTCACCTCAAGCAAGGCAATAATGCCACAAAGAATCAAGTTAATCAGCGTGAAAGAATAATAATAAGAAAACCATTATTACGTAGCGAGAAAAATAATGAAGAAGAATCAAGAAGACAGCAGATGACGATTGACCTTATAATGATTCTCACCCAATACAAGGCTCGAAAAACACTCAAAATTACATAGCTACAGTGGAAACGGTAATGGTGAAAGAGGACTGTAATTTGAATGGAAGAGGAGATGGTAAAAAGGGAAGATGAAGGAAATATGACGCTTTAACATTGATCGGAAGCATTCAGTAACAGTTCTTTGGGAAAAGATATCCAAGTGAAACTTCCTTCTTACACGGGGAAAATGCGGCTCACTCGACTCTGTCTATGTAGCATGGCGCGTTCTTGCTGTCAAGGTCTGAACTGTTGAAACTAAAATATAAAGCTAATTTGGACATTTGTCCTGGAAACAGGATAGAACAGTGACAGGCTTGCAAAGTTGCATATCTAGAAAAGAGATTGCAGCGTGTAATATGTCATCTCCTACAATAGCTCTTAAACATTATCAAGGCTAGAAATCGAAGAGTAACTCCAGCTTAGATATGGCAGTAGTACGTCTTCTTTGATCTAATCTGATTTCTGTATAGATAAAGCATGGCTGAAATCAAATACTTTAGAATCCGATAGAATGAGTCGACCACTTTTGTAGTATCTTTAGCAATAGATTCTATTTTTAAACACTTCAAGGCGATAATACCACTAAGACGCAAGGGACTACTGGGAAAAAGAATGCAAAGATTTTAGAAGAAACCAGAAACCCGCTCTTAAACTGAGAACAAAAGATTAACCTATAATCCCATTCATAAGTCCGGAGAGGATTGTGAAACGGACCACCACGCGATAGGCGAACAAATGTACGACTACTGAAGAGAAAAAATCTGTCTAATAAATGCGAATGTCAGTGTGTCACTGTGTCATACGTTTTCAATTAAAGGGACACAACTCGTTTACTTTCAATAGCTCATGTTACAGAAATTATGGATTCCCAAGTTTTCACTACTAGGATTGTTTACGGCGATTTTTTACGTGATTTTTTGAGAAATCCAGCAAAAGCCACCCATGAAATAAAAATAATTGTTTGTACGGAAAGTAAGGACCTACGCACATCAAATTGTATTTATACTAATTGGCGACAGAAGAATTATCATTGAACTTTTAAAAGCTAAACTTAAATATTAATGCAATACTTAAATGCAGCAATCAATTTTGAGTTCGTCTGTAGTTTATTGTTGCCTATCACATATGGCAGCAGTATGCATCGCAAAAAAATCTCCACCAACAGAGGACTACATTGCAATAAAAAAAAAGCCAATGCTGTAGCGAAGACAAGACCGGCAGCCAGGAGAGCTTCCAGTGATGAGAGTATGCAAAGACTTAGGACTATCAAACTCCTGAGCAAGCCGAAAGCCTTATCAAGAGCCCCCCCCCCCGGAGCTAGTTTTAACGCTGCCCAATAGGGCGTCTTTTAAGCTAGTTAATGTATAAAATTACAGAGTTCAGGCGGAGAAGTTAGAAGTATACAGCTGAAGTAGACTTTAGAAAGAACCAGAATGCCAATCCTGAATAAAAAACAAAAAACAAAGGATAAACCTCTACTCCTTTTCACAAGACCGTGAGGAGGGTGAAGCGACCGACAGTCTCACTCAACTCCCCACTATTTTGAACAGGAGTAGACGTTTATCCCTTGTTACCAGTTTAGCATTGGGTTTCCAAAGTTTTCTAAACTCTTTTATAAGCACGATTGACCCTTAAAATATCGGGGGAACTTCAGTCTCAAGTGATATTAAAAAAAAAATGGAGCTTCATTGAGAATGGAACCGTTTATTGTAACTGTCAGTGTTTGAACGGTATGAAAGGAAACTCGCTTGAGTTTTGAGGCATGGAAGGCGTCCGGCTTCAATAAAAAGATGAAACTTCCATAACATAATTCGTAATTTGGAAAAGATGCCGATCAGTAAAATTAATCTGTTTAAAATGTCTGTTGTTTATAATAAAACAATTTTGATGCCTAAATACACAGAACCTGTGTGTGTATATGTGTGTGTATGTGTGTGTGTGTATATATGTGTGTGCGCGCGTGTGTGTATGTATCTGTGTGTGTGTATATATATGTGTGTGCGCGCATGTGTATATGTATCTGTGTGTGTGTGTGTGTGTGTGTGTGTGTGTGTGTGTGTGTGTGTGTGTGTGTGTGTGTGGTCTATTTCCATGAAGGTATGTTAATGAATACCAACAAGCGAATCAATCATTGTCTTGGTATACAATTCGTATGTCTCATTTGTTATTCCTGAGTGCTGCTTTTTCATTCTTTGTTTTTCACGTTTCGCATTATGTATTTTGGCAATACTTTTATTTGAATGTTTCTAAGAGCCGAAATGTTTCTTATATATTACAGTCGATATAATCGTCTAGATAATAAAATGGAGATTACCTAAATGAATATAAGCTCGGCTCTTGCAAATTTAGTTGTACATCAATCTCATATTTTGCCTTTCGATTAAATAGTAATTTTAATTATTGATAAGCCTGTCTTTGTCTATAAAATAACGTACGATTCGATATTTTATTTGTTTTTGGCTCAGTATCATATCACGGGGAATGTTCGTCTTATCTCCGTAATCTGTTCAGTTTAATCAGAAATTATATATATGAACAGAATAAGAAATAACGAGGAAAACAAAAGCTGAAAACATGGCGGCCGGAGAAGATATGATATAGAAAAACATAAAGGTAAAAGCCCTTGATGAACTTATTATATTCAATGATAATTATATGAAAGGGCTGATTTCAATTTGTTTATAGCAAACGTTTATAATAATGTGTGGAAGAAAATTAGCAGAAATATATTTAGAGGAATAATAAGGAATATTTCAAAAACAGGAAACGATAGAAAGAGATTAAGGATTGTTTAAAAGGATTTAAGGAAGAAAATACAGACGAAGCTAAAATTATTAAAGGCTTGTCCGCCTTTAATAATATTAGCTTCGTCTGTATTTTCTTCCTTAAATCCTGAAGAAAAATGGCGGAGAAACAATTTATGGAAGATGAATACAGAGTCAGGGTGATAATCTTAAACTAACATAAGAAAAAAACGGCAATTATTAGGTTGAGTCATAATTAATTTCTGTTTTTCATTATAAACTTTATTCTTCAGAAACAAAAAAAAATCAATTTAATTGTATTCAATTATGTATCCTCCATTACTAGAAATTTATTTTATTTTTTTATTAAAGCAGAATTTTTAAGTTGAAATTTTATTCAGATTCATTATGATGAATGACTAATGCACAGGGTGTTTTGTTTTTGTTGTTGAATATTTGGAGTTCAAATCATCATTTTTTAAAAATTCCTCAACGTTTCACCCATGAGGACTTTTAAAAGGACGAAATAAGTCACAAAGATTTTTTTTTTCAATTTTATCATTCGCTTACCGATTTTACTACGCTTTGTTTAATCTGTCTGACAATATCTGAAGAGCATTTCTATCATCTTTGAGACTGGCGCTTATGGTAACATCACGTTGAAGGACCGGTTCCAGTCAAACCTGGTCAGTACCTAGTTGGGTGATCACTTGGGTATACCAGATGATGTAGTGGATATTGTCGCGGAATTGTTAATTGGAGAGCCGAGTTCCAGTTTCATTTCGGTACATCATATTTACTCACGGGCAAATACGCTTGGGAAAGGTATGAATCCACCTCTTCTCCCCGCACCCGCCAGCGATGGGTTAATTATTAAAATCTGTGTCACCAAATCTTTATTATCTCAAAAAAAAAAAAAGAAATGCTTACAGTCTAAATTTTTTTTGGCTTTAAATAATCTATAAATGGTTGATGATCCATAGTAAACAAATCAATCAACCTTTTTAACTGTGGATTGTATATATGAGTTTCCGTTATAGAAATGCCCATTTTAAAGATACTTGTAAAATAGGCGGACCGCTCCACATTCTACCTTGTCTTATCTCTTCAAGAGACAGATTAGATAAAGAATGCGCTATTTCTGCCCATATCTGAGCTACAGAGCACTCCTAACTGCGCAAATATCTCCGTTTTTATTCATCATAAAAAAGGCAGTTAAATTTTATTCAGTTATGTATGCCATTAATTGCAATGACTTATTACCACTTATCGGTGTTGTGGTAGGATCCACCTAATTTGCATAGTGGAGTACCGACCATATAAATATGGTTGGTACCGGGAAGAGAGGGGATCGAATCAAGAGATTGAACCAGAGACTCTGCCCGACTGCGACTCAGTCAACACATTCTCCAGGAACGGTCTTCCCAGGAATATACAAAAGACTATATGTAAATATTGTGTACACTTTCTTGTTTCAATACATTTTGTTCTAAGTACATTTTGTGTTGCATTATTATTATTCCATGCATTAGTCAAGTTTCAACAATCGGGCAGCTCTTCAACATATTTCGAGTAAGATTTCTGAGGTTTTGATGTAAAAATTTTCGTCAAACTCCTGAATCTGGTTTTCAATAGATACAGATTTCTGCTCGCAAAGCAATGTCCAAGAATCAAAAACTGGTAATAATCCGTTGGCGAAATGTCAGATGAAAATGTCTTGTAGAACAGACCGAATGAATCTCAGTTTTTTTTTCCTGTGTTATTCTTTCTCTGTGCAGCCTTACGTTTTCATAGGCGAGAAAAAAAAACATTTTTTAATCGGTATCACCCCAAACAAGGTAGTACAGCTACTAAAACGCAAAGGGTTACAGGGTGAGGAATAATTAGGAACAGAAACATTAGTAATGAGTAGAAACAATTACCATGAAGGTACTTATTTAAAACAAAAAGGGTGAACAGAGAGGCAAACTTACGGCGGTGGGCAAGTGACTGAAGACGAGCGGTCAGAGAAGATTGACAAGCGCAGAACGCATTTCGTCCAAACGTTTATGGACACGTTTTCGAACGTGTAAATTTAGTGTTTCAGAAGAACTCTAAATGAATAATACCCCGACAGTCTCAACACAGGCACAATATTAAATTTTCTGCATAATGCTCAGTTCTTTTGGTCAGTTGTGGAGATTTATCCATGTCAATCTCCATCCATTTACGTTAAACATTGCCCTATGTAACCTATTATTCATCTCCTGTTCCGATATATTTAAAGCGCAGTTAGTTATATATTCTTCACTAGAATTGCTCACAAAAACGGAAATTACTTATGACTCAACCTAATAAAAAATAGATATATAAACAAACGTACATATATATATATACAAACGTATATTTTATAACTCTCTAGTCAAGCGGAACTGTGTATCGCTTTCTTTTTACGCAAGTGGAGACCAGATTTAAGTCCAGCTTTTAGACTTTAGTATAAACTGGACTTGTAAGTAATTTTTGAATCTAGCGGAAACAAGATCTATGTCTAGTTCTTGGCTCTATATAAAACGTTTATAAGACAACAACGATATATTTGAACATAGAGAAAATATTCAGTCATTTCTTATTAAGAAAGTAATAGTCTAAATCGACGAAGGAATTCGTAGTTTTGTTTTAAAGGAGATCAGACATATATTTTCGCATCATCTCTAAAAGAAACTGCAAACTCAACTTATGGGATTGCTATCGATGCAATTGTCACGTTCTCCTTAATATTGACCGGAGTCTCAAATGTTTTCTTTCCTTTCAAAGGCGATGAGAAAAAATCGCCGGGAGTTCAGACTAAGTGAAATGTAGATATACGTGAAAGATGGGTGTTGTAAGGTAACAGATGTTCAGCCAATTAGTTTCTAACCCTTTTTAGCCCAACCTTATTTTTCTCCATATTTCAAAATGTCACTTTCAAGAAACCAAGATTGTCTTACTAAAGAAGTAATGTATATTGGTCGTTTGTGTAGAAAGATCAATATCATATTAGTTTGAAATTTTGCCAATTCCTTTTGAAAATACAATATTGTCTCCAAGAAGAAGGGAATTCATTTTTCGTTGTAAACCACTGCGCTAGTGCAATCTACAATAATGGCTTGAATCCTCTTTGAGAAATCTACATTTCTGGCCTTTTATATATATATATATATATATATATATATATATATATATATATATATATATATATATTCACCGGGTTTGAACCGTTGTATCTTAGAAACTTAAAGATTTGTATCTTAAAGATATCTTATTGGAATTCTCCGAGGTTTTTATATTACTATTGGATTCTATTTTAAACAATTAGAATCTATTAATGTACATTTGGGCAATAATCTTTCTTTTAAATATCATTAAAAATACACCAGACAAAGAAGAGTTAATTAACTTTTTATTTATTTTTTTCCAGCATCATTACCTTTTTTTAATTTTGTAGGAGTAAGTGAATGCAGAAATCTTTCATAAGTTTGATTGTCCCAAGCGGTATTGAAATGGAGTGCAAATGTTTTTTAACAGAATTCCAGCCGCGCTCAATACGCAAAGGCTCGGAATAAACGCACACAAAATAAAATACAACTTAAACAGTCAATAAATAAGCAAAAACTAACAGTAACAAAAACAAAATCTACTTGAAAATGGCTAAAGAATTGGCCGAAAGGGCTTACAAAATTATGGAAATTTTCTGTACCTCCTTACACTTTCACAACGGAAAAACATAAGGATACTTGAAAAATAAAATACAAATAATTAAATCTTCCTTGTCTGATGTATTTAATGCGATATATATATATATATATATATATATATATATATATATATATATGAGATCAGCCACTTTCCCTACCTTGGTTTCAACCTTTCGGTATCTTCAAGCGTTTTCGGTCAATTAGTTTCCTAACGCATTATTTTCTCTTAATGTGATGAACGCGTTATTATTTTAAAATAAATAAATAAACGCACGGTGTGATTCGTGATAGAACAGGAGGAGGAAGAGGAGAAGCAACGCAAGGGTTGGTGGTTAAATGAAATATACATACATTCTTTTCATCCCAGTTCATATGAACTCAAAAGGAACTTTTTAGTATGGATACAAATGGTCGTAATTTCCGATCTCTCATTCAAAAGGTTGTTTGGGTCTGGAAATGTTATTATAGCTAATTTTTCTTTTTGAGAAAGGTTGCAGATGTTACTAAGATCGTTGTAACGTTTTGCTTTAAAAAAAAACTTACTGTTTACAATCGAATATTTGTTATTTTTCCCTTTAATTTCCACACAGACTAATAGAATTCTTAAGAATTTCTAGTTTAAAAGCTGACTTGTGATTATACCACCTCTTTTTAAAGTTAACTTAAGTACAACCTATGTATATTTTTCTGGCCATTTGTATTTATTATTTTTACTTTGTAAATTACTGCTCCATCTAATGGACATCTACTTCTATTTCTATAGATGCATATTTAACTCTTATACAGGTTTTACTGCACGTTAGTTTTTTTTTAAATTTCTGCCGTTTTGTCATTTTATTGTGGTTTCTAAATTACTAGTACAGCTGTATATATATATATATATATATATATATATATATATATATATAGGACAAAAGGAAAACTTTTTTTGTTACCAACGCGTTTAGTCCAGAGTTGCTTTTTCAAGGTAAATAGGACATCTTATTTTGGAAATATCTTTTTCTGAATTTTAATTTGAGAACACTCTAATATATTCTTTAAGCTCAGTGTACAAGGAAATATAAACTATGGAGGACTCTAAGTGATATAATTTATTTTACTAATTAACGAAAGTGAGTAAATGTTCCTATTGTTGTTACTGAGTTTTTATTCATTCATCTATTTGTTTATTGATATAATATATGGGACTGTGTTTATGTATGTATGTATGCATATATATATATATATATATATATACCTTATAAAATCAGTTGAAAGTGACATTCAATCTGGCAGCTAAACGAAAGTGGGTAAGTTTATTTTGCGTCCAGGCGAAAATGGCTGTAGTTCAAAGACTTTTACATCTACAACACATTCACCGGATATTGCATATTTGAATTACCCCATATTGACAGTTTTATCTTTTCATTTCCGTTTCCTGGATGACCATGAAATACAGTTCTGGGCAAAATAAACGAAATTTTTGGATATATGGAATTGTGTTAATATTATATTATGTTATTCAGTAAAGGTAATGTAAAATATGAGAGAACTGAGGTAATATTATATGAGAGAATTGCGTTATAATTATATTATGTTATTCAGTAAAGGTAATGTAAAATATGAGAGAACTGAGGTAATATTATATGAGAGAATTGCGTTATAATTATATTATGTTATTCAGTAAAGTTAATGTAAAATATGAGAGAACTGAGGTAATATTATATGAGAGAATTGCGTTATAATTATATTATGTTATTAAGTACAGGTAATGTAAAATATGAGAGAACTGAGGTAATATTATATGAGAGAATTGCGTTATAATTATATTATGTTATTCAGTAAAGGTAATGTAAAATATGAGAGAATATGATATATGAACTATATAAATAAAATACAGTGATATTCAGTCAGTTATGTGCCATGCGTGATACACACTTAGGCGATTATTTATCTTTCGATACATGAGTGACGAGGCAGTTTTTTTCACGCAGTATGTTACCATTTTTTTCTGCGGTAGACCAGTTGCCATCCAAGGTTATAGAACCCGCTCCGTCCTATCTGGGGCGAGAGAATTCGAGCAGAATTCGAACTCGGCTCTCCGATTACCTCAATCCGAACTGCTAACCATTACTCCGCAGTGCCTCCTATTTATATTACATAATGAATAAATAATATAAATATATGTACATTATATAAAAGAAATATATTTTAATTACTTAAAATTGTTAGCGAATTGAAGAGAATTTTTTTTTCAGTTAGTCATTTATGTCATTCAATTATGTGAGATATACGAGGTGTATCAAAAATACACAAATGTGGGGGCGAGTTCCTCACACCAAACAAATAAAAAAAGTCCATGAAAGCTGGACAGGTAGAAGAGGAACCGTTCCTTACCCTGCCCTCAATGCTTTGGAATTTTATCTTTCTGGCCACCTAATGCAATTGGTTTATGCAGCAGACATTAATAAGGCAGAGACACTTCATCAACGTGTCGTGGGGGCCTACCAAACCATTCGACACAGTGTGGGAGTATTTGAAAGGGTCTAACAGTCAATGATCCAACGAGTGGATGCGTATGAGTAGCAAAGGGAAGACATTTTGAACATATGTTATGAGTTGCTGTTCTTAGGTACAAAGATGGCCTGTTGGCTATACGTTTATATGGACATTTTACCTTGATTTCTTGGCAGGAATCCTCCTCGAAAGTAATTTGGATTGTATCATGGTTTGTACATTTAACAGCGTCTACCGTAAGCATTAAACTTAATAACTCAAATACGAAAGATACATATGTTTATATGGAATTTTGTCCTTGTTTTCGCCTGAGGAACCCGCCCCCAAAGTTTGTAAAATTATTTTTGATACAACTTATATATAGTGTGTGTGTGTGTGTAAAACTTTACATTTTTAGTTAATAAACCGAACGTACATTTTTAGTGACGTTTTTTGACAAAAAATATGCATTTGCTGTATATTGAGTGTTTCGCTGGGGACATACGACAGGAAAATAATGTTTGGTTCATTCTCTCAACCCTGACATCTGCCATTACATGTAGTCTGCTTAATTGTGCGGAGAAATAACGGTAAGCCCAAAGGCAAATAATATGCATTGAGAGAGTCGAAGCGAAAATGGCGTTGATGGCAGAAGATTGATTTATGCTTATTGCATGAAGGAATTGCTTTTGCCACCCAAGCGGTAAGAGGAGAGGCTTAACGATCTCATATGCGCGCACTGACGCAGAACACAAACATACGCACACACCTACACGCACACAAAAAATATATGCATATATATAGATATATATATATGTGTATGCGTGTGTGTGTGTGTGCGTGCCAGTATTTCCAGCAACATTGGAATGCAAGTTCGATTTCTGGCGAGAGTTAAATTTTCTTAAATGAGAATTTCGATGAAGTTGGCTGGCAGACGTTATATTTTCTGAAGCACGTGTGCCCACAAAAGTAAGATAAATACACATAAATACGTTTACTGTAATAAACTGTCTGTCTGTTTATCTATCGATCTTGCACAGTTGATTCCTATCTATCTATCTCAACTTGTTTATTATCTATCTATCTATCTATATATATATATATATATATATATATATATGTGTGTGTGTGTGTGTGTGTGTGCTATTATATATTTATTATATATCAGTGACAATAAATTTCACAAGATTTATAGGATGTCAGCTGTGCGTTTCGGTATTTCTCCCTCGTCAGAACCTTCGAATCTAAGAATGATTGCATTGATTTCAGTATGTTTATTTTAATATATCAACATGTATATTACATATATATTGCTATATATATATATATATATATATATATATATATATATATATATATATATATATATAATTTTGTATTATTGATTGTGAGTTCAGTATTTGCCCACAGATGCTACCACCCCGGTTCAGGGTGGACCAGGGAACAATAGCAATTAAGTAGTAGTTCCACGCTAGTCAAAAGCTCAAATCTCCCGATCAGAGGCCTGGCTGCCGGATGTTGTTTATCGTCATATCCACGACTATTTTGCAATTGAAATACTAATTTGGAAACTTGGTTCAAACGGAGAATTTGTCATCAAATCCTCGTCGATGAATCTATAAGCTGAGAGTTGTTGATATCAATTTAACATTGAATAACCTAGCAGCAGGCCACACACCTGAGGGAACTAGTAAGGATTGATTACCTTGGATATTGCTAGCGTCGAGTTCGTTAACCTTCGATTGCGGCCAGAAATGTTTATATAAATCTTGAACATCTCTACAGACCCGCACACACAATACATTTAGGAACAAGCGTGTGTGAATAGGCGTGCAATCTAAGACATAGCCAATAGCTGATATTTTATCTGAGGAAATCGATCTCCGAAATTAGCATTAAACGCAGTGAACTCTTCAATCATTTAAATAACATATTGTAGCAGAAAGACGACCAGGGAACTTGATGCTTTAAAGTGCTCGTCCCCGTATTGCAAATGGGGTACAAGAAGCTATCATCGACCCGGCAGAGTAAATTTATACAGAGGCAATCTACCAATTAGCTTCTTCTAGATCATCACTTGTTCCGCTTTATGCAAAACCCCTTGTCTACTCAATGATTCCAAACACAGACACTCACGCGCACACACGTGCGCGCACACACAGGCACATATATTTTTATTGTATATATATACATACATACATACATATATATATATATATATAGCCTCCAAAATTCGCTTGACGAAGAAATGGAACTAATGTCTTTAATTTAATCACAAAATTAAATTCAAAGGCTTTAGCTTCCATTTTTGAAACATGGTTATCACGGTGTAGCGAAAAAAAACATATTTTAAATCAATTAATTTATAATATTAATGCTCTGTAAATTTACATTGAGCACTATTGTGTAAAAATAAAAATATCTATAAGAACACCGGATTTTATATCTTACTGTTCTTGCTTTTTATTTATATATACATATATATATATATTGCGCATATATATATATATATATATATAAATATATATATATATATATATATATATATATATATATATATATATATATATATATCAGATTGTAAATATGTGTATACGTTACTTAATTGAGTAGATAGCATGCATAATTATTTAGTTATTTATATATTGTTAGTAGGCCATCGAATTATTTTAGTCGGTAAATGACAAAATGTGTATAAAGGGTTTTTTTTTGTTGTTTTGTTTTTTTTGACTGGATGGTTAGAATAACGAATTTCTTTTGAGAAAGTGCTAGTATAGATTAGTTTTGAGTTGGGTAGGAGTGTAGTTTCAGTGAACGATTAGGTATTAGTATTCAAAAGGTAAAACATGGACTTAAACAATGCAATAAAGATACAATCTCACCTCGGTATGGATTCCGGAAATAGAAAAACGGATGTAGTAATAAGACACCATTATATAGAAGAGGAGTGTGAGAAAGCCCTGTTTTCATTGGCTGACGCTGACTGAAATATGCCAATAAGAACGGTCGAAGTCCGGCCCTTGCTATTGATTACTGTTTTTTGCAATGTCGCGGTGCGTAGCGCGACGCTTTCAAGGAGGCGGCCTGTTTCACCTAGAATCAGGTCGGGGTTGCTGTTGGAGCCGATATGATGCGAAACCCGAAATCGGCGATGAGAACAGTGCATCACTGAAGACCACCCTTGATGCATCTAAAATATATGATTTAGCTATATATTGTGCATTTAGGCAGCAATCCCTCATTTGTACATGTTTCATTAAAGACAGCAGACAATGTTTTTAAGGTTTTTATTTATTTATTTCTTCTGTTCAAACAAGTGTTTTCTTTTCTGGATAGAGTGCTTGTAGAAACTGTTCAAATGTTCTGTTTTACCGAGCGCTTTCGGCTATAGGTTTAGCCATTATCAAAGGTGATTTTATTTTTACTTTTTAATTGTATGCATGGGTTATGTGTATGTTTATATAGTTATAGGGATGTTATATTTTCTGAACACAGCACATTGTGGCCGTGTTCGTAGTTAACATTATTGAGTGCTGGCTTTTTCTTTTTTCTTTTTTATTAAGCATTACATTCTTTTTTCTTTTTTTATTAAGCATTACATATTTGTTTGTAATACAAGGATAATCATAAAATAATGGAAGCCTTAAGGCTTCCATTATTTTTAAGATTATGCTTGTATTACAAACAAGATAAATTTTCACTTAGAAATATCATAAAGAAATAAACTACCCCAATTGACCATAACAGATAAAATTAATTATTTACTACAAAAAAATTAAAACAGCTAAGCTTATCCTGAAAAATTAAAAAAAAAACTCCCGCAAAAAGAATGAACATTATCTATAAGTTCAAATGTCTCTTAAGGAACTCTGCTCCTGAGAAAAACTGATTTCATAAATAATTACATAGGTCACACTACTACAGCCTATACTGACGTTACATATATGCGACCAAAGCACAATCAGAACACATGTAAACACACACACAAACTTACCAGACACCTTTCGAAACATACTATTAGAAAATATAAGAATAATAACTTCATCCACTTGTAAAATTATTAAAAATAATGGAAGCATTAATAATAATAAAAGCCAACACTCAATAATATTAACTACAAACACGGCCACAAAGTGGCGTGTTCGAAAATAAAATGTCTGTATAAATCTCAAAACATACACACAATCAATAAATTCAGTTAAATGTGAAAATAAAATCATCTATGATAATATTTAAAAGTATAGCTGAAAGCGTTCAGAATTACAGAACATTTGGACAGTTTCTCCACACTCTGTGTCCAGAAAAGGAACCACATGTTCGAACACAAGAAAAATTAAATAAAAAGCTTCATCACAGTACATTGTCTGCCATCTTTAATTAAAGATAAAGATATATATATATATATATATATATATATATATATATATATATATATATATATTTGTAAAAACAATACGCTAGATTTAGTTGTGTAACTCTACCGAGTGAAGATAGCTCTGGCTGTCACCAAATTAGTTGTGTTTCAATCCTGACTTGAGTCATTCAACAGTCTAGTCGCACTGAGGAGCTGTGATACAGCGAAACAGTACTGTCTGTGAATGATATAATTTAGCTCTTGAAAATACATTTCAATTGAGCACTGTTGAGTGATAAGCTAATTCTATAAACAACAGCCACCTGCACTAATGCAAAGCTCTTCAGTAAAATGAATGGAGCACTTTGGCTGATTGGCATTTGTTTACTTTTGTAAAAACAATACGCTAGATTTAGTTGTGTAACTCTACCGAGTGAAGATAGCTCTGACCGACACCAAATTAGTTTTGTTTCAATCCTGGCATGAGGCATTCGGAAGTCTAGTCGCCCTGAGGAGCTGTGATACAGCGAAACAGTACTGTCTGTGAATGACATAACATATATATATATATATATATATATATTGAATCGCCCGCATATACATTGCTTCATATACACAGACACGCGTACATTATACACGCACATTCATTCTGCGTACCGTGTCCGTTTCAGGACGTTGGCTATCATGGCTCTCTACAATTTCCCGTTTTTTGTAACACTGTGTTGGTTTTATTTTTTTATTTTTTATACTTCCCTTTTTTGTCCACCATTAAACAAGCTTCACTATGTTCTTTCTTGTCGCTTTCTCAAAACTTTCCTTGCTCATTACGGGCCCTATAAATTTTAGTAGTTTCTTTCGGAATTTATATGTAAGAGTTCCTTTTCCTTAAAACTACACCATTGTTGATATATCCGCTCCAGGTTATTATCCTCAACCTTTTGCAGAATCACATTTCTCTTGTCTCAAGTCTATTTTTATATCTCTGAAGGTTTTGTCCAGTATTCACTGCCATATTGGAGAATGTTGTGTGCATTATTTAATATAGATTTTTCAGTATATAATTATTTGATTTTATAACTAACGCTTTCAGCCTTAAGTTAACAATGGTAAATTGAAAATATGTTTAAAATTTTCATTTGTGATAAGCCGTACATTTTTCGACGGTAGTCATATTTTAACGATTCTCCATTTCAGTGAACAGATCTCTTGCCAGAGTCACTGAAGTTATATGAAAAACTTTTAAAACGTCTCTCACTTCCGGAAATATTGGCAGTGGACAACAAAGACTGTCGACAGGGAAACAGCTTGGTGAGAAATACGTTCTACAACGAATCTATCCTTTCCCAACGATATCATAAATCACTTTTTTAAGGATGTCTAAACCGTTTACGCTGTCTTGTGGCGAGTGAATTACGACCCCTTTTACCACAGACAGAACGTCGCAAGCCGAACGCTATTGCCACGGTAAATGTTCAGATGAGCTTCACTGTTTCGTGCCACAAGCTTAAACCTTTACGAGGTGACTCGTATTGCTAGCTCCACGGGGTTGAATTCCCCCTCATTCGCGACATATTCAATTTGTTAGAAGGATGTTCATTTTAGAAAGCTTATTTCCAAGTACGGCTATTTTGTGTGAAAATATCACGCGTGCATACGTACAAGAATATTATTATCTTGACTTCTTCAAGTGTAGATTAAATCTTTATCTATCCACGATATCCACATCATCTTCACTTCTTACTTCCTCCACTCAAGTTGATATCGCAAATCCCAGTCAGTGACGCTCTACCTTAAGTGGCTTTTGAGGATTTTATTGGGTGGATATTATTTTTTTTTAAATAAAAAAAAAAAAATGATTGGCTTGGTTTTGTTTGTTTGACGTCATATCAAACTCAATGGGTTATTTAATGCCGACAAGATTTTTATTTCTGGTGATATTTTTTTCAAAAAAAAGTATTGCTGATAATATTTTTTTCTTCAGAAATCTATTGCTGGTAATAAACTTTTCAGAAATGTATTGCTTGTAATAATGTATTTCTGTTAAGAATTTTTTACAAAAAATGTATTTCTGACATTAAAACCTATTTTTACATTTTCATAGTGTTTTGAGCCCAGTTTAAGGGTTAACTATTTATCTATAGCTGGGACCCTAACAGGTGCTACCACCCCGTGTCAGGGTGGACATGGGAACAACATCATTTAAGAAGTGGTTCCACGCACCTCAAAACCTCCTGATCAGAGGCCTTGCTGCCGGATGTAGTTTATCGTCATATCCAGGACAGAAAAGAAATGATAACACAAAACAGGAAACTGTCTGTGGAAACTGTCTGTGGAAACTGCAGAAAAAATGCATCTCACGTGTGAGAGCCTCGCTGGAAATCGGAGTATCTGCACTGACGTGGGAAAAACCCTTGTAAATGTCATTTTCAAGCTATGTCACGCGTATGCGCTGATGTTGAGTTAGACTAAGCATATGTAATTTTTCAGAAAGGCAACTGTCAGATGATTCGAATAAATCGTGAAAGCTAATCCGGGAACTAGGTTTGCAAGATTGGGGGAAAAAAATAGAAAATTTCGATAAAAATACGAAACAAAACCGTTATCGGAAAGGTAACTTACTTGCAACAATGTAGCGTTGATTAAAAAAATATGCATATCGACACACAGACATTAAAATTGCAATAGAACGCAGAAAGAGATAATTGTCCGCGTTGAAGACCAGATCGTCACGCTCTCAAGTGTTGTAATTTACATCATATAATTGCTTACCCGTAATTATGTTAAAATATTCAATAGTGAAGAGAAAGAAATATAAAAGAGAGTGATTCGCTTTTGGCGTAATTGAAATGCAATGAATTCCCAGGCGTCAGAAGTTAATCGATAAGCCGAGATATAGAATTGTAAAAACTGATGCTAACATATCTCAAGTGCTTCTCATTAAGAATCGATTGATTGATTGCAACGGTTCGAGACAAATTATCTATCAATCAAACCACCTATCGAACTATCACTGCATTTTTCTTTACCACTACAGGTATGTCTATCTATATATCTATCTGTATATCTCTATCTATCTCTATCTATCTATCTATCTATCTATCTATCTATCTATCTATCTATCTATCTATCTATCTATCTCTCTCTCTCTCTCTCTCTATATATATATATATATATATATATATATATATATATATATATATATATTGCTCTGTATTTTGATACATTGAGCTCTTTCGTGGATGTATTTGTTTAATATTTTATACTAAAATGATCTATGTAGGTTATCCCTAACACTTACGGATTTGATATTATGATCTCTCTCTCTCTCTCTCTCTCTCTCTCAGTATATATATATATATATATATATATATATGTATATATATTGCTGACTATTTTGATACACTGACCTCTCCTCATGGATCTATCTTTTTAATATTTTATTTTAAATAGAACTATTTGGATTATCCTTACCATTTATGGTACTGATAATGATATATATGTGTGTGTGTGTGTGTATTCTCCATAAAGTGTATCTGTAGAGGAGACAAAATGAATAAAAGAGACAAGACGAAAAAATAATCTTAGTCGGCGAGTTTCGTCCTGTGAGTGACTTTATCAAGAAAATGTAGGATTTATTTTGCTGTATGTGTTTATATACAAAAGCGAGGATCTCATTGGTTCACCAAGGCTTTTTACTTTGAGAACGCTCATGAATGTTCATCAGGTGGTTGAAAGAAGGAGGTTAGTCTATTGTAATTTGGTCTCTCAAAAAAGCAACTACCATGATACACGACATAGCGGTAACGTGTTTCTCCCGAACGTTGTGAATCACAGCCTTCCACAATTTCCTATCCTTTGTAGCGCTGAATAAATTTTCTTCTTTTATTATCTTTCCTAAAACTCGTTCCGCCATCCATTTACTCTAGTTCGCTAGTTTGGTTAAACGCTGCTTTCCTCTGTCCCACTTGCCTTCAATTTGTCCTGTGAGTTTCAAATTTTCCAAACACTCTTTTCTCATTATGTACCCTAGAAATTGCAGCTGTCGCTTCCTGATGTTAAGTATAAATGTTCTGTTTGTTTACATTTTCTCTAAAACTTCATCGTTGCTCACATGTTCATTCCATGTTATTCTCAGCATCCTTCTGTGGCTTCTAGTCTCTTTCTCATTTGTAATGAGGTTGTGCAGCCTTCACTGCCATATAGGAGGACGTATATTAATTAACAGTTCGGCCATATTTGTTTCTAACGAAATTTCCCTATTTCTTAATACTTTGCTTGGCTTTTGGAAGGCATCTTTCGCTATTCCAGTGCGCCTTCGGATTTTTCCGTGTCGCACTTTCCGTTCTCTGTTAAAACATTTCTCAGATATTTACATTTTTGTACTTGTTTAACTTTTGTATCTATCCAAACCTTCTTACACATATTATCTCTCGAAAACTATCCGATATCGTCTTTCGTTTCCTTTCAGGAAATCGATGACGGAATATATAATTGTCAAAAATGACATGACGAGAAATAAGATCGGCTACGGAAATACAAAGAACACTGATAAGAAACAGTTTGCATTATCTTTACGTCCTTGGTAATACGATAAATTACATTCAACAGCAGGGCCTCTGATCAGGAGGTTTTGAGGAGCGTGGATCTGTTGGTGTTCCCAGGTCCACCCTGACCCGGCGTGGTAGCAACTGTTAGGGTCCCAGCTGTGGCAAAACAGTTAACCCCCAAACTGGGGGTTAAACCTCTATAAAAGTTTTAAAACAGGTTTTAATACTATCAATACATTTTTGTAAAAATTATTATCAGCAAGAAATTTTTGAAGAAAATAATTATTACCATCAATACATTTTTGAAAAATAAAATATTACCTGCAATAAAAATCTTGTCGGCATTAAATAACCCATTGAGGTTGTTATGCCGTAAAAAAATTAAACAAAACCAAACCATTATTTTTAAATGATGCATTTAACTCTATTTCCTTCAATTTTTCAAAGAATCCAATTTTTTTTACATTCCTTGATTTCAAGTGAAATGGATAAACAAATATAATTCTTACCGTCTGTTTTTTTATATATATTTCTACAGAACAACTTATAATTCTTTTATCGGTAGGTAAGTTCCGGGTTATCAAATGACACCTGCGTCAAAGCAAATGGATGCAGACTATCTTTGCTAAAATCCCGGTTAATAATTTATTTAAGATCAAAATTATTAGCATTTCCCCTAAAACATTGGATGATTTTGGAAGATTATTTCGCAATTTCTGTATACGGTAATATCAAAAATTGATCACAGGACGGATAAAGATATTGGTCTTATTATTATTTCA
This sequence comes from Acanthosepion esculentum, assembly GCA_964036315.1. Lineage (NCBI taxonomy): Eukaryota > Metazoa > Mollusca > Cephalopoda > Sepiida > Sepiidae > Acanthosepion > Acanthosepion esculentum. Next base: position 61,673,281 of record OZ038488.1, read on the forward strand.
GACAAAGCAAAACCTACAAGAATCTAAATTATTATCTCCTAACTAAAGATCTCGCTTTTTTGTTGAGTCTTGTCACAAAACACTGTTGTGTACAGTTGCTTTTAACTTATTTGTACTCTAATCATGTGCGTTGAAGCATTTTCCAAATTCACACAGCATAACAATGTAAGTGAGGGTTCGGACAATCACGACTAAATGCAACATGTTGTAAACGAAAGATCTGTTTAAAAAATAAATTTACCCCAAGCAAGTAGATAATGACACTAAGAGGGAAAAAAGGAGATGGGAGTGAAAGAAATTGACGAAGACATTAGAAGGAACCGGAAACCCAATCAGAGTTCAGATGGAGATGTTAGAAGTAGAGGGTTGGAGGGCACTTCAGAAGAAACCGAAAAATCAATCCTAAACGGGAAACAAAAGATAAACCTTTACTCCTGTTCAAAAGACGGGAGAGTAGCATGAACAGGGACGATACGTGAACACATCAACTCATATTGAGTAGAAAAAATAAAAAAAATAATTAGTAAATAAAAATAAGTTCAGATGGAGATTTTAGAAGTATAGAGTTGAAGGAGACTTTTGATGGTAGCGGAAACCCAATGACAAACAGAAAACAAAGGGAGAAGTGTGAACCGGATGATAAGCGATTCACCCACAGAAGAAAAAGGAGTGTCATATAATCCATAGTGCTTTTCCTGAAACACGGTGTGAGGACATGTAGTGTGGATACTTCTGTGCGTCCGAAACCGGGAATCCTCTGATGATGGAGGAAGTCACGAAGAAAGAAAAATGTGAGAATTTGATTTAAGAAAGCTTAAAGTAGTCAGCAGAAACAAACGTGGTCTTTGTCGCCATTTTCTCTTCAGGCGTGCTAAGGTTTCAAGGCATGTGTTGTTCATGATAATGAACAACTGTTGCAACGTCAAAGTGAATATTTATAACGGGCTTTCCCAACAACCTGGCTCAAATTCCACAGCAAATATTTCAGTTAGATCCAGCATCCACGCCGGTAAGTCATCAAATCTGAAGGAGTATGAAATATTTGAATAATTGAATATTAGTATTAGGACTGGCTAATAATTATGACCTTTGGTATTTTTGGAGTTTTCTGAATTTTTTTTGTTGTTCAAAGCAAATATAAAATTCATAAATAAAAATACTATATGATGTATTACAAAATCCTTGCTTTGTTAAACAGTACATGGAAAATAATTGAAAAACTATTAAATTTTCATAGAGTCTAATATTGTTGCCCGCCAGTGTATGTTATATATACAGTGTGTAACAGCAAAATTGTCCCAATAGTTTAATAATAATTATCCATCCCATAAAAGGTTTAATGTCTGGAAAAAAACACTAACCTAATTGCGTTTCTTTTTTTCCGGGTTTTCAAATAAGACGTTTAGTCATCTTGACACCATTTTTTGTAAGAATCACTGACGAACGCTTTGTGTTATTCAGCTAGAAATAGAACCGGTTAAAATCATTTTGTGTCAGCCCCACTGTCTCCCCAAATGTGCAATAGTAAGAGGGAAAATATGATTCAAGCTTTTAGTGACATTGATACTCTGGCTTCCATCTTCAAAGTCAATTTAAGTACCATCAAGAAAACGTTGAATAACTTTAAGTAAGTGATCATCATTTAAACTTAGAGTTAAATAAATTCTTATTGTTCAAAATAGAGTGCAATAGTGTTAGAAAAACCTCGGAGAATAACAGTAAGATATCTTTTATCATTTCTAAGATACAACGGTTTAAATCTTAATCTAAAAATCGGACTACTTTGTTGATACGCGATATGGACAATTCTACTGTTACACATGGTATATATATATATATATATATATATATATATATGAACTGGGATTCAATATTGGCTAGAATCCGACAAAATTATAGGATACTGAACACGTTTATCATTCTAAATTGTTTCATTTTTACTTAAGCTTCATCAGAAAGGAAATATGGAGGCGAATTCATAATTCAAAATTCACCTGTATTTGTTTTGTCTGGTAGCGTTCGTATGTATAATTCTTGTGTGTTTGTGTATCATAATTCGGATTTGATTGATAATGTGTGCGTTTGTGCGTCTAGTGGGCATTTTTTTAAATTTTTGTATGGTAGTGTCTGTATCTTGATTATAGGGATGTTTTGTGTGGGAGTGGAATAATTTAGGTTACACCAGTCGATCTTAGATTCTTTAATATGGAACTTATATATATATATATATATATATATATATATATATATATATATATATATATATATATATATGACTGATGATTGCCTCTATCATGAAACAGACTGTGGCCTCTAAGTGTTGACTTCTATGTTTACTTTTATATTTACACACGCTCTATCTCTGATATTGAGCACTTTATCCCATAAATATAGCACACTTTAAGACAGACTATATTTCTTCATATATATATATATATATATATATATATATATATATGTATGTATAAAAGGGAACATAAAAGTCAACATTTATAGGCGACAGTCTATTTCATGCTTGATGCAATCGTCAGGCCACGATAACTGTTATTTTTATCGGCTATTTATATATCCGGAGCAGTGGTGCATTGTGGGTAGTCTATTTTGGCGGTTATTTCACCGGAAGACGTTTATTTATTTATTTAGGTTAAATTATTTTCCTTGTTTTTATTTTATTTTTTATTTTTATTTCTTATCTTATTTATTTATTTATTTTAATTGGTGTTTTTTCTTAACGTAGTAAAACTTTGTTTATATCCCTTATGTAATAGTTTTGTTTTGGTTTGGGAAGATAATTAAAGCTATTTGTTCAATTTTGGGTTTGATTGTTGTAGTTTATTCTAACTATTATTTTGGCGGTAACAGATTTTAATTTGTTTATTACTTCATGTATTTATTTGGATTGATTATCGGGATCGGTTTGTTAGTTTATTTATTTGGATGAATTTAGATCAATTTATTTTACTTGTTATTATTTATTTGTTATACTATATATTTTCTCTTTTCAGTTTTCGATTTTTAAGTAACGTAGTATATATATATATATATATATATATATATATATATATATATATATATATACTAAAGATATATTAAAGCCGTTTGGTGTCTGTTGGATTTTAAATCAGTCCAACCAAGCTAGATAATTATTTATGTATATACTTGTACATACGTTTTCATACATACAAATCCACACAGACTTTTCTGAGATTTTTTAATGTAAACTTGTGCATATATACATGTCGTGTCTTTCATTCCGACCTGAAGAACCCAGAGACTCTCGCCAAAATGCCATGTTTATACCTTTTCCACCGTATCATTTATATATATATATATATATATATATATATATATATATATATATATATATATATATAGGGAGATAGAGAGTGATTGAGTGTATATTAACCAATATCGTTTACATATTATAAAACACGTTGATGAGTAAATTCAATTAAACGAGTAACGCAATTAAATTTGGGATTCAATCGCTTTACTTAACCTTGGAAACCAATCTCTGTCTCTGCGAAAGGTCAAGTCGGAATATAAGTTAGTTGAACTTCTGTTTACCTATTCATCAACACATTCAAGTAAATTCATTATGACTCCCTGCATAGTGAGGAAACTGTTTAATCAGAATTTAACGATATACAAATATGAAGCAAATAGAAAAATTGAAATGAAAGCACGGAAGGACAGAAACAGACGAGGAAATAGATGTGAAAGAGAAGGAAAGAAGAGGAAAAACCGAAGGGAGAGAAATTAGGAAAACTGACAGGGAGAAAGAATAAAAATTAATTAAACAAAAAAAGAAAGATTGAGAAAGTTTTAAGACGAAAAAAAGGGTAAGCAATAGAAAGAGCGGAATAAAACAAATGAAAAAAAAAGAAGAAAAATGTTTCCCTTTAATCAGGTAACTATTGTTCTGAGATTGAATGGAACTTTTGTTGTCAAATCTAAATTTACGGATAATTCC
>OZ038488.1:61687253-61739753 GCA_964036315.1 Acanthosepion esculentum
AATGCAATACTTAAATGCATCGGTTAATTTTGATTTCTCTATAGATTATTGTTGCCTATCGCATACGACAAAACAAGAAATCTCCGCCAACAGCGGACCAGATACCAATCAAAATAGCCAAGAATGCGGCGAGGAAAAGAAAGTCCCGTGCAAATGAAAACTATGATCAAATGGCAGCCAGGAGAGCTTCCACTGCTAAGAAAATGCAAAAACTTCGGTACTCTCGAACAGGCAGATGGCCCAATCAAGAGTACTCCTCAGGAGCTAGCTTAAATGCAGCCCGATAGTGCGGTTTAAAGCTAGTAATAAATAAACCCTGGTTTTCTTTTTTAATCTCAAAGGCAGTTATTTGTAAGTTTTAGTTCAATGCCTCCTGCTTTGTCGTCTAGTCCCAAATGAGCTTCGATTAACGACTAAATATAATTCTGCAGTAGAATTCTACTGTGATAACAGAGAAGGAAATGGCAAAAATTACAAGACAATTTCTCAAAGGAAAGAAAAAATTAACCTTTAATTGTAAGTAGAGAGAAAGTATACTCCTCGGATAGCCCAATGTGTGAGCTACGAATTGGATACGCCAGAATCAAGGATGTAGTGTCGTAAGCGACGACAAACATGTGACACTCAAAGCCGAAGGCACTGTGGAATTCTGAAAGAATCCCTTCATAAATTAAACAAAATATTAGGTGAGAGAGAGGGGGGAGATTGCTGAACCGCTAGGTTATATCAATCCTTGCATATAACAATAGATGCCATGCAATTAATTTATAGGTGAAGAAGAGGATTGAAACGGTACGAGTTTGGTTCTACAGACGGAACCTGAGAATACCATGGACTGAACATGTGAAAGACGAGGGAGTTCTAAAGAAAATTGGAAATAAAAGAGTTTACTTGAAATAAGAAACAGTAAAATAACGCTGTGATGAGTAATGAGGAAAGATTGCTTAGAGAATTAAATACACTCATGATAGGTTAAATTGATTTGATTCATTCATTTTCTACGATTTATCAACCCTTTGTAGGTTATTTAAATCCAGAATATATCTTTAGATTGTAAGAATTTTTTTTTTAGATAATAATGGTTTAGAGATATAAGTGTTACTAATTAACCCATAGCTGTGAGGAAAAGAATAGGTTTCATACATTTCCCAATGGCATTTGTGCGTAAATGAATATAACAAACCCAATTGGATATGGAACGCGGCTTCACGAATAACAATTAAGAGACCTTATTTATTACACCATACAGTACCTGATATTACCAGGCGGTCACCCACCAATGTACTGACGAGGCTCCACGTTGTTTGACTTCGGTGATCGTACGGGAACTGGTGTTTCAACGTGATATGGTCGTAAGCCCAGGATATATTGAAGAGGAGGTGTATAGAGGGAGACAGCGAGTGACCTACCGAATGTGGTTGCATGAATGGACGACAAAGCGTGAACACAGACTGACAGAAAATAGTTAAATGTTGTTTACAGCTACAAAGGACAAAAAATTGTGGAGAGCTATGCTCGTTCACAAACCTGACGGCACACGTCACATAAAGGAAGACTAATTTTCGGCTTGATAATCTAACATGCTGTTAAGCGAGCCTGAAGTCTAATTAACATCATGTGACCTTATGCAGGTACGGTTTAAATCTAAATGAATTATAAAAAAATAATGTTATAAGATTCGTAATAACAAAACAGAATGAAATAGCTGCTCGTTGTATTCCCGATTGTTAGAAAATACGGCGGCTACAATCATGCGCTGATGCTATCAACGATTGTTTCTCGAACGCAGTTTGAGGCCATTGTATCGCTGATAAAACGAACGAATAAAATAAACAGTAAGAATAGGAAAATGGAGAAGATGATGAAAAGAAATACAAACTTCAACACGCGAACGACGCTGAAGCTGAATAAAAGATCTAATAGGAAAGAGCTTTACCTGAAGCAAAGAAGAAATATTTGAGCTCGTTCTGAGCCGTGAGCTCTTTGTTACGAAATTATTCTGACTTGTCTTAAAAAAGTCAAGTAAATATCTTCAAAAAAAAAAAAATTAATAACGCGATTTTTAGACCGAATCATGCGAGCAATTCTGCACTTGAAGAATTTCAACAAGATCTTTTTTTTAATTAATTTACAACTCTGATTTTGTAGTTATCTCTTAAATCATTCTGTAGAACAATTCGTTCGGTCTAAATTTTGCCTGATTGATATTCGATGGGGCAAACGAAGAGAGAGAAGAAAAATCTGCGTTTTTGACCAACCAACAATTCTATACAGGTGATCTACTCAAAACACAAATGATCCTTTGAATTTTCCTTAAGATAAATGCGTTGCGGCAAACAATTCCTTTGATTGAATGATATTTTTACGGCTTATCAACCTTTCCCAGGTTATTTAAATGCGGGGAATATTTTTATATTGTAAGAATTTTTTGAAAATAATAACGTTTTTTACTGATGCATGTTCTACTACTTAGCCCATAGCAAGAGGGAAATTGTAGATTTATACCTTTCCCAAGGGTATTTGTGCGTACGTGAATATAGCGAACCCCACCGGAATTAGAACTCGGCTCTGGGATTTTCAATTTGAAGCCGTTATCCATTATATCGTCCACACCTCCAAGCTTATATCACTTGGTATTCCCAAGCGGTCACCTATCTAGTTACTGACCAGGTTCGACGTTGCTTAAATTCGTTGATCGTACGAGAATTTCAACATGATAGGGGCGTAAGCCTGCGACAAACAATTCGTTTTGAATAAAATAAGTACAATAATAATATAAATGTTTTGGTTTATTTTTAAAAACATTTCGTTTTTTATTCCAAAGAAAACTTCTTAGTTCACGGTAATTTTATTTCAACTCTTCTGCTTGATCTAAAATTTCTGTCATAAATATTTTTACATTAATTTTCATTAGAATCCTTTCTCACCATCAAAACATGCTGATTTCCTTCTACTGATTCGTTACGATACCTTTAACGGTTTTTTATTTGTATGTTTATGCGTACGTTCAAGCCATTACACGGCGCAAGATCTACTAAAGCAATATTAAAGCAGTTATGATGAAGGAAATAAAAGGAGAGAAAATGAAGATGGTAAGTAGTAAACATTATGAGGATAAGGTGTGTAGATAACGATTGACCCTTGAGATGAAGAAGTTAATATTGTATTTGTCAGAGAAGCTTCTTCGCGGGAATCCGTTTCACAAAGTTACAGTTCTTTAGACAAAAAAACTGTCTGAGTTGAATTTTCTGGTTATATTTGGAATACGGGGTATATAAGACGTGTCCTAATTATAGTTATTTGTGCATATGAAACTACAGAATGGAACTCATCTAAAAGTTTCAACTGACATAGTGGTAAGTTAGCGATCAGTTTGCGAAGTTACATCTGTTAGAAAGAGGATAAAGAATAGAGATTACCCCACCCAAAAAAAACACAACAAAAATGTTTTATCAATTAATTGGTAATATTAGAAAGCATTTCATAACAAAATGGAGTAGTAACAAAAAACACGACGGTAAGTCAAAAATTATCCGCACTTTCACCCAAACAAATCTTTAGGTTTGTCACGCGTGCTTATAGTTAGTGCTATCGTGATCACGGGATCGAAGTTTGATTTTGATCGCGTCAATTTTCTGACTGCTGTTACAGTGTAAATATGGCCGTGTGTATCAAGAAGGAACAAGGAGCAGCTATCCGAATCTACAGACAACATGTTACCTTATCGCTGATAATTCGCCGGTTCCCCATTACCATCTCACGAGCTTGCTGAATCTTTTCCTCGGTGGTGGAGGTTGATGAGCGTCCTTCTTCGTGCGAAACTCTTGACCAGTAACTTTTAAACTTATCGATCCACTCATGCACAAGTCTATGCGATAGTGCACTGTTGCTGTATTGTGTTAAAAGCCTCCGATGAACTGATAGTCGAATAGTCATCTTTACGCTGTAGCAACAACAAAAAAACTGACACGATCGCTCTCAAACTTCAACCACGAACTGTTACGGCACAAGAGCCGAAGGCAGTGTGACAAACTTAAAGATCTCTTGGCGAAAGTGCAGGTAATTTTTGATTTATTCTAGTATACATTACCATAAATTGGTAATACCGAAAGATAACGGTTACATAACAACTAAACCAGTTATCGCTCCGCTCTTATTAGATCAAAATTCTGGTGGTTTATAGAAGGTGTTCCAATAACATGGACCGATTTTAAATGTGAATTAAGTTTAAGCGTCTAATGATTTTTTTTTCTTTTTCTTACAGATTTAACAACTTAAGTCTTTGGCAATTTCAACCATGGAAAGATTAACAACGAAACAATGTGTTAAAATTATCGAAGCCTATTACAAAAATAGACGTTCAAACAGAAATGTATTTCGCGAATTTTTGGTTAACATAATCGACCAACGGAGAAATTGTTCCTAAATTCAAACAGACCGAGTCGGTGTCAGATGTGAAAACACCATTGCGTGCTCGTTTACGCCGTTCAACTGAAAACATTGCTACAGTGAACGCGGATGTGGCCCGAAAATCCAGACACTTCTATTCGTCATTGCGCACAGGAATTGAACATCTCCACAACAACGTTACATCGAATTTTGAGATATAGAAAAATTTGTCAAGATTTGTCTCTACACGCTTACAAAATTGAACTGACTCAAGAACTTAAACCTGCTAGCCATTTGGAGCGCCGTACATTCGTCAATTGGGTGAACGAGCAAAGACAAGCCGATGAAAATTTTTCGCAAAAGCTCCTCTTTAGTGATGAAGCCCATTTTCATCTTTTTGGATTCGTTAATAAGCAGAATTGTCGCATTTGGGCTGATGAAAATCCAAGGAAGATTTTCGAATATCAGTGCATCCACAAAAGATCACTGTTTGGTGTGCATTTTTTGCTAGCGGAATCATTGGGTCGTATATTTATAAATTTGAACGTACATTTTCGCAATAGGCTTCGATAACTTTAACACATTGTTTGATTGTTAATCTTTCGATGGTTGAAATTGCCAACGACTTAAATTGTTAAATCTGAAAGAAAAAGAAAACAAAATAGACACTTGAACTTAATTCACATTTAAAATCGATTCAATTTATTGAAACACCCTTTATATACTTTCTCGCTGTGCACATTTATTGCCTTCGATTTTTGTCCTGACGGAATTGGAGCGGTTAATTGGTTTAACTGTTTTTTTAATCATTATATTTCGGTATTAGGAATTTACTATGGGGTATATTTTATGTTACTCTACCTTTTTGTTATGAATTACTTTCTATCAAAGTTGGATTGGGCAGCTCCAGCCCAGATATGGCAGCAATACTCGATGTTTGGTCTAATCTGACACTTGTAAAGATAAATATATCCTTGCAGAAGGAGTCAGACACATCCTGTGTCAACTATTTTCCTGTATCTTTATAGATCATATCTTTGAGTTCAACTTATCGTCTGGATAGAACTTGAAATCCAACAGATCCCCAAATCATGGATACACAGTGACAGAGCCAACATTCATCATCTCTCGAGACAGGATCTGATCGCTGATAATGCAAACATTTGATCTACAATTCAATATGAACAATTAACATAGCTCAGTATGAAAGTTGACATTGCTACAGCTTGCCAAAAGTTAGGAAGTTAAATGATTCATCTCTGCTTATAAAGAATATAACAAAACGTCCTCCAATTGAAAAATCTTTTTTATACTAACATTCCCCCAATGCGAGGCTGAAGAACCACTGAAGGTAGAGGGTTACGTTGTGGTGCTTTACGAGTGTAAGAGAAAGAGAGAAGTGCAGTGCATGAGGTTATATAAAAAAAGATAAGTTACCCACGGAATTGAAGGCAGTAATGACCGAGACTCCTTTCCACAAGACACCAGTTCTTGTGCTGTCCGAGTGAAACTTACTTCTTACTAATGGAATATGGAGAGAATAAAAATGATTCAGCCTTGTGTATATGGTATGGCAGATCCCAGCTGCAAGGTTCAGGGTAAGTGAAACCAATGTAGCGCGTTAGAACCCTTAACAATGAAATAGCGATAGAGTAACGAGAGGATTGCAGCGTCTCGTCTTATCTCGTTGTTATCAAGTTTCAAACCTGTCGCAGATATTAAATCGAAAGAAGATTATTTTGACCAAAATACTGATTTTTTTTTTAGAATAGACACTCTTAGTTTAGATTGCTTCAATATATAAGTAGATAGGTTCGACTATCGTCTCTGTTCACAATCCTCCACAATCTTTTCGAAAAAGGTAGAGCTTTAGCCTCGTTTCCTGTCTAGGATTGCGTTTCAAAAGTCTTCTCATTCTCTTTCACTCCAAGTAGCCACTTGCGTCTTAGTTGCATTATTGTCTTGTTTCATGTGGATTGATAAAAAAATGAATTTGTGAAAGGCACATGTAACCATTAATAACACTGTGAAGCCACATAGCAACAACAAATACATTGTTTACAATATGACAAAGCAGCTATAGTAGCCCCATCTACTGTGGGGAGATTGAACTTCTTATCCGTCTCAGTGGGGTTTTCTTTTGGTTTTTTGGTTTTTGGCGGGGGGCGATGTTGGTATGATGAAGGTACGCTGGTATGAACAGCGCCGGTAATAACTTTTTCAGTGAAGCAAAATAAATGTCTACTATATATATTGTCATGTTGACAGACAAAATACACTGGCTGAGAATAATATAAACAATGTAACTAATTCCATCTGTCGGAATTAGGATTTTCAAACTAATTTAGCAGCGCTCTTCTGGCAATTTCGATCTGAACAGTGTTTACGGCCATCCTCTAGCCTAAGCGAAACAAATATAAGGGTTGAACCAAATAAATGGTCATGTTGAATATCCAAATTTAAAACGTCGTAACTCGGTACAGAAAGAAAGAAAGAAAGAACAAACAGAAGGACGAATGAACAAAAGAACGAACGAAACACTGAACGATACAACGAAAGAAAGAACCTTAGAAAGAAAGAACTAATAAAAGAAGGAAAGAAGTAAAAGAAAAAAAGCGAAGAGAAGAACGAATGAAACAACAAACGCTAAAACGAAAGAAAGAACAAAAGAAAGGGATAACGCTGAACGACTGCTTTAATGAAATGGAAAAAAAACTTATCAGTTTCGAATTTTTTCATTTGTACCCTATTACTTTGTACCCTATTACTTTGTACCCTATTACTTTATACCCTATTACATTTGTACCCTATTACTTCTATAAATAATGTCAGCACTCATACGCGTGTCTGTTCTTCCATTTTTTTTTCAAGTTGTTAATATTGAAAAGTGTAACAGTGAAAATTCCACGAGGATTTTATAATCGTAGAAAGTGTAATTATTCTCTCAGTAAATTAAGAAATGTGAGTTTTAACCTGAATCGTTAAATATTTGAGCTTAAAACTTAAGCATATTTGAACAAAATATTGCAATAACAGCCATAAATATGAATTTTTGAGAAGTAAGGAGGTATAAATGAGGAGATCCAAATTTGACAAGACTTTCCATTTCACTGAAGTAGATGTTACACATTTCTATCTTCCCCTCATTTTTTCATTTTCTCAATGAAGCCAAATAGCGTATTTGATATGTCTTTTGTCTTCTCTCGCGATCAAAATAGAATCGTCCATCGTTTAGGAGGTTCATGGAACTTCAAAACATCACGAACTCTGATTCGGACTATAAGTTCAATTGTTGGCCAAAAGACCAATTTGGACCGAGAACTCCAATTCAGGCCGAAACCTGAGTTCTTTAAATAAAAAAACTCTGTGGAACTTCAATTGAGTGAAATTCTTCAAATCACAAACTGTGTAACTTCAAAACTTCACGTTACGAAAGTTCTCACTTTAACTCTGATTCCTTGGTATTTTGAAGAAATTGAAGAAGAGACGGCTACATTTAACCGTTTCGACAGCGAAAGGGTTGGACTGAGATGCCAACCTACTAACACGTTTAAATTCATGCAGTTTGGGAACCAGCGAAAGTAGCTCTTAGGAGCAGTTACTGTGAAAGTATTTGTAGAAAAGACAGAGGGAGGCGACGGCACGTCTGTGAGAAAACGACTGTAAACGAGATGACAGATCAGGACCAAGCACATTGAATATCCGTCTCTGGATTTTGTTGAGGACCTTAAGACGAACAGCGGGGGCACTAGACCATATATGGCAGCAGTATTCAATGCAAGTGTGAATGGTTGATTTATAGATTTGAAGGATGGACTTGGGCGAGAAAAAATTTCTGGCGCACCACAGAGAACCAACTTTCATTATTTTCTTGTAATGATAACCATGAACACACGTATTGATTTTATACAAGTATAAAATATTTGAAGTAAATATGTATGTGAGTATAAAATTATTACACACATTATATACTAGCAGCATGGCCCGCCGGGCCATGGTGCTAGTAATTACTAAACAAATCGTTTCAAACATAAACCACCAGTATGAGCAGGCATAACAAATTGATGACGTTAAGCCTAAAAATTAAAGCAAACATAAAAAGTAAAGTATAAAGAAAATATTCACAATTTACATTATTCGGACTATTGTTCTCATCTTTTTCCCCATATTTATTACAACGTTTCGACCGTTGTACGCTCCGGCCTTCTTCAGGTGTTTGGAATGTCGAACTGGACTCTTTGGCACAGTGGATAAAGGCGTTGGTTAAATCCAGTAACAGGACCCAAACAGTGTGAGTTCAATACCCGGTTAAGGCAGTGGAGAACTTGGACAGGGGAATTAACTGATAACTGACATCCATAGCACGTGGAACTAGAACAGTTTACCCCACTGAGCGAAATAAAGGGTTCAGTTCGACATTCCTACAACCTGAAGAAGGCCGGAGCATACAACGGTCGAAACGTTGTAATAAATATGGCGACAAAGATGAGGACAATAGTTCGAATAATGTAAATAATGTACTTCTTACCTCATCTCATAAATATAGACAGATACTGAAAGAAAATATTCTAAAACGGAATAGTTTGGTAAAAAATATCATAAGCATAAAACAGAAATGAATTTATTCCCAAAATATTTTACATTACTATCAGCTTCGAAGAGAATAAATGTCAGCGTTGAACCGCAAACATTAAAATGTCATAACTTCGCTCAAAGACAATTTTATTAGTCAAAGTAAACACCGTTACAATCGAAACGGATTTTGCCAACGAGCCGGCAGTGAATGCATGCCTTCGCGATAAAATCTATCGTCGCGTGGAGACAACAAACCACTGGAAAGCATTTTCGGTCAGTTTCTTATTGGTGCTCAGTGGAAAGGCACGAAAAAGTGCTAAATGATAGAGGACAGGTCAGATAAATAAGAAAGATGGGGCAAGGATGTTGATATTTACTGCATCAGTTTCCGCCGGGTGGATTGTGAAGTATGACTTATCCTACAGCCTGAGAGCCCCTTTTATTTTCACAACTGCTTGCCAAAATCTTTGCAAATTTTGAACAGACTTCTCTATCGCCCAATACAAGGACAAAGAGCCACTCAATGTAGATTGTTACTGAATGATTGTTGAAAGTAGATAACAATTGATCCTAGATTTCAAGAGGATAACGTTGCAGTGATCAAGCATAAATAAAATAAAAAAACGGTCATCGAAAATATAGAATAACTTTCATCTTTGGCTACGAAATATTTATCGACAGATATCACTCAAATAAGGCATATACCTATACAGACAAAACCCCAACAACGGACTTCGGACAAAATATGCAAGCAAAAAAAAAAAAAAAAAACTCTGCAGAAAAACTTCAAAAACGTCAGCAATATATTTCAAAATTTGCGGGCTTAGCGAAACGAGTCGTATTAGCTCTCAAAATGACAGCTTCGCAGCGGTAGCGGCCCTTTCAGTTGTAAATAAAGACGGTGTACAGTATATAAAGTACGATACATTAGCGTGTGCGTGAGAAGGTAGCTGTGAGAAATCTATTATTTATGTTAATTTGATTAATATATCTAAATTAAATATATATTTATTTATGCCATATATACATGTTTATAGTATTTACATTATGGTCATAACTATATGTAGTTACTATAGTAGTTATATAACTCAAAAATAATCCCTTCCCATCTACGGACAATCGGCTTTAACGGGTCACACCATCCCCACTATTAGTCCGTTGATGAGAGATTTGTCTGTATTCTTATTACTCCATTAGATGTTACGCTTCCATCTTGTTTGTTTGTGCCTAATCTTTACACGGATTGTCTTGCATATAACAGTCTATATAGAAATTATTATTATTATTATTATTATTATTATTATTATTATTATTATTATTATTATTATTTCCTTTGATTTCTGTTCTATACTCATTTCCTTCCGGGTCCCAACCAGAGACCTAAGGTCAGAAATGGCTTCATAATATTTCCACTGATCATTTTTGTAAAAAAAAAAGAAAAAAAAAAGGAAATCACATACTTTTTATATAGATAAAGCACTTTGTAATGTGTGCACTGTACTTGAAGGTAGAATTGTATGTATTTCTTTAAGGCATGGGCTACCAGAAATCCCTTCAATGAGTATATCGTAACCTTTATTATTATTATTATTATTATTATTATAATTATTATTACTATTATTATTATAATTTCCTTTGATTTCTGCTGTATACTAATTTACCTTCGAATCCTACCAGTGGCCTAAGGCCAGAAATAGCGCCACGACATTTACCACTGGACATTTTTGTAAAAAAAGAAAATTAAAAAACAGCCTAAAATCACACACATATTATATAGATAAAGCTCTTCGTAATGTGTGAGCTGTGCTTTTGAGAACAATTTTTTGTATTTCTTTAAGGTCTGTGCTACTAGGGATCTCTTCAATGAGTCTACCGAAAACTTTTTCAGTCAAACCGAGGGCTACAAAGACAACGGGAATTATTGATGTCTTCATGCGCCACATTTTTTTAGATTTCCACTTCCAGATCCTTTTCATAGCTTTTTGAAGATCTTCAAAGATACATTACAGTCTGCAGGAACCGTGTCAGTAAGAAAGTATATTCTGTTTTTGGTGTCTTTGATCACTATGCCTGGGCGATTAACTTTCCTTATGTTTTATAAAGATCCATAAAAATGGCTGTGCCTTTGGTGTGATTCAAGTATGATGCAGTTTTACACAGTCCCTGCTATATTTAAGGACATTTACTATCACCGACGAGATTTTGTATATTTCCAGATTCTTAAGGATCCCCGATTATGTAACCCTGTCAAAGGTTTTACAGTTATCTATCCAAGTTGTTCTGTGATTTCTGTCTTTTCTCTTACAATATTCCAATATAATTTCATTCCTCAATAGTTGATCTTTGCAACCATATAAGCTTCTTCTGTACCCATTCTATTCCAGAAGAATTTTGTTTTCATCCTAAAATGAGTAAGCACAACCAGCTAGTACAGACGTAATTAACGTATACGTGGTGGATAAATATGTCATTGGTATATACTCTTTTGGATCTTCTGTTTCACCCGTTTTTTTTTTTGGTAGGAGATATTTAATGTCTTCAGATATCCATTCTGGAATTTCATTAGGACTATTAATTAACATTGTTAATGTTTGCGCAAGGGTTTTATGGGTTAATGACAGATGATAGAGTCAAAAGTTTGGAGCCTTGTCATTTCCTCTGAATTGCCATTTTGGGGATTTCGCTAGAGTTTGCCTTACATTATTCTTGATTATATCTTTCCATTCTTGCATAGGTTTATCCTAAATTCTTCCTTATTCTCTTGTAATTCACTCTATATTTCCATTATATTCATTTGTGTTGCTACCAATATTCTCCCAAAATTTTTGCACTTCTTCAATAGATGGTGATATTTTGACTTCTACAATCGTTTATCATTATTATTATTATTATTATTATTATTATTATTATTATTATTATTATTATTATTTTACTTCCTTCTTTTCCGGCTCCCAAGCAGGGACACAAGTTCAGAAATGGCATCATGAGAATTTCCACTGAGTATTTTTGGAGGAAAATAAAACTAAGATCACGGTTATTTTTCATCGATAAATCCCTTCGTAATGTGTGGGCTGTACTTGTGTTTACATTTTTTTAATATATTTCTTTAAGGCATGGTCTACCAGGAATCACTTCAATGAGTCTATAGGAATCTTTTCCAATCAATCCAAGAGCTCCAACTACAATTGAGTTGTTGATGTTTTCAAACATTGTAAAACTTTTACACTTCTTAAATAGAGGGTGACATTTTGACTTCTACAACTTTTTTTTTATTTTTATTATTATTATTATTATTATTATTATTTTCTTTGTTTTCCGTTTTATAGTCATTTCCTTCCGGGTATCAACTAATAAACTAAGGTCAGAAATTAGATCATTATATTTTTACGAAATAAATAAGTGAAAATAAAATTTAAAAAAGCAACTTCCGATCACACACATTCTACATATATAAAGCCGTCCGTAAAGTGTTAGCTGTATTTGTGAGTATAATGTTTAGCATTACTTTATGACATGGGCTTAGTCAGTCTGTCGTAAACTTTTCCAGTCAAACTCAGGGCTTCAATCACAACTGGAATTACTGATGTCCTCATGTGTCACATTTTTGTGATTTCCACTTCAAGACCCTTGTATTGGGATACTACTATTATTATTATTATTATTATTATTTTTGTTATTATTATTATTATTCGTGTTATTATCATTATTATAATTTCTAAGTTTCTCATTTTGCTGATTAATACAATATTTTAACAATTATTTTATCTAATATGTTTTGTAAAATAATTATACATTATACATGGGACATTATATTAGGAGATTATTGATTGATTCATTTGTTTTATACGGCTTATCAACCCTTTTTAGATTGCAAGAAATTTTTAAGATAAAACTGATTTAGTGACATAAGTCTTACTAATTAACCCATAGCTGTGAGAGAAGATGTGAATTCACCCTTTTCCCAAGACTATTTGCACGTAAGCGAATATAACGAACACAACCGGAATTAGAACACAGCCCTCTGATAACAATTCCTAGTCGTTATCTATTACGCCACTCGCTCCTGCAAGCTTTCAGCACCTGGTATTCCCAAACGGTCAACTATCTCGGCACTGACTATCCATAACGTTTCTTAATATAGTGAGGTGTTTTTTCTGGCAATTTGAATGGTGCACACGATCGTAACATTTTCTATCTTAGATTATGGATATGTTGCTGTGATTTACTTATATGTGTATCAACATTCGTTTTCATCATTCCTATTGTTCCTATGATTATCTTAAAAACTGTTGATTTAAATGCTTTACATTCTATATCATACCTCAAACGAATCAACTAATAGAAGACAGTGATCCTGCTTTCCCTCCCTTGGCCAACGTACTGATGAAGAGGAGAGCTATGCTGATGACATTGGTATGCATAGTTATGATAAGAATTCTCTTGAACAAATAACATCCTTTGCCAAGTATTCCAAGAAGTGGAACTCAATATCAACCTTTTCAAAACAAACAATGATCTGGAATTTGAATGTAAGCAATGATGGTACCTAACCTGAATCTATTTTAAAAATCAGGATGTGGAATTAATAAATATGAAACAAATCAACCACTTCAGTGTATGGATTGACTATAATAAATTTAGTTTGGGAGATAAAGAAATTGAGCCTAGAATAGGCTTCCCTTGATGGATTTTCGAAAAAAAAACGAAACTTGCTACAGAAATAAATCATTAACCTAAAAGTCCCAGTCATGTTCTTAAATAGCCTCGCCAGATCGAGACTGGATATCCTGCATGACGCCCAGCTCTAAATTACCCACAGTGTACAAACTTTTTCAGAGATCAATAATTAAAAATGGCTTCTTGCTAATGAGCCCAGTAATTCTTAGAGAGGACTGTTCTTCTTCGAAACTTGTGAACTGGCGCTACTGAATCACATATAATGAAATGTACCAGATAACAGAAACCGCATCGAATGAGGAATTCCAGGAGAAACTAATGACATAATCAAGATGTTGACCCTCCACAGTACTACAAATTAAAGGTTAGGAAGGAAATTCCCAATATTATAAAAAGCGATAAGAGTTGCTAGTCTTGAAGAAAAAACGATTTTCCTGAAAAAATTTTTCAATAGAAATATTTTATAAATTTCAACCGACAGCAACACTGCCTGCTCAGTCGATGAATGTCAAATGATTCCTTATAAGGAAACGATTAATATTACTATTACCATTACCACAGGCTTACAATTTCTATTTCTTGGTTCTTATATTTCACAAGTTTGTCAAATATTTTTCTTGAGATTTCTTGAGCGTTTGCCATACTTTTCAATGACTTGAATTTGTTTTTATCAGATATGCCAATCGCATTCGTCAACCCGTCCTACCCGTCTATGAGATAACACTTATGTCTTTTGAAGCTTTTTTAATCTTTATATCTAGTTTGTTGCATATCGAAAAGGTTCGGTACATTTTTTACCTACTGGCACTGGTTTGGGTTTGTATTCTCAACATTTTCTTCACGGAGGGTTAGAGTTATTGTTAGGAAGGTTATAAGTTTGTCATATCTTTCAATGCTAGTATTTCCTTTTCTCATCATGTCTATGATTAAATTAATTTGGCACTAGGCCGTAGAATCAAAATGTTATAAAATCAATAGTTTCTTTAATAGATGTCGAAAAGTGGCCTTTTTGATATGTCGCATTTATTAGCATAGGCTCGTAGTCTCTTTGATATATTTTGATCGTGAGTGGCAAGGAATAACCCCTCGATTTCTGGACATTATTATTATTATTATTATTATTATTATTATTATTATTATTAAACATTTTGTTGTTGGATGTGGGAAAAGTTTAATAGATAGCGTCTCGGAATGAGAACTCAAAGAGCCGAATTTCAGTCGAGTTTCTTACATTAATCGACGTACTAATCTCCTGGTGAAAAGTATGCATCCATTTCTTTGCCCCCAATATGGGTTAAATAGAAGAACTTTTCTATAAAAAATCATTGTTAACTCCCAAAAATCTTAATGCAATATTCAATCACAAAAAGTAAATATTAATAATTATACTTAGAATGAAAAAATGTTTCGGATTTAAATAACCCGCATAGGGTTGACAATTAGTAAAAATCAAACCAATCGTTATTATTATTATTATTATTATTATTATTATTATTATACTCGATATTTTCTTTGAGTCTTCGATGTTTCGAGTGGGTGATAATGATTATATCTAAACAGGCACAACACTTCCATCAACACACAGACTCTTTGAAGCAGTGCTGCCTCGGTATTATTATCATTATTTCTTTTGAATATTTATTTCTTATTCATTATAGTTTCCTTGCATTTACCTCAGTATTTCCACATAATTAATCTACAAAGATCAATTCATTGGCGAGCAGAGTGTTGCGATAAAATGAAAGTGAAACTATAAAGAAGGAAATAATAATCAAAACTTGATAAAAATTTACAATGTTTCGTTTAAGATATTCAAATAATATTCCATCTTTATTCCAGTTCCACACTGTTTACTGACAAACTGGGAATTGTGCGTAAAATCAAAAGAAATAAAGAGAAAAAAATGCGAGTCCAAATTGCATGACAATAATGCCAATACTTGGTCTAAGAAATCTGCAGACAAATTGTCTTGAACGGAGGTGAATTTTGAGAAGCTGGAATAAAAAGTCGCGCACAATTTCCGAGAGAGATGAAAATTCAAAATAATGATCTTATCTGGAGTCAACAGATGCCGACAGATTTTTCTGAAGCATTCAGATAAAAGAAAGAAAGAAAGTATAAAGGAATATAATAAAACAGAACAACATAGAACAAAGAAAGAAAGAAAGAAAGAAGAGAACAGATCAAAGCAGAATATAATAAAACAATTCTTCATAGGCCAGTGAAAAGCAACATATATTTAAAGAAACAAAGAAACAAAGAAAGAAGAGAACGGATCAGAAGAGAATATAATAAAACAGATCGACATAGGAAACTTATAAGTAATAAGTATTTAAAGGAAGAAAGAAAGATAGGGAGAATACAACAGAACCGAATGGAACAAAAGAAAGAAAGAAAGAAAGGGAAATAAAATAGAAACGAATGGAACAGAAGAAAGAAAGAAAGAAAAAAAGAAAGGGAGGATAGAATACAACCGACTGGAAAGAAAGAAAGAAAGAAAGAAAGAAAGAAAGAAAGAAAGAAAAAAAGAAAAAAAGAAAGGGAGGATAGAATACAACCGACTGGAAAGAAAGAAAGAAAGAAAGAAAGAAAGAAAGAAAGAAAGAAAGAAAAAAAGAAAAAAAGAAAGGGAGGATAGAATACAACCGACTGGAAAGAAAGAAAGAAAGAAAGAAAGAAAGAAAGAAAGAAAGAAAGAAAGAAAGAAAGAAAGAAAGAAAAAAAGAAAAAAAGAAAGGGAGGATAGAATACAACCGACTGGAAAGAAAGAAAGAAAGAAAGAAAGAAAGAAAGAAAGAAAGAAAGAAAGAAAGAAAGAAAGAAAGAAAGAAAGAAAAAAAGAAAGGGAGGATAGAATACAACCGACTGGAAAGAAAGAAAGAAAGAAAGAAAAAAAGAAAGGGAGGATAGAATACAACCGACTGGAAAGAAAGAAAGAAAGAAAGAAAGAAAGAAAGAAAGAAAGAAAGAAGATAATAGATTAGGACCGATCAGAACAGAATATATTAAAACAGAACGGCATAGTATTGAGATAAGAATAAATATTTAAAGAAAAAATGAAGAAAATATATTCAAATTGAATGACATGACATAGAAAGAAAGAACCGAATAGAAAAGAATATAAAAAAAACAAAACGGCATCCGACAGAGATAAGGAATAGATAAATAACCAAAGAAGGAAATCACGAAAGATAGAAAGAAACTGTTTGAAAAGAATATATTCAGATCAAGTGATGAGAAATCAACATTCAGACAGAATCTCCGAAGTAAAAAAGAATGGTTTTTTTATGCGTTCCCATCAAATATCAGTTGTTGAAAGCTGCCTTTTCATTAAAGCCCATTGCTCTGGTCAAACATGTCCTTTATACCCTCAACACAGCCTATCATGTTATTGTAAACCTTCTTCTTCTTCTTCTTCTTCTTCTTCTTCTTCTTCTTCTTCTTCTTCTTGTTCTTCTTCTTTCTTCTTCTTCTTCTTCTTTCTTCTTCTTCTTCTTCTTCTTCTTCTTCTTCTTCTTCTTCTTCTTCTTCTTCTTCTTCTTCTTCTTCTTCTTCTTCTTCTTCTTCTTCTTCTTCTTCTAACTGTTTTGTATATATGTAAAAGGAAATGATCCAACGTTTCTTACCGAAAACTATTTTTTGCTTCCCACCTTTGTATCAAGGCTGTCAAAATGATAAAGGAAAGTGTCAAGGGATGTGGACGGCTCAAGCAGAATTTTGATTCCAGCTTCCATCAGGAAGGTGAGTGAAATGACACTTTGACCCTAGATGTCAATAGGCTTTTACAAACACTCCGTATGAAGAGACACATGTCATCCTAGCAAATAATAGTTGTAGTGATCGTCTGGTTCGTCGTCCGCAGTGTTTTCACAGTTCGGCAAGCGTGATTAAAACTCAGGTGTTATCGAGAGCAAATACGTAAGTGACCCACCTAGCAACCTCGGATTTCTTTACAGGGTACGATGGATAAATTGTTGTCTAAAAATGAAAATAAAACTGACATTGCATTTTTATAAGTTATATTTGTCAAAATTACACAAATATATCTTGAAATACTGAAGAGTTAATTTATTCAATGAAATCACCATTGTCTTCCACTTTGGCCTTCAGACAACTTTGAAATCTCTTGCAACTTTTCTGGGGGGCCTCTTTCTTTAAATTGGTGACTGCTACTATAAAACTTGCCTTCAGTTCATCTTTGGTGTAACAAGGAGTTTTCTTGGTCTCTTGCTCAACTGCGCCCCACACATAATAATCAAAGATGTTGCAGTCTGGTGAGTTAAGTGTCCAGATGTAAGGGGTGATGTAGTTGCAGAAATTGTCTAACAACAATGTATGGGTTCTCCTGCTTATGCGGCATGGTGTTGAGTCCTGTGCCAGACATAGCGTCTTCCAGAAGCCACCCTCTAGACCCAGGGCAGCATTACCTTGTCAAGGTACTTGATGTAGGCCTCCGTGTTGAATTTGAGGTCTTGTGAGAAGAAGGCATAATGTCGCCATCACTAGTGATCACTCCAAATATCTTCGTAATCTCTATTAGACTCATTAAACTCTTTCCGAAACCTCTGCACTGTCATCAGATTGACACCCAAACACTCTGAAATGTTCGTATTGGCGCGTCTGGTGCGAATGCCAAGCAGCACAGCATGCCGTTTCTAAATTTCTGGCGGAGTGTATTTCGTCACGATGCTCTTTTTATCGCAAATGATGGCCAGCTGACTCTACTATACTGTACAGTCGACAAAATCAAAAACAAACGTGCATTATAATATGGCGACGATTTAGCTATCGCACTCTGTATATTGCGTCTTAAATAAGAGACTTTAAATATTTTCCAATATTCATTAACTAAAGATAACGTATTTCTGCTTTTCCTTGAACCTGAATGAATCGAAAATATTTAAAATGTAACACGAGGACAAGAAATAAAGAGAAAGAGAAAGGGAGACAAATGCTAAAGAGAAATTAAGAGAAACAGAAAAATAGAGAAATAAAATAAAACAGTAATTGATTGAATATAATGACCCCACTTGATATCAGTGTAAAACGTTGACCTAAGAAGATGCGATGAGCTGCTCTCTTGGAGGTTAGCATAAGCCATGGAAAGTAGAAAAGGTCATTAAATAATAGCAATGTTTGCAAACCAGACCTGAGATTATGTTTCTATTTTTAGTAAAACGATGTAACTTGGTATCAAACAACCTGGAAAAGATTTATATGCTGTAAAACAAAAACAAAACAAAGCAAGCCAAACCAACCAAGCGTGAGGCACTCGGTATGGTTCGAGATTGCTAAATTAATGGATAATGCAAGACGGGCAAACTAGTTATTGCTTCATGGCTAGGCGGCTAACGAAAATACCTTCCACTGAACACTAATTTTCTGGTCTGTTGTTCCATATCAGTTCTTATAGCGTTGTATTTTCTTTTCTTTCTTTAAGAATTCATTGCAGGCCTATTGTTTAATTTTCTGTGCATCTTGAGCAAGTGATAAAAACGACGTCAATATAATAAAGTCACTTGACTCGAACGCTAATGTAAAGAGACAAAAGACGTGCCATTATTTCTGCTGGCAATATACATTTTTTGACGCAGTAATCAGACAAGAACGGGAAAAAAATATCGTGTCCAAAAACACCTGTCTGTACGACCTAAGATCTGTATTCACAATGGCCAAAGAATAATTATATAGCTGTTTATTGCATAGAGACACATATATTCTGATAATTTACACGCAGATGCATACGTATATATAGAGAGAAAGACAAAGTAAGACAGGGATAGTGGTATCGGTATCAACACTGCATATTGAGTGCCATTTGCTCATTTCAATGTGCCACATGCCAATACTAACTGATGGCGGTCATGATCAGAATTAAGCCATCCTAATTTACATGCATACTTCCGCCAACAACCCTCGAACAGAGGTGAGCAGTTTAAATTGTCAAACATCAATAAACCTCAGAATGAGCTCCAAACAAAAAAAATGGGAAGGGCCGGTTTCCTCAGCCATAACTTCATTTAATCTGCTTTAGACCCACGTACACAACCCGCTATATATACAACCCATGAAATGCGTAATGTAATTGCACTGAAGTTAGCATTGAAACTTGAAAGTGACAGTCTCTATGCAATGTTGATTCCTATGTCGACACTGTCTATCCCACTTTCCGATATTGAACACAAAGCAAATTCTAACTATACATATATATATATATATATATATATATATATATATATATATATATATATATATATATATATATATATTGGTAAGATGAGAACGAATAGAGTACAATTCCAACGTTCGTAACATTTAATTTTAAAAAAGGGCTCAATAAAATGTATATTATTTATTTTAGGATATTACATCGAAAACGTCAAAATCGCTACGCAATTTCTTTTGTGTTTCGATGTGTATGAATGTATCCCATCAAGCGATTGTATATTACTAGCGAGTGAACAATTTATTTAGATTTAAGAGCAAAATACAACCTCTTTTGACGAAAAAGAAAAAAAGGCTCAGGTTTATGAGGTTTGTGGGTTTACTCTGATCAACCAATCAAATATGATCTACGTTAAATTTAAACTAAGCGAAGAGAAAAACATTAAACAAAATATTTTATTGATAGGTCATGATCGTAGAGGACAAACAGACATAAATTAGAGCGGATGTAAATGGATTTATAAATTATACAAACTAGACAATGCCATTTCCTAAAAAATCAAAATTGCTAGTATAGTTATATATATGATTTAACGCTGTCAGAGACATAGAGGACAGAGTGTCCATCAGGTATAGACTGGATGGGTCTCTCCTTGAGTTCCGTCGCCTCAGAGCAAAAATTATGACGATCTATGAATTGATCCTGGAGCTCAGCTATGCCAATGACTGCGTCCCCTTGGAATACACAGAATCTACCCTCCACATCATTGTCAACATGTTTGCCGAAGCGTCCCGCCTGTTCGGACTTACTATGAGCCTCGAGATAACAGAAGTGCTTTTGCAGTCGAACCTTCATACAACCGACTGCTATCCATCCATCTCCATTGAGGAAACAGATCTGAAGACAGTGGAGGAATTCAAGTACCTCAAAAGTGTCATTGCCAATGATGGCTCCGTCGACAACGAGATCAATTCCCGGATCTGCAAGTCAAGTCTTGCTGATTCAAGACAACATCTAGCAGTTCACCAAGCTCAATGTTTACAATGCAGTTGACGTCGCCAGTCTTCATTATGGATGTGAGATCTGGGCCCTGTATAAAAAGCACATAAAACCGTTGAAGCACTTTCACATGCGAAGCCCCAATATTTAGTACCGTGTTCTAGATGGCTTCAAGCATAAGCTAATCTGCATTTTAAATGTTGAGCCTTAAGCAAGGGAGTTTTCCTTGGGCGACAAGCTTGAAGTCCTGCTCCATGAAAGCATCTAGTGACTGTCTTCGTCGATACATTCAACCTTAATGTCTTTACATCATTAGAAATATCATGAACAATATCCTGTGTCTTTAAGTGAGAATTCTTCGACACATCTCTAATAATTTTCCTTTCCATTATCTCAGAAATTAACTTTTTTCTGCCAGTCCTTAATTTATTCACAACTCAAGTCTCGTTGTACTTCTTAATAATGCTGCGAATTGTCGATCGAGGAACATTTAAACACTGGGAAATTGTTGTATATCCATCGCCTTGTTTGTACGCAACAGCTATCTTCATTCCGAGTTTCTTGTCAAGTTTAGCCTTCTTCGCCATGGTTGCAGAACGAATGCGTTTTTGCGGTACGGAGCACTCACACATTGCCCTTTTCAGTACCTTTTAGAATGTTATAGAATCAGGTCGATACTATTTCATTTTCAAAGGGTATTTGAGCAATGTTATTTCCATAAGGGGGTGGCGAATTATTTTAGACTGCACCAATTTTTAGAAAAATCTATAACTATGTGTATAATATATAGTAACTTCTAAAAAAAATTCACGAATTATGCAAAACTAAATACAGAATCAAATAATTACAATACATTCAGTAAGTACTCGGAAATATTCACGTTTCCTTAAATATGTAAATATTCAGTGGTGGCGAATAATATATATATATACATATATATATATATATATATATATATATATATATATATATATATATATACATATATACATATATAAATACACACACACACATATATATATATACATATATATATAAATATACATATATATATATATATATATATATATATATATATATATATATCGCTCTCCCGTCGAACTCGACGTATGAGGATCAGACAGATCAGTTCCCAGAAACTGAAAGCCCGACAGCCACACAGGATTTGATTATAGTGGTGAAGGCTTTGTGCAGGGCCATCCACACTTTTTGGAGGGACGAATACAGGGACCTGGTGCAGCGAATGCCACAAGGTCCCCAAACGACCCTCCGCAGGTTTTGAATTCAGAGTTGTTCTTCTCCTAGACCAGTTGCCATCCAAGGCTATAGAACCCAGTCTCTCTCTCTCTCTCTCTCTCTCTCTCTCTATATATATATATATATATATATATATATATATATATATATATATATATATATATATATATATGTGTATGTATTTCTGTATTTAAGAAGGCATCAGTGAGTCCCTAGCCTAATATGTAGTTAGAACCTGAATTTTCGTATAAAATTCTCACTTCATATTTTTCGATCAATGAAAATATAATTCAACACGGAATTTAATTCACAAAGGAGTTTGTTAAGAAATATTTTTTTTATATAAAATAAAGACTTCAACTATCACTACGCTTCCACTTATATCTATTAATATCTACATGGAATGACTACCCAGGTTGCACGAAATAACAGTGGGCGAGGACTAATGAATATACGGATTTTGAGAAAACCATTTTTGACCCAGCAAATTGTTCCTTAAATGTACTTATAACAATATTGTTATGGTCAGGGTGCATACACTTTTCAATGTGGAACTAGACAATTATTGAAATTATACATTCTAACACTTGTGTTTAGTTTGCCAGACAATCATGGCTCTCCACAGGATTTTTCTGTGAATTTTCATGATATTTTGCCTAAGAAGTTGGCTTCATCGAGGTTATGGATTCAGATGTTTCCTTCTTAAGTGGTTGTCACCAAAGTTCACACATTCATGTCTACGCTGCTATGTAGCCCAGAGCTAGAAGAGAAAGGAAAGATGAATCATTGCCTTTCCAAAGAGCATTAGTGGGAAGTCTCGGCTGCGATTTGAACTCGATCTCTTTTTCGATCGAATGATCACTTTTACGCTAACACCACAATTAAATTATTTTTCATGTTGCTTACAGTACAGACTATTTTCTATAATTTATTTCTGCTATTTGGGACAGCGAAATGATTTATTGCAGTGGTTTCTGACCTAATTCCCACTTAATGAACTTCAATAAAGTAATTTCTGCGACGTATATTTTGGGGGAAGAATATTAGAATAATAAAAAAATTATACTTGGAGCAAACCGACCGCATAAGGATAGAAAATTAATTCAGTAAATACACAAAAATAGAACGGGGCGTACGACAAGGATGAGTCTTCTCGCCGGACTGATTTAATCTTTACAGTTTAGCAATAACTCTTCCTCTGTGTTTTGAAGAGAAGTAGAAGTCTATCATTTGTTTCCTGTTTAGGATTGGGTTTCCGATTTCGCCTACAATGTTCATATTCTCTTTCACTCTCAGTAGTCCCTTGCGTCTTAGTGGCATTATCACCTTGCTTGCGATGAATTGATTAATGAAATCCAGGTGGTCACAAACTTAACATTAGATATGCAAAATATTAGTGATGAAAGCAGACACAGAAAGGGAACTACAAGAACTTCTACAGAAGGTAGTAAGAGAAAGCGAGAAGAAAGGACTAAACATTAATTGCAAGAAGGTGGAATGCATCGTTGTAAGCAAAAGGGTTAACCCAACACACAAATTACAAATTGGAGATACCGGTATTAAACAAGAGCAAAAATTAAATATAGAGGAATTATTTTGACAAAGTACAGAAAACGCGACGCCGAAATCCGAACGTGTATGGTGATAGCGAAAGATGTCTTCCAAAAGTTAAGCAACGTATTAAGAAACAGGAAAATTTCATTGAAAACAAGTAAGAGGACCCTCAGAGGCAAGACGGACCGAGGAAAACAGCGCATCATGTTTAACGAGCTTCTTTGCCAGAACAGGAATTTGATAAACTTTACTAAGGGATACAAAGCACAGAAAGTCGTGGAGAGATCGCCTAAGTCCTGGAGAGTCACGGCACAATGAAGAAGCTGTATTTTGAGCAGTCTTTTAATGTAGAGATATTGAGTTATTTAGGGTCAGCATTAATCTGAAAAGTTAATATTATGTCTGAAAAAAATTCACCACATAGTGAAATTTACCATTATATTATTTAAAAAGGTATGACAGACTGAAAAAAAAGAAGCACTAAAAACGAACATATAGGTTTTAGTAAATGATGTTTCGGAACTGGTATTCCCTTCTTCATCCAAAGATTTATTTTTTAAGTACGAATTTAAAAGAAACATAGTGATAAATGCACGAAGGCGCGACGGGTTGATGAGAGTGAAAGAAACTGAGGAAACAATAATGAGGGGGAAATAAAATAAAAAGAAGAGGATTCAAGAAAACAGTAGATGACGTTTGACGCTTCATCTCAGTTTTTGGAGGTTGTAGTTGACAGGAAATAAAAAAATCGGTTCCAGAAGACAGACACTACAAAAATAACACGGTTGCTATGATTTTATAAAATTATGTTTTTTATCTCCAAAACTAAACTGATTTGGACAATTATAACAATTTTCTTCTTCTAAGAACTTTGATTAATTGTCTTTTATACGTCTATATTGCACTTTTGTAATTTGTACGTAAAATTTGAATTGGTGCCCCTGCTAGACATCTCGAGATTCTTGAAAAATTCCAAGATGGGTCTGTAATGTAATCGACCCTGACCAGTTATCTCAACTTTATTTACTTTCCCACCGACGTGACTTGGATTCTGTCTGCCTTTTCTACAAATATTTTCATGGCAACTGTTTTGATGGTTCCCCCGACTACATGAATTTAAGCGTGACACTAGATTGGCGTCTAAGTCCCACGTTTTTACTGTTGAAATATCTAAATGCAACCGCTACTTCTTCACTAACGGTTTCTTTTCTCACACTTATCACCTGTAGAAATTCCTTCCGATTTCTTGCGTCCCTGATAACTACAATCTTTAATAACTTAAGTACAACGTCGGTCGGAAATCTTCCGTTTTCTTAAACCTTGTTTCTTTTTGCGCTTTCCTCTATTCTCCCCATTCTCAGTCTTCTCATTCTCTTTCACTTTCACTCGCTGTAACCGCCTGCATTCTAATGGCATTATCGCCTTGCTTGGGGTGAAACGATTATAAAATATATACAAAATGAAAATAGTATATATCTTTAACTGGTAAAAGGAATACAAGTCCCGAAACATGTATCAAAATTCAATGTTATACATTTATTATTTACTGTTCTATAGTGTCGATCGTATACTTTGAAAATTAGTTCACACCAAGCAAGGCAATAAAGCCATTAGGACTCAATGTTAGAGATTTTGAGAAAAACTATTATTAAGAAGAGAGGAGAATAGAAGAATTAAGAAGACTGAAGAAAACCATTGATATTGAATATAATTTTTTGAAGATCAAAATTGACTCAGAAGCAAGAACCCGGAAGAAATTTCCACAAGCGAGAAGTGCGATAGAAGAAATTGTTAGCATAGAAATTACGGTTACACTTCACCATTTAAACCGTAAAATGATAAAATTTTGCCGCGAATCTAGTACAGCTCTTAAATTCATAAAGTTTAGGCACCATAGCGGAAAGTTCATCAGAACATTTACCATGGACGTATTTATAGAAAAGGCAAAAGGGAGCTATATTACGGCGGTGAAAAAGTGACTGAAGCTGAGATGCTAAGTCAAGGCCAATGACATTGCAGATTCTTCTTTGGATTTTATCAAGAATCTCTATGTAGATAGTTGGAACACCAGACCAGATGTGGCAGCAGTATCCATAGCAATATTTACAAATATGTAAGATAGATCCTGTTGAGAAAATTTGTCTAGCCCGACATACTAAACCAACTTTCTTAGCAATTGATTCAAGCATGGTTCAGTAATATTTAAAAATAAAAACCTTCTAACACAACGAAGAATGAACGACAGTAAAATGGAAAATTAACTTACTCAGTGCGATTTAAAATTTGATCACAACACTTGTACGCAGAATAGTATTAAGAAAGCAATTTTGAATATTCACCATGTTGGAAAACACGAAGAATTTGCCTGCATCGAAAACGGTCTACTGCCTCAGAAAGAAAATCGATGGAAGATACAAATGTTGCACAAACTGCATCCAAATTTACGACTATTTCTGATTTTAAAGATGATGACACATTTGAATATAAAAGTATTTGTTGATTAGCGACCAATATTAAAGATGCACTATCCTTTTTCTACAAGAGGGTCATTAAGGCGATGCATTTTCTTTCCGAGACACCTGCCCCGATTTTGTTCATATGAAATCACTCAAGAGACGATGCCGGGGTAGTGATGATAAATTCTTCTAGCGTCAATGAACATTAAGAATTTCCCTAATTCCTTATGTTATTCAATCTATAATGCGAAAATAAGTGAACCATTATTAATATTTGACTCATATTTTTATACATCTTAATGTCAATTGCTTTAAACCTGACTCCCTGGATCTTCACCCTACAATCATTAGTAAACATCAGTTAGTTATGTGCCATGCGTGATACGCGTTTAGGTGATCATGTGTTTTTTCGATACATGACTGATGAGGCAGATTTTTTCCCGCAGTAGGTTGCCAGTTCTTTCTGTGTTAGATCAGTTGCCATCCAATCTGGCCTGCTATTTACCCATAGCTGGGGGAGAAGAAAAGGATCCATACCTTTTCCAATGATATTAGGTAATGGATTCGACTGGAATTCGAATTCCTCAATCCGAGCCGCTATCCATTACTCTACCTTACCTAAACATCACAGATCGCTAAGAAAACCAAATAATATTTCTGTTTACGTTTGGAGGACTATTTTACAGCGTTTGCTTCCCCACACTTGGTGCTACGTAAATCAAGATTTAGAGATCAAACATTATTATTGTTGTGGTAGGATCCACCTAATCTGCATAGGTGACTACCAACTATATAAATAGTGGTTGGTACCGGAAGACGAGGAGGAATCACGAGATCCAACTAGAGACTCTGATCGACTGCGACTAGTCAACACGTTCTCCAGGAACGTCTTCCCAGAAATATACAGAAATACTATATGTACTTATTGTGTACACTTTCTTGTTATAATACATTCTTGTTCTAAGTACATTTTGTGTTGCATTATTATTCCATGCATTAGGCGAGATTCAACATTGAGTCAAGACTCAACAATTATAAAGACTTTCTTTGTATTTCCCAAACCCCAAAATATTTTTCTCATAAATTAGTCGTTTTAGAAACACAGAACATTAACTATACTGGTATTGTAGTAACAGTCGATGAAAGTGGAACACAGTAATCGAGTGACGAACAGCAATAACAAAAGATGTCTTTCAGAAATTAAACAAATATTCAATGATAGGAAAATTAATTGGTTGTTTTTTTTCTACGGTTTCTCAATCCTTTTCAGGCTATTTAAAGCCAGAAAATATTTTTAGATTGGAAGCATTTTAGTCGTTGCTGCTTTTGGTAGTGCTCTAGTGATGTGCTTTCTGTTGTTTGATAGAATTGTTCGTTTGTGATTCTGTATCGCCATTCGAAAATGTTCAAAGAAGCGTGGTCTTTGTCAAGACCCTTAGGTTGCATTTGTTCAAATCGATTTTTTAAAAAAATGGTGCATTATATTAAGAAAACTGCCGAGACACACGAAAGAATGCAATATGTTAATTTTAATTAAATATCACAGAGAAATGTCTAAAGAATAAAAAAAGATATAGAATGTGAAGAAGTGCAATGAAAATGATCTTTCGACAGTAATTGTTAATGATTAAAATAGAGCTACATTAGACAGAGCCGACAGCTTAGCTAAAGTTTGGCCCTTATTGGAGAAGAGTCAACACACACAAATTGAAAGACAATATAGGTTGGGGTTGTTTGAAGTAGTGTGTAATGCCAACTTCTTGATTATGATATTATTTTCGCTTCGATTTACATGTGTTATCCATTTTACTTGTTGCTGCTGTTGATAGTCCTCAAGTGATGTGGTTTCTGTTATTTTTGGTACAGTTCTTTCTTTGGGGTTCTGTAGCGCCAGATTTTGCTGCAACTATTTTATACATTTCTTTTTATCATTATGCTAAGTCCTCATGAATTTCCATTTATTTGGGGGGGGGGCATATTTACACATTCACATACTATCACCGAAGTTAAGAAACGTCGAACTTGCTCAGCACCTAGATGAGTGACCGTTTGAGTATTCCAGGTGCTGTAAGCTTGGATGTGCGGATGCTTTAATGAATAACGGCTCAGAGATAGAAGAGCCGAGTTCCAATTCCAGTCGGGTTAATTATATTCGCTTACGCGCAAATACACTTGGGAAAGGTATGAATCCAGCTCTTCTCCTCTCCTCCCAGTCACGGCTTAATTAGTAGGGTGTATCAATAAATCTTTATTACCGCCTTAAATTCTTACCATCTAAAAACATTTTATGTCTTTAAATAACTCGCAAAAGCCGTAAAAAAAAAACAAGTACAGTGTAACCCGGATATAAGAGAGTTGTCGAGACCGGAGAAAAGGTCTATTATATTCGGGTTTCTCTTATATCCGGGTTTCTCTTATATCCGGGTTTGGTCTATTTTGTTTTATTGTACACAGGCTCTAATTTTGGACCAGATAAAATCTCTCTTATATCCGGGTTTCTCTTATATCCGGGTTACACTGTATATCAATAAACAGGAACACTGCTAAATCCCGATATATATTTTAAGTTTTTGTTTCTGCTATCTGTTTCTAAAATAAACAAATTTTTCGATATTATTTATGTACGATTTCATAATTTGTCTTGTTTTTTAGTCGACCTAACTTTTTATATACAGCGTAACCCGGATTAAAAAAAAAACGTTATTTTTTTTTCGAGCTTCTAAAATATACGTAATGTGTATATAGTGTGTCGTAATGGAGGACATTGCGCGTCTCGAGGAACCTGAATAAAATGCTGCGTCTCCTGGTAAGGTCGACCATATTAGTAAGGATTCACGGAAGGGACTAAACTAAGCACGATCCGACGCTACTACTACTACTAATACTAGTAGTAGTAGTAGTATTAATAGTATTAATAGTAGTAGTAGTAGTAGTATTAATAGTATTAGTAGTAGTAGTAGTAGTAGTAGTAGTAGTAATCACCAAAACTCCATTCTCTTTATTTATACAAATAAAATTAATATTTTGCAATGCTACATATAATGATTAGAAAATTCGACATAAGAAATTAAAAAGTTTTAAAGTGTATTTATCTAATCATTTGCTAAAAATTAGTTTACGTTTATTAATAAGCATTTTAGCTGTTGTTCTCTCCGACCTTCTTCAGGTGCCAATCGATGTGGGAACGCTTCAATGAAATTTTAACTGAATCCTTTATTTAATCGACGGTATAGACTGTTCTGCTTCCTCAATCCATGCCTCGGGATATCTTGTCTTGCCCATTTTTTAAATTACTGCTCAGTTATTGAGCAGTACTAAAAATAGCGCGTAAATTTGGTGGCAAAGTCATTTTGAGTTCAATTCCTGCGTAGACATTCTGGAGATTCCTGGATAGACACAAACTCGGTGCAAACAGGGTGAGTACTAAGTAAGAACAAGACAAAAGAACTCTAGTAATCGTAGAAAAGAAACGAGAAAATCCGCACCATTGTAGATTAAATAAACGTACAGTTCGAAATTTCTTGAACTTTACACGGATCGGTAGACACCTGAAGAAATCCGGAAGAAACAATTAGTTGAAACGTTGTGATTATAACAACAAACATACAGAAATTAGTCTGAAGGTAATTAAGAAAAATAATGAAAACTCAAACAGGAAATAAACATTCCTTTTTAATTGACAAACCAAAATGGCGTTTCTGTTCGCTGCTCTTGATATTTTATACTAATAGGGAAAGCCTACGTAAAATAATAAAATATTCATACGTTCCTTTGCCTAAACATAGTAGCCGCTTAATCGGACTGAACTGGTCTGTTGCTTTTGTGTTGCAATTAAGCCAAATCGCTTACACTTAGGCTCATTTGCTTCGTGAGTTTCTAACAGTCGTGCTTAAGGAGTCTCATAGTTATTAAGACTCGCTCAGTAATGACGAACTTCTGACTTCAAAACGACTTAGTATAGTCTGCTCATATTTGCAGACAATGGCCAGCTTTCATTTCTAACAACTGTCAAGCTTTTGAACTTTATTGATTATGACATTTCTAAGAAGAGGCACATGACACAGGCTGAATAAGTGTCAATTTATGAACAGGCCCGGAAATCATTGTAGACAATCATAGAGTGAGAACATATAACGAAGTGACATACAGCCACTTTTGTGTTAATATATATATATATATATATATATATATATATATATATATATATATATATATATGTGTGTGTGTGTGTGTGTGTGTGTGTGTGTGCGCTCCCGCCTGCGCGTGTGAGTGTGTGTGTGTGTGGTGGGTGGGTGCTGGTTCTTGAATAAAAGTAATACGAAATCAATCGTAGTTTGTTCATATTCATTATATGAAAAACCGAACGTTGTTTCGCGTCTGTATCCGGAACGAACTTTATTGTACGGCCGGCTCCGGGGTTGGAGAATTACGAAGAAGATTTTTCTTTTTTTTTTACAAAAAATTATTATAGAAAAATGACAAAAAATTTGCTGGGAATTATAAAGCCAGGATTGAAGGCGAACAAACATAGTTATCTGGTCCACAATGAAAATTTCCTCATAGTCTTCTCTGTAAGACAAAGAAGTATTTTGACATGAGTCATTTCACTGTAGTATTGTAAAATATTTACTTTATTTTCTATATGATTATCGATAAAAACACACAATCATGCACAAAAAGGACCTTTATGAATCTAAGAACAGTTCTATATTGGTGGCAAGACCTCATGATTTTACAGCTGAAATGGCGAGATGTAACCATGAGTTATTTTTCTCACGCACTTCTCGTTTGTGGAACTCTTTTCTGGCTTCCCAGGCAACTTTCATTAGATTTGTTTGTTTTAGAATCTAAGAGACGGTGATGTATCTATTCTGGTACCTGTAGTGAAGGCAAAATGAAATCTTTATTTATTTCAAATGATATTAGATAAATCATACGATAACAGCACCAAGGAAGCACCGTTCACATTTTCATTGGTGTTAACACATCGTTTCCACCGTTAAGCCTTCCGCTCTTTTTCAGTTTTTCGTCGCGATCCGAGTAACCATCAGTGAATTTCGAACTGAATCCTTTATATAATCCACGGGGGGGTGGGGCTGTGCCGTTTTCGCTGACCATGGCTCAACTATCTTCTTTTGTTTGTTTAGCGGCATATCAATTTCCTTCGGGTCATTTAGTGCCGAAATTTAATTTTCTTTGGCACATTAGTATTTCTGATAATATTTTACCTTTCATATATGTATTACTGTCAAGTTTTATCTATTTGTTTTTACAAAAAAATGTTTCGCTGTTTTTTTTTTTTTAAACTATGAATACGTATTGCTAGTATTTTTACTATTAAAATGTTTATACTTTCATCGCGTTTGGGGGTTAACTATTTGCCCATAGCTGGGACCATAACAGGTACTACCACCCCGTGTCAGAGTGGGCCTGGGAAAAACAGCAATTAAGAGGCAGTTCCACGCTTCTCAAAACTTCCCGATCAAAGAGCTTGCTGCCAGAATTAGTTTATTTTCATACCCAGGACAGAATTCTCTTCTTCATCTGGGAGGAGATTTTTCACCATTCGCTTCCACGTAGGAGGGTTGATATTAAGTAACAGTTCAGAACTCTTCTATATCTTTCTAATGAAATTTTTCTGTTTCTTAGTATTTTTTTTTTTTTAGCTTTTGGGATACATCCTTCCTATTTCGGTGTGCCTTTGAATTCCAACGTTGCATTTTCAGATCAACCACTTCCCAGGTATTAAAACTTCTGCGACTATTTGATACTGACATCTCCAGTTTGCAGATATCTTTTTCCATGGCAGACAACCATATATATCCTGTCTTGTTAGAATTGACGAAAATAAATATCTACTCCCGCATGTCTGTGTTAAGGACAGCTTGGCACAGGTTTTATTTGGTCAATTCCTACAGATAGAAAAATAGGACGCGTGTCGGATTTTACATAAGGATATACGCAAAATCGGGACCGATTCAGAATGAAAGAGTCGCACACGATACACTTTAGCACACCGAACACATTTAAGAATAGAGAGATATAAAATAGTTGATTATGATGATGGCAAGAGAAAAGCTTTTTTTTTTTACTGGCATTGATCGTATTAAAAGAAAAAGTATTAAGCATCTTATTTTATCGATAAAAGAATATAGCTTAGTCTTATAACTCAGTTAACAATTTAACCGGATTCTTTTATAAAGAATTCTTTTTAATTCTACAAATTATCGGTTTTCATTTTATTGATATGGTGAATCTCGGAAATCGATAACAGAAATGATTTTTGAATATCATAGCGCTCATAATTCTCGAATATCTCAATAGTTTCTAGATTAAAAAAGAAAAGGAATTAAACTCTGGCAGTAATTAGACGTTGATTAACGTAGCGTTTCCATTGGTTATGGCTGTGTGTACCGGGCAACGGTTATGGATACAGAAAGTTAAATCGACGTGCCGGGTTCAAATGCGGACAAACTATTGCTTTTTTTTTCATTTCGCCCTCCACAAAAACAGGAATCGACCTTCCTACATCTAATAGACAAATAGGGATAAACCTAGGTTCATATGACTTGTATGGAAAACAGTTTAGTAGAAGTTGTTCAAACCTTTCGTAAATAATACGGCAGACATGGTTCTTTAGCCTTGATAGGGCAACCAATCTCGGAGGAAAAAAACAATACTGAATTCAAAACCATCATGAAGAGAGATGGATAACTTCAGTTTATTTTGCCATCGACACACCCAATGTTTCTATGATTTCTCTACATGTGGTTCACCTACGATCTTAATGGGTTACTGGTGATCGCGAATTTTCTTTCGTTTTTACCGATTATATCGGCATATTCTGAAAGGAAGGTGTATTGGTACTTGCGTCAGTAAATGAGGGCTTATTTACATCAATCACATTCTCAACGACATAGCGTGGCTTCTCTCTGTCTTTTCTACAAATATTTTCATATCAACTGCTCTCACAAGCATTTGTTTTTTGGTTCCCCGACTATATGAATATAAGTGTGCATTTAGATCCCTCCTGTTTACTGTTGAAATAGTTAAATGCAACCGCTACTTCTACTCCAACAGCTTCGTTTCTCGCTCTTCCCGCATTCTCCTTCCGGTTACTTCCTTCTCTGATAACTACAATCTTCAAAAATTTAAATTCAGCGTTAATCGCCATCATCTATCTTCTTGAATCCCGTTCATCTATTGTTCTTTCCTCAATTCTCCCTAAACTCAGTCTTTCCTTTCACTTTCACGCTCTCTAACCCCCACCCCTGCGTACTAGTGGCATTCCCGCTTTGATTTGGGTAAAATGATTTTTTTAAAAAACTTACGGTAATGCGAGATGAGTTAACAGTTCAAAAGATGGAAATGACGAACTGAATTTCAAATTCCAACTAAGACCAAAATCACATTACATGAAATCTATTTCGAAAGACAAGAACCCAATTCCTCCTACTTTCTATCTTAAATCGAAATATCCTAAAAAGAATATTTCATCACCAACATGACGGGATGCCTGGGAACCTCTCTTCTGTAACTATTGATTAGTTGGTTGGTTTGTTTTTACGGATTATCAACCCTTTTTTAGGTTATCTAAATCGAAACATGTGTTGAATAGTAAGAATAATTCATCCATTCGATTGAATATTGCATTAACAATTTTTCGAGAATAACAATGTTTTTTTCTAGATACAAGTCCTGCTATTTAATCCATAGCTGAAGAGAGAAGGTGGGTTTATACCGTTATATATTTGAGAGTAACTGAAAATAAAGAACCGGACTGGAATTCGAACTCAACACTCCGATTTCTCATTTTGAGCCGCTATCATTACTTTAACCGCACGTCCGTTTCTTCCATACCTAACAGATATGTCCAACGAGGAATACCTAGAGATTCCTTTCAGAAAGAATATATATATATATATATATATATATATATATATATATATATATATATATATATATATATATATATATATATATATATATATATATATATATATATATATATATATATATAACGGATAATTAGTCTTTGTTCTCATATATTCAGTTTCATATCTTTATATTTTTGTAATTTGTTTACTTTAATTCAAGGTCTCATTTGATATTTTCTGATGCTGCCTCGAGAGCCAAAGTGGGCCCAGTATTTCCTGAAATTTCGGCAAATCAAGACCAGCGTCGGCCTATTATGCAACCATTATCGCTTTTGTCGTAAAAGGGCGGCACAAAAAAAAAAGAAAGAAAAATCGAAACTAATAAAGAAGTGAGCGAAGCACGAAGGAAACTTTATTTTTCTATGATAGCATTCGTCTCAGAATCTCTCCATCCTATGCGAAAAGTATTGTCATTCGTTTGTTTTTTTTTGTTATTTTTTTTTTCAAAAATGTGTTTTGTTTTTACGTCTTCATTCGGTTATTTACTTTGAGTGCAGGTAAGTTTCTGTTTGGCATTCAAGGAGAATACTTCTCAGTTCTGGTTCTCAAACATTCTAAAATAAGGAACTACAAAAAAAAAATAAAGAAAAAAAAAGAAAAGGAAAGAAATATCACACGCATGAAGAACAAGAAATGGAAACATTCAAAACGTTACTGGATGTGATTCTCCACAGAAGGACAGTAAAATATGAAACAAAGATAAATAAATAATGTATAGAATATTCGAAATTTTAATTGAACATTTTTTCATCTTCTCTTATTATTTTTCACCAACGTGAAATATTATTACCCAATTTAAATAATTTTTCTTCTTACAATCAGTCGTAGAGCTTACTATTGCTGCTATTATTGTCCATACTAGTAGTACTACTACTATTATTACTAATACTCATACTACTACTAATAATAATAACACGTGCCCGTATACTACACATCTCGTGTGACTTTTGTTCATAAAGTATATGAATTGTTATTCTCTGCATATTTGTCTTAATTAAGATGGACTGCACTAAACATCACTTTCTGTGATACAGTTTTTTTCTCACTTGCCTGACATTAAGCAAATGTATATGTCACTTAAGAGCAGACGCACTGGGTACCTCTTTTCATGGACAAGAGGAGTGAAGTAACATCATGGCTTGATGTCGAAATGTTTGGTTGTTTCTTTTAGTTTGGGGGATAGGGCGGTTAAGGCAACATGTCTAAATATAAAGGAAGACCTTCAATTGGAGACCGAAGTGGATTGGGAATGGTAGACTTCGATCCTCCAAGTCTATAAGTCTACCATTCGCCCTTGCATCGAGTATTGCTGCCATTTATGGTCTGGGGCCCCTGCGGGTTGCCTCAGGGTTCTTGATAAGATCCAGAGACGGATATGCAATGTGATTGGCCCTGATTTGTCATCTCGTCTGCAGTCGCTCTCTCACAGACGCGATGTTGCATCGCTCTGCCTCTTCTACAAGTACTTCCACGGTAATTGCTCCGAGGAGTTGCTTTCGCTTGTCCCTAAGCCTCGTGAATTTAAGCGTCCTACGAGGCTGGCATCCCGTTCCCACCCCTTCACCGTTGAAACTGTTAGATGTAGACGTCTCTTCTACTCCAATAGCTTCATGTCTCGCACATCTCGCCTATGGAACTCCCTTCCCTATTACTGTTTCCCTGACAAATACAATCTCCAATGGTTTAAGTGTAGCGTCAATCGTCATCTCCAGTTGCTTTGATCTATCCACTTCCCTTCTCCACTTCCTTTCATCTTTCATTCCTATCTGCTCTCGCTCTAAATCTTCTGTAACCCCCTTGCCTTGATCGACCCTCCGTCCTTCTCTTTCTCCACATCCCTTCCTTTACCACTCCTATCTGCTCTTCCTCCAACCCTTCTGTAACCCCATGCGTGATAGTGGCCACCAGCCTTGCTTGGGGTGATACGCTTAAAAAAAAAAAATTCGACCAGAATGGATTTCTAACTACTGCTACTATTATTATTATTATTATTAATAATAATAATAATAATAATAATAATAATAATAATAATAATAATAATAATAATAATGATAAACGCCTGTCATGTAATAGCAGACATGCCTCTCATTATTTCTGATCTTAACCGATTGGAAATGTATAAAATACATGTTTTGTCTTGGTTTATTAAGATGGGCTGCAGTAAATATCCCGTTTAATACCACAAATTTACTTGTCAATTGCTTGACCTTAACCACTTGGGCATATCTTCAAGGGGCTGAGGAGCTTTTCACATGACCGGGAATTATCATGCCCAGGTTTCACACGCAAGAAAAATATACAAAAAACAACAAAAGTAATTTGTCAGTCTTGTTCAAAGAAACACACAGAAACATATACGTGTGTGTGTGTGTGTGTGTATATATATATATATATATATATATATATATATATATATATATATATAAGAGATAGTTCACTTAGTGTAATTCCCAGGATTTCAATGAAAGCCTGATGAAGTGAAAATCCGAAAAAAACTATAAAAAAGAATGACACCCCAATATTATGTAATGTTGCATCCACTTAAAAAAAGCCCGGAGAACACGTCGACCGAAACATCTTACGGGAAACAATAAATAAGTATAGGAGCTCATGTTATTTATGGAAAAAAAAACAAGGCTACCTCTCATCACATCTAACATCGCCGTTCTTTTGGTTACTTTTACGCCTACGCAATTTCTGCCTCGCTCGAATTCAGCTTCTAAATTTAGGTGTCATCGAAGTGCATAAATTTAATTGCGATTGAGGCCACTTCAATCGGATTTCAATTGATTTGAAAACCAGGTTTTAGATTTCGAGTTTTTCAAATGAACAATCTTACTGCACTGACTGACTGGCATAGAAGTATCGATGTACCAAAATGAAATCTTTAATCGATTAAAAGAAAAAAAACTCAAAAATCTTTTCAAACTGTTCTCTTCTTCATCACTCCCTTTTATTCCTTCTCTTCACGATTAACCAGGCTTCTTTTCTCGATTTGACTAAGCGTATGTCAATGGGCCAAATTGGTAGAGGTATAATGAAGAAGACTGTGTTACGTCAATCTTTCAAGTGGGGAGGGCCTACCTGAAGATGAAACCTGCATTCGTAATGCTAGTAGTTTGTGCCCGAATTTATCAGCTGGAATAGAATTGGCGACCCACCGGCGTAATTTTTCTGGATGAGAATTATGGAATGTGTGGTTGGCGTAATGTATAACAACTTGAAAAGAGAAATCGGAGTTCGAATCCTACTCGAATTCGTTGTATCCAGTAATGAGCAAATACCTTGGGAAGTGTATGAACTCCTCTCTTTGATGACCCCTAATTATGGATTAAATAGTAGGACAGATATGATTCATCATCCTTTGATGACAAGTAACTCTGAATTCAACACCTGAGGAGCTTCGTTTATGGAGCTTGGTACACACTATGTGCTACAGTTTTCTGTATTCGATTCTTCAGAAAAGTGTGAATCCTCCAGTAAAAGACTTCTTCAACTATATCCACATTATGTGCTGGAAGTCTAGGCTCTCATCTATGGGTCAAATAACAGGAAAAACTAGGCTCTCTAGCCTGTTTTTAACCAGTCTAGGAGAAGGACAACTGTGAATTCAAATCGCAACGGTCGCCTATGATCCCTACATTAGACATTGATTTATTCAAAATGTTGTCAAACTTTTGAATTATGGGCAAGATACTTTTTCGGCCATTTTATCTTCCAACCTTCTTCAGGATCTTTCAGCTATGATCTCAGATATTCGAACCGAACGATTTACTCAATCCAGGAAATATTGTCGTCACTCCGCTGTTTATGATCTAGAATAACTTGTCTTTCATCTCTTGTCTTTTCGTCCTTGTGATGCAGCGTCTGTTTGAATCTGAGAAGGACGAAGAATACGATGGCCTAATCCTCTGGTCAGAACGAACAATAAAAAATGACACTTATACTTATCAAAAAGAAACAGTTGAAATTCCTCACAGGATAGATTGAAGGGACAGAGGAAAATAACGCATAACTTATCAAGCGAGCTTGAGTAAATGGATGACGGAACAAGGATTAGGAGAGATAACGAAAAGACAAAATTTGTTAAGAGCTACAAATGACAGGAAACTGAGGCATGATAGCAAAGTCTTGAAAAAAACACGTCACAGAAGAAGGTCCTAAAGATTAATTTTAAATGCTGATAGTAACTTGTGTGTATGCATGATCATATATTACAACACTACTGATTGATAAATAAGGTCTAAACAGATAGACAGATAGATAGATAGATAGATTGTCAACATTTCTATATTTCAAAATTAAATCTATCTATATCTATTCATATCCTAAGTACATTCTACTTGTCACATAATATCTATCTATCTATCTATCTATATATATATATATATATATATATATATATATATTTATATACACACACACACACGCACATATATATATATATATATATATATATATATATATATATATTTATCTCTCTATTATATCCCATACTTATCTGTCTATTGCTATTCATATATATCTATCTTATACTATCCATATCTATTTCTAAACATATATATATATATATATATATATTCATATCTATCTATTTCTATTCATATCTACCTATTCTATCCTTTCATAGCTATCTGTCTATCTATTCGTGTTCATTATCTATTCTATACTACCCGTGTCTATGTATCTATTTATTTCTATTCATATCTAACTATTCTATCCTATCCATATCTATATATCTGTCGATCTATCTATCTATCTATCTAAGTTTCTCTCTGTCTTTCTCTATGTCAATATCTAGCTACTTCAGGTAACTTTTCACTTTTATCTTTATTAGACCGTGTCGACTTATTTCATCTTCCTTTGACTTATTTTGAAAGCCTTACACAAGCGAAGTATTGCAGATAGCAGTAAAGTTTTATTTCTTGCTTTCTATCTTTGCTGAAATTTTTAACGCTATATCTATCGAGCGAGCTCATTCCTCTGAAATCAACCTTCCTCTATTTTCTATCTGGACCTCCTGATCTCTTCATACTCAGTCTATGCTAATCTATCTATCTATCTATCTATTAGGTCATCCCATAAGTTCTGTCTGAATTTTAAATTTTTGTTAAAATGAACGAAATTTAAAGAGTATTTTATAATGTCTAATGGAGCTGAACATTATTTTTATGTTTAGATGCATTTAAACTGATCAAATTTTATTTCAGAGAACAATAAAATTAAATTTTGTTTGATTAAAACACTGCTAACATGGAAATACCCAAGAATCATTTGAGGCACATAATGCTTTATGAGTTCAAGAAAGGAAACTCAGCAGCCGAAGCGGCTAGAAACATTCACTCAGTTTATGGAGGGGAATGTCTGAATGAAAGAACTTGCAGAAGATGGTTTGCAAAATTCAGAGGTGGAGATTTCACCCTTGAAGATGAAGATCGAACCGGACGTCCAGTTGAGTTTTAATGAAAAGCTTCTTGAAGCAGCCCTTGAAGAAAATCCTGCTTTATCAGTTTAGGAATTGGCAGTGGTTCTCAGTTCAAACCATACAACTGTTCATCGTGATCTTCAACAACTTGGAAAAGTTCCTAAACTTGGAAAATGGGTGCCTCATGAATTGTCTGAAAAAAACCTCAAATCCCGAGTTGACATCTGCTCTTCTCTCCATTCTCGCCAACTTGTTTCACCTTTTTGGGATAGACTTGTGACTGGGGACGAAAAATGGATCTTTTATCGAAATGTTAAGCGTCGTAGACAGTGGCTTGGTAAAGGGGAAGGGCCCCAGCCACAGCCGAGAAGGGAACTTCATGGGCAAAAGGTTCTTCTTTCAATCTGGTGGGATTGCCAAGGAATAATCCACTTTGAATTTTTAACACCTAATTCAACAATTAATGCTCAAATATACTGTCAGCAATTAGAGTGTTTGAACCAAGCTTTGAGGAAAAAAAGACCTGCTCTAGTGAATCGAAAACGAGAGATGTTTCATCAGGACAATGCGGGAATCA
Source organism: Acanthosepion esculentum (assembly GCA_964036315.1). Taxonomy (NCBI): domain Eukaryota; kingdom Metazoa; phylum Mollusca; class Cephalopoda; order Sepiida; family Sepiidae; genus Acanthosepion; species Acanthosepion esculentum. The sequence continues at coordinate 61,727,266 of OZ038488.1, forward strand.
CGTCCCAAAAGATCGAAGAACTTGGTTGGGAGAAAATTCCACATCCACCTTATTCTCCCGACCTTGCTCCTTCAGACTACCATTTGTTTCGTAGCTTACAGAATCATTTGGAAGAAACAGCTTTTGTAACACAGGAAGAGGTTAAAACTGACATTTGTAAGTTCTTCGAATCAAAGCCAAAAGAATTTTACAGTAATGGAATTCGTAAGCTTGTTAATAGATGGAAGGAATCATAGATAATGAGGGAAAATACATTGTTGATTGAATCTGTAATTAAATGTAACATTTGGTCACTTGTTTTCTTTATTCAAAATTCGGACAGAACTTATGGGATGACCTGATATCTATCTATCTATCTATCTATCTATGGGTCCATAGAGAGGTACCTCATATGAATTTTCTGTTTGATCTTTTTTGACCGTGTCGACTTCTTTCGTCTTTCGAAGCCCTACCCAAACAATGAGGCTAGTAACATATTGCAGTTATCGTTCGTCTTGATGCAAATTTTCAACATAAGAAAGATTATTCCGCTAGAGACTCGGCTTTAGAAAGCAAGCCATGGCAATATTCTACAGGCAAAGACGAACGACGAGAAACAGTTGCTGATTTATCCCGTGATGTTTTCTTTCAGTCTCTATATTCAGCAGATCATGCATCAAGACCGATATCCCTCTTTTATATTCACGTTGCATAAAACAGTGCATTATGCAGAAGGATATTTACCTTACAAGACTATATTTTTCAACATAACTTTCTGACTTAACCATGCACTTAACACAATCGTTAATATTCAGGCAGTCAATTATGTGCCACGCGTGATACACGCTTAAGCGATCATGTATCTTTCGATACATGACTAACGCCTTGAGTAGGTTGCCATTTCTTTCTGCGGTATGCTATAGAACCCGGTTTTTCCTGGGAGGGAGTAGAAGAGGGTTCATACCATTCCCAGCGGTATTAGCACACAAGTAAATGTAATCGATTTGACCGGAATTCGAACTCGGCTCTCCGATTCTTCAATCCGAGCCGCTCTCCATTACTCCACCTCGTTAATATTAACCAAATGATTTAAACATTATACAGTGAAACTTTCAGATCAATATCCAGTTAATAATTTCATGCTGAATTTGAATATGCTTGTAGGGAGGATTCAAATCCTTTTTTTAATAATAAAATGTACTCATTATTTGTAGTTCTCATTTTTATTGCAATATTCACGACGTTTCGGCCGTTGTAAGCTCCGGCCTTCTTCAGGCGACTGGAGTTTCGAACTGAATCTATTATTTCGACCACCGGGGTAGATTGTTCACGTTCCACATTCCACGTGTCATGTCCTAGAGGACACATGATCCAGTGGATAAAAGCCTAGGTTGGATTCAATGACTTAACCCACAGAGTTGTGAGTTCAATACCTGGCTGCTGCAGTGGTGAACAATAACTTGAAGAGTTGAGTAAAAGGGAGATAACTTAGACACCAGAAATAGGCATAGCAAGTGGAACTAGAACAACCTATCCAAGTGGACAAAATAAAGCGTTCAGTTCGAAATTTCAATCACCTGAAGAAGACTGGAGCGTACAACGGCCGAAACACTATATGACAATAAAGATGAGGACACCGGTCCGAACAATGTAAATAATGTAAATAAAATTTACTCCGTTCAAGTCTCATTAAATGTGAGCGTATATACAAATTGAAGATTATGTTGATAAAGACTATATATATATATATATATATATATATATATATATATATATATTACATGAATTAATTAACATTGTATATTTTCTAAACATTTTCCGCGCGGGATATTTTTAATAAAAATAGAAGGCCTCGGGGAAAATAGTTGACTGTGTAAAACTTCCTCCTTACAAATAGATTACGGAGTAAAAATGTAGGAGATTCAACTCAGTAGACGTATCATGGAGAATCATGCCTCTAAAGGTCTGAACAGGTGAAACCAGAGTAGAGCTCATCTGAACAAGTCAAACAAGTGACTCGGAAAAAATCAGCGAGCCTATTTGGAATTCTAGTCGAGTTTAATACGTTCAGTCTTGTGTGAATACATTTGGGAAATGTATGAATCCACATCCCATATTGGACATTCATTGATTTTTGTCGCACGCTTGAGCAAATATTTCGCGTAGATTAATTTTTAAGCAGAAATACATAGATACAAATCCTAGATATTTATACGAATATACCGTAGTTCATTACGATCTCGTTAAGAAAATTATAGAGACCTAGGAGTATTGTAAATACGTCCAGTTGCAATAAACGTAAACTTTTATTATTTGTTAATAGTGAATAGTCTATATAAATGCATAGATGTATATCTCCCCCATTTATATGTATATATATATATATATATATATTTAAATTGGACAAAGTCCGACAATTTATTTAAAGACATTTATGATATGTTTAACGTTCTTTTTATAGATACAAGTATTTATAAAAGAGAGCATTTGCTTAAATACTTGGATCTATAAAAAGAACGTTAAACATATCATAAATATATATATATATTTATATATATATATATATATATATATATATATATATATATATATATATATATATATGTATGTGTGTGTGTGTGTGTATGTATGTATGTATGTATGTATGTATGTATATATACAGGGTGCTAAGTGTAAATTGTCGTCATTTTATATTATTAATTTCGCGTATGCGCGTTGAATGTTTTTGATTTTGTCAACTGCACAGTATAATTGGATCAGTTGGGCACCGTCTGTGAGAAAAAAAACCTGCCATGACGCAATTCACTCCGCCAGAAATTTGGAAACGACATGCTGTACTGCTTGCTATTTGTATCGGAAGCTTCAATACGAACATTTCAGAATGTTTGGCTGTCAATCTGAGGACATTGCAGAGGATTCGGAAAGAGTTGGATGCGTCTAATGGTGATTACGAAGGACGGCAGCTCGGAAAACCCACTCTGATCGTTCTGGTAAGAACTCCCAAATTTGTTGGTGAGCGCCTCAAACTTAACACGGAGATCAACATCAAATGCCTTGAAGATGTAGTGCTGCCTAGTTTCAAGAAGGTGGCTGCTGGGAAAACATATGCCTGGCAACGGGACTCTGTACCATGTCACACAAGAAGGAAAACCCAGTTATGGCTGTCAGACAATTTCTGCGACCACGTCATCCCATACATCTAGCCAACTAACTCCTTAGACTGCAACCCACTTGATTATTATGTGTGAGGCGCAGTTGATTGAGAGACTAACAAAACGCTTGTAACACCAAAGATGAACTGAAGGCAAGGATTATGACAGTATTCACCTACTTAAACAAGGAGACCCTCTAGAAGACTTTTCAGGAGATTGTATTTGTTTCAGAGATCCCGAAGTCGCCTGGGTGTCAATAGCGATTTTATTGAATAAATTTACTTTTTAGTATTTCATGATTTTCTTGTGTAAATTGGCTACATATATCTGTTAAAATGCGATGTCAGCCTAATTTTCATTTTTGCGTAATTTATACGACAATTTATCCATCACACACTGTGTAGGTGCCTAAAAAGTCAGATACAACTGTTGGTAGCTATGGGTTAAATAACAGAGCAAATTGAGCCCTTCAGCCTAATTTTAGTTGATTAGTAAATCGGTGATGACATTTGATGCCAATTCACGTCAAGGAAGATGATAACGCCACTAAGACACAATGGGCTACTACTGGAAGTGAAAGAAAAGGAAAAGACTTTAGAATGAACAGGAAATCCTATAATCGTATATACATCAGAGTTTAAGAGATGTTAGAAGTATAGAGTAGTAATATATAAGTAGAATTTAGGAGAAACCGGAAACCAAATCGCAAGCAGGAAAGAAGAGATAAACAAAGAGGCATGATTTTCAAATAGACAAGACGTGTATGTCGTAGTCATTTTCAGTTTCTTTCCCTCGCATCTAATTTGGCCTCCTTCCGTACGAAGCTATGTTGAAGAAATCACGATAGCAGAGGAAGACAGAAAAGCATCTTTGGACTATTCGATGTGATTTTTTGTCACGCGCTTGCGTAAATATTTTGCGGAAATTAATTTTTATGCAGACACGTTTGGGAATTCTAGGTTGAGAATTATTGTAATGTTACATGCGACCAACATATACATGGAAAATGTCAAATTGCACACGTAATGTTCGCATGTCGGATGCCAACTGAAAAGCGATGTCTCGAAAACTATATCGCACGCTATAGATACAGCATTGTCTTCAGTTATGTGTTCTGCTCGTCTTAAACTTTCTGTCACTTCACGGGGATAATAAAGGGTGTAAGATATTCGCTAACTACCCCACGCCGCCAGATGCAGTACAAGGCCAAGTCTATTGTAGTGTATCCCAGCCCGTAGGCTCGGGCAAAAATTCCGCGGAGACCCCGTAAAAATGGGGTCGGGTAGCTGTCTACCACCCCAGTCGAGATTCTACTCTTCAGCGCAGTCTCACCTGGGTTCCTCTCTGCCCGGATGCAGAGAGTTTAACAAGCACACTTATGATGTCATTTGGAGAGTGATCTAATGGGAGTGATCTAATAATGGGATAACAGCATTTTCGTTTTTATTGAATTAGCTTTTGTGTTACTTATAAGAGAGCTGTTTGCCCGACTCTCCACAAACTCTCGACACTGCGCTAGTCTGGATAGCCACTGATTATGTCATGTTAAAATACCCGTGAAATTTTCATGGTTTTCATATTTAAATTATCTGATGAATCTTAATTCTTAAGTTAATGATTTAATAAGTTGCCGTGTTCACTAAAATATCAAATACAATATTTATAAACAAATAAGACTCAATAAAGTGCTTACATCTTAAAGCAAACCAATAAAACCATAGAATACAAATCAGAAAGGTTGTTTTATTAGTCATCATGATTTAGGTAGATACCGCCAAAATATTGTGCGGACGTAGTAGAAGACGTATCACGTGACTTTTTAGGGCCAATTAGAAAGTAATAAATGATATAATTCTGGAGCCGGTTTTCTTACGAAAAAGTGTATAAAACTCACGAAGTCCGGCCCCAAATGGGATACGCACAATGTTACCAAAGTCCACGTCACTCTAACTGCAGATCTTCACGACCTCATTCACGTCTACACGCAAAAAGCAATAGCGCTAACGAACTACAAATAGACCGCTTCAGACAACTGCACCACAGTTCATAGTAAGAATCAAATTCTATCTATGGTATCCCCTTTACTATAAATCACACACAGACATGATGACTCTTTAACGCAAACACACATATAACAATATTTCATTGTTTCTCACATACGTACACAAATACAATTTATATTCTATTCCAGAACTTAACGAAAGCAAAAGGACATTACTTTCTAATCAATAACCAACTTCTTGTCATATTAATGTTTATTTGTTGATACTACGTTGTCATTTTCTACTGGATTTTATTCTTTCAATGAAAATCGTGGGATTATTCTAAACGGCCAAATTATGGGCATTCCCGCAAACATATTTTGTTATAGTATCGAATCCCGACATTCGAATTTTGACATTCAACGAAAAACCGAGTAGAAGGATTCCTGTAAGCTCATGGCGAGTTCTACGACAATAAAATATTTGCAGAAATTCCCCAATCGCTTCATTAAATATTTGAGCTAAATAGGTTTAACAAAATGTTGCAATAACAGCCATAAATATGAATTCTAGCTTTTATTTAAAGAAATAAAGAGCTATAAATGAAAATATTCCAAATTGACAAATTTTCCATTTTACTGAAACAGACGTTAAACGCTTCTATCAGTTTCTTTCTTACTTTTTCTCAATGAATCCAAGTAGCGTCGCTGGTTTGTCTTTTTCCAACTTTCTACATTATTCATGAGGAACTGCCAGGGGACGTTAAACACTTCTACTTTCCCGAATATCTTTCTTTCATTTTCCCGCTGAGACCCAGTATCACCCCTGATATTTCTTTTCCGTCTTTTCATGCGATCAAAACGGAATAGTCATGACGTATTGACAGGAGACGTCATCACTAAAATCTTCCGTTCTTCTTTATTTATTTCATTTTCTCATCGAAACCAAGTAGCATCGCTAGTATTGATTTCCCCTCTTTCCACATGATCAAAACGGAATAGTTAATTATTTATCAGGTATTGGCAGGGCATAAGGAACGTGAATGCTAATTAAGGAACGTAGCAGAATTAGAATGTTTGAGTTTAACGATAAACAGCACTTTTGTGTCAGATATGGTCAATTTAAGTAAAAAATCTGAGGACCAACTGCAAAGCAATAAGCAATTGGTGAGTTCAAATGCAACTGAAATTTCAAATGAACACACACACACACACACACACACACATATATATATATATATATATATATATATATATATATATATATATATATATATATATTTGAATTGGACAAGGTCCAACAATTTATTTAAAGACATTTTATGATATGTTTAACGTTCTTTTTATGGATACAAGTATTTAAGCAAATGCTCTGTTTTATAATAAACAGTATTAAATAACATTTACCGGCCTGAAAATTTCTCGGACATTCAGGCCGGTAAATGTTATTTAATACTGTTTATTATAAAACAGAGCATTTGCTTAAATACTTGTATCTATAAAAAGAACGTTAAACATATCATAAAATGTTTTTAATATATATATATATATATATATATATATATATATATATATATATATTGCTGATCACAACTCTGTATATGGGAAAGCATTTTGGTAGTTTGATTGGTCTGATAGCACTATAGTAGATATGAACAGATATAGGTATATAAAAAAAGTCTGACAGAATTAGGTATGAACAGAGACAGGTGAAAAAAAATCTGACTGAATTAGATTCTTGCTTGTGAACTTCGTGAGTTTTATACACTTTTTCGTAAGAACATCGGCTCCAGAATTATGTCATTTATTTCTTCCTAATTGACCCTACCTAAAAAGTCACGTGATATGTCTTCTACTACGTCCGCATGATATTTTGGCGGTATCTACCTAAATCATGATGACTAATAAAACAAACTTATTTTTATTGGTTTTCTTTAAGATGTAAGCACTTTATTGAATGTTATTTGTTTATTATTATAGACACACACACACACACACACACACACACATATATATATATATATATATATATATATATATATATATATATATATATAGATAGATAATGACCGTCGGATCTACATCCACATATTTGCTTACATATATATATATATATATATATATATATATATATATACATATATATATACATATATATATATATATATATATATATATATGTGTGTGTGTGTGTGTGTGTGTGTGTGTGTGTGTGTGTGTGTGTGGATGTGTGTGTGGATCGAATGATATAGATCGATAGATAAATAAACAGATATGATTAGACGGGATAGATCGATAGATATGAACAAACAGATTGTGAAAGATAGATAGATAGATAGATAGATAGATATCAAGATAGATAGATAGATAGATAGATAGATAGATACCAAGATAGATAGATAGATAGATAGCGTCATCCTTTACAAATACGTGAATGCATTAGCTGGGTGATTCATTGTTGCCTACCTTGAATATAAACCCATATATTCAATGATTAACCTCCATCAAGCCGGCTATGTTCGCAGGTAGGAAACATTTCAAAATGATAGACAAAAGATAAGAATATTTTCCAGTATAAACATTAGACGCCTGCGTGAATAAAAATTGAATACACCAAACGATCTAACGAAATGAATAAGAAATTTAAAATCTTACCAGTAAGCATAAATCTAATACAAGTAGGCAGATTTATTTATGTTTCATCATAATTAATCCTGGCAAATGCAAAGACGTATGCAGTAGCCTAACTTTTAGAAACACAAATTTATGGCATCGAGAAACAGAGGTTGATTTTTCGACAGAGGTTGTTCACATCAAAATAATGTGCTTCAAAAAAGCATGCACCTACTTTCTTGTCACTTCTCGGTAGATATCTTTAGTAAATATCTCGTTTCTAGTATCTCGGTATTGCTGCAAGGGAAGTGTTTCGGATCTTGTACACATGGGCGAAAACTTTTCTTCTATGTGCCGTGTTCGTTCAGGATGTTGGCAATTATGGCTTTCAACAACTTTCCCTCCTTTCTAGCGCATAGTACGTTCTTTTTTGCTGTCCTTCCCAATCCCCGTTCTGCCAATCACCAGCACAAGCTCTTTAAGAATGCCATGCACTGTTTTCCACTGTTTCTCTTGTAGTCAGTATGCCTTGTAAGTTTCAAATTCTCCAACCCCCTTCTCATTATAGGTCAAATAAATGATAATTTTTTCCCGATTCTAAGCATAAATAACCTTTGTGTTTCTATTTTCCTTCAAACTTCGTCGCACTCACATGTTCAGTCCACAGCATTCTCAGCAACCTTCGGTATAACCACATGTCTGTTGCTTCGAGTCTGTGAGAAATTTGTCCAGCATTTACTCTTATATAAGAAGACCGATATTACATAAAATTCCAGTACTCTGTTTCTAAGGAATAGAAGCTGTGAATGTAACAATAATGTGCCTGAACAGACATCAGAAAGACGCTGTAGTAGCCAAACATCTGATTGCTAGAACAAGCGAGATCTTTTCTCTTGATTGTCAATGGACTTCAGATAATATAAAGCCTTGGGTTATGTTGGCGCCGACGTACGGCGTTTCGTGGTTACGGTACCATCTTCCATAATATAATACATCGTCACGCGGTGTTATATGAGGGAAGATGGCGTTGTTTCTTCACCAGCTGTACGCCATATTGGATTGTGCTACATTCGCTATCTCTCGTTTCTGTCATTTTTTTTGGGGGGGGGGGGAGACGGGTGATTTTTGTCCTTCATTATGGCCCCCATAGCTTACGGCTGTCTCGTGGGTGCTTATGTACATTAGTTCCGTCGGAAATGGGGTTACGTCGCACCGTAGGAACGGGTATCCGACTTAAGTCGAGGATGCCTGGATAAAACATCTATCCATGGGTAGAAGGGAAGAGATCAAATAAAAATAAAGCGAAACAATGACTAAGTATACTGTTTTTTTTTTGTTTCTTTTATTTTAATCATTTCACCCCAAGCAAGGCAATAAAGCTACTAAGAAGCGGGTGGTTACTAGGTGCGAAAGGATATGATAAAAAAAAAGACACTAAGGAACGAGAACAGTAAAAGAACAGAAATTAAGAGGACAGATGATAACTAGTTACGACTGAGCAGTGAATTCGAGCCTCACTGGGTGCTACATACTTTCGGCCTTTTGCCACATCTAGGCAACCCTTAGAAATATCATTAGAGCACTTCGATGTCGCGTAATAAAAACAAGTTTGTCTCGCTATATCAATTACTATGGAGTAGTGAGTTTGATCCTCACCAGGTGGTCCCTATATTCAGCCTTGTACCACATGTAAGCTACCCTTACAAAATCACTATCTGAGCATTTCGACGTGGTGTAATGGTTTGTCTCACTTGATTAATTACGACTGAGTAGTGAGTTCGATCCTCACTGAGTGCCTCATACTTTCGACCTTGTGTCACATCTAAGCTACGGTTTAACGATATCAGCGAATGTTTTTGTGTCTGTTTCATGAGTAAATTCTTATCATGTTCGATGTTGTTTAGGTTGCATTTAAGTTTTTGAAGAACAAACTTAACTGGAAAACAAAAAAAGCCATAAGATAGTTCAACAAATAAGACGCGCCAGCGAATAAACTGTAAATATGCAAATTACTGTTACATCTAGACCATTTCAATGGTAATGTGATGAGACCTTGACACCAATCTACATATAATCATAAATTCCATGTACCAAACAGGAAAGCTTATCAGAACAGTTACTATGAAAATATTTACAGAAAAGACACAGAGATAGAACATGAGCTCACATAAACAGATAAAATATTTTAAAACAATAATATGAAGAAAATATATATGACCTGTGTCATTTCTTCTGCGCGGGTATTGACGATATTACAACTGTTGAAAGTGTAATCATTTGCAGATAAACTATCAGCTGAATTAAAGTGGGAAAAGTGAGTGAAACAGAGATACCAGATCAGGACCAATAATATTGCAGATTCTTCTTTGTATTTCATCTAGAATCTCTAAATACATAGCAGAAGCAACCGAACAGCTTTGGCAGCAATATTATATGCACGAACGAATGGTCGACTTATAGCTTCTAAATGTTTTAAATGTAAATAAAAAATTACTGATCTACTGACTCAAGCAAGCCTACACGTGATATCTCCGGTTTGATTGACTGGTTTTTGTTTTACGCCTTATCAACCCTTTGTAAGTTATATAAAGCCGGAAAAATAATTACAATTGTAAGAATGATTCTTTTGAGCGAGTACATATGGCATTAACAATATTTTTTAAATGATTTTTTTCTAGATACAAGTACTACTATTTGAGCCAGAGCTGGAGGCTGAGATGGATTCATGCCTTTCCCAAATGTATTTGCACATCAGTGAAGGTAACAAACCCAACCAGAATTTTAACTCGGCTCTCAGATTTCTCAGACCGAGCCTATTAATTACAGCACACACATATCGTGGTTACACAAACAGGTGGCAATACCTACTTCTATGCAGAAAGAAAAAATCATATTAAAATTTAATCAAAATATTCAACTATTTTCATTATATCTACGCACTCCTTATTTTCGGGATTTACTAATATTTAGTCAATACAAACATATCCTTGTTATTGAACGAAATAAATCGATTATTGCATGTTTGATCGCAATAGTAAACGCAGGTGGGAACGCAAATATGAATGTACGTCGATTTTTTTTCTAAATTTCATGCATGAACGTTCAAGTTCATAGACTAAAATCATCTTGTGCGATGTATGCTGACGGGGATTGGACGGCTCAAGACGACGTTGAAGTGGGTAATGAAGTTCATCTGGTAAACATGATAGTTCGTTTAAGCAATTACTCACGGGCTGAAGATTCTACCACAAAATTATATCTAGATGTTTCTTCGTCTAATGGTTTTATTTTATTACCAGCCACAGTAAATCGATCGATTCCTGTACAAACTAGTTGGGGGAATCTTTTTTCAGAATGACCCACTTCCTCAAATCTGACCAAACATTAGAACTTTTGTTCTGAGAACATTTCAGAATTAACTAATCTATCTATCTATCTATCTATCTATATATATATATATATATATATATATATATATATATATATATATATATATTTAGAATTGGACATAGTCCGACAATTTATTTAAAGACATTTATATATTATGTTTAAATATTTTATTGTATCTATAATAAGAACGTTAAACATAATATATAAATGTCTTATATATATATATATCTGCGTACATTATCTATGTACCTGGAGCCGTTCATATTTATGTATGAGGGCATTTCATCATTAAATGATCTACTTATCTCGCTGTTTATATCTGTCTATATATATATATATATATATATATATATATATATACATATATATATATATATATATATATATATATATATATATATACATGTTTATATCTATATATATATATGCGCAAGCCAATTTCTCTCTCTCTCTCTCTCTATATATATATATATATATATATATATATATATGTACATACCTATCAATATATCTATCTATGAGTGCATATCTGTGTATGCATGTATCTATACACACACGCACTCACACACATCAATACATATAAATATATATGCATATGTGTGTGTGTGTGTGTGCGTGTCTCTGTGCGTGTGTAACACTAACAAAAAATGTAGTTGCAGGATGTAAGGCAAATATCCAACGCAAGCAAATTGCAGGGAGTAAAATGTATTACATAAAGCGAAATAACAACAATTGGGAGTCCAAAGGAGATTTACATCGGATCAACTGGAATGTAATTTATATAAAGATATGGACCGAATTTACTGCCCTTCCAATATGAAAGACATAGAAACAACATGGATTTTTAAAAAACTTATGGCAACTAAAAATGAAAATGAAAAAACTACTAATGGAATGGGATATAATAAAAAAAAACGGGAATATAATAAAAAGATGAAGAAAAACAGAGGCAGAAATTTCTATCTGTGGATGGAAGAGAAACCGATAAACAAAGAATTCAAGAATTTGAATGAATTAATGAATAAAAATTATATTTGATTGTATCTAAAATAAAATGACACCGAATTATTATCCTACAATAGCAAATGGCACTAATACAGATATCGATAAAACAAACAAGAACAGAGAAAGACTCTTTTCAGATCTCAAGTCAGGAAATGATAAGCTGGAGTAGTTAATGCGATTTACGATACCAACTTATCCTCAGAGATCTCAAGGCATTCTTCGAAACATAGTGTTCTCTTTATTTTAGTCAAACCGATGATGCCAATGAGAAAAGCTTTCTCCGGGGGACCACATCTTTCATAAAAAGAAATATTCTACTTTGTCACATCATCTTTGTCATATATATATATCTATCTATCTATCTATAT
>OZ038488.1:61744753-61762253 GCA_964036315.1 Acanthosepion esculentum
ATTTGTGTGTGCGTATCCGCGGATGTGAGAGAGAGAATTGGGGTGATGGAATATGATGCAATACGTAGGAAAGACAATTATTATAGATAGATAGATGTCTCCATGTCGCTGAAAGTGAAATAGGGTGGAAAAGAAAACCGAAACATATCTAGAGAGGGATGGAAAGAAAATGAGAATACGATATATATATATATATATATATATATATATATATATATATATATATATATATATATATAATATAGAAAAAAACAACTGAAAAGTTGCAAATTAAAAAAAATTGAATATATATATATATATATATTGAAAATGAATATATATATATATATATAAATGAATATATATATATATATATATTGAAAATTTAATATATATAATTATATATTGAAATATATATATATATATATATTGAAAAATATATATATATATATATATTGAAAAATGAATATATATATATAAATGAATATATATATATTGAAAATTGAATATATATATATATATATGTATATTTGTGTATTTAGGCAGCAATCCTTCTTTCATGCACATTTCATTAAAAACGACTGACAAGGTGCTTTTATTTAGTTTTTTATATAATTTCTCGTGCGATCTAATAAAGTTTTTTTCTTTTCAGAGGATAAATTATATAAAAACTGTAAGAATGTTCTTTTTATCCGAGCGCTTTCGGCTATACATTTAGCTATTTTCAAGGATTATATTTCTTTATTAGATCGCACGAGAAATTATATAAAAAACTAAATAAAAGCACCTTGTCAGTAGTTTTTAATGAAATGTGCATATATATATATATATATATATATATATATATATATATATATACATATGTAGAGAGAGAGAGAGAGACAAATAGACTGATATGAACAGACTAATATATATATATATATATATATATGAACAGACTGATATATATATACGTGTGTATATATATATATATATATATATATAGAAAGAGAGAGAAACAAGAGAGAGAGCAAGCTGTGAGTGAAGTGTAATAATGACGTAAGAGCACTCGTTAGACAGATTAAAAAACGAAAATTCGGCAAATAATCGCGTGTGTGTCTCTTATGTTGGCGTATGTGCGTTTGTGTTTGTGTGTGTGTTTTGCTTATGTATGAGCGTGGATGCGCGTATTTGTAATTTAATGAATTATAGTCTTAACATAGTTAAATTTTAAAGACGAACTTAATTATCATTGACCCTATCTAAACACACAAGCGCCCTTTACAAAGTACGCTTCGCAAATATTGCACAACTAAATAATAAGTATTCATAATATTTTCCTAAAAAACAAGATTAGAGATAACGACTTTCAGATGCCTTGCCAAACGAATTACAGTTTCGTCGAGCAGAAAATAAATAAACACATAAAACACAAATTGAGGAGAGTATTTTTTTAATTTTTTTAATCGGATTTACTCCAAGAAAGGTAGTAAAGCCACTAAGACACAAGGGGTTACTGGGTGTGAAAGAATTCGAATACAGAAATAATACTAAAGAGAGAAAACAAAAGAAGGGTAATCAAGAAGTCAAGAGATAGCGATTGACACTGTATTTAAATTTTTGAAGATCAAAATTAACTGGAAATCATGTAACCGGAAGAGAGGTCTATAAGTGATAAGTGCAAGAAAAGAAACTGTTAGCATAGAACTTACAGCTCCATCTAGCTAATTCAACGGTAAATTGACGAGACTTTGTTGCGAGTCTAGTACTGCGCTGAAATTAATAAATTCTAGGTTCCAGAACGAAGAGCTCATACTAAAAATTACAATAATTCTTTTTTTTTTTTAAGCTTATCACCCCAAGAAAGGCTGGAAGCCACTAGCACGCAAGGGGTTACAGAAGGTTTGGAGGAAGAGCAGATAGGAGTGGTAAAGGAGAGGATGTGGAGAAAGATAGTGGATCGATCAAGGCAAGGGGGTTACAGAAGATTTGGAGCGAGAGCAGATAGGAATGAAAGGAGAAAAGATGTGGAGAAGGGAAGTGGATAGATCAAGGCAACTGGAGATGTCGATTGACGTTACACTTAAATAGTTGGAGATTATATTTGTCAGGGAAACAGGAATAAGGAAGGGAGTTCCACAGGCGAGATGTGCGAGACATGAAGCTATTGGAGTAGAAGAGACGTCTACATCTAACAGTTTCAACGGTGAAGTGGTGGAAACGGGATGCCAACCTTGTAGGACGTTTAAATTCATGAGGCCTGGGAATCAGCGAATGCAGCTCCTCGGAGCAATTACCGTGAAAGTATTTGTAAAAAAGACAGAGCGAGGCAACGCCGCGTCTGTGAGAGAGCGACTGTAGACGAGATGACAGATCAGGGCCAATTACATTGCATATCCGTCTCTGGATCTTATCAAGAACCTGAGGCAAACAGCAGGGGCTACAGACCATATATGGCAGCAATACTCCATGCAAGGGCGAATGGTCGATTTATAGATTTGGAGGATCGATTCCGGGGAGAAAAATTTCCTGGCTCGGCACAGGGAACCAACTTTCCTTGCGGTGGATGATGCAACTGACTCGATGTATTTGTTCCATCTCAGATCAGCGGACAGCGTGAGACCAAGCAGCCGCAGAGAGGAGCTCTCGAGAAGTTGGTCTTCAGACATTCTAATGGGATGCAGGGATGGATCCTTGAAAGCACAGCGAAGCAACTTTATGGTCGCAGGGAAATGACTGAGGCCCAAACGGCAGGTCAAAACCCAATAATACTGCTGATTCTACTTTGGATTTTATCAAGAATCTCTAAATATACAGCAAGAGCACCGGGCCATATATAGCAGCAATATTCTAAGCATGGGCGAATGGTAGAATTATAGATGTGTAAAATATATTCTGGAGAGAAAAATTGTCTCGCATGACACACTGAACCAACTTTCTCATCCTAGAAATGGATCGAATATAGTTTTTCCAATACATGTCAACCCAAGATGGCGCAATAACTCAGTCTCTAGGAGGTTAGCATCAGTCCTGCTGGGGAAACACAGAAAGGGGCCTCTTTGCCTTATCGGATAAATATGGTAGTTTGTTTAATAAAATAAATCTCGTGAATGTTAGAACATCGTCTCTTAAAGTCTGTTCATAAAGTGAAGTCATTATTTTTAATCGTTATGTGTGCGTTAGCAAGCAATCTAAAGACAAGGCGAATGACACATCTAGTAGGAGCAAAGTGAAATTAAATGCAAAAATTTAAATGTTTAGGAAATGTTTTAAAAATGTATAGAAAATGTGACACCAAAATCCGAGGGCGTATTTGAGATATCTAAACATGCCTTTGAAAAGTTAAGCAAGCCAAGAAGAAACAGGAAACTTTCATTGGAAACAAATGAAATTGTGCTGAACTTTTATGCAATATAAGTACACCTATTTACCAGTGGCCGAGTGATTAGAATGTTCACTTTCTGACCATGAGACGCGGGTTCGAATCTCACCTTGGTCGATTTGTCAGGAAAGTAACTTTTTGATGTTATTGATCTGGAGATGTGTGACACCTTTGGAAATTGCCTGAAAACCCTACCACGGTTTGACCCAAACCTTGAGAGTGAAATTGGGTAGACGAAGTAGCAAATCCTTGTGACCGAGGGTTTGAGTGTACAGGTCTTGTTCCGACTGTTGATCGTGCTAGATAACGCACTCTCTCCCAGAAACTGTAACTCAGGTCAGTTTGGCATAGTTGGGCTTTGTGGGTGTTGAACAAACACAAATCTGCCAGAGCAGTCGTCTGCAATGGGGGATTATCTAGCCGCCCTAGTAGACTGGCATCCGCGGATATGGGTGGCTGCACAATTTAGATTTTTATATACCAGTGAATACTGTACTTTCGACCTTCTACTACAAATCGCTGTCTCCACACTGATGTGGCAGCAGAAACGTGGTTCTACAGAAGGATGCTGAGATTACCATGGACGGAACACCTGATCAACGGCGTAGCTTTAGAAAAAATAGAAACAAATAAGACAATTATACTTAAGATCAGCGGAAATTTATACGGCACATAATAAGGAAAGACTGCTTAGAAATCTTTACACTCACAAGTCATACGGAAGGCAAGAGAAAAAAACGCATAACCTGCTTAACGAGCTTGTGTAAATGGTTGGTAGAACAAGCATTAGGAGATGTAGGAAAAATAAACTTTACTAAGTGCTACAAAAGGAACTTGTGGGGAGCCATGATCGCCTACGTCTTGAAGGGAATTGACACATAGATGATTGATCCTTGCATTTAGAGACTGGGTAAGAACAAAGCAGTTTCTTTGACCCCCTTTGAAGTGACAACATTCATAAGACATTTTCAGAATCATACTCACACAGACACGTGTATATGTCTGTGTGCGTGCATGTATGTGTTTCATGCATTTATATACATGCACGTTAAATGTTATTACGGAGACAAACAGTTGCACAAAGCCATTTGCATTTCTGAAATTTCATGTATATTCTTTTACCTATCGGATAAATACACAATGTCAATTTCAGCTCATAATACCTGTTTTTGTTATAATACAAGTAATTTAAATTATTTTATATACGAACTGCTGTTCTTATCTTTGTTGCTATTATCACAAGGTTTCGGCTGTTGTGCCCTTCGGTCTTCATCTGTCAAATGATTCTCGTAAATGACCTTACAGTCATTAATTTCAAGCCAGCATAATACCAAAGAGTGCACCGCATTCATTTTACAGACAGCCAAAGTTCAACGGAAAAGTTACATTCAACTCAACAGAGTTTTTGCACGTAAATGAATGTAACTAACTCGACTGGAATTCGAACTTGGCTCTCCGATACCTCGATCCGAGCCACTATCCACCGTGTCTACATATAATGGAAAATAATGTTTAAGCACAAATCACGGGAAAAAAAAAGTTACATTCAACTCAACAGAGTTTTTGCACGTAAATGAATGTAACTAACTCGACTGGAATTCGAACTTGGCTCTCCGATACCTCGATCCGAGCCACTATCCACCGTGTCTACATATAATGGAAAATAATGTTTAAGCACAAATCACGGGGAAAAAAAACTTCAACATCAAACTCCGTTAACAAAGCCTAACATATGCATAGATGCATACATATATGCATACAATACTAATGAACGCACACGCATAATACAAGCTTAAGAAACACACACACTCACACACACACTCACACACACCCAAACACACACACACATATATATATATATATAAGCCTAGGAAACACACAAGCCTATAAAGCCTAAAGAAAACACACACACATAGATTCCTCAGAAAGATGCACATACATATATACATACATGCATACATACATATATACATACTATACTGAGAAACACACGCACTTATATACAAGCCTCAGAAACACACACGCACACATACGTCTAGAAGCCTCAGAAACTCATATATGCATATACAAGTCTCAGTACCACATACACATACATACAAATCTCCGTATCATATACACACATACATAAAAGCTTCAGACACACACACACGCAATATGAACCTTGGAAACACACGCAAATGTAAACAAGCTTCAGAAACACATATCTATATACACGTGTATAGTGCATGTTTTCGTTTTAACAGTTTTCTTTTCAGTTTTTTACTCAAAAAATAGGGGCGCACTATACACAGGTAATTTTTGTTGATCGGTTAAGAGGTAAATTTTGTTAACCGGTTGACAGGTGAATATTGTTGACCGGTTGAACTGTATACAGCTATTTTTTCTACTGGAGGGCTTAAATCCAAGCCAAAGAATTCAGTGATCACACTATACATGAAACTGGTTTATACATTAGCATATACGATATACACGCCTCAATAATGCAAAAACGCATATACATACACGAGTCAGACACATCCACGTACGAACATACATATCTTAGAACGTCTCATACACACAATAAACAAATGCATCAAAAGAGTATCCGAACATCGCTTTTCCCAGATTTCTATAAAGGATCATTGTGAACTCGTCACGATGTATTATATAGATGTAGAAGCATTGTAAACATGTCCTGGTAAGTAAAGCGTAATAGGTTCACATTTGCTTCAGGCTAAAAGAGGTGGATTCTAGGCAAAGTGAATACAACATTTATAACTACATACAAGGCGCGCACGCGCAAACACACACAAAAAGGCGCTTTGGATCTGACAACAGTTTCTCCTGTAAAGGGCAGTGCAGGTTCGAGTCCTGCTGAAGAGCGAATCTTTTTCTCTAATGAGATTTTCTTGAATATTCAGAACGGTAAACGGAAATAAATAAACTACAAATAAACGGAGTGTCTACTCAAATATGAATACCCAGCAAA
Organism: Acanthosepion esculentum; assembly: GCA_964036315.1. Classification (NCBI taxonomy): domain Eukaryota; kingdom Metazoa; phylum Mollusca; class Cephalopoda; order Sepiida; family Sepiidae; genus Acanthosepion; species Acanthosepion esculentum. Next base: position 61,751,062 of record OZ038488.1, read on the forward strand.
ATTAAAGTTTAAAGTGATAAAAAAACAAAGAAACATGTCGCGTTAATAAATAATAATCTATTACTTCTGTAAAAAATGCTTAGTCTACGTTTCGGTTTTCTGAACAGTTATGAACGTTTGAGAATATAAAATAGAACGATGTCCTTCAAAAGCAGTATTCAAACTTGCTTGATCGACGTTGCTCTTCGTGACAGAGTCGGTTAAAAGGACGTCGGATCTAACGACGGTTTGTCCTTCAAAGGGGGACGCGAGTTCGAATCTTGCCAGAGCGGGGTAGCATCTTTTACCTTAATAAGATTTCTTGAATATTCATGCCGTTAGACGAAAAGAAATATAGTTTTAAATATCTGTTAAAGAATAACGTCTAAAGGGATAAAAAAAATATATCCGATTAATAAATAAAAATCCATTCCTTCTTTAAAAATTGGACACACGTATGTAGAGAGAGAATGTGTTAATTTCAAAACAATAGTGAAGATAACAAAAGCATTGGTCGAAACATTAAAGATAATGATTGACTTTCAAGAAGACAATCTTAATATGTTTTAATATATTTAAAATATTCGGAATATCAAAGAAAGGGAAAGAAGGGGTGAGATGAATAAAAATGCAGAATAAGTGCTCTTATATTTTATCTGTTACGCAAAATCATTGATAAATTAAGACAAGGATCTATCTGAATTACTCGGGTGGCTGCCAAGGATTTTTGTAATACGACTGGATGATGACTATCACTCTTCATACTGAGGGTACCGGATTGTCAGTTTTTGGTTCCGGCATCCCGACTGGTAGTAAGGAAACCGAACACTTGGGTAGTGTCTAGAGGGGCTGCTCTGATCAACAGTCGTATAATATAGTGCAGTGGAAATGAGCCCTTGCAAACACTTCCGATGGGCAACCCTGACGGCAAACTATGCCGCGGTTTGTGCCAATTCCAAGCCTGTACATATTACATTAGACGACCGGCAGCTATTATTATTCTTGGGACTTTACACCATTAAAAATTAGATCTATTTGAGAAAAAATATTAGAATAATCCAGATCTTATACTGGGAGAAAATCGCCTGATTACGGATAGAAAATGAATTGAGTAGCTATACAAAACAGAAAGGGGCGTGAGGCAAAGAAATATCTTCAGGTTTACTCAACCTTTACAGGAAAGCTATCTTAATGGAAACTGGAATTCCTACAAGGATTTATTATCGATCGGCGTAATCTTAACAATATAAGATACACAGAGATCTGGGCTGTAGCTGAACAGTCCTCACCTGCCTATCTTGGTAGAATTCGAAAGCGTCTATGCAGACTCGTGGGTAATTAATTATTTTCTACCATAGAACCCCTTCCCCATAGAAGAAAGGTTGCGAGATACTCAATCGCTATTTCAATGGCATGTGTATTGACGATTTTCATTCCTTAGTCCCACCGCCCTAACTTTTACACCCGAAATCCACCATGCCACGTATACAAAAATGAATCATCCACATTACCTCCGTATTCCATTAATAAAGAGCAAATCAGCCAAATTCATCCCAGGAACTGCTGATTCGTGGAACAGACTGTCAACAGGATGTTTCCCCAATATGTAGCTCTTCAAGACACGGGCTAACCGGTATCTTTCCTGTATAACATCATAAACTTTACTTCCTCCCTTTTTTACATTCATACAACACTATACAGTAAGAGTCTACTATGAATGGCTCTTTGGGTGAACAGTATTAAAAATAATGACACTTCTGTTGGCTGACTTGGAAAGAAAACTACAGCAGGTCCTAGACAGGGTGAGAGAAAAAACGAGAAAAAAGGACTGGCCAGCAACTGCAAAAAAACTGAAAGTATTATCATCAGCACAATGAAAAAACGCCATAGGTGTGTTGCAAATTGGATATGTCACCATCCATCTGGTGCAGAATTGTTTTAACTGAGGATGGAAAATACTACACAGAAATCCAAACACACATTGTTTCTAAAAAACGGAAACAAATTCAGTGTTGTAACCTAGAAAAGGTTGCTGAATGACGAATAACCAAAACGGAATTTGGAAATGAAATGGTAATCTTTATAACATCAACAAAATTCAATACTCGCCAGCGGCGTGAAGTAGGTAAACTACTGCTAGTGTTGGACTACTTATACAGCATATTATCCCCACTTACAATAGCGTCAAACGTATTCATGAGGATTGGGACATACCCATAGTGTTCATAGGTGAGGTATATAACAGAAACAACGTAAAATGTTTGAGATTACTATGTGATATCCATCCGCTTATGCTGTACTGAATACTATACAATCTCTGCACTTATGAGGACAATATTACAGGCAGTATAAATGTGGTTCTACAGAAGTATATTGAGAATGCAATGGACGGAGCGAGGAGCAACAGAAGGAACATTTATATTCAAAATCTGGAAAAGACAGCTGAAATTCAATGGATACATAAAGAGAAAGGAGGGTTTGGAAAACGTAACTCTCACTGGAAATAGTGAAGGCAAGAGATATAGGGAAAACTCTCGGCCACCTACCTGCTGATCTTGTGCGAATGGATAGCGAAACGGTGTTGTGCAGGAGAAAAACTGCTAAAGGCCGCAAGGTGTCGTAAGTTCTGAAGAGCCATCATCGCCTATGCCCTGATGGGACTCGGCAAATAGAAAAAGAGGGACGGCAATGCTAAGATTAACCGTTTCCAGGTATTTACTTGACACCCCACCACCACTGAGTCAGGTTGTGACACAAGGTCGGTTTTTAACGTGGGGGACCCGAGTGTTTTCACCCGGGCCGCTGGTCTTGGCTGGTCATAGCTAGTCCAAGCTGGTCAGAGCTAGTCTTGGCTTGCCATAGCTGGTCCAGGCCGGAGCCGGTCCAAGCTAGTCGTAGCCATGATACCACCAGTGCAGGGACGAATCCCTACACCAGGCAAGTATCGAGTGAAGCTCTCAGCCAGAAGGCCGACCAAGCGAGCGATCTGCGAACAGATACTACACGGGATTTACTTGACCTCCCACAGGGCCAGGTTGTGACACAAGGTCGGAGTTTAACGTGGGAAGGGAGGGGGAATGGACCCGAGTTTTCACCCGGGCCGCAGTGCTTTGGCTTTAGCTAGTCATAGCTGGTCTTGGCTGGTCATCGCTTGTCCAAGCTGGTCATAGCTAGTCAGACGTAGCCACGATACTACCAGCGCAGGGACCAATCCCTGCCGCCGGCCTGTATCGGAGAAGGAATCCCGGCCCCATAGGCGATCATTCAGTGTGCAATCTGCGAACAGATACTACACTTTGATCCAGGCCACTCGGCCGAGCAACTCCAAGATTAACCGTTTCCATGCAGGAAACATTCGACATTCATTAACTGAAACAATTAGCGTTAATGGTATTCAAGAAAATAGTTTTCTCAGATCGCTTGGGTATTTCAACCTGGTGTCATGTCCAGCAAGCTTGTCTCGCTAGATCAATTACGACTGAATAGTGAGTTAAATCCTCACTGGGTTGTACTCATACGGTCGGCCTTGTGCCATATCTAAGTTACGCTTAGAAAATAACCATTCGATGACATTGTTCTTTGCAATATTAAATGAGTTTCCTAACTAACAGTGTTGAAATTCAAAATGCTTATATCATTATTTCCTTTTCCAACTGCATGCTCTAACCCTTTCAGTTGTTCCTACTTTTACAAGTCTTCAACTAACATGACTTTTGTTATCTGATAAAGTTCTTTATTTGTGATTAAGTAGCGTAGGTAGATTTGGGCAGGTCGATTTTGGAACCGTCGTATTTTACTCACTCTGAAAGTTGGGGTTCGACATGCTACATAATGACACTAAATATTTCTTTTCCAAACCATTACGGTTTTTTGAGGGAACTAGTTTAAAGTTTAAGTTTAGGTTCGAAATCGTTGCATTGGAATTTCATTCCGGTGATCAATGTAAGCCTTACAAAATTTATCATTTCCCAAATTGTATATGGACAAGATGCTTGGCAAAAGCAAATTATTACTAAATCAGTCAGTTATATTCCAGGCGTGATACACGCTTAGGCGATCATGTATTTTTAGATACTTGACTGACGAGGCAGATTTTTTTCCCGCAGTAGGTTACCATTTCTTTCTGCGATAGACCAGTTGCCATCCAAGGCTATAGAACCCGGTCTGTCCTGCTATTTACCCATAGAAGAAGAGGATTCATACCTTTCCCAAGGGTATAAGCACGACCGGAATTCGAACTCCAGTTTCTCAATCCGAGCCGCTATCAATTACTCCACCTTGCCTCCTTACTGTATGTCATAAAATAAGACCTATATTTACTTCAATGGAAAGTTATACTGAACAATATAGCTATATTATGATGTAATATGTTATACATAGAGGTAGATTTAGAGTAATTTTCAATAAACAATGCAAATTTTTTTTAAATTAATAATTTGTGCCCTAGATGTACTAAGGGGTTAAATACACTTTTATCTATTTTATTTCGCTTTTTATTAATTATGATCTAACATAATTTATTGACTAGACATTTTTGTAATCTTTTACATTTTTTTTTTTACTAATCGAATAGAGTAAAAACTGCTTATTTTGCTTATGCTGATTCCTATTTAGAACTTCGGTTTTAATATATTTTCCCTTCAATGTACTTAATACAAAAATATTAACCGTAATTGGATTTATTCATGAAATAGTAAACTTTTGAAGTCAGTTTGTAACCAAAAACCTTCTAAAATTAGGAATTTCTGTATATTTTTCGGATGATCTCTAAAACGAAAATGCTCAAAAATTGGTAAAATCTATGAAGCTATGTTTCGGTGTCAGTACTTAGGACATTCCAGTCAACTCCATTACATTCACTTACGTGCTAATACACCAGGGAAAGGTATAAATCCTCTTCTTCTGTCCCCTCCCCCCCCCCCAGCTATGGTCAAATAGTAGGACAGACTGAGTTCTATAGCTTTGGATGGCAACTGGTCTACCGCAGAATGAAATGGCAACCTACTGCGGGAAAAAATTAGCCTCGTCAGTTATGTATCGAAAGATAAATGATCGCCTAAGCCTGTATCCCGCATGGTACATAATTGACTGACTGACTTAGGACATCAAATTCCATCTTGTGCATCGAGGTGATTGTTGATTCTATAAAAAGTGAAAAAATCCACCTGCTCTAATGATAAAAGGCGATGAAGATTTCTTGTACAGATATTTATTCATCATAATCGTCATTGATATTTTCAGTGCATCTTAGTCTGAGTAAATTAACTCCCTCCACACACACATTTTTTTTAACAAAACGGCAACTTGTGATCACGACGTTTTCGATGGCGTTCCAGTACATTGAATGTGTTGTTTAATATAACACCAGGCTACTTCGGCTTATCAAGTCTTCTTACTAAACTGGTGTTGAAACCTCAGAACAAAAAAAAAACGAAGAGAAAATTGGTGAAAGCTACCGATACAGTAATGGTATTATTAACCGTTTCCTTATAAGGAAACATCCGGCATTCATCGAGCGAGAAATCAGTGCTACTAATGAAATTTATAAAATCTTTCTAGTAAATTATTTTTTCCAGGAAAACAGGTGTTTCAAGTGCAGTAGGTGTTATTGTTCTCTCGATTAATTGATAGGGACTTCCTTTCTTGACTTTTGTTTGAGGTAGCGTGTAATATTAATATTATAATTAAGTCCTTATTCTCTCTTCGAGTATGTTGCCCATTTAATTTGCTGCTGTTGTTGAAAGTCCTCAAATGATGTACCTTCTGTTATCTGGTACATATCTCTATGATTCTGCAGCGCCAGTCCACGATGTTCTAAGAAAGATGGTTCTCAATGTGGCCTACACGCTTCACTTCCTCAAAACCATTTTTTATGATCGATCTTAGAAACCGGTTATATATATGCCGAGCCAGGACATTTTTCTCCCCGGGATCGATCCTCCAAATCTATAAATCAACCATTCGCCCTTGCATGGAGTATTGCTGCCATATATGGTCTGGAGCCCCTGCTGTTTGCCTCAGGGTTCTTGATAAGATCCAGAGACGGATATGCAATGTAATTGGCCCTGATCTGTCATCTCGTCTGCAGTCACTCTCTCACAGACGCGACGTTGCCTCGCTCTGTCTTTTTTACACATACTTTCACGGTAATTGCTCCGAGGAGCTGCTTTCGCTGGTCCTAGGTCTCATGAATTTAAACGTCCGGCGAGGCTGGCGTCCCGTTCCCACCCCTTCACCGTTGAAACTGTTAGATGTAGACGTCTCTTCTACTCCAATAGCTTCATGTCTCGCACATCTCGTCTGTGGAACTCCCTTCCCTATTCCTGTTTCCCTGACAAATATAATTTCCAACTATTTAAGTGTAACGTCAATCGACATCTCCAGTTGCCTTGATCTATCCACTTCCCTTCACCACATCCTTTCATCTTTCATTCCTATCTGCTCTCGCTCCAAATCTTCTGTAACCCCTTTGCCTTGATCGATCCACTATCTTTCTCCACATCCTCTCCTTTACCACTCCTATCTGCTCTTCCTCCAAACCTTCTGTAACCACTTGCGTGCTAGTGGCTTCCAGCCTTTCTTGGGGTGATAAGCTTAAAAAAATATATATATATATACAAAAGACAGTTTAGATATTTCTGATGTAGTTCGGCGCCAAGCAAGGTATCCATATAAGAGTCTCGAGCCGACGAGACATTATGCTTAATGCAAATCACGCCCTGTCCAGATATTGCAGATTTACTTGAAATTAAATTTCTGGCCGCGGGAAGTTCCAACTAATTTCGTTTGAAACGGGAAATGCTAGAGAAGACACAGTATGGAACAGTCTTCTCGAAATAACGCATGACAGACTGAAATAGTCTGCATGATGCCAGCAGAAGAGGCTAATACTTTACGTCACATATCCAGGGGTGATAGATTCATGCCTTTCGTAAAGGTGGGAGAGAAAACCAATACGCAAAAGCAATTTCAGCCGCTGTCTGATCTATGTTCTATGTCTCTGATGTTGTTATGCGCATCTCCGTCTTCCGTATCTGTGAGAAATTGAAATACCGTAAATTGCGGCGTACACGTCGACCTAGCGTACAAGTCGACCTCAGGGTTTTAGCTTACAATTCTGATTTAGACCTATATCTACCGTATAGGTTGACCCCTCAAACATACGGTAGGCTACATGGCCCAAAATTTAAGGCAACCACTAAATGAAGTGAGGCTACAATATACGATAACCTGTGCCAAAACTACGAAAGGTCACACCACTTACCTGTATATTGAGACATAATCACAATTATATTTCTATATGTGTTGTATCGCAAAGAAACCAGAACACACACCGCTAGGTAATGTACATTGTATTTTTATAACTTAGAGAAAATTTAAAATTCATCAGGTCTACTGAGAAACACATTAAAGTCAATATCAATTCCTATAAAATATTAATACCGTAGATTACATATCAAGCCAGGTATGTTTTATCGTACTGCTACGTATCGTATGTTATTGTAAAAAAATAATATCAGTCATCCGCCATTTGCATCGGTGATGTAAACAAACAACCAGTGGCTGTATTTGTGTTACTATTTTATTATTTTATATTAATTTCTGTGTCAATCCGCCAAAAATGTTCACCAAAGACAATTTTTAATGGGATATATTTGTGGCAGCCTGCTGGGAGTAGGTAAGTAATTGTGAGGTACGCTCTCCCACTTGTTTACAACTCAGTGGTAAAGGTTTTCATTTTATACCTGCCATATAAGTCAATGACTTGTTTTGGAAATATATCTTATACTCGACATTACGGTAGTCATAAATTTGTTCTTGCGTCAAGGCAACCAGCGTTACCTATGTCGCGTCGATCCTATTACCCGTTTCTAGTGTTTTGTTTCTTTCATTCTAATGTAGCAATTTCGCGCGTTAACTTTCACGAAATTTTGAATAGCACCATATATTTTTTACCAACAAATTAAAATGAAAAAAAAAAATACGCTAAGGAAATCTTCTCCCCAAACAAGAAGCTGGCCAAATAAAGAAATTATTGCTAGGCACGAGTAGACACATACTCTCTTAGAAATACATCAATATTACGAGACAAAGTAAACTGAAAGATGAATTCAAAAAAGAAGAAGAAAAGAGAAATAAAGACGAAATGCTATAACGCCGGCTTCTACTTGGAGAAGCGTGCTGCTTTCGACGTGCTGTTTTGTGGCATACGCGCCGAGGTATTTGTAGTGAGACACGTTAGCTAGTCGTTGGTAGAACAGTGTGGATTCGACTAACAGCGAACACAGACTGAATCCGTGACTTCTGCTTCGTGTGGAAGAGAAGGATGAAGGCTAATATAAAATGTATCTACTTATATAAAGCAGTACATAAATAAATAAATATATATATATATATATATGTTATGTGTGTGTGTGTTTGTGTATATATATATATATATATATATATATATATATATATATATATATATATATATATATATATATCGGCAAATGTCTGCAGTCAGATGGCGAATAAAACGTTAATTTTACACAAGAAATAATTAATTTCCAGCATTAATATATATATATGTGTGTGTGTGTGTGTGTGTGTGTGTGCGTAAATAAGTTATGTAATCGTGTGCGCGCGTGCATACACATACGCACACACACATACCCAAACAAATATACATACATACACACGCACGCGCGCGCTTACGTGCACGCGCGCGCGCACGCACACATACACACACACACAAACACACACACACAAACACACACACATATATATAAGTCTGTCAATTCCCACAAAATAATTATTACATAATTAATCATATTATAAATAGAAAAATCACATCAGCTAATAATTTCATCAGTTTACGGGATTATCGCCTACGAATTCACACACACACACACACACACACACACACACACACACACACACACACACATACATATATATATATATATATATATATATATATATATATTACAAAAAAGTAATATATTTATTCTATTTATTAACCCGACAGATTTTATAACTTTAAACGTACGTCATTTTAGTGGATATATATGACTGCATAGAGTGAGTGCTGGTGCTGATAAAACAGTGCTCCATTTGAAATAATAGAGCTAAGATTTATATTACTAATAAATAGACATTTGTCCCTCAGCTCTTGATGAAGCTCTGATTTTCATATATATATATATATATATATATATATATATATATATATATATATATATATATATATATACATATATATATATGTATATATATATATATATATATATATATATATATATATATATATATATATATATATATATATATATATGAGAGTAAAAGTGTAAGTAGTCGTTTTTGCATGTGGGTTTACGATATACTGTGAATTCTAGTTTGTTATTATTTCTGGTGAGTAGTATGTCTAGAAAAGGTAGAGAATTATTCGATTCAAGTTCGTGGGTAAATTTTATAGTAGGTTCTACTCTAGAAACATGATCTAAACAAAATCACCGATAGATTGAATAGAGTAGAACCTACTATAAAATTTACCCACGAACTTGAATCGAATAATTCTCTACCTTTTCTAGACATACTACTCACCAGAAATAATAACAAACTAGAATTCACAGTATATCGTAAACCCACATGCAAATATATATATATATATATATAATGAATAACCTGTTAAAATATGTGAAACATACGTACACAAATTTATAAATAACCAAAAAGAAATGGTCAAAAAAAGAACGATAATAAAATAAGATCGTCTTATCGAGAGAAAGCGAAAAGAGAGAAAAACATGAGAAAATGACCAAAGGGTTTCGATCCTCACACTTCACAGCCTCACGAGGACAAACGTGTATAAATGTAGAAAATAGTAGAAGACAAACAGAAGCAAATTTTATCTATCTACCGATCTATCTCTGTATTTATTTCTGTGTGTGTCTCTCTCTCTCCCTCTCCCTCTATCTATCTATCTATATATATATATATATATATATATATATATATATATATATATATATATATATATATATATATATATATATATGTGTGTGTGTTTGTGTGTGCGTGTGCGTGTATGTGTGTGTACTAAGATCAACCAGAGAATAAGCAGGAAAGGAATAAAATCACTCTAAATTACACTGAGGCCAAACAACCCCTCTCTCTGCTAACGGAGATAAGTCTGCCTAGTCGAAATGTATATTACTACTAAAATGTTTAAGTGATAATCATAGTGCCCCTTGCTGATTATAGTAAAGGCAACCCTGGCAAATGACATTGCCCAAATCAGACAATTAATTAGGTGCTCAGGAATCGCGGAACAAAACGTGTTCATAGGTCCAGGTTATTCAAATGTTCACAACTGCCTCTATTTATATATACTGTTCCCCAAATACTGGGCCTAAAAGCCAGCCAAGTTACGAGGACACTAAATGAGGCTGTTGTATGTAGATAACGTTTGATGCTAGACTTAAAGAAATTAAGACTTCTGTGTACAGGGAAGTATATTTTTCGCGGGGTGTATTTCACACAGTTGCGGTTCTTAAGAAGAAGCTGTTCGCATTTATGGCTTATATATATATATATATATATATATATATATATATATATATATATATATATATATATATATATATATATATATATATATATATATATATATATATATATCGAGAGTGAGAGGGAGAGACAAAGTTACGACACAAAAAAGGGTTATCAACATTGCATATCCAAATATTTCATATATTCGGTTGATATTGTTTGGCAGCATATCAGTCTCTATGGTTTATTTAATGCCGGAATATAAATATTTGGGACGCAATTCTTTTTTTTTTTACAGAATAATGGTGTTAGTGACACAAGTTTTACTAATCAACCCATAGCTGGGGGAGAAGAGATGGATTCATACCTTTCCCAAGGGTATCTGCGCGAAAGCGAATATAACGTACACGACTGGAATTCGAACTCGGCTCGCCGATTACCAATTCCGAACCACTATTCATCATACTACACACGAATCCAATCTTGCAGCACCTGGTATTCCCAAGCTGTTACCCATATAGGTATTGACCAGGCTCGACATTGCTTAACTTCGGTGATCTTACGTGAACCGGTGTCTCAGCGATCCACATATATTTATATACAGACAAAACAATTAAATGCCAAATATTTTACAAATCCTGTTCTCTTCCTTGGACGCGCTGTATGTTCCATCATTCATT
>OZ038488.1:61767253-61782253 GCA_964036315.1 Acanthosepion esculentum
TATATATATATATATATATATATATATATATATATATATATTAGATGTCACCGGTTGCGTTGGATATTGATTATGACAATTTTCTCCAGCGTTTCTGTTCAGTGTTGATGTTTATTCTGAACCAGTATGTTTGCTAATTTTAAAGACAATCATGCCCCTTCGATACTGAATAACTCGCGCAACGGTCTTTCTAATTACATTTTCCTGCTTTTATTTTTGCATCTCCCTAAATTCCGTTTCCAAAAAACGTGCACGTGCACACTTGTTTTAGGACACCTTCTGTAAAACGACGTTTGGGTATCTAAACTCAAAACTCATTGGTTTGTGCCGTGAGAAAGTTCGTCTTTGTGTGCTATACTATCATGTCCTTATGCCAGACTTTGTATAGCAGGTTTAGAACGTGCGCACATTTTTGCTGCTTTTGTAGATGCTTTGTACGCACATTTGATTAAATCGACACGCTTTTGTTTTTGTCTGCCTTACAGCCGATGCGGTGACATATTTCCAATTATGAACAGTGACCAGCGTTCGAATCCAGGTTAATTTGGTTGATTTTGTATAGCGGCATATCAACGACTATGGGTTATTTAATGCCAAAATCTAAATATCCAGCACGCAATTTTAAGCTTTCAACTACAGAGACCTTTTTCATACTCTCTTTGGGTAAAGATATGATTTTAGATATCTAGTTTGTAGATCATAAAATGTATTGTTGTTAATTTTACCATATATATATATATATATATATATATATATATATATATATATATATATATATATATATAGAGAGAGAGAGAGAGAGAGAGAGATAGATAGATAGATAGATAGATAGATAGATAGATAGATAGATAGATATAGATATATTTGTTAGCGTTACATTGTCATTTTCCTATAAAAATGTATTGGTCACTTTATGATAAAATGCACTGATTTTTGTTTGGGCGTTCACTATTTACCCAAAGCTGGGACCCTAACAGGTGCTACCACCACGGATCGCGGTGGACCTGCGAACAATAGCATTTAATAGGTGGTTCCACGCTCCTCAATACCTACAATCTCCCGATCAGAGGTTTTGCTGTCGGATGTAGTTGAGACCCGGTTAAACGGCGGGCTATAGATCTTCAAAGCTGCATTTAAGCGATATCGCAAGTTGTTCCCATTTGAATTTGAATTTTTTTAAGAGTAAGTTTACATGTTTAAACATTACAAGACCAGTTGATAAATAATTCAGCCCAAACAATTTGTCTTCAGCCCAAACTATGCTTCCAATTTTATATATACATACATAAATACATACGCACCTACACACACACACACATATATATATATATATATATATATATATATATAGAGAGAGAGAGAGAGAGAGAGAGATAGATAGATAGATAGATAGATAGATAGATAGATAGATAGATAGATAGATATGTATGTGTGTGTATGCGCGTGCTAGATAGAATATGTGTATTCATGTTATCTTAGACCATAGAACCTAAAGGCTATTTTCAAATCAAATTAACGCATATGAAACAGTAAGTGAATTTGAATAAAGGATTTCAACTTAATACTAAAATTATTATTGCAAACAAATATTTAGAAAACTATGTGTTTCTAAAGACTGCAATGAGGAAATATCTTCCGACATGGGTGTCTGCATAGATCGGCGCGCACATTCACACTCTATATGGATGAAAATATAAACGGAGAGGCTAAAGAGGAAAGATCAGTGCCTGCCGTAGGGCGTTTCTGTAGTGAGTTTGACCTGAACTGACTTTATCACTACTCCTGCGGTGTAAGCTAATCTTACATAAAGGGAATAAATAATGATACAAAGAGGAGTTGGTTGTGCAGTATATGTTTTCTTATTTGTTTTACAGTTTATCGACCCTTTCTGGGTTATCTAAATCAGAAACATATTTTGCATTGTAAGAATAACCTTTTTTTTAGTGTTTGAGTGAAAATTGCATGAACGGTTTTTTGGTGGATAATTATATTTCCAGATGTAAGTTCTACTATTTAATACCTAGCTTGGGGAGAATGCTAGATACCTTTCCTATGGTTTTTTTGCGCGTAAGCAGATATAACTAATTCGACTGAAATTCGATCACGGTTCTCCGATTCCGCTATCCATTACACCACCCACATATCTACTGGATGCATAGCAAATGTTTGCGTCGATCAGAGATAACTTAACGTATGGTATCTGGTAAAGCGTACCACAAGGTTTCAAGAGTGTATACTGACCAGTGAAGATCTCACTCATAATAATAATGAACCACTTGATTAAAAAAAAAATCCACTATGAAGTGATATCGGCAATAGTAAGCCTACTCAAAAAGAAGATTTCGAAAATTAAGAAAAAAATGTTTTCTGAAGAAGAAAAAATATATATATTTTTTTAATGATAGGCATTCAGCATTTCACGCACGTAAATAAATATTGACCTTTATTTCATGAAGAATGTTGGCATGGGGTATTGCACCTACCTTTTTAGCGGCCGCACGAGCGAGTTTTGCTGAAGGAGAGACTCTCGTTGATTTCCCACTAGAGCGTCGCGATAAAGATACTTGTTCAGGTGATGTCACGTAAGGTTTTATACAAGTTACCTCTTCCATACTGACAACGGTAGCTTTCCAACGTACTCACTTAAGATATTTCGTAACGTGTAGACAAAACTAGATTGGTGTTGAGATGAGTGGAATTTTATTAAATCGCGATTTTTTATCAGGATTTTACTATAATTATATTTTATATCATTAATTATTAATTTTACGACATCAGACCGGAGTTTTGTGGGTGACCGTAATTTGTACAAGATACAGAAATCGCAACCTGAACTTTTTTCAGAGACAGTGGACTTTTAAAATTTATTTCTTTGAAATTTTTGGCTTTAATTTTTTTTTTTTTTTTTTTTGACAATGCCTGGAATTATAACGCCTTTATAATATCACCCATACCATTCCTTTTAATAGATTATACACAATTTTCTTTTCTTTTTTTTCTCTCTCTCTCTCTCTCTTTCTCTTTATCTCTCTAATCTCTATATATAAGAGTATGCGATTCGTCCCCTTTTTCGTATTGATTTTCAGTATTTGGTTGAAACAATAAAACCTTAAATGTTATTAACAAATGTTTCAGTTCGATTTTTTTTAATATAGTTTATCGATAAGTAATTTACAATGATTTTTAGCTCCCGGAAAATTAGAGACAAGATAGAAGGAGAGAGAGAGAAGGAACTACATATTGGGGTCTGCGAACTATTTAGAATTAAGAACGTGTTAAAAGATATTTTAACCAATAGATCTGCGTGTATGGGTGTAATTTAAAGTATACGTGGGAAAACAGTTACGTTTGAACTTCCGAATTATTGCAACCATATCATTTTTTCAATATGTGCTTCTTATTGTTTCATTAACTGTAATTACCGACAAATATACGTACACATGAATAGATATCCATTCATATATACGTATATATATATAAATAAATATAGATATATATGTTTTATGTGAGTAAGTGTATATTTATATATATATACGTATATATTAGCTTGTGTTTTAAGGTGCTAGTTTGCGCATGCGTAATTCCGTAAAATTTGTATAAGTGTTTACGGCTCTCCGTATTCTCCCCCCTCGATTTTTCGATTTTCTTTTCAATCGGTTAAAAAAGAAAAATTCGATGTGGAGAGGGAGAAAATGTGAAAGTGAGAGAGAGAGAGAGAGAAAGAAAGAAAGTAGAATGAAAGAACGTGAGAATTAATGATTTTTAAAGAAATTATAAGGAAAATACGTTCTTTTTTCTATTTTTTTCGTTTTTCTAGTTTTTTTTTCTAGTTTTTTTCTTTCCTTTTTCTTTTTTAACTTTTTTCTTTTTTTTTTTCTTTTTTTTCTATACACGAGGCGTTTTCAGTCCTGTTTCGGTGTTTAGCATTTATTTCATTTTCCCCACTTGTTTTTTAGGGGTTTTTTTTGGGTTTTTTTTAGGTATTATTTTTTCCTTTTTTTTCTTTCTCACACTTTCTTTCTTTCTCCTTGTATCTTTTCTTTTTTCTTTCTTTTCAGCCGCTCTTTATCTCTCGTTCCCAGTGTTAGTTTTCCGCACACTGCTTGTATTCGTCTCGCTATCATTCACTTGCCTTTATTACTTATTAGTATAAATATGATTTTTCTTTTTAAAAAAAAAAATCCTTTATATCGTTTTCTTAATATATACTTCGGTTTAATTTTTTTTAAAAACTCTCTAACTTTATAAAAATATTGTGAGTTAAAAATCTGTTTTCTTTAATTCCGTTCACAAGTCATGTCACCGAATTAATATTTTTACTTTGCCTTTCACTCACAAACACACAGTACTTTCTCAGTTTGTGTCATAAATAAATAAAATATATCACTTAATCCAAAACAACCGTAACTACTTTTCTTTAAACTTTCAAAAGATAGTATTTTTTTACACTGATCCGTCTAACATAACTAAGCAACACATATGACCACCTTTCTTATATCTCTCTTTCACTCACACACACTCACACACACACACTTCCTCTCCGTCACTTTTCCTTACTCCCTCTCTCTACCCACCAAAAATAACTGTTGTTACTTCCTTAAATTTTAGGGATTTTTATCTGTTATTTTTCTTTCTTTTTTTTTTATGTTCGGTCGTCTTATTTTTTTTCTCCGGTCTGCCTCCGTAAATATTTTCCCTCAATTCCTCCCGTTCCTCCGACTCCACTACTCTGCTTTTCAGATATTTTTTCTTGTTTTTTTTTTTTTTTTTTTTTTTTTTTAAATATTATCAGTTTGTAAAATAAAACCTTAAAACGGGCCGAACTGGCCGTCTCCAGACGATGTACGGGTCCACAAGCAACTCGTCTTGACGACACGAAGCCGTCAGCGCATGTTGTCCCTCTCGTTGGCAACGCTTTCAACTATTTTGAATACGTCTACAAACAGCGTGTGCCGCCTGCCTCTACGCAATCCGTTTGGTGCGGGCGTACGTGCATCGGAAAGTGACACCTTGTGTGTTTGTACGCGCGTGCAACGGCTTTGGCATGTGTGCGTGTGAGCGTCGGAAAACGAAAGTGAAACCAGAAGTTGCGTGTGCGCATGTGCCACAAGAATATGCACCTACATCCGCTTTGCTTGTGTCTGTGTGTCTTCTGCAGTCCGTCTACGCTTGTACTACTCTGCTATCTGTAAGTAGGTGTATGCATATACACGCATATGTATTCATACGCACACACACTTATATATATATATATATATATAGAGAGAGAGAGAGAGATACCAGTGTACGTGTTTATGGCTTTGAGCGCCAGTTTCCGACTGTTTCTTGGTAGAAGGGCGAGCACACGGCCATACAAGCTGTGCAGTGTCCACTACGTAGTAGTTGAACACAGTCGACCCGGTTGCTACAAGACTTGTGCTACACGAGATAAGAGAAAGAACTGGAGAAGAAAAACGTTAGAAGGAGGGCGAGACGGATAAGGGAGTGTAAGGAATGATTCAGGGAGACGACGTTGGAAAACAGGAGAGAGAGCGAGAGAGAGAGAGAGAGAGAGAAAGGTAGGAAGTGATTAAAAGAAAGAAAGATGGGGAAAGAAAAAGTTGAATAGATAAACATGCTACAGAGTGAGTGAGAGAGAGAGAGAGAGAGAGAAAGGGACTTAAAGAGGGAGGGAGACGGTAAAAGAGAGATTGAAAAAAAGCTTTAACAGGAAAAAATATATGAAAATAGAAATTGGCTGAAAGAAAGCGACAGGTTGAAAATATGGTGAAGAGAGAGGGTATGAAAAACAAGGGATATGAAAAAGAGAAAGAGTACGAGAAAAATGGAATTATATATATATATATATATATATATATATATATATATATATATATATATATATGTATATATATATATATACATATATATATATATATATATATATATATATGTATGTATATATATATATATATATATATATATATATATATAGAGAGAGAGAGAGAGAGAGAGAGAGAGAGAGAGAGAGAGAGAGAGAGAGAGAAAGAAAGCGTGGAAGATATTATGGATCACATAGAAGTAGAATAATGTCAAAGAGACAAAAATAAAGAGTGCAAAAGAAAGTCGAAGTGAAAGAGTAAAAGTTGAGACAGGGAGGGTTAGAGAGAGATGGGCTCAAATGAGTGATGAGCGTGGTTGAAAAGGGTAAAAAGAGGATGAAAGAAACTAAAAGAGAGTAATGAGAGGGAGAATTGGAGAAATTGAGGAGGGAATCGTGAGATGTGGAGAGGGAGGATATAAGAGCGAAAGTGAGAGGCAAATGATAAAAAGACTGCGTTAAAGTAATTTCAGTCTAAGATCGAGAAACGATAAGACGAACAGCAATCGAAAGCAATGGATTTTAGAAGGAATTCCCAGAATTATCTATCTATCTGCATATATATATATATATATATATATATATATATATATATATATATATAGAACTATGGTGGTTCATAAGAAAGCAGACAGAGAGAGGGAGGAAAGATAACTTACAAATTTAGTCACAGACGAAAGAAAGAGCTGCAAAAGATTAACGGGAAGAGAAAGAGAGAAAAAGATGAAAGAAAAAATAGAGTGGGCAGGAAAAGAACTTTTAGGAAACAGGGTGGTAAAGGGAATGGGTCTTGGGAAAAGAAAGGCAGGGAGAAGAGCGATGAGGAAGAGTGCGAGGCTAAATAATTGAATAAAGTGGGTGAAAATTTTTGGAGGGAGGTAAAGAAAAGAGTGGTGTACGAAAAGAAAGAGAGGGGAGGAATAGAGGAAAAGGGCCGAAAGAAGGACACTGAGAGAGAGAGAGAGAGAGAGAGAGAGAGGGATAGAGCGACAAATGGAATGGAAGAAAACTGGAAAGAATGAAAGAACGTAATACGGATAAAAGCAAAAGTAAGATGCAAAACATGCTCGTAAACAATATTTAAAAATCAAATGAAGAGGAGACGTGCATATTTTTCCCCGGTAGCCAAAGAAGGCGGTTAAATAAACGTGGACAGTGTTGGGGAAAGAGAAAGTGAATAGATGTAAATGACATTGTGTTTTATTTATTATTTATCAGTATACGTCATTAAACAAAAAAGAAAGTGACGTCTGTGTTAAGAAGAGAATGGTTTTCTCTATATCTACGAAAGGGTTTCTAAGAGAACTGCGAAATAGTCCAATGAGCAGGAAACTGAATTACTGAAAAGAAGAGTAAGGCTCGAGGGGAAGGGAGGAAAGTAGAGTAAAACGCCAATAAAAAAAGAGATACATATAAGAAAGGAGAGAATCTTACAGAAAAATCAAAAGTGAAGAAGGAAACCCTTGCATACTGCAACAGCTGACACCAGCACAAGCGACGATGACAGAGGTAGCAACGCGATGTTACGCTAAATGCCGGCATTCGTATTTTTCAGTTTCCTCGTTCTTCTTTTCTTGTGAATGAAACAAGATAACATTCTTCTTTCTTTCTTTCTTTCTTTTTTCTTTTCTTTCTTTCTTTTCTATCTCTCTTTCCTTCTTTCTTTTCTATCTCTCTTTCTTTCTTTCTTTTCTATCTCTTTCTTTCTTTCTTTTCTATCTCTCTTTCTTTCTTTCTTTTCTATCTCTCTTTCTTTCTTTCTTTCTTTTCTATCTCTTTCTCTCTTTCTTTCTTTTCTATCTCTTTCTCTCTTTCTTTCTTTCCCTTCTCTCTCTCTCTCTCTCTCTCTGTTTTTTTCCTGATTTCCACTTATTTTGTCTCTTACTTTTATTATAAGCCACTAGCCACTCTCCACTGCTATATTTCCTATTGTGCACCCGCTCTCCTTTTCTCTCTCTCTCTCTCTCTCTCTTACACTCTTCTTCTCTTTCCCCGCTATTTCCTCCGACGCCCTAAACAGTGGCGCCCTTGTGCCAGACTAGCTAAGATAAATACTTAGAAGCATCGTCGTTAACCAGAAAATCACGCAGACCAATACTACTATATTACAATCATTTGGAAAACTAGTTGTTTCTCCCCACCCGCCTCTTTTACTCGTTTTTACCTATCTTTTGCACTTGTATTTACTTCTCCTGATCACCCCACTTACTATTTTCCTATTTGCGCGTTTTACCCCCTTTCTTTCTATTTAGCCCTTTTTCCTAACTTAAAATTACTTTTTTCACTCTTCTCCTTTTAGTTTTGACAATCTAGCTTTCTCTCTATTGTTCTCTGTTCATTTGAGCTTCGATTCCCCCCCTCTTTTTATTTGCTTCTTTCCGTGTCCCCTTTTTCTTTGTGTCTCTCACTAATTATACTTCCCCCCTCTCTCTCTCTCCCCCTCTCTCTGTTTGCTCATTTCTATCACAATACCTTTCTTGTATCTCTCTCAGCTTATCACTTTCCATCTGCATCGCTTTACCGTCTCCTCTCTTTCTCTATGCATCTCCATCTTCCTCTTTTTACCTCTCTTATCACCTCTCTGTTTATCACAGTTACTCTCATTCTCTCTCTTTTCCGACCGTACCGTTTTCGTTTCTAAAGCTCTAGTCTTTTTTTCTCTAATTGCTTCCCTCCCTTTCCTTATTTGTTTTTTCCCCTTTTCTCTTTTTCTTTCTCTCACCTCTGTTCCTTCTGCTTTCCCCCTCCTACGATACTTTTCTCCGATTATTTCTATATCAATCTTTTCTTTTTGCCTCTCTCTCTTTATTCATCCATTTCCCTGCTTATCATGTTTACTCTTTTCTGCCTAGGTTACTATTAGGCCTCCTTTTTATCTCTCTCTTTCTAACTCTCTTTATCCCCCCCGGTCTATCTATCTATCTATCTATCTATCTATCTATCTATCTATCTATCTATCTATCTATCTATCTATCTATCTATCTATCCCCCTCCCTTTCTATAAATACATTTCTCTTTGTATCTCTTTCGCTGAAAAAAAAACTTACACTCTTTTCTCTCTCTTTCTATTTACTTTTCATCCCCCTCTTTCTTGGTCTCTTTCCCTCCCCGCTCTGCATTTATTTTCTCTTTTAACCTCGTTTTGGTCATACACTACCAATCTTCTTTCCCCTATCTTTCGCTGTTGCTTTTGACGATTTATTTCTCTCCATCTCTCTATCTTTATCTCCTCTTCCTTCCTTCATTGGTTTACATCGCATGTCTTTAAGAAGATGACGATTTACTTAAGTCAATGCTTGCTCTCCTACTTGCTCTCCTTCTCTACACAAGCTAGAGGGGCAAAGTCATCGTTCCGCTCAAGCGCCTCTCGCCTCATCACTGTTCCATCCGCACACCGACAAGACCATGCATATTTACATATAACGATAGAATATTGATTGCTTATGAGGACCATGCACTAACCTGACAGCTTACGAACAGACATAGTGACGAATACGAACATATCTGTAACCAACTGGTCTCTGTCGAGGTTGACAAAAGGAGCAACAGCTTTTGCGAAAAATGTATGGAAGACTGTTTTGAACTTGTACTCTATTCTATCGAGCCGGTGACAAGAGATTTTTTCAGAGAACGAAATGTTGAGGAACATGGGACAGAAAATAAGGGGTCAGTTTTCTGGCCTTAATAGTTTTATTGCCGGTCTTAAAAAGTGTTTTGGCTTTCCCAATGTTAATAGCTATTTTGTTTTTCCCAACATCCATAACATTTTTAATTTTATCGGCATCAATAACTATTTTGTCTTTCCTTCCGGCCTTAATAAATTTAGATTTTCACGTCGTGAATATCTGTTTTTCAGGGTCTTAATAACTATTTTATCTTGCACGGGCTTAATAGCTAAAAGAAAGGTATGAAACCGACACTACTTTCCCAGATATGGGTTAATTAGTAGAACCTTTATCATTTAAAATCATTATTGTCTCCACTCTATATATTGTAATATGAAATATTTTCTAACATTAAATAAGCTTGAACGTTGATAATACGTAAAAAATCAAATTAATCAATCGCACGCACACACGCACACATGTGTGCGTATATGTAGCAGTGTGTCAGTGTGTGCAAATATAGCAACATATTTGTGTTTCTTTATTCATACATATATATATATATATATATATATATATATATGTATATATATATATATGTATATATATATATATATATGTATATCTATATATATATATATGTATATCTATATATATATATATATATGTATATCTATATATATATATATATGTATATCTATCTATATATATATATATATATATATATATATATATATATATATATATATATATATATATATTAAAAAGAATATAAACCGCAAAAATTTGTGATTTTTTTATTTTAAAATATACTTTATTTTCCAAAATTATGCTCATGGCAACCACGAGAATAGAAACAATAATATTAATATTTTTTTATAAAAATCAAATGAACGCAAATTATAAACAAGACGAAAGTAGAATTAAGAACATTATAAAAAATGCGCAACACCAGTTGACAATAGCACAAAAATTAGATTAATTATTTACTACAAAAATTTAAAAAAAACTCTAACCTTATAGTTAAAAATTATAATTCACCTCTAAGAACAAAATTAAATAGGGCACATATTATTTACGAATTTAAATGCCCATTAATGAATTGTATTCCTCATCAATCAAAATTCTTAAATAATTATATAGGCTACACTACAACATGTTTGATACGCAGACTGACTCTACATCTTTCTGACCATAGCTCAATTAGATCTCATTTAAATATTCATGGAGACCTACCGGACACTATTCGCAAAATACGTGTTGATAACTCAAATATAATAGCATCATCTTCATGCAAGAAAAAGTTAAAAATAAAGGAAGCCCTATTAATAAAAGCAAAAAAAAAACAACACTTAATAATATTAACTATGAACATGGACACAATATCATGACCGTGTTTTGAAAAATGAAAACATTATATAAATACATACATGCAAGAAACTATTTCTTGTTAACAGTTGAAATATTTCATCCTTGAAAATGGCTAAATGTACAGCCGAAATCGTTCAGAAAAAAAAAACATTCGGACAGTTTTTAAATAATTTATCATCTGAAAAGTAAAACAATTATTAGACCGCATGAGAAATTGTATAAAAAACTAAATCAAAGTAACTCGTCTGTCGTATTCAGTGAAATGTGCATGAAGAAAGATTGCTGCCTTAAATACACAAAACAGCCATCTGCACTAATGCAAAGCTCTTCAGTAAAATGAATGGAGCACTTTGGCTGATTGGCATTTGTTTACATTTGTAAAAACAATACGCTTGATTTAGTTGTGTAACTCTATCGAGTGAAGATAGCTCTGGCTGACACCAAATTAGTTGTGTTTCAATCCTGGCTTGAGGCATTCGGAAGTCTAGTCGCACTGAGGAGCTGTGATACAGCGAAATTGTACTGTCTGTGAATGACACATATATATATATATATATATATATATATATATATATATATATATATATATATATATGTGTGTGTGTGTGTGTGTGTGTGTGTGTGTGTGTGTGTGTGTGTGTGTTTAAAGACATGGGTGCATATATAAATAGATAAATTGATGATTCGATAGAGAGAGTAAAAAAAATGAAATATTCATTTCAAGTTGCTTTATGGCAATTTACTAGGCATAACATACGTGGTACAAGGCCACCAGCATGCAGCACCTAGTTAGGACACAACTCAGTTGTAACATATTTAGAGAGAGACAAGATTGCTAACCATTCTACTGCATTTAAGAGCCCAAAATGCATTTTTATGTCCAAGTAAGCGTATCCGAATATTTAACAAGACGATATTAGAGGATTCTGTTGTTCAAATGAGAGGACATCGCCTGTTTGTCTAGAATTACAGCGTTCGAAATTCTGGGTTTTATCACGTTACAAAACTCCGAACTGTGACACCTGGTACAGAATACATAACAAGGTTGAGTTTGCAGCAAACAGGACAGAAGCAAAATTAAACCAATTGGCTACGCGTCGTCACTCACCAACAGATGGAGTCGCTGATAGGTACAGAGACAGAATTGAGAACAGACGAGAGAAGAAATCTTCATGTAAAATGTACATAGCCATTAATATATAGACAATAAACTAACATAAACAGACTATATCTATATACGTATCCTTCTTTATCTCTCTTTCTCTCTCTGTTTCTATCTATCACGCTATATATATATATATATATATATATATATATATATATATATATATATATATATATATATATATATATAAACATAATAAAATAGGCAGCATATATTTACATTACAAAGAGGATTATCAGTAGTGGAATGCTTATGTTTATGTCTACTAGCGAAGTGATTTCGCCAATAATCGCATACACATTGCTGATTGATTCAAGGTATGATTGACTCTTTGTAATATATATATATATATATATATATATATATATATATATATATATATATATATATATACGTGTAAACCATAAATAAATCCTACATTAAATTGAAAGAAACTATATATATATATATAAATATACATATATATATGTTTTATATATAAATATATTTATATATATATTGTTGTAGGGCAGACCCTTTTACACGAGATGAACTCGTCCAAAGTATACTTATACTGACAGAGAGAATACCTGCGGGATGAGATACGTTTAGTCAGGGTGAGAGATACGGAGACAGTACACAGGGTGTTCACAGAGAGTTATACGAGAGTCCAGAGAGAGAGAGATAATTACGGCTTCACTTACAGAGACTTGTACATATACTTTCTACTAACCCGCATTCCTGGACTACTTATCTTCACTTCAAGTCTGTATTCTTACGTTTAATACACTTATTTTTCCATATCAATTACTGGCGTTGTTTATTTATTTGTGCAGGATTACATTCCCGGAATCCATAACATATATATATATATATATATATATATATATATATATACACATATACATATATATATATATATATATATATATATATATATATACTCATACATTATCTCTCTCTCTCTCTCTCTATATATATATATATATATATATATATATATATATACATTATCTATCTATATATTTGTTTGTGTATGCGTGTGTGTGTGTTTTTGTATGTATGTGTATGTGATAACTACCACCTCGTAACCGAGTATCATCATCATAATATATTAACTTGCGTTATCAAGCAATACGAGAATGGAGAAAGACGTTGAAATGGGTCTCAATCCCGCTCCTTAAACAAGAGATACGTATAACCAGAATGAAAAGAAATAATCAACATTATTGGAAACGGTCAAATGGTAAGACATCCAAAACAATCTAGATATTTACAAGTTTCAACGCCTTTGCTGGTCGGCTGTTAGTCCTATTAAAGTTTTTTTTTTTAGATCATGCTGTGTGCCGAGATGCTCTTCTCAACAGAAAGGACTACTTGCTGATAAACCGACCATGCAACCGCTACTGCTTTCAGAGTTCCCGTAGCACTCATAGCACTACTTAGGTTTTGTGTTCTGTTTTGAATTCACAGTTGTCCTTCTTGTCCTTCTCCTAGACCAGTCTAGACCTATAGCTGGAGGGTGAAGAAGACAATTAATACCTTTTCCATATAGTAGTTGTCTGTTTGGTATATTGGCCTAATTTTCGAGACAGGTTGATATCCATTGCTATAGGACCCAGTCTGTTCGACTATTTAGCCGCAGATGGGTGGAAGGTATAGAGTGATCTTCACGTAAGTTAATGTAACGAACTCGACAGGAAGTTGAACAGTTTCGAGGATTTCTCAATCCAAGCTACTATCCATGTCTTCACCGTGCATATTTTTATATATATATATATATATATATATATATATATATATATATATATATATATATTACCCAAAATTGATGTTATAAGGACAATATTCGGGTTTAATTTTATAAAAATTCATTCCTTTAAGACAAACAACTTCCACCCTCCTCTGACCCCTACCTCGTGCCTTTCGCCTGACTGAAACATTGAAATGGATAAATTCTGTATTAGTTTTTCGACAGGTTAACTTATTTTTTAGCTTTCAAAGTTAACTTTCTATTTCTGACACGAACTCTGATAACCACAAAGTTTATAAGACAGACGACCGATATCTTCGTCTTCCGAAATAGGCGCATGTGAGGTGATTTGGGATTAATTATTTGCTCTGTAATAATATATACATTGAGCTCTTTTTGTGGATCAGTTTTAATATTTGATATTACTAGGATCCACTGGAGTATATACGTTTGGGGGAGGGGGTTATGTTCTGTTTAGGGCTGGTTTAAATTTGTCTATGAAGTTGTTTTTTTTTTATTTGTATGAAAGAGTAGTTATCTGTTTGATATATTAGCATAATTTTAAATTTGCCTTGATTGCATTCGTATATGTGTTGCGATATAAAGAGTTTTCTGTTGCCGGGTAATTTGATGTTGCTATTGTGAAGTGCAACTCTGTTATTAAGTGCTTGGCTGATGCCTATATATGACTTCTTGCATTTTATGCATTTGAGGGCATGGATGACGTCAAATTTATATATGTATATATATATATATATATATATATATATATATATATATATATATATTAAATTTAATAAATCCGTTGGTATATAGTCCAAGTGTATCCTAGTAATATAAAATATTAAAACTGATATCTATATATATATATATATATATATATATATATATCTATATATATATTTTTTTTTTTTAAACTGATATATATATATATATATATATATATATATATAAAAACTGATATATATATATATTTATATATGTGTGTATATCAGTTTTAATATATATATATATATCAGTTTTAAAATATATATATATATATATATATATATATATATATATATAGATAGATAGATAGATATATAGATATCAGTTTTAATATTTTATATTACTAGGATCCACATGGACTATATACCAACGGATTTATTAGATTTAATATATACACACATATATATATATATATATATATATATATATATATATATATATATATATATATATATATATATATATTGGGGCGTATATGCGTACATTTGTGTGTGTATTG
>OZ038488.1:61787253-61862253 GCA_964036315.1 Acanthosepion esculentum
ATACGTACATATATACATATATATATATATATATATATATATATATATATATATATATATATATATATATACGTACATATATATATATATATATATATATACACACAGATATATTGATAATGCCTCACCTTTCTCTCTCTTTATATACATATATATATATATATATATATATATATATATATATATATATATATATATATATATATATATATATATTATTACGATGAAACTTATTTTAACGGGTACACCGGTTTGATTTTGCTATCCCTGTTTTTTTTTATTATTAAAAAAGTACTTGGATAGAACTACAACTCGAAAAAAATAGTTTTATAATAATGCGAAATAATGTCGGATAAAGACTTCTTTTAAAATATATGTTTGTTTACGCTTCGGGTACGAAAGTGAAGCTTTTAGGCATAGATGAGAAGCGTGATTTATTTTATAGTTAATTCGAACCTTGCCCCGTCTTGCTACGGTGGATGAACTTGTAGAGCCACATGAGTGTCTGAAAAAGTGATTTCCGGATGCAATTTCGATTCCTGTCGAAGGCACTTTTTTTTTCGTAAGATGTGGCAATATAGACTGCTTTTTATTAAATGCGTATGAAGCTCACCATGGCCTAACAATCTAAAGCAAGCCGGTTTAGGCGGCGTATTTCTCGACATAAGATAGATAGATCTTGTTATTCAGAATGCGAAGCTTAGCAAGGGTGTCCAAACTTTTTCCCATATAGGGCAAATTAGAAATTTAGATACCCGGGCACAAAAGTATTTTATATGCATTTAAAATGTACAAAACATTATGAATATGAAATTTTAATAACAAACATATTATATATATATATATATTTCATGCCAGACGCAATCGTCAGGCCGCCTGACGATTGCATCCAGCATGAAATACCCTGTCGCCTCTGAGTGTTGACTGCTCCATTGTTTTTAGCCTTTTTTTGCATGAGGATGATGCTATTATATTAGTGTTGTCGACAAGTATGTTTCGAATAGTGTCCGGTAGGTCTCCATGAATATTTAAATGAGAATTCTAACAGTTAAAATATAATCCTTGAAAATGGCTAAATGTATAGCCGAAAGCGCTCGGATAAAAAGAACATTCGGACAGTTTTTATATAATTTATCACCCGTAAAGAAAAACATTATTAGATCACACGAGAAATTGTATAAAAAACTAAATAAAATCACCTTGCCAGTCGTTTTTAGTGAAATGTGCATATATATATATATATATATATATATATATATATAGATAGATAGATAGATAGATAGATAGATAGATAGATAATGATATGGATGAATAATATTTTGATCCCACAGAATAAATAGATTGACTTAAATAAACACAATTTTTTGTCATTTTTTTTTCTTTTAAGGACCTAGGTAACTCTTCGGCCAAAACTTCCTCAAACAAAAGAAAAACTTTTTTGCGGACTCTTTATTCTCCTTTTTAAATGCAATTACAAACGTAAAAGATTATTTTTGATACCATTTCAAAGTACGAAAAAAGAAGTCCTATTTATATTTTCCACGGAATACCTGTTTTTGTTTGTTTGTATTTTAA
Source organism: Acanthosepion esculentum (assembly GCA_964036315.1). NCBI lineage: Eukaryota > Metazoa > Mollusca > Cephalopoda > Sepiida > Sepiidae > Acanthosepion > Acanthosepion esculentum. Next base: position 61,788,829 of record OZ038488.1, read on the forward strand.
GCGTTGTTCATAAGACGGCACATCTAGAAGGTTTTAACATTTTTATGAACTAATACTGCGAAATAATACAGGCAGATAATATTCTTTTATTTTCAATTTTGAAACTTTTTGCGATCCCTTTACTTATTTGGAGGCCAGGGAGCAATTCTTTTTCTATTTTACGCTCCGTTCTTGTTCATTTACAACTTGTTCTTAAATTTATGTCTTTATTTTAATCGTAAATTGTTTTAGATGTGTTCCAACTTATCTCCAATTTGCGCATATTTGCAAATCACACACGTTAAGTTAATTCTGTCAACGATCGGTCCCTGAGAAAGCGTTCATCGAATGGTTAGCTAGGTCCTTAAAAGAAAAAAATGGACACAAAACTGTGATTCTTGAAGTCGATATATATATATAGATATAAATATATATATATATGAATGAATAATCTAATTTTTTTTGCGTCATGTGTAGAATAGACTATTTCGGCAAATGATGAAAGTGGTAGTCTGTCTTTCGGGGTTGAAAAGACAGATGACCTCTATTCCTCACATGAGGTAAAAAGATTTTTGTGATTATTCATTCGTATTGCTGTGTATAAATCAAATACATCGAGCTCTCTTTTGTGGATAAGTTTTTATATACCCACGGATATATTTTATTTTACCTTCACTCTCTCTCTCTCTCTCTCTCTATATATATATATATATATATATATATATATATATATATATATATATATATATATATATATATATATATAGAGAGAGAGAGAGAGAGAGAGAGAGAGGCTATTATACTTGTATTTTCTACGAGTATGTTGCAAATGTTATTTGGTTGGTTTCCGTGTGTGTTTAAATGAGTCCTAATTGAGCTATGGTCAGAGAGATATAAAGTGAGTGTTCTTGTTAGGCATATATATATATATATATATATATATATATATATATATATATATATATATATACACATATATATATATGTGTGTGTATGTATGTGTGTGTGTGTGTGTGTATGTGTGTGTGTGAACTATAGCACATCGGTACATGATTGGTTGCGTGAGCAGGTTTCTTTATTACCTTCATTCTCACTCGCATCTATTTTTCCTTTATATTTTTTCCCAATTCATCAGTTAGAGCAGAGGCGCACATGTCATCACCCTGAAATATATCACTTGACAAAGCATATTTCTAGAGAACATGTCATTTCCGTTCCACAACACGACCATCCAATCAAGTCAAACACTTCAGACCGTCAGAAAATTTGTCTTCATCACTCACAGCAACGCATCACTGACGACATGTCAGAATATTGAATCCAATTCGAATTTATGGTGCCTCGTCAGAATCAAAATTCGGCCAACTCCCAAAGTGTCGGCAAACGATGCATTTAAGTCGTGAAAATTTGCCGCACACATCGTAATTATTTCAGTTTTATACCCCCTTATCTGACGCCACAATAAAAATCGAAGCTAAGACCGAAACAAGCCATGAACTATCCTCATTAGAAATCGCAGTAAGGCGCAACGTACAATATCATTCAACAAAGATTGTCTCAAAAGACAGGAGGGTCATTTAATATATTCTTGAATGGCTAGCCGCAGGTGATAGCCTGTAAGATTGCCACGGAAGACATTACTACTTGTATCTCATTGTGAAAAACTTATCTCACACACACACACACACACACACACACACACACACACACACACACACACACACACACACACACACACACACACACACACACACATATACATATACATATATATATATGTGAAATAAAAAAAATCACTTTAAACATTACTTTTAGTGGATACACGTATTTGAAAGAACGCTCCGTTTACCTATTAAACAATATATTTATTTACTTTCGTCTATCGGGCTGAATATTCAATAAATTTTATTAGAGAGAAATATACGCTCCCCGGCATTCGAACCTGCATTTCGATAGGTGAAAACATCATTAGTTGATATTTATTTAATTTAATTTATTTATTTAATTAATCTCTGACGAAAGATCGGGGCGATCTGAAATATCAAATATATATATATAAAAAAATATATAAATAAATACTTTCACAATAAAAAATTCAATTTTTTTTCTTTTAATTTGCAAATGTTCAGTTGTTTTCTCCATATTATATATACATACATATATATATATATATATATATATATATATATATATATATATATATATATATGTATGTGTGTGTGTGTGTGTGTGTGTGTGTGTGTGTGTGTGTGTGTGTGTGTGTGTGTAAATAACACTGGACGGTTTATTTCGCCCTGTTAGGATGTTTCTAGATCTTTCTTTTTTTCCAATATTTTTCCTCGGGTACCAATTTGTTTTGATAGACTTACAAATTGTGCTATCAGAGGTTTTTTTTCCAACCGAGTATTATTAGTAGTATAATATATATATATATATATATATATATATATATATATATATATATATATATATATATATGGGCAGTGGGGAAATAGGGATCATCATTGCATCGTGACTGTCAGTTTCATACTTCAATACGATCTTCAGTACAGTTTGGACGGCATAACGCATTGAAGCGTGAAACTAACAGTCATCATACAGTCTTGATCCCTATGGCCCCACTGTCAATATCTATAAACGATCTCCTATATTGACCATTTTTCCTCTATAGATATATAAAATATTATACACACAGACACGTATGTGTGTGTGTGTGTGTGTCTTTAATTTTAAGCACTCCAATTCATCATTGTATTTCATATTTCCACTCAATCACAGAATCCATCACCATCTTTGGTCCAACAGTAGCCCTGTTCCCCGAACTTAGTACCTAATGAAATGTTCTCTCATGCCTACTGCCACAACTCCTTCCATTAGTATAAAAACATGGTCAGAACATTTTGTTGGTTATCATCCCCACCACACATGCGCCTGTTCGTTCATTGCTTTCTAATTCTGTGAGATCCCTGGTTCCTTCTCCACAGCTGTGCAATTCAAATGTCTGAAACCTGAGATGTTATTGGCTAATGTTTGTTTCAACGCCGTTGCATTCTGGAGGTGAAGATTACGCTAAGAAATATTCCTAAAGGAACAAGAAATTTCCCCAGAAAGAAAGGGAAACTCTCCGTGCAGTCTAATTAAAACTGTCCATGGGTGACGTGACCGGGAGTGACACTGGGTCCTTCGGCATTATAACGGTCAGCATTTCTCTATCACTCTAGCAACTATCATAAATCGATGGACAAGTGTTAAGGTAATGTCTTACATTACGTTTTGTTACGCTAAAGTTCAACTAATACAAGTCCCGAGAGCCAATCGTGGTAGATGTTTACTGTTAAAACATTTATGAAGAATGAGATATGATATGGTAGTAAGAGGTGGCGATTATGTTGATTAGGAGGTGAAGCCAATAATAATAAAATGGGGGAACTTACATAGACTAAATAACTTGCTGGAAATATATTGTCTACCACAGTAAACAGAGAACAAAATGAATGCAAGTTGCGATTTCACAAAAAGGGGACGTTAATAAACGGTATGATAGCGCTTAACAATAAATTAAACCGTAAATAAGTTTGTTTGGCGCCGGACGTATGAACAAATTAGCATCACAGTTTGTGATAATTGAGAGTCGCATTTTTGTTCTTGTGTAAATTTAAAGTAGATTTAAATGAAGATTTGGTTGACCAACTTTTGTTAATAGATCTATATTGCGGCTTAATCAGTTGATGCTATGAGTGTGTTTATCAAGATACCCCAATACAGTACTTGATTGAATGCTAACAATAGTGTATTCCTTATATTTAAACTACGATGTTTACTAATCGTTGTTAAATGACGGTTTGCCAATGAAAGCCAATTGAATTTAAAATGGCAGTTTTGTGGAGTAAATAAGACACCCATGGTAACACAAATGAACTAGGCAAGACGCCTTAAATAAAGAACTCAAAGTGAGTCAAGTAAAATCCGTTAGAGTCAGGCAGTTTGCTGCCAGGCTCGCGGCAGACTTGTCGAACACTGCCCTTAGAGAGAAACCCAGACGAGGCTATGCCCATGGGCAGAGTCTTGTCTGTTAGACACACCCGGGATCTACGGGAATTTTGGCCCGAGCCTACGGGCTCGGAAACTGCCCACATACAATTCGCCCTTGTGCCACATCCTGCCTTGTCGGGAGGTTGGTAAATACCAATCCGTTGGAGTCAGTCGAGGATAATTTCTAGTGATGTCACTGCAAGTAGCTTAAGCGAGACATAATATTATAACAGCGAGAAGCGAGTGATAGGCGTGGCGACGAAACTTATAAGTTTTCGAAAACTTATACGAACTTATACTTAAAACGAACGATATGTTATAAGGGTTCGATACTTATACGAAGTAGGAAAAATTACTTTTGCTTCGGTGCACATGATATCAGTGACGAGGAAAAATTAAAACCATTTAATTTTTTTCTTTGGTGTGTGTAAAAAAAAATGAGAAAGAAGGAAAAAACAGATATTCTTTAAATATGGAGAATTTATTAGCCCAAGTAGTAAAAATACAATAGCAACAACAACAGCAGTTGTCCACAACATGCAGAAATAATAATCAGGGAAACTTTTTGTTTTGTTTATTTATTTTATTTTATTTCATTTTTTTTTTTAAAGAATTTTGCGCCCTTTCCAGCTAGAGGCTCCCATATGTTGTGGATATCAATGTATTGTTTACTGTTTACTGGTCATTAAAAAAAATAAAATAAAAAACATGGGTGAGACTGATAAAACATCGTCTCGGAAATCCTGGAGAAAATTGGTATCCCATTCCTCGAAACACTCTGCAAATTACAATCACTTGAATGCATCGATGACCTTACGCAAGAGGCGTAATCATTTTGAAAATTTCATTTATGTGCAAGAAATGGAAAGACCCCATGGAAAAGGTTTTAACTCGTTGCTCGCAAGATGAGGCGAAACAAGTTGCAGAGGACAGAAGCAAAATTTATCATTGCCGGTTAATGTTTATTCCAAGTTAATTTTTTTATTTACGTATTCCTTTTCTCGTTTCTTTTTGTTTGTTTGTTTGTGTAATGAATAGACAACGCCGAATATCAACTTTAGAATTTTTTTTCTACTAACCTGAACGATTAGTAATAAGACGTTTTTATAGAGAAGGGTTAGTATTGAAATGGGTAGGATGGAATAGTTCGTTATTATCACAGTTTGTTTTTTATTTGCTGTCATTTCAGCTGCTTATTATTATTACCCTCTTCCCAACATTCCATCTGACCTCCGCTGAACACGGAAGACAGAGAAGAAATGTACTCCACACAAAGAATTGTCAATCAAAATCGTTTTAAAGATAAATATTATCGCACAAACTTGGTTCACTCAGGTGCCTACAACATGAGCCAGACTAATTTTAGTCGTGAGCGCGAGACTCAGGGACGCATTAGGCTATATTTCTTGTGTCCCATTTAATCTAATTATTGATCCTAACATATATAGGAATCTTAGGGTATTTGGCCACACTGAGGTTGTTAGTACATTTCACACGGATCGCCAATAAATATGAATTTGAGCAACATAACACTTATTACTGGACTAGAGCTTTAAATCTCTGTCATTGTATCACACTTAACTTATTTTAATGTGGTAAAAGACTATATAATATCAATCCTCCTATATAGTAGCTTATATCTTGTAATCCTTGACAACATCCACATAAGGTTCTGTAATGTTATTGATCTTGACCTGGCATCTCGACCTCAGTCTTTGTTCCACTGCCGTGACCTGGTTTCGCTCTGTGTTTTCTATAAATATTTCCATGGTAGTTATTATAATGAGCTTTCCTCCTTGTTACCTCGACCGTGTGAATTTGAGCGTACTACTAGATTGGCAACTAGTTCTCAACGTGTTACTGTTGAAATACATATCATATGTTCTATTGTAAGAGTTTCTTTCTTCGCATTTCTCGCCTTTGGAACCCTCTTTCAAATCCTTGCTTCCCTGCCACCTCCAATTTTTGAAATGTTAACTGCGAAATCAATCGCCATCTTCTGGCTTCTTGAAACCTGTCCTTACATTGTCATTTCTCTTCACCAAATCTTCTCATTCTCTTCCACTCCCAGTAATCCCTTGCGTCTTAGGAATACTGGGGGGGGGGGTTGTTTGGTGTGAAATTATAAAAGATGACAAATTTCTTGAAGCAACAGAAATGTTGTTCTACAGAAGGATACTGAGAATACCATGGATGAAATATGTTAGCAACAAGGAACTTGTAAGGAAAATAGGAGCAAAAAGGACCCTTATAATTAGAATCACAAAGACATAGTTTAAATTTCTAGGGCACATAGAGAAAGAAGGTCTGGAGAATTTGTCACTTACAAGATATGCTGAAGTTAAGAGGAGCAGAGGAAATAGTGAGTAACATACCACTCCACGTTGTGTAAATGATTGTTAGAATACGGTTTGTGTAAGGGAACAAACATTATTTACATCTACAAAGAATTGGAAGTTGTGGAGAGCTATGATTGCTAACGTCCTGAAAGGAAACTGCCGGCAAGAGAAAATAATAGTAGGATTGTCTCCTGGTTGTGAAATCAATTTTCATTGCGTACTCCAAATTAGAGCCTCGTGCCAGACTAGGATAAAGACTTGTAAATAAGCTTGTCTTGGTGGGAGTTAATATTTATCAAACACGTTTCGCAGAATTTTAATACTAAAAATGAGTTTGATCCTCTCCGAGTGTTCTATAAATTTCATTTTAAAATGAACTTTGTAACAAACTAAATGAGACGGCGTGGAGAAAGGCTTAGGAAAATAGTCTAGCATATCGTTTCTAAGGTGCGGGGGATTTCGTTTCTCATTACTGTGAGGCGATTCTGAGAGAACCAAATGTCCTCCCAGGATTCATTATTAGCAGCCACAATCTTAACAACATAAGGTATGCAGATGACACAGGTGATAGCAGACATAGAAAGGATGCTGCAAGTACTCCTGCAGTAGGTAGTGACGGAAAGCGAGTAATAAAATTAAACATCAGCTGTAAGAAAACAGAATGCATGGTTGCTAGCAAAAGCATTAATCCAACGTATGACTTGCAAATCGGAGGTACCAAAGTCAAACAAGTGCGGAAATTAAATATCTGGAAATTGTTTTAACAGGGGACGGAAAGAATGACACTAAGATCCGAAGGCGTATTGGGAGAGCCAAGGAATCATTCCAAAAGCTAAGCAGATTGGTTGGTTGTTTTGTTTTATGGCATATCAACCTCAGTGGGTCATTTAATGCCAACAACATTTTTGAAATAGATTCATAGCGATAGTTTGGTAAAAATGGTGTGTATGTATACATATATATTTGAACCATTTTTCAATTACTCATATTTTTGAGTACAATCCAACATCTTTCAGTAAATTTACAATTTTTTGTGGTTTTATTTTCGTAAAAGTTTTTTTTTTTTTAATTACTCACTTGGTAATATTTTGTTCGCACTAGATCAAAATCTACGCACTAACAGTATATATTACAAACTATTTCTGGTATTAAAACCTATTTTTACACAAGTTTGTATGTTGACTATTTGCCCATAGCTGGGACCCTAACAGGCGCTACCACTCCGGGTCAGGGTGGACCTGGGAACACCAACAATTAAGAGGTGGTTCCACGCGCCTCAAAACCTCCTGATCAGAGGCCTTGCTTGTCGGACGTAGTTTATCGTCATACCCAGGACGCAAAAAAAGCTAATCAGAGTATTAAAAAATAGGAAAATTTCGCTAGAGACAAGGAAAATTGTACTAAACTGCTATGTGATAAACTCTTCCTGTATGGCATTAAGCGTTGGGCGATCTCCTCAAAGATGAAGAGGAAACTTGAAGCAAGAGAAATATGCTTCAACAGAAGGATGCTGAGGATACCGTGGACAGAACATGTGAGTAACGACAAAGTTTTGGAGAAAATGGAAACAAAAAGGAAACTAATGCTTAAAATTAGGAAGAAAGAATTGAGTTTTTCAGGGCATGTAATGAGGAAGGAGGGCGTGGAAATTCTGATAAACATGGGACAGATAGAGGGTAAGAGATACAGAGGAAAACAAAGCATAACATACTTAATGAGCTTGAGTACATGAATGGTGGAAGAGGGGTTAGCAGAAATAACAGAAAGACAAAGATTATTAAGAGGTACTGGGGACAGGAAGTTGTTGAGAGCCATGACCGACAACGTACATAGGGGCATGTCACATAAAAATGAAGAAGCTATCAATAAATTTAAAAAAAAAGCCGTGAAATTTTACCCGTAGACGCGGCATACACGGGATCGGATAGCTGTCTACCTTCACAGACGAGACTCTGCGCTTCGGCATAGCCTCGTCCGGAGTCAGAGAAATCGACAAGCAGAGCACCAGCAAACACAGTTGTTTATTTCTCACAGGTGTCAGTGGATGAAGTCCGAGTTCAAAGGAAAGAGAGGATTGCAATTTGTTATTTTTAAGTCAAGACAGGCCGTCTTCATTTGAGAAAAAAATGGGTAAACGTCAGATAATCAACCGTATTTCCTTCAAATCGGTCTTGCGTTCTAGTAGAGCTAAACTTAGAAAATAGCAACACTTGATGATGCGAAAAAGGCATACAGGTTATTTATTCAGCAAGTAACCCACTCTTTTGCCCCCAACACTGTCTTTCCTTACAGTTTCTGTTTCTCAACCAGACGAAAAATGAATGAAAGTTAAGTGCTTGGCTCATTGTCTTCTTTATAGGTTTTTATATTTTTACTACATTCATGACATGCGCTCGCAGACACACACATACACGCACACACACACATACATGTATATATATATATATATATATATATATATATATATACATTATTTAAATTTAATTGCATAACACATATATATATATATATAATTTAAAATTAATTGCTTGACATATATATTTACATATATTACTTAAAATTAATTGGGTAACATATTTATATATTATTCGAATATAATTGCGTAATATATATATATATATATATATATATATATATATATATACATTATATAAAATTAATTGCGTAGCATATATATATATATATATTATTTAAAATTAATTGTGTAGCATATACATACATACATATACATACACATATATAGACACACACACACACACATATATATATATATATATATATATATATATATATATATGAGATGGGATCAAATATAGATCAAATATGGATCGGAATTCGATAAAATGATCAGATAAATAACAAATAGGAAATCTAAAATGTTACACTTTCATTCAAGCTTCATCAGAGAATGAGAAAAGGAGAACAATTATTTAATCATTCTACTTTTGTGTATGTGGGATTCAGATGATGTTATATATTCGTAAGTGTATGTTTGTGTGTGTGTGTGTGTGTGCGTGTGTATGTATGTGTCTATGTATTACGTGAAAATTTACGTTTAGACAACTATTCAAACTCTCTCGTAATCCACTGGAACAACACTGGACATAACACTGATTTTACTATTGCCCCTCTAATTAAAATAATACATACTTCTTTGCATAGAAAGTCCTTTGGGGGCTTAGTAATAACAATATTACGAATTATAAACACACGCCAAAAACTTTATATTACATAACCAAACTTTTTTGAAACTATTCTTAAAGAACGTATGAAAAATTTCTCAGAGTTAACCTGTAGAAAAAGACAATATTTATAAATGTAAAAGACAATAGGAAAACTGTAATATTAGCCAACGCATTTCGTCCAAGTGGACTTTTCAAGGCAAAAATGAAATGAATTTATTAAAACAAAGTAACTATTAATAACAAAAGAAAATATCCTTAGCAACACAACAATAAGAACAATATTTCCACACGTGACAGTACTTGACGTAATTTTCAGTTGACAATATGAATATAATAGCGTTTTCTAAATTCTTCCAGTTGCTCATGACATTTGTAAGATATATTCTTTGCCGACATTGTCAAACATTTTCCTTAAATAATATTTAAAAATAAAATAATTTAAACAAAAACGGAGCTGATAATATACATACTTATATTTGATATGTAATAATAATTTTTAAATAATTTATGTAATTCTATTACATTTATTTGTTTTAAAAAGAAATATAGTCTATTAGTAATTAAAAGTAAAAGTAATATTTTAAAATTGTAGTTCAATACAACGTATTCTAATCCAAACACCCCTTTTTGGAAGAAACTTTATGAATGAATTTAACGGAAAAAATGCTGAAAAACGTTTTTGTCGTTGATAAAAAAAAAAAAACGACACAAGTTGAACAAATCTCATAATTCGTTGAAAAAGGCCCACCCTACCCTACCTGGATTTAACCTCTTTTCGGACGTAACTCATATTTGATACGATAATAGTTAATAAAAATGAACATGCTACCGCCCCTATCTAAATGATTGAATTTTCTGTATTCTTGGAAACAAAAATTATGAATGTACGTGTTTTTAAAACTCAGTAAATTTCAAAATAAGTTATTCCAAAATTTGCTTGAGGATATAACAGAACTAATGCTTTTGATTTAATTATATAATTTAATTTGAAGTTTTCAGTTTCTGTTTTTGAAACATGGTGATTCATGTGTAGCGATGGAACCATATTTGTAAATCAGTTAATTTATAATATATATATATATATATATATATATATATATATATATATATATATATATATATATATATATATATGTGTGTGTGTGTGTGTGCGTGTGTGTGTGTGTGTGTGTTACGTAATTAATTTTAATCTAACTTTATTTCTCATTATTATAAACGTTTGTATTTATTTCCAGAAACTATGTACAGAGAAGGTTTGAAACTCTCGTGGGCCGACAAGGCGTCGGAAGATGGCATATTTTGGCCACGCCACACGGCCTGTGCAAGACCATCATGTAAGGTCCTGTTGAAGGCGGAAGGCAACGCAAGAGCTGGTCAGAAAATATTAAAGAGTGAACCGACATGACAATACTGGAACACCTGAGAGCCACCGCCAAGAGATCAGACGAGAAGTGGTTGTTTATTTCTTCTATCGTTAGGCCCCTACCCCACGACGATTGAAGCAATCGAGGGACTGGTTATATTTAGTGGATATACGTCTTTGAGTATTTTATTATTATTACTATTTAAGCCGTGAAATTAACGTCTATTGTCTAAGTGGTCAAAAGACATCTTAACAGGTATATCTGCATTTCTTTTTTAATCTGGGAAATAATCTTTAAGCAAGACCTGGATTAACCATTAAGCTACAAGAAGCTATTAAAAAGACAGACTCAATCTTCCATTTAAGAAATGTACATCTTTCGTGCGGTCAGTTCCGAGAATATATCTGCTAAATTTATTTTCCTACTCAAAAGATAAACTATTCAAGATTTAAGCAGTTGATGGATTTATTAAGTTTCTTCCAGCAAAGCTAACATTTTTTTCGTCGGTTTGTAGGAATTAACGAATATAAAAATTGTCTATAATTATATTCTGTATCCGTTATATTCTGCTGCTAGGAAAGTTGGTTTACTGTGTTGTAATAGACAATTTTTTATCGCAAAATCTTATGTATTTATAAGTCTACCATCCGTCCATGCTTAGAATATTAAACCTACATATGATTTGGTGCTCTGATATTAAACCTAAATATGATCTATTACTCTGATATTAAACTTACATATGATCTGGTGCTATGATATGAAACCTACGTACGATCTGATGCTCCTGTTATATGTTTAGAGTTCCTTTATAAAATCCAAAGAAGAATCTGCAATGTCGTTGGTTCTGACCTGTCATCTCGGCTTCAGTCACTTTCTCACCGCCGTAATGTAGATTTTCTGCGCCTTTTCTATAAATACTTTCATGGTAATTGTTCTGGTGACCTTCCATCTGTAGTACCATGGTTTTAAGCCCAGTACTAGATTGGCGGCATGATCTTATCATTTTATAGTTGAAATGGTTAGACGTAATCGTAAGTTCCATGCTAACAGTATCTTCTCTCGCACTTCTCGACTGTGGGATTCTTTTCTGGCTTCTTTCTTCCCAGGCATGTTTGCGTTCAAAAATTTAAATGAAATTATCAGTCATTATTTTCTGTCTTCTTAATTAATTTTTTATTATTGTTTTCGTTTCCTAATAATTTTTTTTCCATACTTTTTCACACTTAGTCAGCCTCTTGCATCTCAGTAGCTTAGTTGCCTTGCTTGGGTTGAAATTATTTTTTTTAAATATATCGCTATTTACAAAGCTTAACTTAGTAATACATAAAGTCAAAGGTGATTGGTTGAAAAAGAAGAAGAATATGTTGTGCCTAAATTTCAGATGTGGGGACTGCCTAGAATACCAGAATACCAATTTTATTTTTCTTTTAGCGTGAAAAACGTTTATTGTAATCCGGGGGAGTACGTCAATACAATTTTGTAGGAATTTGTGATGTCGGGCGAAGCTACTGCTTGCGCAATCTATTCTATGTTTAATTTCCTTATCTCCTATACTAAATTTGTTATTCATACACCAAGATAAACTCTCTTCAAATTATTAAGAAATTATCGTTGAATATCGGGAAAGGAATAAAAACTCATTCAAATTTAACAAAAACTAGAATGATTAGCTTCTTAGCTTTTGTCATTGTTATTTTATGTTAGTTCGCATTAGGAATCTTAACATCTTTTTTCTAAGATAAAAGCGAAAGTTTTTACTCGAAACACAAATAATGAGTTCACTTATACGAAAAACAAAGTCATAAAACACAGAAACATTTCTTTGGGAATAAAGTAAAGAGTGCCGAAATGCTATGTCATATACATAATTCTTCAGCAGTTAATACGCGACAATCTGTTTAAAATATAAAGAAGAAATTCGAAAGGTTCTACAGAAGGATGCTGTGAATACCATATTTTCGGATAATCCAACCGGTCAGCTAAGCTTTTATAATTTTAAGAATCGATTCGCGCGAAGCAGTGCGAACCGGTAGAATGCCACCACTGTATATAGGGTATCTTTCATTATTGAATTTCAGAATTGTTCATTTGTATATATCATATAATGGGAGGATTTCTAATGCAGGTATCGTTAAGCTTATCATGAAAACTAATTACGAAAGAATATCCCTCTCTGTCCTTTCTTCTTCTTCTATGTGTGTGTCTCTCTCACACAGACACACAGACACACACACACACACGCACACACACACACACATACACACACACACATGCCTACCAAACGAGAAAAAAAAAAGAAAAATAATAATAAATCAAAATTAATGAAGGAAAAGAAAACACAAATGAAGACGGGGAAAATCAAAGACAGACACCTACCAAAACAGTAAATGACAGTGGTCTATGTCTAAATTAGCAAGATATAGCGAATGCGCTACCCAGCGACATTACTAAAAAAAGACAATGTTCAGACGACTTTTTTTTTCTTTTTTTTTTTAAGCGTATCACCCCAAGCAAGGCTGGAGGCCACTATCACGCAAGGGGTTAAAGAAGGGTTGGAGGAAGAGCAGATAGGAGTGGTAAAGGAGAAGATGTGGAGAAAGAGAAAGACAGTGGGTCGATCAAGGCAAGGGGGTTACAGAAGATTAGGAGCGAGAGCAGATAGGAATGAAAAATGAAAGGATGTGGAGAAGGGAAGTGGATAGATCAAGGCAACTGGATATGTCGATTGACGCTACACTTAAACCGTTGGAGATTGTATTTGTCAGGGAAACAGTAATATGGAAGGGAGTTCCATAGGCGAGATGTGCGAGACATGAAGCTATTGGAGTAGAAGAGACGTCTACATCTAACAGTTTCCACGGTGTAGCGGTGGGAGCGGGATGCCAGCCTCGTGGGGCGTTTAAATTCACGAGGACTACTCGAGTTTCACGATACCGAGATCATCAGGTGAGCATAACTTCGACTCTTTTTCAGTAGTAATATATATGCGATGAGGAAACCGAACATAGAACAGGTGGCGCTAGTGGTAGTTTCGCTGAACACCACACATTGCAACAAAACCCAGACATAAAGCTAGAAACACGAGTTTTAAATTTCTTCAGCAGGCTGACAATTTTATATGGACCCCATACATCGCACCGTTCAGAATTACCTTAAGTGTCTTCTTCTTTATACAAACGCTTTCTAAGATCAATGGTAAAAAAAAACAAATGGCTTTGTGCGAGTGAAGGCTGTGGATCTTTGTGAAGACCATACTGCTTAGAAACTTGTGAACTGGCACCACAGAATCACAAATAACTGTACTAAATAACAGAAACCAAATAACTTGAGGCCATTCAACACCATCAACAGCTAAAATGGATATCACGTGTAACATAATCAAGACATTCCATACTACCACAGTTTATTTGGCGGAAAGAGCTATAACAACTACAGCACATGATCCACCTATTTTCTCTACACAAACTTCAACCGAAATTAGTACAAAATGCCCGGTGTATGAATGCTAAATTTTCCGTTTAAAGAAACGGCTAATATTACCATATATATATATATATATATATATATATATATATATATATATATATATATATATATATGTGTGTGTGTGTGTGTGTGTTTGTGTGTGTGCATGTGTGTGAAATGTATATATATATATATATATATATATATATATATATATATATATATATATTGTTGTGGTGGGATCCACCTAATCTGCATAGGTGACTACCAACTATATAAATAATGGTTGATACCGGAAGACGAGGAGTAGGAATCACGAGATCCAACGAGAGACTCTGATCGACTGCGACTAGTCAACACATTCTCCAGGAACGTCTTCCCAGAAATATACAGAAATACTATATGTACTTATTGTGTACACTTTCTTGTTATAATACATTCTTGTTCTAAGTACATTTTGTGTTGCATTATTATTCCATGCAATAGGCGAGATTCAACATTGAGTCAAGGCTCAACATATATATATATATGTGCAATTCATTATATATATATTATTTACGTGTTATATATGCGCGGTACTTATTGGAAAGCGCTCAATATCAGTGATGGAGCTAACATATTTAGTTGGATTGATGTGAGTTTGTGACCCTGGGTTTCCCGGTATTTGCGATCGTCAGACAAACTGATAAATTTTTAAATTTTGGATTTACATAGGGTTGCGTATATCGGTGTTTTTATGGAATGGGAGGGAAAATTTTGTTTGTAAGCAGGCCACACGTAGAACATCAAAGAAAATTGTTCCTAACCATTTTGGTTCTCACCATTCGAGGTGCAACTGAATGCACCGAAACGAAGTTGCATTTTTGTCATAAGAAACCAAATATGTCTAGAGAAAAATTTAAGAATATGTTTTTGTCTATATGAAAAAAATTATAATAAATAATTATTGCTCTACTATCGGTATTGAACCCTCTTTTGAATTAATGCTGTGAACGTCATTACATTCGGATATATATATATATATATATATATATATATATATATATATATATATATATATATATATATATATATATATATATATATAAATTTTGTAGCGTATTCTTCGATCTTTTGGCTTGTGTATTGGAAATCTTTTTCACGGTGTCACATGATAAAAATCTACGCCATGCACGTGATATAACATCATCGCGTCTTTTGAATTTAAAAGGAATTTAACGTTTTTAGTTTGTAAAAAAGTAGCAACATGATTACGCTACAAGATAATTGGCAAATGTTTGTTTAAAAAAAAAAAAAAAAAAAAAAAATTTTGACTAAAATATTGACCCTGAAGATGAACAATGATGTTCGAAAGCGCTAGGTCATCGTATGGAAAATACATATTTCGGAACTATTTTCAAATAAAAAGTCTCATTAGAGAATATGAGAAAATTCAAAAGAAAATATGTAAGACTATGTTGTCTTTAACATTCAACACTACATGTTTGAAAGAAAAGTTGCTGCCAAATTACACACACATATATATATATATATATATATATATATATATATATATATATATATATATATATATATATATATATATATAACACAACGAAATAGCATCTTTAAAAACACAGAGATCTAGATGCACTTGTTCACAGACCCCGGAAATTATTAGAAAGAATTGAAAAGCAGAAATAAATCAGACATAAAATATCTGAGCGGATTTTCATTTGCTTTTGCAAGATTCGCTTTTCTGTTGAAAGCTATCTAATAAAGAATTGTATAAAACTTGACAGCTTGTCTTTCTTTCTTTCTTTCTTCTTCCTTTTTTTTTAATAATATTCTCCATCCATTAAGCTGTATTAAATTACACTATTTTATTCGACACCCAACCAAATGAATTCATCCCTTTACTCTTGTCTCCGTTCTAATATTTACCGGGCTTAGCTTAGTTAGACACAAGGCTAACTTTTTTAAAATCTACGACACTGTCACAGCATTAAGAGCGAAAGAAACTCGCTAGAATAATAATCGTGGATGAGAGTAGCATTTTAAAGAAAGGAAGTGTGATCCAATCTCACCGCATGCATCAGATACGTGCTCTTAACCCAACCATCAATATGTTTGTTTAGGAATGATAAACTTGTCCATGGTTCGTAATACAAAGATATACTGTACAACAATTCAATTCACGCTTAGTAAATATCAAAATATTCCTGATAAGCATGTTTTGAGTTTTTATCTTATACCAATTATTTTGAAAAGTCTATCCGTTTCCTAATAAGTTTCATGTTCTTGCGGTTCAAGTCATTGTTGATTTGTTCAGTGATTTTTTTTTTTTGCTTAAAGTTTCTAAAACCCTGACAGTAAATGACTCCTTTATTATATTATTTCAGAAATGCGTTCCGGTCAACGCAAAATATCAGCTCATATTTTTATGGTCTCCTTCAATTCATTTGACATGGCGCAAATGTTTTTATTTCTTTTCCTTTCCCCTTAATTCGAAGATTGATTGTATTTTTACGGTTTATCAACCCTTTATATGTTATTTAAATGCAGAAAACGTTTTTAGATTTTAAGAATATTTTGGAGATGATAATGTTTTACTGATCTAGGTGCTGTCTCGGCTCGACGTTGCTTAAGTTCGGGGATCGTAATAGAACCGGTGTTTGGATGTTATATGGACGTAAGCCTTCAAGACCATGTCCAATAGAACTTCCCCCGTAGATAATGCCAAAATAGCCTACTTAATCCTTTCCCAAGAGAATTGGTGCGTAAGTGAATATAACGAACTCGACTAGAAATTGGAACTCGGCTATCCGACTTCCAGTTTCGAGCCGTTATTAATTACACCGTCCGTACATCCAAGATTACAGCACCAAGTATTCAAATATGGTCATCCTTCTACGTACCGACCAGGCTTAATCTGAGTGATTATATGAGAAGCGATTTTTCAACGTGATATGGGCGTAAGCCCTTAAGTATACGAACATATCTGTACACCATTGGATAAGGTATCCGCATCTATGATATCAACTTGACAACAAGGGTGATTGGACACTATTTATATTATTCGGACTATTGTCCTCATCTTTGTCGTCATATTTATTACAATGTTTCGGCCGTTGTACACTCAGGCCTTCTTCAGGTGTTTGAAATGTCGAACGGAACCCTTTATTTTTTATATATTATGGCGACAAAGATGAGGACAATAGTCCGAATAATGTAAATAGTGTACATAATACCTCATCTCCGAAATATAGACAGATACTGAAGGGTGATTGGAATTTGTTTTTTTGTTTTTTATAGCAATTTTCACCCTGTACCAGTCGAGGTAGAGGATTTCATTAAGAGTCAGAGCATTTATATAAATCTAAAAGACGGTTGGTCTGAGAAATAACCCTTGGGGACGCTTGCGTTGACCGCCAGGGCCCGAGAGAACTGACCGTTAATAACTACTTTCAGGAAGGAACTGAGCAGTCACATCCAGTGTTTTCCATAGGTAACTTGAACAGTAAATGTTTTGTACCACATCATGTCAAATGCCTTCAAAATATCTAATGCTATTTGTCCTCGAAGTGTGATTGTCGCTTAGCTGGTTGGTTTTAGAAACATTAACAGCTCATGTATAGGTGGTATATCATTTAAGTCCACAGAAAATGAATTTGGCTAACAGTGTTTAAATTTCTCCTTCGTTTATCGTGTTTACTTGCTTATAATGTACGTTGGGACAGGCATGAAACAAAATTTTTGCCCCACCGGCAATGGGTAAATTGTTTTGGCAGGAAAACAGTGAATTCCAAAATCGTGGAGATGGCAACGGAGAAAGTCGCCATCTTTTACCAGAAGTCATGGCAATTCACACATTAAAGGAAGTTAAGAACAGTCAAGATTGCCTAAGCCCTGAGGGCCATGCAGTTAAAATAGGTGATTAATAATTTGGGTTGGCAACTTCACAGCGACAAGTTGTAATTGTAATACCCACTCACGCTCACTCATTCAAATCTCGTGAACTCCTCCTGTGGCGTATGAAGACATAGCTCTCAACACGTTTGGCGTTGCTGTTCAAGTATCCGTAAGATATAGCTTTTCATGGGATGCTAAAACCACGCCCAACCGGTTATGTATTAACATCCACATCTCCCCCTCAACTATGGCTAAATAGCTGGATAAACTGGGTCCTATAGCATTGGGTGGTAACCGCTCTCGGATAACTCTGAATTCAAAAACTCCAGCTATGGGTTAAATAGCCTCACCAATCCGCAAAGAGCAAGCGTGGTAGGGACACATTTATCTAGAGACGCAAATGTGCAGGGATGCTGTTGTCTGGTACGCAACTGTCCAGGACGCAAATTCCAGTACTCTCTTAGAACCGTCATTACCTAGATGGCTGACTGCTTGGGAATAACATGTGTTGTAAGCTTGGGTGTGTGGGTGGTGTAATAGATAATGGCTCGGAATGAGAAGTCAGAAAACCGCGTTCGAATTCCAGCCGGGTTTGTTACATTCTCTTACGCGCAAGTACCCTTTGGAAAGTTATGAATCCACCTCTTCTCCCCCACATCTATGGGTTAAAATCGTAAGACTTGTATCTGAAAATCATTATTATTTTCAAGAAATTGTTAATGCAATATTCACTCGCAAAAATAAAAAATAAAATATTTTTAACTTCCCAAAATATAATTCGGATTTGAATATGTTACAAAAAGGTTGATAAGCCGTAAAAAAACAATCTTTTTTACGTTCTCCTTCTTCTTCTATACGTTGCTATGTCTCTTTCCTTTCATGTTACACCTCACCATTACTTTCTTATATTTAATTTTAGTTCATTCCCTCTTCCTTTTCTCCTTCATCAAAAACAGGCCGAAAATGTAGTACTGCTGTCATATATGGGTGGGAGCTGCCCAGTCTACTCTCCATAGATTCCAAAAGCGTAAACAAGTAGGCGACGAATTATTTTCCACTCTGAAGTCCTCTTGTAGCATATCTACGGGCCATCCTGGATATGTCCCCATTCACATAAATATAATAGTAAATACTGTATGTTGGTCTGCAGTCGGAGATTCGTTTTCAGCTGTGCTGGTTAAACTCTGTGCCTCCGGGTAGTGAGGATCTCCAGATGAGGCTATGTCGAAGGACAGAGTTTCGTCCCGGGAAACAGCTATCCAACCCAGTTTTATACGGGGTCTACGGGGAAATTTTGGCTGAGCCTACGGGCTCGGATACCCCACATTAAATTCGGCCTTGTACCAAATCTGACAGCACGAGGCGGTTGGTAGATATCCTGCAGTAGGAGATTCGTCTCCAGCTGTGCTGGTCAAACTCTCTGTCTCCGAGCAGAGAGGATCCCCAGACGAGACGATCTCGAAGGGCAGAGTCTCGTCTCGGGAAACAGCTCCCCAAACCTAATTCGGTCTTGTGCTACATCTGACCACGTAGGATGGTTGGTAGATATCCATCAGTTGGAGATTCATTGTGGAATTCACTTGACTCACTTCTAGCAGTTGACTACTTCTTCTACACGCCGCTGGCGAATCTTATATGTGTTGTTATTGTCCTAAGTATTATCGTTTATTACCAACCACCGTGTGATTATTCTATTCAGTAACTTTCCCTAGGTTACAACAAGCCCCTTTCTCACAGATGAGACGTCGCAAGCCTTTCGCTGCTCTATCGCTATTTCCATGGTGAGTGTTTATATGAACTACACTTTTTAGTTCCACCAGTCATAACATTCACGGCTAAGACCCGCCATGCTACGCACATTAGTGCGAACCATCAATATTCCCTTCGTATCAGTCCGGTGAGATGTAAGTTCCACGCAAGTAGCTCCTTCCTCGAACTGCTGTCTTGAGAAACCGCCTCCCAAAAGGCTGCTTCCCCGATCACTACAATCTGTTCCAATCTAGTGTTAACCGTTATCTTCCGCACATATCCGTATAAGCTGTATATCTTACTCTGCAACCCTTTACCTCGATTGGTCCTTGTTTAGGGTGAAAGCCACTGTAAATCTTTTCCTACTTTCGTCCATTCACATCATAACACAGCTATCGTAAAAGCCAACTACCTTTCCCCGCTCAATTGTGGAATCTGCACGGCGAATTTCGTTTCTGCTTCGACAACACAAACACCAAAAAAAAAAAATACAAGCGATTCGGTTTAATCCATCCTTCTCGCTATCTGTCCATCTAATCAAAGCAAACATCCTAACATATACTCTCGCCTCGCACACCAGTCACGTATCGAATTGAGTAGGTACTTGTAGATACGGGAACGTCGGCCGGCTGTAACAGCAGTGTTAGATCTTGAGTGTCTTATTTCGTGGGGGTGGGGATTGGAGAGCTTAGAGGCAGAGATGCAGGAAACAAAGCGAAACAGATCAATGCCAACAGTGACAGTAGCCCGTTGGGAATTTTCCGGCCTCAAGCCAGACTTGTGTCTATAGAGAGACACGAGATACGTTGACGATTCGGGGGGCAGCAGAACACTGACTTCGTTCTCAGATCGGAGTGTTGGACAGCGAATCAGAAAGAAAGGCCTTGCCGGTGTGTGAAAAGCGAACTAGAATGAAATACATTCATCTCGAATTTCAAAGAACATTACACTATTGTTTGCCAAATTTAATAATTTGAAAATCAGGAGTTCAAGATGAAAGTATAAACAGGAAAAAATCATTTTTATAAATTACAGTTTTTTCTATATATAAAAATAAAATGCCAATGTCAGTGTGTCACACTTTTTCAGTTCTACTCCTAGAAGCTGTAGCTCAAAATATCATACCATTTTGGAATCAGGCCGAATCCGTGAGCAAATAAAAATAATTCCGGGCCAGATTCGGTCCCGTAATCTTGAAATTTTGGATTTGCAAGTTATCATTACGCCGACTGTTTTCGGCGATTTTTTACATGATTTTTTGTAATTAATTTTTTTGTACGATAACAATTTTTATAAGTTGGAAATAAATTTGGAAATAATTGAAATTAATTGTAAAATCCGGCGAAAGTCACCTATAAAACAAAAATAATTGTTTGTACGGTAAGCATTTTTGGTGACTTCCGTCTGTGCCCCAATTTCATTATTTAACATACTAAAGAATACTACTAATTTAAAAAACAATTTAATGTTTTAAATATATAGT
This sequence comes from Acanthosepion esculentum, assembly GCA_964036315.1. NCBI lineage: Eukaryota > Metazoa > Mollusca > Cephalopoda > Sepiida > Sepiidae > Acanthosepion > Acanthosepion esculentum. Next base: position 61,810,316 of record OZ038488.1, read on the forward strand.
TATCTAATAAAAATGCAATATTGTTTTCTCATATCTCTTCTTTAAGTTTTTATATATACAAGAATCCGGTTCCCTGTTCACCCTGCGTTTGCGAGGAACTATAAACAAATCACAGGTTCAAGTTCGAATTTGTCTCCAGAAATAAATATTTATGCACGGCCACTTTATGTTGCATGCTCAAGAGTAAGAAATCCTAAGTATTTATTCTTCACTTTTAAAAAGAAAAAAAATATTCTTAACATGAAGTTGTATAAAATTAAATTAAATAAATTATTAAACTGCGAAATAAGTTTTATTTTCAAAGTATTTTTCCAAACAAATCTACTTATTAAAATTTCATTGACTGTTTTGCGAAATTGAACGAAACGTGGAGTTGTAAAACTCGACAAAAGAAACTTCAATAATACTAAATATTGTGAAGATTTCAACACGTGTCTGCGTGTTGCAAAAAATATTCTAGTATGCAAAATTTCAGATAGAATATATCTGTAAAAGAACAATACGAATAAAGACAAAAACTGGCGCGTTTCGTCCGCTAAAGGACTTTATCAAGGCAAATGCAAGGATTTTATTTTGCAACTGGTATATATCGGCAAGAAAATATATGTTTATATTTAGGCATCTCAACGTGGTGTAATGGTCAATAATGGTTAACAAGCTACTCTCGCTAGAAAAAAATCCTCACTGGCTGCCACATATTTTGGCCTTGTGCCACATCTATTATAAATTTTGTTAGTTATTTTCAAATTGAGCGCTTCGTAATTTAAAACTTTTCAAAAATTAATAGTATTTATGCACTTGTCTATAAACACTAGTCTAAAATAACCACCTTGATAAAGTCGTTCAGAAAATGAAATGCGACGGTTAAGTTTTCCTTTTGTCTTTATACGCACCTTGTATTATGTCTTCGCGTATTTTCGCACATATACTCATATTAACCAACTAAAAGGCAAAGTGAAAAAGTGTTTTAAAAAGATTATTTATGAAACTTAAGAGAGTGTATAAACTGTCCATAGTCATTATTAGATTTTTTACACTCTTACTAAGTCCTTATAAAAGAAAACAAATGTAAGAAATTTATAAAAATGGAATAGAAATATTCTTTATCCATCACATTCAATGAAATATATATATATATATATATATATATATATATATATATATATATATATATATATATACTTGTGTGTATGAGTTTTTATTATTAATATAAATTTTATCTATGTTATTAATACCAGCATTCAATTTGCGATATTTTTCAAATACATATATATATATATATATATATATATATATATATATGAAAGATATCGCAAATTGAATGCTGGTACTGATAACATAGGTTTTATATATATATATATTTATATATATATATATATATATATATATATATATATATATATATATATATATATATATATATATATATATATATGGTGATTTATGGCGATCCCAGAAGTCTGACTTTGGTCAAAATTCACTGATAATGGAAAGTTCGTCTGCTGCCTGCAAATCGGTGACCACTTTTGGAATGTAATGTTTTCGTTTTTAATTTAATATTTTTCTCTTTTGATTATCTACATTGTCTTCCTACCATGTTGCTTGAACGCTTTTTCTTTATTTATGTTGGTATATATATATATATATATATATATATATTGATTGATTGATTGGTGTCGCCGCATTTAATATTTTTTTTCTTTTTAGTGTTTACTGACTGGGGTAGGGATTTTGCAAACGCAGTTTGAAAGAGTTGGGATTCAATTAATTTACATTACACTTTGTTTTAACCACGCCTCCATCCTGTGCACATGGATGTATATATGTTTGTTCTGGGGAATCTGTGAGCTGCATCTCGACTCTCCAAATAACTTATCTGAAAGAAAGCTCATTTTTTTCAAATAATTTATCAGGAAGTCAAACCCGGGATTTTTTGTAAATAGTAGTAGATAGGCTCTCCTATCGCCCGGTCCATATTCCTTCTTATTCTCTTGAACAGGAGTAGACGCTTATCCGTTGTTTCTTGTTTAGGAATAGGTTCCCGGTACCTTTTCTCAGGTCTTAGTAGTGGCGCTGTCATGAATTTCTTTTGATATGGGTGGATGGTTGCAACGTCTCTTCGTACTGAGGGTACTGGGTTGGCAATTTTCTGGTTGCTGTTCCCGACTGGTAGTTAGGAGCCCGAACTCTTGCGTAGTGTCATGAGTGGCTGTTCTGATGAACAATCGCATAATATCGGAGTTCTTGCAGTGCCATATCGCGCATGGATGTGTATTCTTGTAAGCACCTTCGGTGGACACCCCGAGGCCACACTATGTTGCAGTGCGCCAGTACACTTACATTAAATGACCAACTGCTACTGCTAACGTAGGCCTTTACCTTACCAATATAAGACATCATGGCTATAAACGACTAAAGATATGAACCTAAACCAGCTCAACAAAAAACAGCTAAATTCCATAACCTTTCCTTCTCCAACATTTTGATATTTTGCAGTGTAGACTCGTTCCTCTTCGTTGTGTATTATTATACGAATAAATATTTGAAAAGATCTTAAAATAAATTTGGTGCCCAAATAAACTATATATATATATATATATATATATATATATATATATATATGGGAGGTGGAGGTATTTGGGTGTGGGATGTTAAAATTGAAGACACCTCTGTGCCGTAAATGACACAACCTCCCTCTGCGAGGTTTGATGATGTGGTTTTCGATACCGGAAGCTTTGATTTTTTTTTTTAAAGCGGTTTGGCAAGCCGAACGGTGAACTGGGTTTTGTGTTCAGTGTTGACTTTTTCTTGAACTGGCTGTCAACACAACCCAGACTAACTGGCTACTAACTTCTAGTTGGTGAACGCAAAGGCTTCCGTTGGGATTTGAATTGGGCACGCTAATTCAATTTTCCGCGCCAATAACCGACCGTCGCCAATAACCGACATTCATATATATATAGTTTTAAGGTTTGTTATATTCATCGGTAACTGTGCGCAGTATCTAGGATAGAGAGTGTGCAGTATCTAGGATAGAGGGTATGTAAATATAAAAGTAGACACTGGCGTCAACACAAAGCCACGACAGTCTGTCACGTGCTTTAACGCAGCTAGCCTAAAGATTGCGTTCAAGCATGAAACAAACTGTCACTTCTCGGTGTTGATTTCAGTGTCCACTCTAATATATATATAATGCACACACACACACACACACACACACACACACACACACATATATATATATATATATATATATATATATATATATATATATATATATATTTATATATATATATATATTTAAATATATATTATTGTTGAAATCATTGTCCAATAAAATATAAAAGTAGACATTGAGGTCAGCACCCTACTTCATGTCAGGCCACCATCATATATATATATATATATATATATATATATATATATATATATATATATATATGTGTGTGAGTGTTGAATGTTAAAGACAACATAGTCTTACATATTTTCTTTTATTTGAAAATAGTTTCGAAATATGTATTGTCCATCATTGTTCATCTTCAGGGTCAATATTTTAGTCAAAATTTTTTTTTTAAACAATCATTTGCCAATTATCTTGTAGCGTAATCATGTTGCTACTTTTTTACAAACTAAAAAGGTTAAAATCCTTTTAGATTCAAAAGACGCGATGATGTTATATCACGTGCATGGCGTAGATTTTTATCATGTGACAGCGTGAAAAAGATTTCCAATACACAAGCCAAAAGATCGAAGAATACGCTACAAAAATTAAATATATTATAAACATTGCAATATATTACCAGATATATTATATATTTTGAAACTATTTTTAAATAAAACGTCTCATTAGAGAATATGAGAAAATTCAAAAAAAATATGTAAGACTATGTTGTCTTTAACATTCAACACTACATGTTTGAAAGAAAAGTTGCTGCCAAATTACACACATATATATATATATGTATATATACATATATATATATACATATATATATATATATATATATACATATATATATATATACATATATATATATCATATCTATAATATATATTATATATATATCCTATATATAGTGTTGGTGTTATAAAACAGTACTCGATATAATATAACAGAACTTTTGAGTATATATTATTATACTCATCGCCTGAACATAGCGCTGTGCATAAATCTCATCGTCGTGCTAGCGGCGAGGGATAATATGTATATTTATTAATATATATATATATATATATATATATATATATATATATATATATATATATATATATATATATATATATATGTATGTATATATGTGTGTGTGTGTGTGTGTATGTATGTACTTGTGCGTGCTTGTGTCTGTGTTTGTGTTTGTGTTTTAATTTATTAAATTAATTTATTAATTAATTTATATATTTATATATATTATATATATATATATGTGTGCGTGTGTGTGTGTAGAGAGAGAGAGAGAGACATACATACATACATACATACATACATGATTTTTTGTGTATGAAAGTATATATGTGTGTGTTTTTCTAAGAGACGTAAATATATAAATAATGGTGAGATTTGAAAGTTATAATTTCTCTTTAAAAAAGCTACTATTTTATGCTTCAAACCTCTTTGCACTCCTTGGCTAAATCAAGCAAACATGTCTGCCACAAAAGCATTAATTGGCACCAGGTCTTACAAGGAAGAACGTGAGAGTTCTTCACCCGTAAAGTCATTTCAGATACAAAGGTTGTAAAGATTCAAATGATAAAATCTTTGTAATAAGTGTACCCACTGTCATTTATTCATAGAAAAAGCAAAAGAGATGAAAAACAATATATAAAACGCATACCTGAGGATAAATTCGAGGCAAAGAATGTTTAATAGTGAAACATTTAAAAACACGTTGGGATGATGATGTTTTACATTTGTACGTGATTATATATATATATACACACACACACACACACACGTATATATATATATATATATATATATATATATATATAATATAATAATATTTTTAGTTTTTAAAAATATGATTCCTCCGCTACATAAGAGTTCTCATGTTTCAAAAGCGAGAGCCGAGACCCCTAAGCTCTACTTCTGTATGGAGCACTGTCCTTTTGAAAATGAAGCTAAATATTAAGGAACACCGGATTATCTACCTAACGTGTTCTTTCCTATTTCACTGCACATCTGCATACATATATACATATATATATATATATATATATATATATATATATATATATATATATATATATATATATATATATACTTACTGAATTATTTATGTAACCGAAGCTAATCACTGTCGAGTTCGATCAGTACATAGATGGGAGGCCACTTGAGTATACTCTTTACTGTAAGAAGTGCCAGAGGTCATATCATTGTGACATGATTCGGACATTATTGACCCCGCCTGTGACTTATTGTAAGGTGACTCAAATCTTAAATGGAACAGGCCGTCTTCAAAATATCTTGACTGATACTTGCCCCCCAAAAAGACTGTCTGATGCTGAGGGCCCATATAATGTCGCGTATGGTCTGTGCCCGATTTGGTTTATAATGGTGTTCGTATGTGTGCATTTAGTGGGCATTTTTATTTTTATCTGGTAGTATATATATATATATATATATATATATATATATATATGTGTGTGTGTGTGTGTTAATTGGGGGATGTTTTGTGGGTTTGTACGAATTTTGGTTGTACTGGTTGTGGTTGTAGAGAGACCATAAACCAACTCGATTTATGTTAGACAAGACACAATAAATATACACACGAACTCTACCTCGCAAGACAAATACCCCTGAGATCTACCTAAGCAATGAAAGCAGACAACACAAAAATAAATAACAACATTTTCTTTTCTCTTCCATATTTCAACTTATTTGCTTAACTAAAAGCGAAACATATACAATTTTTACTTTGTTCCTTATCATATATATATATATATATATATATATATATATATATATATACATATATACATTCTAAAGATTTAATGGATTTTATTTTTAATCCGACATTACTTCGTATTATTTCAGCGTTATATTTTGGAAGATACACGTGTTTGAATAGACGTCATGTTTTTAAACTGTGCCAATTACATCTATGTACCTGTGTTTTTCGAGCATTCTGGTTAAGATAATAAACTGCATATGCGTTCTGGGTAAGATTATAAAGTACATCCAACAGCAAGGCCTCTGTTCAGGTTTTGAGGAGCGTGTAACTACCTCTTAATTGTCGCTGTTCTCAGGTCCAGCCTGAGACGGGGTTGTGGCATCTGTTTGGGTCCCAGCTATGGGTAAATAGTCATCCTTCCCAGACTGGGGTCAAAACACTATAAAGGGTAATAATAGGTTTTAATATCAGAAATACTTTGAAAAAATTATTACCTGCAATAAATTTTTGAAGAAAAATTATTACCAGCAATACATTATTACCAGCAATATTTTTAAAAAAATACCAGCTATACATATTTGAAAAAAAAAATTACCAGCTATATATTTAAACAAAATAACAGCAATATATTTTTGAAATAAAAAATATTACCAGAAAAAATAATTGTCGGCATTATATAACCCATTGAGGTTGATATGCCGTAAAACAAACCAAATCAAAGTATACATTAAAAAAAATAAAATATTATCAGCTATACATTCTTGAAAAAAATATTACCAGCAGTAAAAATCTTGTCGGCATTAAATAACCAATTGAGGTTGATATACCTTAAAACAAACCAAACCAAACCAAACGGTGCTTTCTAGAATCTGTGATATAATTCGCCCTATTTAACAAAGTATTCTCTCAAGCATGTATGCCCACCAAGATATAACCTTTAATGTGTTAAGAAATATATGTGTGTATTTGCATGTGTTTGTCCTTTGCGTATGTGCATGGGCATGTGCCTGTGTTTGTGTCTGTGTGTTTGTTTAGGAACGAGGATAGACTTTTTCACGCAAATACTCAGCCATTGTGCTAGAACCTCCGCTCAAATGTGTTAAATCTCGAATAAAAAATATTGAAATGCTTTTTTGCTTATTTGATTTTTTTTTAAGTCTGTTTTCCTGGAGGCGATATGACAAAATTGTATTAATTCATTTTCTCACCTGCTACGTCTCGAATCCAATTTGTCTATTACAGCTCGACAGGGGCAACATTTAGTTTACAAAATCTATTAAAGTATTTACAGAGCTTAAAAAACTAACAGTAAATATATCGGATTTCTCCTAAAATGCTAGAAGCAAAGACCAACTATCATTAATAATAGATAATAAGCGGCTTCCATAACTATTCCTGTATATACAAGAAAGTTCAGTTAAAATAGCAATAAGTTTTAAAAATTATACGAAATTATCTTCGAGGAAGCAATGAATATTTGGACGTGTTCTATTTGATTTCTCAAATAGCAATAGGCTAAGAAAATATCACATTTGAATAGAAATATTTTATATTGTTTCATCTGTCTCCTTTTATGTTGAGCGTGAACAAAATTAAATGCGTAAATCAGAATTTTTATGAGTACTCCTTCGATTAATTTGTTTTTACGGTTTCTAAACCTTTTGTAGCTTATTTACCGCCAGAAAATATGTTGAGAATGTAAACATTTTTTGGAGATAATAAAGATTTACTGATACAAGTTCTACTAATTAAGCCGTAGCAGGAGGGAGAACAAGTGGATTCATACTTTTCCCAAGGCTATTTTTTTAAATGCCTTATCTCTTCAGGCCTTTGGCGGAAATGGTCTTCCACAGCTTCCTTTTATCTATAAACTGTGAATTGCCATTATCACTTGAGAAAATAGTAAGTTAGTTTTCCGTTGCCTTCAAAAGAGATTCTTTATTCATTTTCTTTCTCTTAGACTGGTTAATAGCGAAGGCTAGAAGACCCGGTCTACCTTGCTCTTTAACTCTTAAGAGAATTTTTATTTTTCCCCAATTTTTTCAATTTGTAATTTTCTTAATTTAAGTATGCAATAAGCCCATGAATTATATATTTTTATATTTTTTTAAAAAATACCTTATCCCTTCAGGCCGTAATCATTGATTACATTATCAAACGGAAACGTCCAAAAAAGGCAATTATCAAGATATCTAATAATATACATATTCTCAACTGAAATTCATACGATATATTCTTCATACGATTGTTTCCTGAAAATTCTACCTATATCGCTTGGTTCTATAATCCTTTTACTCAATTTATTCTTCATTTTCGTGTAATTTAAGTCCTAAAAAATGGTTATAATCGTTTAACTCAATTTTATAATATTTTTAACGGACTTCTGTTTGATGTGTAAATTCATTGTATATTTATACCCTTACGGAAGCTAAATCAAAATATTCATAAGCCACAAAAAAATAAATTTAAAAATGAAATTCCTAATCTAGTCTGCATTTTTCCATTAATACTGCTCATTAAGCACTCCAGATTAGGATATTTTATATAAATTTCCTTGGGAAAGGTATGTATACACGTCTTCTACTCCCAGCTATGGGTTAAATAGTAGGGCGTGTCTTTGTCAATCATTATTATGTCAAAAATTCTTATAGTTCAAAAATATGTTTCGGCTTTAAATAATCTTAAAACAGTTGATAAACCGTAAAAACAATCAATCAATTCTTGCTTCCTCATTACTCTTCCCTAACTTATGAAATATCTAGAAGTACAAAGTGCTTACCAGCGTTAGTGGTCACTATAAAAATCAGAATATCTAACGCTGATTTTGAAGTTTGGTGCTATATAATCTTCTACTTTCTATATCCCAGTATTTTACATTGAATTAAATTTAGCCCATATGCTATATAATATATACTTACACTATTTACTTTATTCGAAATTGAGTTAAAAAGCATTATAAAAGTGTAAAAATAGGTTTTAATACCAGAAATAATTTGTAAAAAAGTATTACCAGAAATAAATTTTTGAAGAAAAAAAAAAAAACTATTACCAGCAATATATTTTTGAAAAAAATATTACCCGCAATACGTTTTTGAAAAAATATATTATCAGCAATACATTTTTAAAAATAATATTACCAGCTATACATTTTTGAGGAAAAAAATATTACCAGAAACAGATTTTTGACAAAACAAAATATTACCAGAAAAAAAAAAATTGTCGGCATTAAATAACCCATTGAGGTTGATATGCCGTAAAACACAACAAACCAAACGAAGGCAAAATAAAACCATCCAAGATTGTAAATTTCTTAAAAGAAGTTGGATTGTACTCAAAAATATGAGTAATTGAAAAATGGTTCAAATATATATGTATATATACATCCCTTTTTTAACCAAACTATCGCTATGAATCTATTTCAAAATTTTGTTGGCATTAAATGACCCACTGAGGTCGATATGCCATAAAACAAAACAACCAACCAAGTCATGGTTACTGATGGAACCTCTGTAGTGTAGACAAACCACTACACTCTACACACCTTCCTTTCAAGCACCCTTATAAACAACAGAAGTGAACGACAACGTTATAACAGTGTGTGTATGCGCTACAGAGTTTAAAGTCAATCTCTGTCCAACGGCTTCATTTCGTTATCAGAGCAAGAGTCTCGACACATTTGATCAGACCTCGTATATATTCTATTCGTGGGTTTTTTCTTTTTACCTAATTGATTGAATTGCCAGATTCAGACGAGAGTTTTGAGGATTGAAACGTGGCTTGAAGGTTTTCTTATGGGGTGCACTAAAGTCACGTTGAATTGAAAGTGAGGCGAGTGAGGGCGAAAAGTTGAAACGAGATGAGCTGAGGTATTTCCGCGATGTTCCTTACAAGTTTTAGCTGCCATACACCCGACTATGTTCTTTTGTCTTAGCATTTCTTACTTTAGAATTTCTCTTCACTTTCCAAATTTAAAGAGCCGAATTTCTTTTTCCACTAAGAAAAAACATCGTACATAGGTTTTGCCAGTTACGTTGTAGATTTAAGAGCAATACATTAAATATCTACGTGTGTTTGGTTGGTCCAAACATTTCGTTCTGATTTCATCGATAAATAGCATTAGAACTATTTAGTTTTAACTAATGTCATTTAAAAAGATCGCTTTTAATTTAATAGTAGATAGGTTAGCTTTTCGTCCGATTAACACTCCTCCCCGGTCTCTTGAACAGTAGAGGTTTATCATCGTTTCATGTTTAGGACTGGGTTTCCGGTTCCGTTTAAAGTCTTCTTATTCTCTTTCACTTCCGATGTCCTCTTGCGTATTAGCGGCATTACCACCTTGCTTGAGGTGAATTGATTTAAACCACTCCCCCATAACTAACTTACTTGCAGGGACAATAACAACTAAAATAACACACTTTTGAACAGGAGTAGAGGTTTATCCCTTTTTTCCTGTTTAGAACCGGATTTCCGGTTTCTTTTAGAGTCGTCTCATTCTCTTTCATCACCAGCCGAAACTTGCTTCTTTATGGTCTTATCTACATGCACGGGGTACATTTATTTTTTTTTAAAATTGCCTTAGAAACAGTTTACAATTATTAGCACTACGTCACGCCATGACACGGCACGTCACTATCTCCGTAACGCAACAAGTTGGTTAGCACACAACATATACTGCGAGCATAAAAGCAGTGGCGTGTCCAGAACAAGACATCCTGACGGAGCCCATCCCTCATCAGACTGCTGGTAAATTCAGAGTTTTTTTTCTCTTAGACTGGCTACCACCCAAAGCAGCCTCTTATTTTCTCCAGAGGTGGAAGAAGAACGATTCATTCCTTTTCCAAAGGCAATGGCGCGAAATGAACGAAACAGAATCGACCGGTTTTTGAACCCTGTTCACAGATTTCAATTCCCGTGCCGATAAACATCACACGTCCTATCGGCTATCTTTTAATATCCAAATTAGCGTATTTTGCTGTCAGCATTTCTGTGATGAGGATTTATTATTTACATTCCGAATCCTGCTGCTGGTAAATCACATCTTATGAAGTCGTTGAGCCCACAAGGGTCACCTTGTCCCTCCAGCTCCCACGACGAATGTCACGACGCTTAGCCAAGACGGCTAAGCGTCGTGACATTCTCTAGGGCTGGATTAATCTGCTGGATATCCTGTCGGACGATGTCCTTCCAGCGGCTACGTGGTCTGTCCCGAGGTCGTCACCAGTTTTCAGATGGTGATACGAACTGGTATTTGACTCTGGTTGGGTGGTCATCAGGTCATCGCAGGATTATTTATGCGCACAGCGGAATATTTGTTTAAATTATTTAGATTCTGACAAATCTTCTCTGGAATGAAGAGTTATTCTTTATATTAATAGAGCGATAAAAACAAGCATATTAAAAAGTAATGTATAACAAATAAATGTATACAATTTACATAGGTGCGGTAATGTATCAGATTCAGTGACAGATGTTATAGCCCAGACATGTTCTCAGTGGTAACTAATGTAAATAATTAATCCTCATTACAGAATTTCAGACAGCAACTTATAATATTTTTTTCTTTACATGTAACATTTGTCTTGGGTTGTATATATTTTTAGTCGCTATGGACATTATGTCCTCGAATTTTGCTTTGACGAAAGAGGACTGATACACCGACTTTGACGTTTTTAATCGTTATATTTTGGTATTAGCATATATATATATATATATATATATATATATATATATATATGTGTGTGTGTGTGTGTGTGTGTGTGTGTGTGTGTGTGTGTGTGTGTGTGCATTTTACGGCAATATATATATATATATATATATATATATATATATATATATATATATATATATATATATATATGTGTGTGTGTGTGTGTATTTACATTTTACGGTAATATATATATATATATATATATATATATATATATATATATATATATATATATATATATATATATATGAAAAGTGTCTATATATATATATATATACCCAAGTTTGGGATTGGTATATACGGAGTAAATTCCTACGTACATCCAAATTCTAACCACCCCCCTGCAATCATCAAACACATACCCTATTTTATTGAATGTAGGATCAGTAATAACTCTTCAAACAGAAATATTTTTAATAAACATAGAGACTTTTATAATTCTGCACTTAAAAATAGTGGATACAAAAATATTAATATTCAATATAAAAGCCCTATAAATAGCAACAATAATGGTAGAAAGAGATCTAGAAAAATCATATGGTATACTCCCCCTTTTAACATTATGGTTAAAACTAAATTGGGCTACCTGTTTCTAAACCTCATTAAAAAACATTTCCCCAAATCTGAAACCAACTCACTTAGTAAAATATTTAACTCCAATACTCTTACGTTAAGCTATAGTTGTGCAGATAACCTAGAGAAAATAATTAAAAAACATAACAATAGTATATTCAGCAAGTATACGGATTCGGAGAGCCTGATAACCCACAAGGTTGCGAAAAGCAACACTAAGCAAAATGACACAAATAATAAATCATGTAACTGTAGGAATACCAATAATTGTCCACTAAAAAATAATTGTTTAACTAGCTCTGTAGTTTATCTCAGTACAATATCAACACTAGAAATTCCAAATATAAAGAAATTCTACATAGGTTGCACCATGAGACCATTCAAGGAACGCTGGCGGGGTCATATGCAATCTTTTAATAATAGGAACTATAAATATATGACTTCATTATCCAAATACTTTTGGAGTCTAAAAGAAAAAAATAAAGCACCTAAGGTTAAATGGAAATTAATTAGAAAGGACCGGACATGTAACTCCCTATATGCCCCGTGTTACCTTTGCCTTAACGAGAAACTTGAAATAATTAGATTTAAAAATAAGACTGATCTTTTAAATCAAAGATATGAACTAACAGTTAACTGTAAACATCGTTTTAAATTTAACTTAGTATAGAGATCATATACTTTCAATGATAACGATAAGTTAAACTTAATAGACTATTACCTTTTTAGCATGATGGTCACCGAATCGATATGAATGTGTATTGTGTACTTACAAAGTGTTATACGTGTCTGTATTTGTATGTATATATTTGTATGTTATGTAGGTGTGTTTCTACGGTTAGATGTGTATGTGTGTATATAGGGGTATATATATGTAAGGGTTTTTTTTGTTTTTTTTATATTTTTTTTATTTATTTATTTATTTTTATTTATTTTTTTATTTTTATTTATATGAAGGTATATAGTTGTGTATATTGACATCTATCATATGTTAACCTGTTTATGTGTACGAGTAGGGGTGTAAATTCTGGTAAGTGTCTACCACTAAATGTGTAAGTATATGTTTGGGTATATAGAGATATATATGTGTACTTGTGTGTGTGTAAATATGTGTATATATATGCATATGTATGTATATGTATGTGTGACTGTGCATATGTGTGTGTATATGTATATATGTATGTATATATGTATATGTGTATGTGTATGTTTATATATGCATATATATGTATATGTGTGTATGTTTAAATGTGTATATATGTATGTATATGCGTATGTATATGGGTGTATATATATATATATATGTGTGTAGGTATTTATATGTATGCGCTCGGATGTGGGTGTACTGTATATCTGGATGTGTTGATATGGGTATTTATATATGATTAGATATTTATGTATATATGGATGTATGTTTGTATGTCGTAGTATGTGTATTTGTATGTATGCCTTAGTGTCTTGGAGTGTATCATAGATACAAACTAAAATCTACTTTTGTAGATAAGGAGCCTTTAATTGCTTATAGACTGTTGTTATTTTCTTAAATTATTATAAAATTTTAATATATTTTATCATAATATTGTTGGAATATTATTAGAATATAAGTTGGTCTCTGTATACTTATTCCTTTCCCTTTTGTGTGTATGTGTCTACATGTTTATGTATATATGTATATGTGTTTGTATATGTATGTGTGTATATGTATATATATAGATATATGTATGTATATATGTATATATGTATCTATGTATGTGTATATGTATATATATATATATGGGTATGTATGTGTATGTATATGTGTATGTATGTGTGTAGGTATATGTGTATATATATGTGTGTATGTGTGTATGTATATATATGTGTAGTTGCGTATGTATGTGTATATATATGTACACGCTGATGTGTATATACATATTTATATTTATATAGTTTTAATTTACGTTTGTTTGATTTTTCATGTATATGCGTGTATTTGTAAATGTCTGTGTATATGTTTAGTTTATATGCATATATGTATGCGTGCGTATGTATGTATATCTAAATATGTATGTTTATGTTCTGTATGTATGTATTTGTATATAGTTGCATCTTTATGTATATATTTCTTTATTTACTTTTCTGCGTTGCTGTATGGGTCGATATATTTATACGTGCTTATATATATGTATGTCTATGTGCGTATGTCTGTATATGCGTACCTATTATGCGTATATATCGATATGCAGGTACATGTGCTGATTTGTATGCGTATGTGTGAATGTACAATTATATATGGAGGTAGTTATTTACTTTTGCATGTAATGTGTCGAAAACTATATGATTTAAATATATATATATATATATATATATTTATATATATTTATTTGTTTAAATTTTATCTATATATATTTGACCAGATTAGTTATATTTCAAGTTAAAATTCGTTTAATAACATATTAAGCCACGAATATGTTCACTTTAGCTATGACATCTGACCGTCTAGGTCAATGTGAATGTGGATGTATGTGCCTGTGTTTATTGATGTCTATGTGTAAGGAAAGTGCATGCACGTTTAGTCGTATGTTTGCGTACGTGTGGTTGTGTGCGGTGTAGATATTTTTTTTTATCAAGGGTCGTGTCTCGTCACCGTATTTTATGTGTGTGAATGTATCTAAATACGTCTGAGCGCTTATGTATTATAACCTGAGTATGTTCGAATGATTTCGCGTGAGAGGCGACTAACATGTTGAAATGAAACTAAAAATGTATACATTTTTGTCTGGGGCTCTGAACATCCTTTTTAACATAATTTCAATGAAAATATAAATTAAATAGCATATATATCTTTTATTTTTATTTTTATTTTTTTATATTTTTTCTCATCGGTAATTCTACAATTTAAAACTTAATAGAGATTTGATTTAGATTTCTAAATAGGTAATTTTTAATTTTTACTTTTAATTTCAAATTTTATAAATCTTTTAATATCTATGATAACCTTGCTTAGTTGTCAAATTTTTCGAATTACCCTATACTTGTATTTTGATTGGTCATTCTAGCTTATGTAACAGCGTTTACTCCTAGCTAAGGATCGTTAATTAATTTGAAACTTTTAAAACCATTTATTCTATATTCTACATCATCACTTGATAAGACACCAGAAGTGTTGAAACAAAATGGCTATTTTTGTAGTGATTTTATAACATATTTATGTTGTAATATTCAAATAAATGATTATATATATATATATATATATATATATATATATATATATATATATATATGCAATTTATTATATATATTATTTATATATTATATATGCGCGGTACTCATTGGAAAGCGCTCAATATCAGAGATCGAGCTAGTATATTTAGTCGGATTGATGTGAGATTGTGACAATGTCTGACGATCGCAAAAGCGTGAAACCCAGGGTCACACACTCACATCAATCCAACTAAATATATATATATATATATATATATATATATATATATATATATTTGATACCGTCTCTTTGTGACATTGAAGAAGGAATAAATATTTTCATCTTATTATATTTCTTCATCTTAATAAAAGCAACAAAAAAACTGACTTCGTATAGAAACCAGTTTTATGTCCTCAGTTCAGTAAAGAATCGAACTTAACAAATACGATTTACAATGTTTAACCACGCACCACGACCCGCTAAACGACGTCGTTACTTACATTTGTTCATCCAATATAAGGCTCAAAAATCACTCAAGGTAGAGAGTTATTGGATGAGATTGCTGTACGGGCTTGAAAAGAGATGCATATTATAAGGATACGCAGGATAGATATCGATTGATCGAGATTGAAATGGTCGGGAAAGGATCCACTTGGGAGTCACTTCCACAAGGATGGAAGAAGCTGTATTGAAATTTCTCCCTTCGAAAGGAATCCGAAGGGAATTTCGATTAAGTGCTACTCGTTACATGGAATGCCAGTTTCTAGCTGCGAATGTCAGAACTTGTAGAACTGAGCAGTGTAGCCTGTCTGACCATTTCACAATAGTGATAGGTTAGCAACGTTTCGTCAGTAGGAAAGAATTTGCTGGGTGTTAAATAATTCTTCAGGCGCAAGGCCTTTCAGTAGCTTTTAGGCAAGCTTGAAGAGTAGAAATTAGGCAGCACCGATCTATACCGTTTCAAGTTCAATTTGGAACTACTCAAAGTCATTTAGGGATTAAGCAAATTCAAAATGAAATAGCCAAGTTCAGAATGGGACGTAGCAAATTCAAAATGAAATAGCCAAGTACAGAATGGAACGTAGCAAATTCAAAATGAAATAGCCAAGTTCAGAATGGAACGTAACAAATTCAAAATGAAATAGCCAAGTTCAGAATGGAACGTAACAAATTCAAAATGAAATAGCCAAGTTCAGAATGGAACGTAACAAATTCAAAATGAAATAGCCAAGTTCAGAATGGAACGTAACAAATTCAAAATGAAATAGCCAAGTACAGAATGGGATGTAGCAAATTCAAAATGAAATAACCAAGTTCAGAATGGAACGTAGCAAATTCAAAATGAAATAGCCATATTCGAAATGAGACGTAGAAAATTCAAAATGAAATAAGCAAGTTTGAATTGGCACTAAGCAGTTATGGAAAAATATTTCGAACTTATCTGCACGTTTCAATAAACAAATATCAAGGATTAAAATATCAACTGGGCGGTAAACCAGATAATTAAAAATCGGAGCGCAGCATTGCGTAGATTTTACTATCAATTCCTTACAAGAGGCTATTCTTGAACGGATAAATTTGTGTCAAATTTAGAGTTTCTGGCACTTATATTGGTAAGACAAGCAGGGAGAAGAGAAGAAAGAAAGAATTTGCCTAATCCATTTTGAATTTACTCAGTCCCAAATCAAATTTGCATATTCCATTTTGAATTTGACTATTTCGTTTTGAATTTTCTATGTCCCAAATTAAATTTGACTATTCCGCTTTGAATTTGTTACATCCCATTTTGAATTTGATTATCCCATTTGGAAATTGCTATGTCCCATTTTGAATTTGACTCCTCCATTTTGAATTTGGCTATTTCATTATGAACTTGCTTCGTCCCAAAATGACTTTGATTAATCTCAAATTGTACTTCACATGGTATACATATGGCTGCAATGCTATATCCTATGTAAGACCAAGTCAAGAAATACTCCTCTTTAAACTAGCCGAGACCCTTTAAGACTTAGATGATCATGGTTCTTCCCAGCTTCCTATCACCCGTAGTTCTAAACAGTGTTTAATTTCATACAATCACTCTCTGACCCTACACATACAAATTCGCCAGGTAGATCACGCGATGTTTCCTTCTGCCTCTTTTAACATCAATACGTCCTTTGTGTGTTAAATTTTCCAAGCCCGTTCACCCCATTATGCGTTCAAGAAATTTCATTTATTTCTTCTTGATTATAATGTCCTTTTAGTATCATTTTCTTTAAAATTTGGTCGCTGCTTAGATTTTCAGTCCATGTTATTTTCAGTATCCTTCTGTAGAACTAAATTTCTATTTCGTTGTGTCTCCTTTTCGTCTGTGAAGAAATTGTCCACCATTCATATCTTATAGGAGTGTAAACATTATATAGGAGTTTAGCATTGTTTTCTTTGTAATAATATTTTTTACTTATGAATAAAAGTCACTGTTATAAAGGGTGCGGCGATAATACCTTCCAGATATACTTCCCAGAAATACCGCCCACATAATAGCAAGATATTAGGTAGATGAAGAAACCATGGCTGCTAGTGCCTTACTTTACCATAATGTGGAAGATATTTCTGGGATGTATAATATATATGGGAGATATTTCTGCTGCACCCTGTACAACAAAGCAGATAACCAAATTTATGTTTAAATCGGGTTGAGAAAATGAGATTAATATGGTAGTCGCTTGGATGTGTGGCTTCCACATAACATAACCTGCAATTGCTTAAATGTTCTTTTTTAAGAAACAAAGAAAAAAACAAAATAAATTAGATCAATTAAATACTGGATTATGACAAAAAGCATATGACTGTCATAAGATTTTAGAAGAGGCTTCTATGATTATCCATCAGTATAATATTTAGACTGCATGTTTATTTTGGTGACTAGATAAAAATTGTTGCAACTCGGATTTTCACTCGTGCCTCAGATTCATATGTTATTGCATTTTACGGTGGAGTAATGGATAGCGGCTCGGATTGAGGAAACGAAGAGCCGAGTTTGAATTCCATCGAATCTATTGTATTCACTTACGTGCTGATAGACTT
Organism: Acanthosepion esculentum; assembly: GCA_964036315.1. Lineage (NCBI taxonomy): Eukaryota > Metazoa > Mollusca > Cephalopoda > Sepiida > Sepiidae > Acanthosepion > Acanthosepion esculentum. Next base: position 61,828,740 of record OZ038488.1, read on the forward strand.
GGGAAATGTATGAATCATCTCTTTCTCCCCACAGCATATCAGGATAGACCGTATTCTATAGCCTTGGATAGCAACCGGTCTACCGCAGAAAGAAATGGCAACTTACTGCGGGAAAAATCTGCCTCGTCAGTCATGTATCGAAAGATACATACTCACCTAAGCGTGTATCCCGCATGACACATAACTGACTTTTATTCTGACTCTTATACGAATTCTCTTTATGGAAGAAATATACAATTCCTGGAAGTCATCAATGGTAAGTAAAGAAAATTTGGCAGAGATCGGCAAATCGTTGTGGGAAGATGGAAAATTGAAGTTGTCTGAAATATGTCAAAAGTAATGGAACGATTAGACAATTTCTTCAATAGAGGTCATGTCGAAAATTTTAAAACAAATGATTTCCCTCGTTTGTGTGTGTTTTTATCTAATAAAACTGAACAAAATATTTTCAACATTATGCGTTTGTGGGGGCACGTGGGTGAGTGTGAGAGTGTATACTCACAGACAGATTCCCGAACTAATACCAAAAATAAGCGTGGCGTTGTCCTTAATTGTGTAGCGTGTAGGCGTTCTTAATTGCTCACAGTCCATTCATTATATTTTTGAGGATGATTCACTTTAATATCACGGCAAATGACTACGAAATGAAAAACAGTAACGATGCCTTCCGTAAATCGAAGATTAGCAATCAGACTATTCGACAACGTCCAATCTTCACGCGATTTTCTACAATAAAAACACTTTTAATGACGAAGCGTGGTTGAACTGTTATTACTATTAAATAACGAAAGCTGTCTACTGTGTATTCAGTTTTGCCCTTTTGCTAATATGTACTAAGAGAATCATTGAAGACGCATGTCGCTGAATTCATGAGTTTAGCATTCAAATGGTGGTGTGATGCATACAGGCGAGAAATGAGAACACGTGTAACAGTTTTCGAATTCCAGTCGAGTTTGTTACTTTTACTTACAGGCATCTATATTTGGGAATGGTATGAATCCGCCTTTTATTCCCCCGTTATTGACTTGTCGGATTACCTCCTCCTAATTTTCGAAACTGCTCCTAGGGGACGCTCCCCGGGCACTATAAATACTCTACGATTATTTCTCACTCACTTCTATTCTGATCATATGACAGCATCTAAATTTCCCGCGGAAGATCGCGTTCCCTTTTTGGGAAACGCATGAACCGTACATACACGCACACGTACGTATGCCCATTCACTCACTTCACATAATTTAGACGAAAAAGTTTACACATTCATTTGTTACGTATACTATTGTCTTTGGCATTTGTAACACTTTTGTTGTTAATATATTATCATTTCTTTATATATATATATATATATATATATATATATATATATATATATATATATATATATATATATATATATATATATATATTGGATCTCGTCGTTTCTTTGTTTCTTTACGTGGACTGTCATCCCGAGCCTGCCAAGTTTGTTGTGAGAATTTCAGGAGACACACGTGTTTATCTCTCAACACGTGTACACCGGCCCGCAACAGACTAAATAGTAGAACAGAATGTGGTCTTCAAGTTTCGGTTGCAGAAGGAGGAGGAGAATTCTGAACTCAAAAGTGTATTAAGTCCTGGCGAATCGCATACTATGCACCTGTACCTGTTGCGGCATTCACAGGTCGGTTGGGCCGGCTCCGTGAGACGAACTCGCCGCATCCGAACGAAACCATAGAAGAGGTCGGATTCATTCGGACCTGCAAATTCATAATAGGTGTTTCTGTTTGGATTCAAAAGCGGGCCCCATACAACCACTTTCGGATATTGCGATCCGGTTTGAATACAGAGTTTCCTACTCCTTGACTGGTTGACACCCAAGGCTGTAAGTCTGTCCTGTTATTTTACTGTTGGTAGAAGAGATGCATTCATACCATTCCCAAGCACGTAAATGAATGTAATGAACTTGACTGGAATTCGAACTCTGCTCTCCCATTCCTCAATCCAATACTCTAAGAATTCGGACAACGCCCCTCACCAATATATATATATATATATATATATATATATATATATAGTCAAACCTAATGAGCCAGACACACCTACCAAGGTTTCACTTAGGCAGATCTGCCTAAGTGAAACCTTGGTAGGTTTGTCTGGCTCATTAGGTTTGACTAGGTTTGCTCTACGCTCGTATTGAGCTCTTTAGTTAGTTGTTTACTCGTATCGGGGTTTTTTCTTTGGGCCTTGAACCTGTATCTGTGCGATTATTTTCGACAGACTTTCATGTTCCTGGCTCTTTCTTTTTTTAAAACCTTTTTTTCCTTTGTGATTGATTTGGCTATTGTTAAATCAAGAGTTCGAAGGTTTTTCGACACGAGTATAGTTACCTATATATATATATATATATATATATATATATATATATATATATATATATATATATATATATATAAACATTACCAGAACTGAAAAATGAACGATATCGGATTTTAAAAATAAAGAAAACATCTGCACATTCTCAACTGTGTACGCAATTGTAGACGTGGACAACATATGTCAATACCCATATCATAGCGATTTTCTAAGCGCGGCATAGATGCGGCACAAGGCCGAATGTATCCATATTATATATTCTTATTACAGTATATCCTATATTATAATATTATTATATATACTTATTATAACACGTATATATATATAAATATATACATATATATATATATATATATATATATATATATATATATATATATATATATATATATATATATATATATATATATATGTATCCCCTTATTATATATCCTTATTATAATATATTTTAAATAATAAATTAATGATTAATGTTAAAACGTGGTCCAAAGAGAAGAAGGCGTATTCAAGTTACATGAATTTAAGTATACGCGCTATTTAGTATTATTGATATATTTTATGTAGCAAAAGAAATAACCGTCGAGTTTACAATAGCTCAATGACCCCGATTACGATCGGTAGTTTCCTCTGACTGTTCAATTACGATATCACTACGAGTGACTTAGCCTACGCTGAGAAAATGTCTTCTAGCAGAGACTGTGATAATGTTTGAGGTAAAAATGACGATCAGCAAATACTCCGTTTTTACGATTTCTATCCGTACCTCATGACAGATTTTGTATGGCTCTGTATTGTAATAAGTTAAACTATTTTCAATACTGGCGAAAAGGTTCAAAGTTTGTTGCATATTTTCCGTGCGAATAGAAATTAAATATTTAATCGGAATGGGAAATGCAAATGTGCCTCGAGTACAGTTTAGAAAAAAAAAGCCAGAAAAAACATGCCATTGAAGTGAATACAAGATAAAATAAAAATTGTAATTACGTAGGCTCTGCGAAGTTGCATTGCCGCAGAAGGTTACCAACACGTACTCGAAACGAGGTAAAATTGCAATTTTAAGAGTTTGAACATGAAACCCCAGGAGCGCATTTTGTATTTGCAAACGCAAGCAAATTGAAAAAGAGAAAAACTCAATATACCGGCCTCAAAGATAAACATTACTAGAACTGAAAAACAGAACGATATAGGATTTAATATATATATATATATATATATATATATATATATATATATATATATATATATAGAGAGAGAGAGAGAGAGAGAGAGAGAGTATCTACACCTCATCGAATATACAACTGTGTACGCGGTTATGGACGTTAACACACCACATATGTCTCCATCTTCATTATAATAAATTTAGAATTATAAATCATAGATTAATGTTAAAACGTGGTCCAATGAAAACAAGACTTTGATCAGTTTACATGAATTTAAATATATGTGAAATTAAGTGTTAATTACAATACGTGATAGAATGGCACCCAGATTTGATTAGTACACGAATTCAAGTGGAACCGAAATTATTTTTTATCAGGTCTGGTTTTTTAACTGCGTAGACAGTAATCACTTAAATATCTTCGAAGAGTCCACACGCATATCGACAGGAAATAATAAAAAAAAGTGTATAAATGAAAACTTTCAGAATCAACTGCTACTTTGTTGTAAGTTAGGAATAAAAAGTACTACTTGGTTGTAAATAGGAAAAAAAGGTAATTCGAAAACGCAATAACATGTGAAACTGGTGCATGAATCAAAAGCCGAGTAGTAAGAATTTTTTTGTGTGGTTACCTGAGGGAGGAAGCAGAGGGAAGGAACTTGCTGAGACCTTCAAGAGATAGAGGGAGGTGGAGAGCCATGGTCGCTTACGTCCTGAAAAAACATGGCACATAAAAAGAAAAGAATGTGTCTTTTTTTTTGTTTCTAAAAAATTTTTCCTGATTCTTAATACATTGATTAGCTTCAGAAAAGCATATTTTGCTATTCCTGTGTGCCTCCGAATTTTGATGCAAACAGACTAGGCGCCATGCAAACAGAGTGAAAAAATAAATGTAAATGCGGTCACTGTATGGAGAGAAATCTGAGCAAAACATGAGAAGTAAACATGCGTATGATTTTTGGCAATACACATATCGTTGTGTTCCTGTCGTCTCTGGGACTCCACGCTACCGCATAAAAAAGGAAGTTTTCTTTCGATTCGTTTTTATTTGAAGAGAGGGGCAGACGTGGTTGCTTGGGTTCTAAGGCGCAGCGGGAGGAATGACGTCACGAGAAAGCATGTTAGTTGTTGGGTAGCGTCCTTCCGCGTGTGGTCTTAGCCGGTCACTCAAACCTTGGTGTGGAAAGCGTATCGACGCTTCAAAATCCTTGTGGCCCTCAATTAAATTCGCACCGTTTCGGACTTATATCCAAAACACAGACGAGGGCAATCCAGAATAAAACGCCCGCGTGGTACTCTGGCCAATCGCTTAACATTCTGGTCCCGGCTATCACATATTGTAATAATATTTGAGAGATACCAGAAATTGGATGCACATATTTGTTAGCTACATTTTATATTATTCGCGAAAGCCCTAGTCACACACACACACACACACACACACACACACACACACACATATATATATATATATATATATATATATGTGTGTGTGTGTGTGTGTGTGTTTTATGCATCGCTCTACGTAAGGATTTAGTGCTATGGCGGCCGATATGGCGTTTATATATATCAGGCATATAATGCGTTAAAAATACTGATTCTCTGCCGTGCGTCGTTGTCCTATGGGTAAAGGTCTCTGACTGAATCAATCGAATGTGTAGACGCACAGATGGGCTGTAATACATAGAAACAGTCTGTTTGTGTATGATATATATATATATTTTTTTCCGGTGTACATTGAACGAGCACTACTGCTAGTTTTCTGCTCTTGGCCATAATATCAGTTGGTAGAAGTAGTCGGCCAATATAGGCCGGAAAATAATAATTTATTCATATATATTCTACGGCTATATATATATATATATGTGTGTGGCTATTGTGATGAGTGTCCACAGAGCTAGCTTAAATGCCGTCCGATAGGGCGGCTTTTAGGCTAGCTTAAAATTTTCAGTTAGCTGCAAATTTGGATACAAAAGGAAAATAAGAGTTACTCTCCTTGAAAAAAGAAAGCAACGATTATGGCTAGTATAATATATTACTATCTATTTTAACCACGCATTATCTGACAACTCTGAACCTGAGCTCAACGAAAATCGTTCCATTTGCCTAAAATTTCTAGTGCTTTTGAATGAGCTACGAATCATTGAAATCGGACCAGTGGGAGTGGAGGCACACACACTCGAACAAACACACATACACTGTATTTTATATATAAAGCTTAAAAGTGTACCATACTTTTAGAAATGTTATATTTAGAAACATATAATTTCTGTTATTTCTCTTTATTTTTCTGAAATAAAAGAGTGAAAATAATATTCTTATGGGCTTTGCATGTAAGCAAATCGAAAATAAGCATAAAACTAGCCTAGAAAAGAAATATATATATATATATATGTGTGTGAGTGTGTATATATATATATATATATATATATATATATATATATATATATATATATATATAAAGAGAGAGAGTTATAGTGAATATATATATATATATATATAGATAGATAGATAGATAGATAGATAGATAGATAGTGAATAGCAATAGATAGAAAAACCAATGAGAACGTCAACGAATGAAATCCAAATTTTCATTTCGCCTGCAGCTACTTAAAATGTCACCAGAATGATCTAATTCTGAAGAGCTTTGGAAGGCTTTCAAAATGTACTTCATGTCATAATCATTAGCATGAGTCTTATGCCAACCACATCGCAAATAAATAAACACACAACTACAGAATTATAAATAAACACAGACACGCATGCACACATATATATGCACACACATCCATCTATCTATCAATATATATATATATATATATATATATATATATATATATATATATATATATATATATATATATATATATATTAGAATATTTTTTTAATAATCCGACAGATTTTTAGTTGATACTCGCATTTTATTAGCCACTCTCATAAATACATAAATATTTATTTGAGAATTTTTTAAATTAATCCTAAAGATTTTCATCACTTTAAATATTATTTTAAGTGCATGCTCGTATTTGAGTAAGCGCCCTATTTATTTATTAAATAATATATTTATTTATTTTCGTCAACCCGCCCGAATCGTTGATGAAACTTAATGAAGTAAACAATGCGCTCTCCGGCTGGAATCGAACCTAAGTCACCTTTTTCTTTAATAACATTCAGGCCATTTAACGAAAATAATTAAATATACTGTTTAATAAATAAATGGAGCGTCTATTCAAATACGAGTATGCCCTTAAAATAATATTTAAAGTGATGAAAATCTTTCAGATTAATAAAAAATTCTAAAATTCTCTTTGTTTACGTTTGGATACGAAACTGTACAGATATGAAAAACGTTGAGATATCTCCGATAGGAGAAATTTCGCCTGAAAACCCGAAATTTGGCATTGGATGACCTACTGTTCGTCGTGGCCAAGTCAGAAAGGCGTACCGGGCTAAACGGTAACTTACACCGCCCTAAGGAACGCAGGTTTGATTTCTGCCAGAGAGCGCAATTTTTTCTTTAATAAGATTCCTCGAGCATTCAGGCTGGTAGACGAAAATAAATAAATAGACTTTTTAATAAATAAACGTAGCGCACGCATATATATATATATATATATATATATATATATATATATATATATATATATATATATATATATATTCCCAAACTAGGCAGTAATGCCACTAAAACACTTGGAAGAATTAGTAGAAACATTAAATACCAGCAACGAGAGAGTAATCAGGTGGACAGTAGATAGCAATTGACGTTGCATGTAATTTTTTTCAGATTAACGTTGGCTGAAAAGCATGGAGTCGGAAGAGAGTTCCACAAGCGAGAAGTGCGAGAGAAGAAACTGTTAGTATAGAACTTACGGCTACATTTAGCCAGCTCAAATGTAAATTGATGAGCTCTCGACGCCATTCTATTGCTCTGCTTAAATTCATCATGTCTAGCCACCATAGCGAAGAAAGATATTTATTTCTGCTATGTACAGAAAATGTGGCACAAAGCCAAAATAGGGAATGGAGTAAAAAGACAGTCTTCTGTCTTAACTTTAAACTTAGATAGCCACAAACACTGACCCAATCATACAAACAATATTCCTTACACCAAAACAACGCATTCTTACGTACCTTTCTTACTACATTCACCATAATACCTCAGTGTCTCTATGCAAAAAACTAACTAGTCCCCATATGTACAAGTCGTTATCTGTGGGCGGGGGGAGAATAAAACAAAAATTTTAAAAGCCCCAATGAGTATTTACAACATGAATACAATAGCGAAGAGCTCATTCGAACAATTATGATGAAAGTATTTATAGAAAAGACATAGACAGGCAACATTACGGCGGTAGGAAAGAGACTGAAGCTGGGGCGCCACTTCAGGACTAATAATATTGCAGATTCATCTTTGGATCATATCAAGGAGCTCAAGGTAAATAGTAGGTGCACCGGATCATATGTGGCAGCAATATTCTAAGCATGGACGAATGGTAGACTTATAGATATGTAAGATAGATTCTGGAGAGACACATTGTCTCGCCTGACATATTGAACCGACTTAGTAACTGACGTACCAATAGTAAATCCGGCATTGCTAACAAAATTAAGCTGGCCGTTGGTCTCGAAAATGAACTACAGTCTGTGGTTGACTGGGACAAGAAATGTTTTGTGAATTTTAATGCATCCAAAACGAAACTGCTGTCATTCACCATAGTGAAACTTCCCTGCCTCATATCAACATGGTTGATGTTCAACTTCACGAGAACGCCTCAATGCGCCTTGTTGGTCTCACGTTTTTCACTAACATGAGGTGGAACAACTACATTTAATCAATAGCTGCATCTACCGCATGGAAAGTTGGTCCACTGTGTCTCGGCAGAAGGTTTTTCTCGCCTGAGTCCATCCTTCATATCTACAAATATAACATTCATCCATGCATGGGATACTGTTGCCATATATAGTTTGGTGCCCCCGATATTCATCTCGAGGTTCTCGACAAAATCCAAAGACAGATATGCAATGTGATCGGTCCTGAATTGGTGTCACGACTCCAGTCACTTTCTCACCGACTTAATGTGGCATCCCACTGACTTTTCTGTAAATATTTTCATGGTATCTGCTCTGACGAGCAATTTTCACTTGTGCCCCAACTGCTGGAATTTGAGCGTGCTACTAGGTTAGCATCTCGGTCCCACACTTTTACTGCCGAAACAGTTTAATGTAACCGCCTCTTCTACGGTATTTAGTGTCCTCCCCACGAGGGACAGATGTGGCACACGGCCGGGTTTAAAGTGGGGTATTCCCGAGCCCGTAGGCTCGAACAAAAATGCCCGTAGATCCCGTATAAACGGGATCGGGTTGGTCAACCACCCCGAACGAGGCTCTGCCCTTCGGCGGAACCTCGTCCGGGTTCCTCTCTGCTCAGAGGCAGAGAGTTCGACCATTAACTCCTCAACCGCCTCTTCTACTCTAACAGCTTTTTCTCTCGCACTTCTCGACAGTGGAACTCACTTCCTCTTAGTTGCTTCCCTGATATCTAATCTTCAAAAATTTAAATCCAATGTCAATCGACATCTTCTGTTGCTTTGATCCTTGTCTTTCTTTTTTATCTTTCTCCGTTCTTTTTATCCTTTCCACAATCCCCACTATAACCAGTATTTTTCCTTACTTTCAATCATTGTAGCCCCTTGCGTACTAGTGGAAACCCCGTCTTGCTTTGGGTGAAATGCTTAATATATATATTTCTGAGATGAGGGATTATGTACAGTATTTACATTAGTCGGACTATTGTCCTCATCTTTGTCGCCATATTTGTCACAACGTTTAGGCCGTTGTACGCTCCGGCTTTCTTCAGGTGGTTGGAATTTCGAACTGAACCGGTTAAGGCAGTGGAGAACTTTCAGAGGGAAAATTAGCAGGAGATAACTGATAACTGACATACATCAAACATGGCACGTGGAACTAGAACAGTCTACCCCAGTGATCGAAATAAAGGGTTCAGTTCGAAATTCCAACCACCTGAAGAAGGCCGGAGCGTACAACGGCCGAAACGTTGTGACAAATATGGCGACAAAGATGAGGACAATAGTCCGACTAATGTAAATACTATATATATATATATATATATATATATATATATATATATATATATATATATATATATATATATATGTATGTATGTATATATACACCACAACACAATGTAACTGTAATTATGAATTTTTGGGAAAAATATTTGGTAAAACACGATTTCGGTGCGCATGACGCGTGGCATTTCATTACCTCGTCTTTCATTTCTAGTTCAATGTGTCTTCGCAATATTTGGTACGAAATGTAAATACACTTTGCCTCTGATCTTAGGGAAGAAATCTTATGGATTACGCCCACCAGTGTATGATACATAAATTTGTTGTACAAATTTTCTCTCGTTCGACGGAAAGTGCCATCAGTAGAACACGAGAGGCAACGTTTTTGTTACGCGAAATTGACAGATAAAAAGATCATCACTGTTTGAGCGGGACAGGAAGATGGAAAAAAAACATGACTAGACGAGCAAAATAAACCGCTGAATAACATGTGCACTTTTTAAAGTTGTGCATTTACTTTGAGTTTCGATCCGTGCTTTTCGTTCACGTGCAGAACCCTGAAAAATGTGGCGTTTATGTGACAAAAACAATTTCAGCAGAAAAAAAAAGCCTTTTCCAGTCTTAAATTATAATAAATGATCTCATAAGATTTAACTACAGATAATGTTGTCTTGTGCAGACGAAAGCTTTTACAGAACATATAGTGTGGTTATCTCACTTGAATTTTCCTAAAAGAATCGCCGTTAGGAGACGCTCCTTAAGCCTATAAAAAGGCAATGATATTTTCATTCATTCTCTTTCCTCTAAGATGTAAGGGAAAAGTGTTTCTCATTGGGGCACGTTCATTTTCAATGTCTTACTTTTTTCTCGTGATTTTTTGTACTCTTTCATACACGTGTCAATCACGTAGGCCCGCGAACTTCCTTCTTTTATTGAAGCTGTAATTATTTTGTTAATATATGCATTATCGTTTATTTTATATTATTTGTGTTATTTATTATTTGGACTCATATTCGTTTCCGCAATAATTGTTACGGGAAATATAATGCCAGAAGACACGTGATTTCTACATAAACACAGGCATTCCAGCAACAATAAAAATACCCTTCAGAATTTAATATTACAAAATTGAAATTATATTTAATTTGCCAAACACATTTTAATAAACACGCAATTCTTAATAACGATTCTAACGACAGTCGAAAGTATTCAAATGTATAAAAAAAAGTTCAACAATTTAATCTTGATTTAAAGTACCTCAATCGGATGTTGGAAAACCTATATTTTATTCTTTTTATGTGCCATGTTCTTTCAAGACGTAGGCGCTCATGGCTCTCCATTTCCCTCTATCGCTTGCATCTCTCAACAAGTTTCTTCTCTCTGCTACCTCTCCTAGACGACGTTCTGTCATCCACTTGCTTAAGCCCGCTAGGTATGCCGTGCGTTGTTTTCACGTGTCTCTCTTTCCCTTTATTCGACCAGTGAATATCAGATTCTCCAGGCCCTCCTTCCTCAATATGTCTCCCAGAAATTTCAGCTGCCTCTTCCTGATGTTGAGTATAAGCCTCCTATAAAGTTTTACAATAGACAAATCGTGTCGGTGTGATTCAACGAGACATATTTGAGATTTGTTTTGTTTTAAACCTTAATGATTCTGTTAAACACTTGTAAGTATTGCATATTTAGTCGAAATAATTTGTCTTTGCTGTTGCATCTTGAAGAGCAAATTTGATCAAAGGTGTTCATTGTTACATCGACGCGATGTTTATCCACTTTCGAATAAATAACATTGAAAATATATCAGATGACATTTCAAAGTAAATCTTTGAAATATTTACGCGATATGGAACATGTTCTGAGAAAAAAAGAACTTAGAAATTTTAAAACTTATAGGACATTGTTGTGTCGTGGCACAATAGTAAAAAGAAGAAAATCAAGTCGAGGTTGGTTTAAGGAACAAGTGTATTTAACATCACAGATACAAAAGTAGGAAACGGGTACTACTCAGCTAGGCAGTTGTAGTACTGTCGCTGCTTACACGATGTTTAACAACACGCCCACGTGTGTCGAATGTGGCACAAGGCCGGTTTAATGTGGGCTTTCCGAGCCCGTAGGCTCGGGCAAAAATTGCCCGTAGAACCCGTATAAACGGGATCGGGGTGGTCAACCTCCCCGAACGAGGCTCTGCCCTTCGCCGGAGCCTCGTCCGAGTTCCTCTCCGCCCAAAGGCAGAGAGTTCCCCTCTGCCTCAGAGACAGAGAGTTCGACCGAATAGCTGAGACGTCCAAAAAGGACTGTCGCTGCTTACACGATGTTTAACAACACGCCCACGTGTGTCGAATGTGGCACAAGGCCGGTTTAATGTGGGCTTTCCGAGCCCGTAGGCTCGGGCAAAAATTGCCCGTAGAACCCGTATAAACGGGATCGGGGTGGTCAACCACCTCGAACGAGGCTCTGCCCTTCGGCGGAGCCTCGTCCGAGTTCCTCTCTGCCCAAAAGCAGAGAGTTCCCCTCTGCCTCAGAGGCAGAGAGTTCGACCGAATAGCTGAGACGTCCAAAAAGGACTGTCGCTGCTTACACACCCCGGGTAGGTATTACTGGCACTATATATAGTGAGAACCGGTGTAATTCCCTTGTGTTAGAAAGGCCGGTGTAACAGACATATAAAAGGAATGAGAAGTAAAAGGAGGCACAGAGTAATGTAGCTAATGATTTTGTCGGAATGGATGGAAAACACACGACGAATAAGATAGAGTGTATTGTCGAACGGTTAGCGAAAAGTTCATAGAGTGAACCATATCCCAAAGTCTAAATAAAAGACGACCGATCTTCAGTAAGTTTTTTAGGGTGGACTTTTTGGTCGGCAGGCGAATATTTTAGGCCTCCACACACACTCATGTATATATATATAATAGATAGATATGGATAGAAAAGAAATTCTGGTATCAAACAACACAAAATTAAAAATGGCAGAATTTTGTCTTCCTTTTCTTCATATCGCAGTCTCTGATGAAGCTTTAATAAAAGTCAAATATATTAAATTGCTAAACGTTTCCTATTTGTTTTTTATCTTATATATATATATATATATATTATATATATATATATATATATGTATAGGGTAGAATGAGTAAGTTGTCGCTATTTTATGTTTTTAATTTCGCGCATGGGCCTTGTTTGTTTTTGATTTTGTCGACTGCACAGTATAGTAGGATCAGTTGGGCAACGTCTGTGAGAAAGACGAGCACCATGACGCAATTCACTCCACCAGAAATTTGGGAACAACATGCTATACTTCTCTGGCATTAGCACCGAAAATTCAAATACAAACATTTCAGAGTGTTAGGTTGTCAATCTGAGGACAGTGCAGAGGATTCGGAAAGATTTGGATGATTCTAATGGTAAATAAGTTGTCTGGAGAGATCAATAGTGATGGCGACGTTATACTTCTATTGGTCTTCCCACGGGGCCCCAGAAGCTGACATCAAATGTCTTGAGGAAGTAGTGCTGTCCTCTGGTAAGAGAGTGTCTGTTGAAAGACCTTATGTTTGGCAACCGGACACTGCACCACGACACAAAAGCAGTACCAACCAGTCATGGATGTCAAACAATTTCTGCGATCGCCTCACCCCTTACATCTGGCCACCTAAATCCAGAGACTGCAACCTCTTCATTATTATGTGTGGGGCACAGTTGAGCGTGAGACCAACAAAACTTCTTGTAACACCAATGATGAACTGGAGGCAAGGATGTTTGTAGCATTCACCAATTTAAACAGGAAAACTGCCCAGAAGAGATGCAGGAGATTTCAATGTCGTCTAGTAGCCGTGATTGAAGTTAATGGCTATTTTATTGAATAAATTTACTCTTTAGCATTTCAAGATATTTTTGTGTAATTTTGGTAAATAAATCTGTTAAAATGTGATGTTAAAGTTTTATACATTTTTATGTAATTTAGACGACAATTCATTCATCGCACTCTGGTTATATTATATATATATATATATATATATATATATATATATATATATATATATATATATATATATATATATATAAGCAGCGTGCGATGAATGATATGTCGTCTAAATAAATATTCTTAAAGATTCTATTTGAATTGGCAACTTACTTTTCTTAAAAATTTCACCCGTTTCGGATATATATATATATATATATATATATATATATATATATATATATATATATATATATATATATTAAAAATTTCGCCCGTTTGGGATATATATATATATATATATATATATATATATCACAAACGGGTGAAAGTTTTAAGAAAAGTAAGTTGCCAATTCAAATAGAATCTTTAAGAATATTTATTTAGATTAACTTTACCAGTTTTACAGTTCTATGATTTTCTAAATTTAAACATGTCTCGAATCTTATATATATAAGATATATATATAAGATATATATATATATATATATATATATATATATATATATATATATATATATATATATATATATATATATATATATATATATATATATTGGTTTCGATATTATCAATTTTTGTTTTTGTTTTCAACTAAAATAAAAAATATCATCCACATAGCGGACATATATTTTAGGTTTAGTAATTTCTTCCCACGTAAGAAACAAGATATTTTTTTTTTAAAAATTACTAAGCCCAATATATATGTATACTATGTAGATAATTTTTTAATTTTTAGCTGAAAACAAAAAAGAAATCGACAATTTCAAATTCACATTTTAAAAAAATACATCAGCCTTAACTTTACCTATGAACATCGTCAAAAATCCTCTCATGTTGTTCTAGAATTCAGTCGTAACACATTCACTATTTTGTTATCCAAAAAACCTCACAGCAGAAGCTCTTGCCACCTTAATTTTATGATTGCCTGTACTCTTAGATATAAAATCGGCTTTCTAAAAGATTTTCCCAAGAGAGCACACGATAATTTATACTCCAGTCTACTTTTCCTTAAAGAACTCAATAATGTGATATAGACACTAGTTAAATGTTTTCCGAACATCCTCATCGATCACCAGATCAGACACTTTCCAAAGTAACTTAAAACAATACTGAACAAAGAGATAAAAATAACATGAAGGTTTTCTATAAAAGCCACATACACGTTAACTATAAGCAGGATGGATTTTCTCTTAGAAACATTATAAACAAATATACAACCACAGTCGACCAGAACTAGAAATTAAATTATTTATCTACTATAAAAAAAATCAAAACAGTTAACCTTATTATCAACATTAACAACACACCTGTAAAATCTGAATTACAAATAACCAATATTATTTATAAATTTACATATCCCTTAAGGAACTGCGTTTCTGATCAAACTCATACTTAATTATATTGGGCATACCATTACATGCCTAGCGCGAAGGCTCCCATTACATAGCTCAATTAGGATCCATTTAAAAACACACGGAATCATGTCAAATTCCATCTGCAATATACTTGTAGAAAATAAAAGAATAGCCTCATTCACATGTATAAAAGGATTTTAAAAAAATGGAGGCACTAATAATAAAAAAATAAAAAGGCCAACACTTAATAACACCAACTATAAAAAGAAAAGAAAATACTTATAGCAACACAATATAAAAATAAATAAAAGCTCATCGCAGTACCTTGCCAGTCTTCTAAAGAAAAGTTGTATATACTGGGTATTACAGCAAAATTATCCAAATCATGGTACAACATAATTGGCCATCCTACAAAATGTTTAATACCTAAAAAAATATTAAAGTAATTTAGTTTCTTTTTTCCAGGTTTTCGGAAAAGACTCTTAGCTATCTTGACAGCATTTATTGTAAGAATTACTGAATAACCCTTTGAGTTATTCAGATAGAATGAGAACAGGTTAAAGTCGTTATGTGTCAGCCCCACTGTCTGTTAAAATGAGCAATGTTGAGAGTAAAAAGATCATTCTGACCTTTATTCATGCTACCAACATGCATGCCATGGATTCCATCAAGAGAATAAGTTTTCAAAATTGGGAATAGTAGAGAAAAAAAAACTGGATCAGGAGGAAGATAAATAATCATTTCAAATTAGAGCTAAAGAGATAAATTATAAAAGATCCAACTCAGTTCATAAGGCGTTTGACACGTGAGAGAGGAGTTTCAGCTATGACAGTCCAGAGAGCAATGAAAAAGACTTGAAAATAATATCGTACGTGAATCCTGTGAGGTACCTTGTTACACCAAGGCAGAAAGCTAGAAGGTGAGAGAAGGCGTAGATCATCTTGAATAAGTTGGAAAATAATATATATATATATATATATATATATATATATATATATATATATATATATATATATATATATATATATATATATATACCAAAAATTCCAAAAGTAACGTGCAGGAAAACATTGTTAACAGTGATATATGCAACTATATCATAAAGAAATTAAAGTAGACGTCCATTAAATGGAGTTTTCAAAACTGAAGCAGTAATTTACAACGCAGAAGTAATAGATATAAATAGCCAGAAAAATATATACATAGGGTGTACTGACTGTAAATTTAAGAAGAGGTGTACAAACATAAGTCATTTTTAAGATAGGAAGTTTTAGGAATTCTACCAGACAAGCCAACCATGTGTGGAAAGTAAAGGAAAAAATAAAAAAAATCTGATTTTAAAATGGAACTTTTTAAAAAGCAAAACCTTACAACAATCATAGTAATATCTGCAACATTTGTAAACAAGAAAATTTGGCTATAATAACATTTCCAGACGAAAAAAAACATTTGAATTAGAGACGGAAATTATGACCCGTTGTATACATACTAAAAAGTTCCTTTTGCGTTCATATGAAGTGGGATGAAAAGGAATATATATATATATATATATATATATATATATATATATATATATATATATATATATATATATATATATATATATATATGAAAAGAATATATATATATATATATATTTCATTTCCTCCCCCAACCCCGATACATTTGGTTTCCGCCTTCTCCTCCTTACATACTTTTTATGTGCGCTTATTTATTTATTTTTAAACAATATAGCGTTCATAATTTTTTTTTAATAACTTAGGAAATCAATTAACCGCAGTCGCTTGAAGATACCGAAATGTTTAAAACAAGGTAGCGGAATCGACTGATTTCCTATTTATTTATTTATTTTTTTACTTAAAAGCTTTACATGTTAATTTTTTATACGTGTATTGGCACTTTTTTGATACTACGCTTTCCTGGTCTAATTCAACTGTGATCATTAACTTTATATATATATATATATATATATATATATATATATATATATATATATATATATATATATATATATATAAACAAAAGACGCTGATGGAACCAGCGAAGGGACAACTTTCCAAAACCTAAAATCTTTTACACATAGAATCTCAAATAAAATCAACAATACTGAAAAAAGAAAGGGAATAAGGCCTAAAGGCAAACTTACGTACTTATTAAAGTAAAGCGCTCGAAGCATATATTACCTAGACCGAGCAATATATATATATATATATATATATATATATATATATATATATATCAGTACAAAAGGAAAACATTTTTACAAATACGTTACCTCTTCTGATGGACATTATGAAGGTAAACGTTTACTTTGATAAGCTTTTCTTTACCAACGTCTTTCATACTTTTATGATGATTCAATATCAAGGTAAATCTTTACCTTAACGCTTTGGTAAAGAAAATTTTCCTTTTTCTTTATTCATATTGTCTCTTCATATATATATTTTTTTATTTACAGCTGAATTTTCCCACTTACACACGTTCGTGTGTGTGTGTGTGTGTGTGTGTGTGTGTGTGTGTGTGTGTGTGTGTGTGTGTGTGTGTGTGTGTGTGTCAATAAATGTGTTTCTGAATATATGTGTGTATTTTCGATTTCGACATTGATTGAGTACTGGATCGAAATCTTTTTCGCAATGTTTCTGATCGAAGTCTAAACTTATTTTATATGCTCCAGGCCCATTGGCTAATCGACACTTTCCAATAACTCATCTCGTAGGCAAAGATCAGACCCCGGTTTGCAATGACAGGTAGTCTCATAAATTTCGTTTCTGCTTCAAATGTGTCGCAGACGATTAGAGTTCGGAAGGTCTGCGCCTGAATTGGATGTACCTGTTAGGATACGAACAATGGCAGAAGAGAGATGTGCTCAATATATTCGAGATAAGAAATGCATTTTTTTTGTTCCAGAATTTACAAATACACTGCTATAATATAAATTGCTAGATGTTTCGACAGATAAAAGTCAGGGTAACTCATCTTTGAGGATGAGGCTTATAAACACCTGGAATGGGGGGATCAAGGCAACAACGCTGCTAAAAGGTCCAGCTCAATGAAACAAATCGATAGCATATTCGTTTAAAAACCGCTGAAGACGTAAATTAAGCTTGATAGTAAGTCACTTCTTCTCTGTGTCGTGTCTCATAAGGACGTGAGCGAACATAGTTCTCAAAATTATCTTCTCGCCCTTTGCAGCTCTCAGAAATTCTTGTCTTTTTGCTATCTCTCCTATGCCCAATTTTGCCGATCATTTACACAGGCCCGTTAAATGGGCTTTTTTTCCTCTATCCCTCTTGCCTTCAATCTGTCCTGTGAGTATCAAATTTTCCAAACCCTGTTTCCTAATAACGCGCCCTAGAAATTTCAATTGATGTTAAAGTATAATTATTTTTTTGTTACTATTTTCTCTAAAACTTTGTCTTTGACCCCATGGTCAGTTCATTGTATTCTCAGCATCCTTCTCTAGAACTATATTCTATCGCGTCACCTATGAGCAGATTGTTCAGCACTCACCGCTATAAAGGCGGACAGATATTGCATAACAGTCCAGTTAGTAATTAATGGTATCGAGGCATGCCTGACTGCTTGGGCGGCAAAATATTCCCTACTGAAGACACTTACTGTGTTTTCTTCAACGCAAACAGAACACGTTTATGGTTTATACTACAACTATGCTGAGAGGACCTTAGTTAAAGTTTCTGGGAGAACTCGTATCATTTGGCGTGATCAAATTTTGAACAAGGCCACTACTCTGAAACCCTCGATCACAAACAATTTCACTCACGAGCCTTGGGTTAACCCGTGGAATGGTTTTAACATCAAGAAGCCACACTCCTAACAAATTAACCATAGTGAGACTTGAGCCATGGTCGCATTCCAGACACACCAAACATGGTGAGATCCGAACTAGTATCACATTGCAGACAAAGTGACAATGACGATATCCGAACCCTGCTCTCACTAACCACTCGGCTACGTGCTCATGACAATTCTGTATTTATTTATGAAATGTATGTAAGTATTTGTCAGTAGATAAATAATTTAACAATGATGAATATTGTGTAATTACCCAAACCCCAACATTTAAATTGTCAAGAGGGCTTTCCTTTTATTTCTACAAATCCCTAAGCAGCAAGAGTCCAGAGTTAAAAGATTGCTGAAAAAAAATGCTAACAATGTTTGCATGGTTTTCTTTTAAATAAAATTATTTATGAGCACAAAATAACTATAAAATTCGGGGCTAAATTAGATTCGGCAGCTTTGGACCGCAAAAGGCAGAATTTCAAAAGGACGGTTTTTCTCTTCACAATGCTATTATGTTAACTACCTTCACTCCTCGGTAATGTTTATTGTTTTAAAAGGCGATGATTAGAATTGTAATTAAACCTAAACATATGAAAGTGAATTTATATATTTTCTTTATTCTTGAGGACGGACAACAAAAATAATAAACACAATTAAGAGAAAGTAGAAAATAGATATGAAGAGAATGAGATAGATAGATAGATAGATAGATAGATAGATAGATAGATAGATAGATAGATAGAAAATACGAAGATACATGGGAACAAATACATTCAGGCGGAGAGAGACAAGAAGAGACTAGACTAAATAGGTAGATATGTGGATAGATAGATATTAGTCTCAGTATACAGTACTAAGATAAGGGCAATGTCTTTGTTAAAAATCACTCTACACAGGAATCTTTACACACGTGCGGATATATATATATATATATATATATATATATATATATATATATATATATATATATATATATATATATCTATGTATGTTATTACGCACAAATGCCCTCAGGAACAGTTATGAATCCACGTCTTCTCCTTCCAGTTATGGGTTAATTACTAATACTTGTATCCCTAATCCATTATTATCTCCACCCACCCCCACCAAAAAAATTATTACAATCTAAAAATATTGTCTGGCTTTAAACAACCTACAAAAGATTGATATGCCGCATGAATTGAATCAGTCAAATCAAATCATATACGATGGGAGTTATTTACATAAGACGCTGCCAGTTTTTAACTTTCACTATGAAAATAAATTTTCATTAACTGTCAAATATTCTCAAACTAATCACTTCGTTTCTAAGTTGAACGATTTCCATGGTAACATATTTTCGCATAAATGTTTCCCCTATTCTTGATGATGTTCTTATAGATCGAAACTTTAACAAAAGAATAAAAAATAAAAATCCAAATAATTTTCACTAATTCCACCTTACACACACACACACACACATACACACACACACACACATATATATATATATATATATTTTATGTAAGTTCTTTTCATATCGTCTGATAAGGTTAATAACATATCAATTTTGTGATTTTCTTTCATTGTTTAATGATAATGTTATTAAGCTTATCAGACGATATGAAAAGAACTTACATAAAATATATAGACAACACTTATCTATATTATTTAATGAAACGTGTATGAACGAAAAAATGCTGCCTAAATACACACAATATATATATATATATATATATATATATATATATATATATATATATATATATACATACATACATAAATATATGTGTGTGTGTGTGTGTGTGTGTGTATGCGTGTACACTGCATCGTATGCATAATTTCTAAATGTATGTGTGAGAAATATTTTCGCAATCTACAACACAAATAAATTACGTACAGGAAAAATATAGTAGGAATTTCTAGAGCACAACGAGGAAAGAGTTCTTAAAGAATCTGACACACTTGAAGAGCATTTTTCTGAACGAAACATTCATATAGATGTCATGCATGGCGCCAGATCTGTTGAAAACTATTTAATCTGTCAGCTGTATGCGAATACTTTTACAGATCAAGGATTAAAACTGGCTTTAAGCGAGGGAATTCTGTGGATCTTGACGATGACCATTTTCTTTTAACTGTGGCACTACAGAATCACCGTACCAATTAATAGAAACCACATCACTCGAGGACCTTCAACAACGGCAACGGCGAAAACTGATACCAAATGTAAACCGAATAGAAAATAATGATATAATCAAGATGTTAAAATTCCACAGTAAAAAAAAAAGGTTAGGGAGGAAACTCCCATCAACACTGGAAAGACCGAGAACAGCTTGAGGGATGAGAAATTTATTTTCCTGAAAAATTGTTTGAATTGATAAATTTTATGAAGATTTTATAAATTTCAACAAACTGTAGTAATGTCTGATATGGCAATGAATGCCAAATGTTTCCTTATAAGGAAAAGGCGAATATTATCATTATTATTAACATTATAGGAAATATTGAACTCAACAGGGACAGAGGAAAGCAAGCCAGTATCCAGCATAAAGGTAAAATAAGGAGAGTTAACAATAATACAAATGTTACTAAAACGCTACGAAGCGTAGGAAGTTGTGGAAAGTCACGATCGCCCACGTCCCGAAGAGGAATACTGAAGAAATATAAATTCTAATCTGCAGATTTATACCAGCCGAGATCTTGTTAGCATCGTCTCGTGTAAAAATGACATCCCTGCTTGCTGCAAACAGACGTTAAACTTCGATTTGTTAGGAAAAGCGAATTGACAGCGGACATATGTTAGCTATAAAACGTGGCTAATTTTACGCCTTGGCCCGTCCAGCGGTGTCAGTTGTGCCACGACATCTTACCGGCGATAATGATACGTCATCAGGTGTGCATACGGCTCCAGCTTGTTGGTGGAGCAACTTAAAAGGGAGAGTGTTTCGCTAAATGACTTCGTTTTACTTCGAGGATACGTGAGTAGGGGAAAAGATCGCGAGTTGGGTCAGATAAACACTTGCAAATTTTGATTAAGTAGAGAGATGCTCGAAGGAAGAAAGATATTTTCAACGCGGCAACTTAAACCTATTTAGTTATGTTTAGCTATGAAACTTCAAATAATTCATGCAGGGTGTCCCAAAACTCACGCTGCAACTGAAATAAAACGTACACTTATGAAATAGCTACCACAGGAAATTTGCAAGAGATGATCTTCCATATTTAAGCAAATAAAATTTTATAATAATTTATTGTCACATACAGAAACATTATTTCATTTAATAAATAAATATAAAATTTAGAAAGTTTTTCAATATTAATTTAACATTTGGGACACCCTACATATATAAAGGTTGTTCCAATAACTTGGACCGATTTTAATGTGAATTAATTTTAAGCGTCTAATGATGTTTTTCTTTTTTTTCAGATTTGGCGGACATTTGGGCGATATTATTTTTCACACATAATTGCCATGACTTTAATAACATGATTCAATAGAGAAAAATTAATTTTCACCAATAACACTGATTTATTTACTGCTGATATTGATCTGTCCTAATGAAATACCCTTATATATAATCCGTCTTTATGAAATACCCTTAATATATATATATATATATATATATATATATATATATATATATTTAAGTTACGAAAAACTTGGTAATCCGTACGGGTAGTCCCAAGGAGGATGAAATCCTGAGAGCTCAATGTAAATTCAGAGCTAATAATTTAAAGAAAAACAGACCACTTTAAGGCTCCATGTAATAATTTATTTCACCATACCCCTTTTAAAGGACGCTGGATCATCAGACATCTCTTCCAAAAGGTAAAACGAAAAATGAAATGAAAATTTACACTTTTGACGGGTAGTATTAAGTTTATGTAATTTAACAGAGAGGGTAGTGAGGAGTGGTGTGAGAGACATGATCTAGTTTAGAGAGGGTTTATTTTAATATTTTTATCTATCATACTTAGTATTAGGGGAGGAGGGACCAGACATTGACCTGTTTAATCGGTTAACTTAACGGAAGTGATACATTGAAAAGGAAGGGGGAGAAGAGAGAGAAAAAAGAAAAAGAATAAAAGAAAGAAAGAAGGGGGAAGTAAAGAGAAAGAAGCTGTAATTAGGTTTTACAAAGGAAGAGGAGGGGTGGTAATTTTTAGCAATTTATGTAAAAAAACAGATTTTAATGTTTGATAGTGATTTAAATGTTTAAAAAATCCACGAAGAAATTAATTTGATGTTTGCTAGCAATTTAAATATTTAACTCTTTTACAAATAATTTAGGGATTTAATATGAATTAAATAGTATATTTAAAAACACATTCATAGAAAGTACATTAAAAAATTATTTAGAATATCAGTTTAGTAATCTTTTAATATTGTAAATGATTGTTAAGGTAACATCTCTATCAGTTTGAATCCAATTCAGTATTTTTAGATGGGTAATGTTTTTTACTTAAAGTTTAAGTTTTAAATTAAGATGGTGTAATATTTGAAGGCAATATTAAAAATTTTGTTTTATCATATATATATATATATATATATATATATATAATATCTGGATAAAATAAATGAAACAAAATTAGGTGTTTTTTATGAAAGTATTTATTTCTGTGTTTTTGTATATATTTATTTATTTAATATTTCAGACCACCTAGGTCTTTCCTCAGAAATCAAATGAGATACTGTTTTTGTGTGTTTGTTTACAGCGTTTGTTTACAGCGTTTGTCGTGAAGCGTGCATGTCACGTGATGTGCAATGCGACTTTGTTTGAATTTTTGGCGGAAGACTGATGATGAAGAACATATTATATACATATCAAGAAAGTATACGTGGCCTCTCATTATGCTATAAATATATATATATGTATATATATATATATATATATATATATATATATATATATATATATATATATATATATATATACCACGCATACCCTTATGTAAATCTCACATATACATACGTTTATTTACATCTGCAATTACACATATAGGCACATACACATGTATCGATATACAAAGGTACTATATATATTCAAACACTATATATATATGTATCGATATACACAGGTTCTATATATATTCAAAGACGGTTCATTAAATAATATGGACATATTATGTCTATTTTTATAATACGCCCTTCTAGTTCTCTAATAAGTTTCTTGGTGATGAGATGAAATTCATCAAAGAAGGCGCCGTAGTTTTTTCCAACTCAAATACTTTCGATCTCCTCCGAGATCATCCTCAGGGGCGAATTATATAGAGAAACTTATTATACCTGTGATCGTTGTGATGGTGATCTTTAAAAGTACACATGAACGCGCTCTGTTAAAATTATTTTAAATTTTTAAATTTATACGTTTTAGATATGGATTTTGTTTTTGCAAACCTAGGCTGAGGTTAACAGTTAAATATACAGTGTAACCCGGATATAAGAGACCCGGATATAAGAGACCCGGATATAAGAGAAATCCGGATATAAGAGCGGTTTTCTCTGGTCCCAAATTAGAGCCATACTTACCTAAACAAAATAGACCAAACCCGGATATAAGATACTTCTTCTCCGGTCCCGACAACTCTCTTATATCCGGGTTACACTGTACTAAATATCCTCATGATCTGCCCTTCATCCTCTTATGCCCAACTTCATTTCTATACCTTGACTGTTTCTTGCTTCCCAAGTCGATGATTGCATCTACTAACGTGACAACGATTATTTGCACTATTTACATCGTTCGGACTGTTGTCCTCATCTTTACTGTCATGTTCACGACGTTTCCGCCGTTGTATTCTCCGGCCTTCTTCAGGTGATATGAGTTGGAATTTCGAACCGAACCCTTTATTTAGTCCACGGATGTAGATTGTTCTAGTTCCACATGCCATACCTTTTCTAAATAGCCCAGTTTTTAGTTTACTCCCTTTACTATCTCTCCTACACCCTGTTCGCTCCTTCATTTACACAAGCTCATTAGGTAGGTTATGCTCTGGTTTTCTCTGGTCCTCTTCACTATTTCCTGTGGTTTGGTTTGGTTTGTTTTACGGCATATCAACCTCAATTGGTTATTTAATGCCGACAAAATTTTCATTGTTGGTAATACTTTTTCCCAAAAATCTATTTCTGGTAATAATTTTCCTTCGCTGGTAACTTTTTTTTTTTTTTTCAAATATATATAGTCGGTAATATCTTTTTTTTTTAAAAATGTATTACTGGTAATAATTTTTTTACAAAGTATTTCTGGTATTAAAACCTATTTTTACACTTTGATAGTGTTTTGACCCCAGTTTAGGGGTTAACTATATGCCCATGCCTGGGACCCTAACAGGTGCTACCACTCCGGGTCAAGGTGGACCTGGGAACACCAGCAATTAAGATGTGGTTTCACGCTCCTCAAAACCTCCTGATCAGAGGCCTTGCTGCTGGACGTAGTTTATCGTCTTACCCAGGACGAGGATGTAGTTTATCGTCATTCCCATATTTCCTGTGAGTGTTAAATTTTCCTTGCCCCTTTTCTTCAGTATGTGCCCTAGACATTTCAACTGTCCCTTTCTGATATTAAATTTGAAAATGATTTTTTGTTTCCATTTTCTCTAAAACATCGTCACATGGTCAGTCTATGTTATTCTCAGAATCCTTCTGTGGAAACGGATTTTAAATATTATCTGAGATAAACTGTAGCCCATTATTTTTCCTGTTTTCCTGCAACTTTGCGCATGCTGAGTTTATATATGTTCAATATTTTCTCTGAGTTCATTATGCGCGACTAAAACGGAAAGCTTTCATGCCTTACTTTTATATTCCCCGGCGTTAACGTGTCACACTGATGTCAAGTCAGCACAGCGGGAGAAACAAACATCGCTTTAGTCGGAAGCGACTACTGACTTAAACTAGATCCGGTTACAAATAATATCTACAAAAGTGAAATCAGTTTTGCCAGCAGGAAAATAAACACGTGCAGTAGAACTTACTATATGCATAGAGTAAAGTTTAGCAATCCAGACGAATCGAAAATTACTACTGTAGAGAATTCGATCCGTGTAACGGATTAGTTTCAATTGAACGAATCCTCTGAACAAATTAACAACCGAATTTATCCTATCAAATTAACGATCTTGCAAGAATGACCAAGCAGTAAAAGGTCAAGATAAAGGTATGCTGAAATCAACAATTTTGCTAATTCACCCTAAAACTCTAAGGAATTTGAACCAAGCGTTTTATTTAATCCACGGGGTCAATTGGCCTCATTCTGATTTCCTTACTTAGAGGACAATTCTTATCAGTTTAAACGCAACACTTTTAAAACAGCTCGATGTGGTGCAATCGTTAGCATACTTCTAGATTAATTTCAACTGAGTTGTGAGTACGATACTCACTGGGTGCCCCATTCTTTTGTTCTTGTGCCACATCAAATTTACGCTAAGTAAATCGCCATTCTCAACACTTTTATCGCTCGTTTCTGCCGCTGAAGTAGAAGATATTTTCGCCACTAACAGGCACACGGATTGAACTCACAACTTCCAAGAAGCCAAATATATTTGAAACAACGTATTAATTCACTAGTCCATATGTCCCCAAGCAAACCCTGAATAATAAGACATATTATAATGAACACATCTACCACCAACCAATCCAAGAAGACGCTCTATTCTCCCGCAACTGTAACCTTAGTATATGGCACATCAGAAGATACCAAAATATACATTGCGCTTAGTGTTACATAGACGCATCAGAGAAGCAGGATTTGCCTCATAGCCATCAAATGCAGATCTGCGCCTCACTATAACGTCATCAGCTGGTCCAGACGTATAAAGAAGCTTCGCTTGAAATGGGCACAGTTGGGACAACCCGGATGACAGGTAGAAATATGAACGTTCCACGAGAAGAAAGAGGAGGAAAATAACGTCCGTGGTAGCGAAAAGACGAATCCATGTTTAGAGAAAACACCCAGAACACCACACCGACTAGCCGATAGCAGATATAAACATAGGAAGCCTGCAGTTCTTTAAACAATAATGTTACGTATCAGATATTTACTCACGTGTTCTATGATGTCTATAATCGCCATTGATAATCAGAATAACCATTGC
Source organism: Acanthosepion esculentum (assembly GCA_964036315.1). NCBI lineage: Eukaryota > Metazoa > Mollusca > Cephalopoda > Sepiida > Sepiidae > Acanthosepion > Acanthosepion esculentum. The sequence goes on from OZ038488.1 coordinate 61,855,533, forward strand.
AGCAAGAATGACTTTATACTAGACACATTCCGAAATATTGTTCCCTATTTGATGACGATTATCCACGACGTCAAATGCAGATAACATTGAGATATCAATAAAAGTGGAACTTTCCTGCCAACAACCTATATATTTTCGCCTGGTTACAATGTTTATTATTTATCATTTCAACCCAAGCAAGGTGATAAAGCCACTAAGATGCAATGGGTTATTGAGAGCGAAAAAGAATGCCGGAAACCCAATACTAAACAGGAAACAATGGATAAACCTCTACTCATGGAATTATCAATCTGACAAAATGACGTGTGACGTGAAAATGCATACGAATCATATTTGTGAAAAATAATCTAGAGGATAAAATGCACACCTGATTAGATTCCAACCAGGTGCACGGAAACACCGCCAATCATAGAAATGGTCAGTCAAAGAATTTTTCAGGAAAACTGGCATTAATGAGAATATTACTTACACTAAAAGTCGGAACGTCAAAATAATAATAATAATAATTAAGCTTTATCCAACTTTAGGATTCTTGGAAGAGTTGCAGATTCCCAGGTGCTGGTAAGCAGAGCAGTCAAACACTGGAACAATTTGACAGAATGCGAAAAAAAGTAATTCTAAATAAACAAATCACTGTAAGAGTAGTATATATATATATATATATATATATATATATATATATATATATATATATATATATATATATATATATATATATATATATATATAATGTATATAAATGTATATATATATATAAATGTATAAGCATATTTATATGTAGAGACATGACGTCATTTGTCCACGTCCGGGCGCCATTGAGACTAGAATTTACGTAGCTATGCGGTTACCAAGCCACGTAAGTTCGTTTCTAGGCATCATTCAATATTATTATGCGCACAATTGAAAGACATCGTCGTGTGGCTGCCTCTGTCTGCATAACATGACTGAGGTTGACGTCTTTTTAGATATAGGCAAGAACTGTTTCACATAGAAAGATAGATAAAGACAAGAAACCAAACGATGATATGTAGCGTGTGTGTGTGTGTGTGTGTGTGTGTGTGTGAAAGATAGGTAGTGGAAGTGAATGAGTTTCGAATGAGCCAAATCGAGATAGATAAAAAGATAATTAAATAGTGAGGGTGTGGGCAGAATATCTTCCATATAAGGCAAATGGTCATATATACACAAGAACGTAGATAGCAAAAGAGAGAGAGGGAGGGAGGGAGTCAGAGAGAGTGAGTGTGTGTGCGTGAGATATTCATACACACACACACAGACATAGACACACACAGACACAGAAACACAGACATATATATTATCGGAAAGTCATTTCATATATATATATATATATATATATGAAATGACTTTCCTATGAAACAAACGGTGATATGTACGGAAGGAGAGAGAGAGAGAGAGAGAGAGAGAGAGAGAGAGAGAGAGAGAGTAAATTAGAGAAAAAGAAAGAGAAAGAGAGAGTAACAGAAGTAACAGAGTAACAGAATGAGTTTCACATGAATCAAACGGAGATATGTATAGAAAATAGACGGAGAGAGAGAGAGATGAACAGATTGATTTTCATATGAATTCAACGTGGAGATAGATAGATAGATAGATAGATAGATAGATAGATAGATAGATAGATAGATAGATAGATAGATAGATAAAATAAGAAAACTAAGATAGGTACGGAAGGATATATATATATATATATATATATATATATATATATATATATATATATATATATATATATATATATATATATATTTGCACTCACACACACACATATATAGATAGATATAGAGAGAGTATGGCTGTACTTAATTATTAATGAACGAATAACTTATTTACATTGTGGTATCTGTCTATTTATATCCGTTTTTTCGTTTTTCTTGTCATTTTGATTTTCCAAGTTGGTATTTTTCTCTGCAAAATTCTGTTTTATTTGCAGTGTTTTTTCTTTTAATCTGGATTTCCTTATCCGCACAGTCGTTTTCTTTTTCTTTTTTCTCTTCAGGTTCTTTTTCATTTCTGAACCACGAGTCGCTCAGTATATAGATTTCCTATATTAACCAAGTTTAATTCCACCTAGTCGAGCCTACAATAACATTTCAACCATTGAGCTTACCGGCATATGCTCCACAACTGAAAATGCATAAAGCTAAACTAAAGTTGTACTTACACCGTAGGATTAACATATGCATTCATTTTTTTTTTTCGAAAAAGGGTGTGCTAGAAATTACCGTAAATGAATTTATCAGTTTTTATTTTTTTTTTAAATTCTTTTAATGGATAGCAGCTCGGATTGACGAATCGGAGAGCTGAGTTCGAATTCCAGTCCGATACATTACATTCACTTACGTTCAAATACCCTTGGTAAAGGTATAAATTCGTTTCTTCTCCCTCCAGTTATGGGTAAATGGCAGGACAGACTTTGTCTTATAGCCTTGCGCGACAACCGTGATTTGGTGAGGAGGGTAAGTGAAATCCTAACAGCGCAAACCATCCACCATATTGATTTTATTCGGTTAGCGCCTTTTGCGCCGCTGTTGTCACCCTTCTTCATCTCAGAATTGTAGTGCATGACGACATTCAAGGCAGAATATTGCAACAGCTTACAGGTTCCTTTTGCAATGGGGTTGTTGAGGTTATGCCGTCTCTTCTGTCAGAGGTGAAATTATTTTTGAAATTACGTCTTTCAAACCTTTTCCTAAAGAGGCAGGAACTAAAAGGCAGGTGGTTTGAATTTAGTTTCCTTCTCCTAGACTGGTTGTCATCCAAAGCTATAGGACCCAGTCTGTCTTACTGTTTTACACATAACGTAACTTTACCCAGAGATGAATTTATGCATTTCTTAACGGTATTAGCACCTAAGTGAAAGTAATGAATACGTCTCCTCAATCGGCGCCGCCGAGCGTTATATTCCTTTTCTTTACATAGGATAGTTTTTTGAGGTGATGAATTATTTCTAATAATTTTATTAGGCGTTTTAAATTATCTTAAAATAAATGATAAATTTCACGCATTTCTCTGTATCAATATATATATATATATATATATATATATATATATATATATATATATATATATATATATATATATATATATATCAGTCTCTCTCTCACAGACGCGACGTTGCCTCGCTCTGTCTTTTTTATAAATACTTTCACGGTAATTGCTCCGAGGAGCTGCTTTCGCTGGTTCCTAGGCCTCATGAATTTAAACGTCCCACGAGGCTGGCACCCCGTTCCCACCCCTTTCACCGTTGAAACTGTTAGATGTAGACGTCTCTCCTACTCCAATAGCTTCATGTCTCGCACCTCTCGCCTGTGGAACTCCCTTCCTTATTCCTGCTTCCCTGACAAATACAAGCTCCAAGTGTAACGTCAATCGACATCTCCAGCTGCCTTGATCTATCCACTTCCCTTCTCCACACCCTTTCACCTTTCATTCCCATCTGCTCTCATTCCAAATCTTCTGTAACCCCCCTAGCCTTGATCGATCCACTATCTTTCTCCACATCCTCTCCTTTACCACTCCTATCTGCTCTTCCTCCAAACCTTCTGTAACCCCCTGCGTACTAGTGGCTTCCAGCCATGCTTGGAGTGTATATGCTTAAAATATATATATATATATATATATATATATGTGTGTGTGTGTGTGTGTGTGTGTGTGTGTGTGTGTGTGTGTGTGTGTGTGTGTGTGTGTGTATTTTTTCTAGCCAATCATGTAGGTATCCACGGTGAACAGAAACTAAAATAAACAAAAGTATAGAGTGACACGAAAATGACATATGTACTTCGTTTTTATTTGCATAACGCAGAAACACGACATGTCAAAAACGCTTTGTTAACTCTCGGCGCGAAAAGCCACCATTTTTACCACGTGACCAACATGTCCACAACGATATTGCATTGACGTCACTTGCATTCAAAAAAATAAATAAATGTAATTTGGAAAAATATGTCATGAGATATGATTTCATATTTTTTTTATTCCTTTTTTCCATCTTATTTTTTCTCTTTCTCATTCAGAGTCTTTGTCCGTATATTCTTCGGTGATAGATGAATATAATGTTTAAAATGTGCATATATATATATATATATATATATGTGTGTGTGTGTGTGTGTGTGTGTGTGTGTGTGTGTGTGTATATATATATATATATATACATATATATATATATATTTATATACATATATATATACATATATATATACATAGATATATACATACATATATACATATACGTATACATATATAACTATACATATATATATATATATATATATATATATATATATATATATATAAGGAAATCTAGAAGGACTGTCATTAGAACATTGATGAGATCATAAAAACATGGCGGAGCGAGACATGTGGACGTACATTCCTTTGTAAATTTGAGTGTGTCAATCATTTGTGGTCCCATGGAAGACCAACTGGAGAAAATATTTTCCATACAAGACCAGTTCAGACATCTTGTATGAGATGCAGAAAATTTTTTTAAGGCGACTTCTAATTCCAAAAGAATATGGCAATAAAACGGTATCACATAATTATGGAACACAATGAGACAGCAATCATCTCTGAAAGTGGTGTAACGACCTTACACACATACAATCACATAGGAATCTTAAATCAGAAGAAGGGATTTACACTTTAGCCTGTAAAAAGACACACAAAATACATAGAAGAATATTTGATGAATTTAAATAAAAGATTGATTGAACACAAAACATCACAGCGCCGTAGCCGTTCAATCGTAACGAACCAGACCATAATATGAATTTTAAAAAAATGTTGCATTAATTCAAACGAAAACAAGTTACTGAAGCGAAAATATAGAGAGAGTGCACTGATTTCTGAGTCTAAATCGTGTCTAGGTTCTTACGTCCTTTCACCTTTGCTAACAAATCTTCGATTGTCACAGTGTGAGATATTTAAAAGCAACACCGATAAAGACAAAAAGGAAAACGTTGGGAATTAAGATGAAATTGACTGAGCTGCGTGCTTAGACACGTGATAGAAATGTCGGAAAATATTTAATTTAGTGTCCCTACATCTTCAGCTTTTTCCCTCGGTGCTCAATTATAATCGACGTTTCGGTTTATATTTCTATTCCCCCATACATATATATATATATATATATATATATATATATATATATATATATATAATAAATATATATATAATAAATATATATATATATATATAAAATATATATATTTATATATATATATATAATAAATATATATATATATATATAATATATATATATAATAAAATGTATATATATAATAAATATATATATATTATGTATATATAATAAAAAGTATATATATATATAATATATATATAATAAAAAGTATATATATATATATATATATATATATATATATACTTTTTATTATAATATTAAATTTTTATTATAATATTAAATTCCTTTATATAATATTAGTATTAAATAATAGTATTAATATGAAATTCTAAAATTTCTGTAATCTACTATCTTAAAACTCTTTCTTAACTTTAAAGATTGCATTTCTTTATGATTTCTTTTCTAGTTGAACAAGAGTTAACATTTTAAATATAGGTGATTATTAATCTTCAACCTTTTTTAACTTCTGTCTAAACTTGTATATTTTTCTGTCTTGATATTCCCCATACTACTTTCGTGTTTCTTTCCTTTTTCTCTCTATCTCCCTCTTAAATGCCTTTTCCCTTACTTACGGTGTTTTTCCTCTCTCTTTTTTCCTCTTTCTTCCTATCCTTTTTAATTTTCAATTTAAAAAAAAAACGTTATGAATCATTTTTTTTTTCAAAGTTTTTAGTATTGACAAGCTCCAGGAAATTTCTGTCTCCAGGAGCGAAATGGCTATATAAATGGGGTAAAATTGAGTTTCATTTTTATGTAATTCAATTCTATGCTCTTTAATAAATATATTGAGCTCCCTTTTGTAGATCAGTTTTAATATTTTATCTTATTAGGATTCACTTGGATTATTTTCCCACGGATTTTTACCAATATATATATATATTCCCATCAATAAGATCATTGCTTTAGTACAATGTTTCCCAATCTGGCTGATATTGCCCACCGGTGGTCGATTTGAACTGTTGGGTAGGCGATAATCAAATGAAAAGAAAATAGTGGGTGATAAAGGATATTTAAAAAGGTATTTCAGCATATGCTTCGCTAAAATTATTCAAAGGGGATATGCAAAGAACATATTTAAAAAAAGAAAGCTAAATGGAAATAACTGGGTCCCATTCCTAGATAAGATATAAATATTCCCACAAACAATGAATATCCTGCAATTTTCTATACTTTTTAGAAGGGTCATTAACATTTAAATAGTTCTTCAGACGAAATAACATTTTTTTTTCGGATATAAATCAGATAATTGAAGAGCAAGAACAAAGAATATTCACTGAATTTTCATTAATTACGAGTGTATATTCTTTTTAATTTTATAATTACAGACAAGCATCTTTTTTCAACATTAGTAACATTAATCCTAACCATAAAACTAACCTTGACCATAAAACTAAACTATATACATAGATTTCAAATGTCACGTTTGCGTTCGTTTGTATCTTCAATACGGTAGGAGCAGCCGTATAAGTCAATGCTATGTGTTACCTCTCTTTGATATTTTGTTAGCTTGGGTCGAGTAATGAGTTGCGGCTCGAATTGAAGAATCGGAGAGCCGAGTTC
>OZ038488.1:61867253-61892253 GCA_964036315.1 Acanthosepion esculentum
ATCCACCATAATAATAAAAGCTCTATGTAGTCTCGACTAGTTCCCAACTGTACAATTTGTCAGGGGGATAAAAATAACAAAATTTAAAATGAAACGTCATGAATATTCACAATGAATACAATTTGTATACAATAAACTAAAAGAATAGTGTACCATAGAAGAAAGTTCATTAGAAGAATTGCCATGAAAGGCTTCATAGAAAATACAAAGTGAAGCTATTCTAGAGCGGTTGGAAAGTGTCTGAAACCGAGATGCCTTGTGAGGAGTAATAACAGTGCAGATTCTTTTTTGGATATTATCAAGAATGTATACAAGGAGCACACGACCATATGTGGCTGTACTGTAGAAATGTTTTATACTTATTTTTAAAATAGTTGGCAAAACATTTCTTTCACTTTCATAATTAAATATAAAATCACCCAGCAAATATTAAATGCATTTACACGCAGTGTCTTAAAAGTCACGAAGGAGTTTCAAAATTTAATAACTCCTTTACTTTTTAACTAATTCACAATCCCATGGTATTATATAGAGTGGATAGGGGAAATAAATTTACGTGATAGGTGTGAATGATTACATCTTTTAAGTGGAGCCTATTTTCAGCTTGCATAAACGTGTCCTTTCTAATACATTTTTCATCAAACTTGTCGAGACCGCCTACGAGTTGATGCGTTCGAATCTTTTTCGATACACTTCCTTACTCGCTCAAATACTCCTTCATTCCTAACCGAACGAGCTATGCCACTTCTCGGATGGTTACTTACATTCAGATGGCGACGATATACTCGTTGAGTTTGAATTATTTATTCTTGGTTTTGCTAAAATGATTTCACTACTTGTGTCCGTTTTTCAGTTGTTTATTTTTACATGATTCATTTCCAAAGCCTCCTTTATAAAAATACCTGAATGAAAGCTATAAGAAATTAATAAGCAAAATTGTTATTAAACTTTCAAGCACCTTGGTCACTTTGGATCACCCTGTACAATTTCAAATTCAGTTATGAAGTTTGAAAAAAAAAAACTTACCTCATGGACGTCCGTACGTAAAAAGAATCTCGTGGGGAAACCATATTGTTTTTATGCTGAAAATTTGACGCAAAATCCCGGCGACCACGAGATTTGAGAAAATATAAATATGCAGTGTACGAAAGACGGGAAAAAAAGGAAGTTAGTCTACAAAAGATCAGACAATACGACAAATACAACATCTACAAGTTATTCAAATATCATCCTATTTTTGTATATCATTTTTCATTGTGGATATAATTTATTAAATACCACAAAAGTTTTATTCCTGGTTTTTATGGGTTTGGTTATACTGTGGCAGCACGTAACAAATAATCGCACCCTGATTTTTATGAACAGAAACAAAAACTCACAAGTTTTTCCTGACATGCCAGATTCCTGGAGATGGCATTCATTGCATTATTAAATGTGATTATGTGTGTGAACAGTTATGTCATTGGCATTAAGTTCATAAGCAAGGATTATCTAATCTCAGCAAATATACTTAAGACAAAACCTATTAAAAATAATATATACAGGCATTTGTATTATCTAACATAAAGCCATGTGTAACGGTATCGGTGAACATTTCAATTGCAACACGTGACATCATACGTAACATTATATTTTATTCAACTCTGGACGTACACTGCAGGTTAAAATGTTTGGGGACACACTGAATTTCATTTAAAAAACACGTTAAAATGAGATATTTTTATATATTTTTAAAACTTCTTTATGTTGTGTGTCACCGCAGGAAGTAGGCAAGCATGGCTCTCCACAAATTCCTATCGCTTGTAGCTCTTAATAAATTTTGTTTTCTGTTATTACCCTTAAACACTGTACTGCCATTCATATTATCAAGATCCCTAAGAACGTTTTACGTTGTTTTCCTCTGTTCTTCTTGACGTCAGTTTGTCTTCTGAGTATCAGATTTTCCAAGCCCTCTTTCCTCATTATGTTAGTCAACTGTCTCTTTCTGATGCTAATTATAAGTTTTCCTTTTTGTTTCCAATTTCTGTAAAACTTCGTTGTTGTGCACATGTTCGGTCCATGGTATCCCCACCATCCTTCTGTAGAACTACGTTTTGTTGCTTGTTGCTGGCACACCTTCTAGTTCTCTCAGAATTGCGTTGTTCTATAGGTTTAGAAAGTCCGGAAAAATAAAATTTCAGTAACTAGTGTGTATTTGCTTTTATTTTTTTAGTCTTCCTCCAGACTGCTCTTACTACCGAAAGTTCAAAATTGGATTCGTCTATTCAGAATAGATTTTGCTAAATTATGAATATTTTGTATGAGAAAGATTATATTTTGTTTTCACTATCAACCACTAAGTAGACATTTTGAGATTATCAAAAGGGCTGGAGATCAAATTGCTATACTATCTGGTTTGCACGTAATTGGAAAAAAATTACCTTTCAACAAGACAATCCAAAACACTCTTCTAAATTATATTAGAATTACCGCGAGTCAAAAAAATAACATTTTTGAAATTATAATTTGTCCGCCTCAATCTCCTGATACTTTTTCCGTTGAAATAGTATGTGATGAATTGGATAGGAGAATTCGAAGAGAATACCTAAAGAGTGAGAGTGAGCTTTTTCAGTGCTTGAAGAATGCTTAGGAAGGGCTGCTATTTACTTTTTTCAAAACATTTTGGAAAGAACGCCAAGAATTATTAAAGTAGCAATTAATGCAGGTAGCGGTTTAATTGATGTAAACAAAATATGACACTGTTGTATCATATATATTTTATAGCTAAGTGCTTATTTTTGTCAGAAGTTCTTGTTTACACTTTTTCTGGTTACCCTCTGTTCCCATTTCCTTCTCTTGTCTTAAGTATTTCATGTGAGTATTAAGTTCCCCAAACCCTTTTTTATCTCAATGTGTGTCCCATATAATTCAGTATACGTTGCGATGTCGTTCATAATTTTCTACAATGTTCTTTCCATCGTTTCCACTTAGAATGATTCATGGAATGATGACAGCACACGTCTGAGAATGATCAACATTTTACAAGATTTGCTTTCATCTTCGGCGTTAAGTAAACAAGTCTGAATATTACATTAAATTTTATTATTAGATGAAAAATTACAAATATCATTACATTTTGATGGTATTTTTTTTTCATTTTAGTATTTGTTGTTTCTCACCAGAGCCACTCAGATTTCATTCCAATTCCATTCTAATATTAGTAATATTATCCATTTTTTTTAATCAAATAAAGAATTGTAAGTGACTATTGACTAGTTATTTGTTGTTCAAGTAACTTTCAGTTTCTTTGTATTGGAACTACTCAAACAGTGAATCCGTTGACATCAGCAAACAGCACAGATCGTAACCCTAAAAAAAAAGACTCTCGTAGATTACGTGTCTGCTCGAAAGTCTGAAAATTGTATATATATATATATATATATATATATATATATAAATAATATATATATATAAATGAACATTGAAGTCAACACTCAGAGACGACAGTTTCATGCTAAACGTAATCATCAGGCCACACCATATATATATATATATATATATATATATATATATATATATATATATATATATATATATCGTATCTGCGGATGCCATTCTACTAAGGCGGCTAGCGAATCTCTGTTGCAGACAGCTTCTCAGTCACATTTGTGTTTGTTCAACACCCACAGGTTCACCTGGGTTTCATACTGCAACTATGCTCAACGGACCTTACATAGAGTACGTTATCTAGCGTGATCAACAGAATGAACAAGTCCAGCACGCTCAAACACTGTGAATATGGCTTGTGACACCATGCTAGCACAACCATAGACGGCTCCTAAATAGTTCCGTCTATCCAAATGCACACACAATGCTTGGGGCAACTTTACAAATGTAAGAGCATGCTGGGATCCCCTTCCCCTGACCGATAACATGAAAAAGTCACCTTGCTGACAAATCGACCATAGTGAGATTCGAATCCGAGTCTCATGGTCAGTAAGCGAAGGATTTAACCATTCGGCCACGATATATATATATATATATATATATATATATATATATATATATATATATATATATATATATATATATATATATATATATATATATATATATATATATATATATATATATATATATATATATATATAAGTCCTTGTTGTCCGTTGATGTGCACATGTCTGAATGCGTGAAAATATTACAGAAAAAACTTCCAGCATTGTCAGAGATCAAAAACATTGATGAATTATTTTCTCTTGCTCCATAGACGAAACGTTGCAAGCCTCTCGCTACTCTATCGTTATTTCCGCGTAAAATTTTCAGACAAGTTACATTCCTTACTTCCATTAATTAAAATTTTGCAGCTAAAACTCACCAGGTCAGGTACACCGGGTCGATTTCTTACCCATACCCTATGTATTCCATTGAGAAGAAGGCAGTTCCACTTGGACAGAATCCCTATTTTTAGAGCAAATTCCCGAGAGGAGTCTCTCCGATTACCACAATCTTAGCGCCTTCAATTCTCAACTCAGCCATTATCTATCCTACATATCCTAATAACCTGCACTCAAATCCTCTTCTGATATCCATACAACAAACTCATTCAGTAACACTCTTTCTTTAGTGGCACTTGGGTCTTGTATTGGGTGAATATTTAGTAAAAAAAAAAAGAGCACAATGACAAAACAGATACTCGCCTGAATAAAGAACAGACAAGAAACAATTGCTCCGTAATTGGAGAGAGCTTTTCGTCTCTTCATTGATTCCTTCTTGTACAGACTACAATTGTGTTAAAAATAAACAGGCGATGATGATTACTATTTTCTGGAGAAAAATCCAACCACTCCTTTAAAAATATATTCAGTAAATTCCCTTCTACCCCATCATTTAGACTGCGAGCAATTCATTAGTGAACATTATAAAAAAATCATTAAAAAGAACTATGAAAAGATTTTGAAGCAGCCCTTTTATACCAGCCATATTGTCTATTTGCAACTCAAGAGGGGATCGAGTTGATCGTCTATCGCTCTGAGATGGAAGCCATTTTTTATTTTCTACACCTTCTGGTTAGAAACAGACGGCAGCAGGAATTTTAAGTTGAAACCTAAGCCAAGTTCACCTGTCTTTGCAGTAAATTTTAGATTTTCAAAATTCTTTAGAACATTCTGACGTACTAATCTTAGTTTTCGCCTTCGGGCATCACGACTTTTCATGAGTCATGCTAACGTTAAATAAATACAGGAGAGGATGATAATTCTGAATGCAATCCAGTTATGCGGCTTTGCGGCCATTGGAAAATTGTATATATCGAAAGTACATTGACCTCAAATTGTTGTTTCATGAAAATATTTGTTTTCGGATATGAAGACTTTTTGGTAATGTTTTAAAGTCGACAAATATATAGGAAACTACACGGAAAATATTTCATCCAGGCCCATTTCCCAAAACCTGACCAATTGACAAAAAAGCTGAATTCTTTTTTCTCACATTCTCTTTCTCTCTCATACGACTTCGCGCGCACACACATACACAAACGCGCATGCTTCCGCACAAACATGTATATATATATATATATATATATATATATATATATATATATATATATATATATATATAGATAGAGAGAGAGAGAGAGAGAGAGAGAGAGAGAGAGATAGCGATAGAGAGAGAGAGAACATGAAACTTATAGTAGTATCTGTTTACAAAACACACCTGTTTATATTATGAATAATATCCTGGCTATGTTATTAGGCGGTTAGAATTTTTATCTTGTATATTTTGTTTTTTCGGGATAATTTATAAAGTATACGTATATATATATATATATATATATATATATATATATATATATATATATATATATATATATATATATGTGTGTGTGTGTGTGTGTGTGTGTGTGTGTGTGTGTGTGTGTGTCTTATTAGACAGTATTAGAGCAGATTTCTCAGTTAATTTTATTAGTTTTACACCATTATATATATATACATATATAGAGAGAGGGAGAGAGACAGAGATTAAATACGAAACCTTTGTTTTTAAGTAAAGGGTTCTTATCTAATCTCTACTGAGAATTTCCCTTCGTATTGCATCCACTCCTCGGGGTACATGATTGTAGAACATTTTACAATCATATAATATCGTTATCATTTGTCATCTTCATTTCTGTTCCTTTTATTGATCTCCATCCTTACTAATGTTTTTTCTTTTTCTCATATTCATTCACACTCGATAACCCCCTTTGCCTCTTAGTGATGTTATTGCCTTGCTTCGAGTGAAATGATTTCTTTTAAAGGAAGAAATATTAAGGCCTAGAAAAAAAAAATTAAAAAAAAACAAAACAAAACAATCATATTCAAAAATTATAAAGACGAGAACGATTAGAAAAGATAGTTATCAAACAAAAACTTTTCCGGGAAAAAGTGACGAGAAACGCTACAAAATAAAATAAAAATGGTGTCCACAATTCGAATGCCACCATACTGAGAGAAAAGGTGTCAAATCTTCGGAGATTTTCCTCATCATTCTCGCAGGCCCAATTTAGGAATCTTTCATTGTCATCCGCTGGTACAACTACGTTTCTGATACGACAGGTCCTCTGACGTAAAGTATATTGTAGGGGTCGATACCCAAGTATTCTTGTCTAGGGTGTTTTTTTATAGTCTGCACTCTTCACATAGTTTAATTAGACTAATAGTATAATCTCGTTCTCTTCTTTACTAAGATATTCATTCTTCCTGAATGTAGTAGCAAATTTTCATTTCAAAGTCTTCAAAGTTTGGATATGCTAAAGCATAAATCTCTGTCTGTATAAGTGGAAAACTATGAGAATTAATTACATTTAGAACAAATTTGAAAGCTAAAATGGAGTTTACTTAAATTTTTCGCCTATTGCGATGAACAGGTGCTCTTGTGAAGGTCCCGTGCTTTGAGGGCCTATTTGGAAGTAAAACATTTATACAGGATTCATCGCATGGAAAAATGCCCTACCATTCCAGTAAGTACCTGACTAACCCCACTATCCTATAGGTTTTCAAGATCCAGTTCAAACCGAAAATAGAGTATGGACCGGAGATGCTGTGTTTTCATTTTCCAGTCTCGATAGAGTCCCAAAGCGTCTCCGCGCCCTTGTGGGTGATGAATTATGTTCCATCTTCCCACAGACGAAACGTCGTACGCCTTTCGCTGGCCCCTCGCTGATTGCATGGAAAGTATTCAGTCGAACAACATAACTTAATTCCACCGGATCACGGCTTAGAACCACCATGCCAAGCACATTGTAGCGAACCACTTTCGTTCCCTTCGTATTCTACTGGTGCGATGTAAGTTCTACTCGAACAGCTTTCATTCCACAAAACACTGTTTTGTTTAAAACCGACTCTCAAGATTCTTTCCATGATTACTACAATCTTGACCTGTTCAAGTCTAGAGACAACCGTTATCTTCCCAACACATGACCCGTAAAAACTGTGCTTCTTACTCTCTAAACCCCTCCCCCGGGTAGCTCCTGAGTCTTGTGGAGGGTGAATATCATTGGAAAAAGAAAATTGTTTCCTGAATCTATTGAATCTTAACAATTCACAGATTCTCACAGTAACTTTTAATTGTACAAACCCTTTACTTTTCTGAAATATCATATCGAATGAATGCTACAATGAAATAAAAAAAATACCTGCAATAATAGTCTGAGATTAAGCACTTCTTCCAAGTTGACAATACGGAAGATAATTTTTTCCTTAACCAGTAACGTCGATACTCGAATTGTTACTCCGAGAAAAAAATATCATTCGATAAGTGTATTTCTCTGTCGTCTTGAAAGGCAAGAGAATTTAAGTTATTAAAATGAAAATCCATGATTCAACTCACCTTCGTCCGTAGATCAGCTCGGAATGCTGATGTTTATATTTTAATATTTTAAATAACTGGAAACTCACCTGTAAAAAAAGAAAAAATATATTAAAAATACATTAATACATACATACATACATACATACATACATACATATATATATATATATATATATATATATATATATATATATATATATATATGTGTGTGTGTGTGTGTGTGTGTGTGTGTGTGTGTGTGTGTGTGTGTGTGGTATATATATATATATTATAATATTTTTATTATAATAAATTATAACAAAACATTTTACATCCCTACATAAAAGCTTTCATGTTTCAATACTATGATCGTACTTTGTCAGGCGATGTTAGATCACTTGTGATAAACAATGATTTATATGAAAAATTTAAAACATATCGTTATCTCTTTTCGGAAGTTAACGTGGAGGCATAAGGTCAGAATTAAAATTATACTACTGGGTATGTCCAGATTGACCAATCAAAAGTCAGATCTACACTAAAAAAAATAGAAATAAAGTCAGCCGGTGGAGGTTGGTGGGTTATTTTTTCATGTCAAGAAAACCTAGCACGCTGACATGTTACCCAAATTTTGTATAAAACATGTCAACGGCAAATGTATTATGGATGTAGCCAAGTATGATTTTCTAATTTGCTGAAGTAGCTATAAAGTTATCAGAAACAAAATTTAAAAGATAATATATTTAGGAAGCTTATATATATATATATATATATATATATATATATATATATATATATATATATATATATATATATATATATACTAGCAGCATGGCCCGGCGTTGCCCGTGCTTGATTCAAAAATTTTACGACTCATACAGCAATCGCTATCACTTGACTTAAAATATTTTTGCTCTTCCTTGCCTTTAAAGTTTTGCCCATTGCCGTGCTGGTGTTGCTACATGCCTTACTTCTTGCCTATCTCACACTGCGAATTTTGTCTAAGCTCTATACTAAACATTAAATCTGTTACAAAAAAGAACTAAACAAAATGAACACAAAACGATCAGCTTTAAAAAAGGACTCGTAACTGGAAAAACCGAATGAAAAAAGAACGTTAACAACAAATACTTTTTCACACCCAACCCAGTTCTGCAGAATCAGAATCAACATTGAGTTTAAGCAAGCAAATGAGCCAATTGGACTAAAGTGCCATGCAGATTTAAATTTTTCCCACTTGTGACGAATGCAGCTATCGATTTTTTGCATGCTAGTTAATATTCGTGTCAGCCAGCTATAGGCTCTCACTCTGGCCAGTAGAAAATGGCCGCAAACTACATGAAAACTGCCGTAGAAGCATGAAAAAAAATCGATTATTTCCACTATCGATGGGAGTTGGGAAATGCAATGTCAGACTTGGCCTTTCTGCTAACTTGGAGCATGTGCATGTAAATTTTGGTGCAAATCCGTCGAAAATTGCGGCCGTGCATTCGTTACACACACACACACACACACACACACACACACACACACACACACACATATCCTGCCTTTTACATATATATATATATATATATATATATATATATATACATTGGCTGAAAAGTTATTCATAATATATTTTGTTTCACGCATTTATGAACACGCTTCTACTTTTGCGGACGGTTGGTCTTAATAGGTTTTAATTAAAATCTATAATTAATATGACATTTTTATGAACCGATAATTAATACTGGACTTTTCAGAAACAACGGCAATGTTTAAACTTCGTGCATGAAAAAAAAACCTTTCACACGTAAGGTTATTCTACTGACACTGCTATTACTGTATTCACTTTTAACTCCCTCGGCGCTGTTTATTTACAATTTTATAAAAAAATATATGAACCAGGTACAATACGATATTTTTTTTTAAAGATTCATTATTTTACAAAGAAATGAATTTGAAATAAATATTTTTATTAAAAAATTATGAAAACGAAATTATTAAATTATGCATACAAATTATAATATATTATTTGCCATTTTATAAATAACTATAGAAATTTAAATAAACATAAAAGATAAACATAAATTAAAAGAATGTTTGTTCAGAGAAAAAATATTCTCAATTCTAGTTTAGTGAATTTATGTGGCGAGAACAAATGAAAAAAATGCCCGGAAAAAAGTTTCTTGTCGTTATGTGTTTATTTAAATTTTCTTGTTCACAGATAGTTTTCTAAATTTATGAATAAAAAGATTTCTTTTCATATATATTTCCTTATAAAATGATAAATAATAAATATTTTTTCATAGTTGGTTCACATATTTTATAATCTTGTAAATAGAAAATTATTATTGTACAAAAGTGCTGTAGCGTACCTACAGACGTTCATGAGTGTGTCCCCATTCGCATAAATACGGTAGTATATACTGTATGTTCATCGGCAGTTGGAGTTTCATTATGGAATTCATTTGACTCACTTCTAGCAGTGGACTACTTCTACACGCCGCTAGCGAATTTATAAGTCTTGTTCGTGTCCTAAGTTTATTGCCAACCTTCATTTATCATTCTATTCAGTAACCTTCCCGAGGTTGCAATAAGCAAACTAATACATAAATAGTGTTAAGCATTTTTGTTGTCATTTCTCAAGAATAAGGAAAATGTATGAATCGACTTTCATACGTTTGGGTTTTATTAACATTCCTAATCACTTTTTAAAACAATAAACATTGCTGAAGGAGTCAAAAGTCTATAAACTAATATCTGTGTCAACTGAATAACCGGATTTTTTGACAATTCTTTTTTTTTTTTGTCCTTGTTATTTTTTGCACGAATTTTAAACATTGGCAAAATTTTTTTTACCGGATTTTAATTTAATTTAATTTAACTGTATTTAATCAAGAAGAAAGGTCTATTCACTGTGTCGTGCCAGAAGAATTTTCTCATCAGAGTCCATCTTGCGCATCTACAAATCTACCATTCGTCCATGCATTGAATATTGTTGCTATATCTGGTCTGACGCCCCTGCTGTTTATCTCGATGTTCTCGACAAAATCCAAAGAAGGATCTGCAATGAAACGCGTCCTGACTTGGCATCTCGACTTCAGTCACTTTCTCACAGACGTGAAGTGGATTCCCTCTGTCTTTTCTACAAATATGTTCATGACAACTGTTCTGAGGAGCTATCTTACCTGAGATCCCGTCTGCATGAATTTAAGCGTGCTACTATATTGGCATCTAAGTCCCACTTTTTTATTGTGAAATAGTTAAATGCGACTGCCACTTCTACTGCAGCAGTTTCTTTTCTCGCACTTCCTGACAGTAACATTCCCTTCCTCTTACTTGCTTTCCTGATAACTACAATATTTTAAAAATTAAATGTAACCTCGATCGCCATCTCCTGTTGCCTTGATCCCCGTTTTTTTATCCTTTCCTTAATCCTCTCTATAGATAGTATTTTCACTCAATTTCATTGTGTATTTCCAGTGAGCATTAAAGTATATGTGTGTTTTTTTTAAGAATTTCCCTAAATAAATGAGGTTTCAGGCTGAAAAAACTAATCATATTTATATTTCAACCAGTCGATATTTTATACATATATATATATATATATATAAATATATATATATATATATATATATATATATATATATATATATATATATATATATATATATATATATATATATATATAGCCAATTTAAAAAACAATGCAAAAGTGCAAAAAAGATGCATAAATATTATCACTTAAAAATTATTTTAGTGGATGCTCGTATTTGAGTAAACCTTCCGTTTTTTTTTTTTTTTTAAAACGTATATCCGACAGTATAATAACAAAATACAAAAAAATATGTTCCTCTACTTAAATATGATTATCCATTAAAAATAACGTTTAAGGGATAAAATCTGTCGGATTAATAAATAAAAAATCCATTATTTCTTTAGACATAAATAAAAATTTATATATATATATATATATATATATATATATATATATATATATATATATTGTAAAAGAAATGATTAAAAACTTTGACAAAGAAAGGAACGAAAAGAAAAGAATTGGAATAAGTTGACACATTATAGCAAATTGGAGGAGAACCAAAGCAAAGACAAGAAAATATGAATAAAGAAAGAAAAAAGAGCAGATGATAAGCTGAAGGAAGCCATAAATGAAAAACATATGGATAAATAACATTAGTTATTGTCTCTGTCTGTCAGTAAAGCTGACAGGAAAGGGTTTGGGCATATCTCCAATTCAAAATGGCCGCTTCACCTCTCATTCTCATTCCGCCTGTTCCAGTTCAGCTTCCTTTTCCGTACATAGCTTTAATAGCCTGTGTAATGTGCCAACGGTCGCCATTTTGGGCACACAGCGGTACAAAATATAAATGTCTAGAAAGTCGTTGCTTGCCAAATATTGATTGCGTTCTTCGCATAATTTCAGGGCAGAAAAGAAAAGTTGTGTAACAAATGGCATCTAGCAGAGGAGGGGGTTCGAAATAATAATACTTTTATTCAGTAATTTGGGTCATATTGGTTTCAGGGAAACTTAGTTTTATAGCTATTTTTGAAAGAAAATTAAATTCTAGAAAATCTCTACTCGCAATTTCTATATAGCGTTTGTGTTTTTTGTATTTTTTATTATCATAAGAAATAGGTTTGATTGTTCTGCCCTTATTTTTATTTTGCTCATGTTCACTCAAGAATGGCAGTAAAGCCACTAAGGCACAAGTCGTATGGAGCAACTAGAAACCTAAATTACTAAGAAGCGAGGAAAAAAAGAAGTTAATCAGGAAGATAATAGATAACGATTGACATTCCATTTTTTTTTCATGTTTAGATTTGACTAGACAGCCTGGAGCCAGGAGAGAGTTCCAATAGCAAGAAGTGTGATAGAAGAAACTGTTAGCATAGAACTTACGGTTGCATCTAGCAAACTCAACAGTAAATTGATGAGACCCCGTAACCAGTCTAGCCGTGCACTTAAATTCATAAAATCTAGGTACCATGGCCACGAGCTCATCCGAATAATTACCATGAAAATAATTATATCAAAGGCACAGAGAGGTGACTTCACGGTGGTGGTTCACGGTAAGTGAAGCTGAGACACCAGATCAGGACCAGTAATATTGCTGATTCTTCTTTGGGTTTTATCAAGGATCTCTAAGTATACGCCAGGACCACCGGACCATAAGCAGCATTATTTATTCTGTGCTATACAGAAATGTGGCACAAGGCCTAATGGGGGTTGGGGAAAGGATGGTCTTCTTCTGTCTTAACTATAACTTAGCTAGCCGGAAACACTGACCCAATCGTACGAACAATATCCCATACACCAAAACAACACATTCATACGTGCCTTTCTTACTCCAAACACCATAATGCCTCACTGTCTCTATGTAAATACTAACTAGTTCCCATATTTACAATTCATTGTCTGTGGGGGCAGGGAAAAAAATTTTACTCTAATCTATGAACCAATATTCCACCCATGCTTAGAATGTTACTGCTACATATGGTTTTGTATTCACATTGTAAATACTCATTGGGGTAGTTTTTAGAATTGTTATTTTTTAACCTGTTCTTTTTCTAGCTGAATTTTTTTACTGATTCTTACGACAATTTATGTCATGATGGATAATCGTCTTATCTGAAATCCTAGAAAAAAGTAACTCAGTGATTTTAGTGCCTTTTTTAGATATTAAACATTTTGTGGGATTGACAATTATCCCGTGCTGTTACACGACTTGGACAATTTTGCTGTTACACTCACAATATATAAGATAAAAATATAGTTTTTAGGTATGCTATATTTAGGGCCTGACGAATGAAACAGACTGTCGCAGCTGGGTGTTGACCTCAATATCCACTTTTAGATTTATATATATTATAGAATGGATATTTTATTAACCCCACATATTTTTATCACGTTAAACCTTATTTTTAGTGAATAAATAACAATAATTTTTAAAGTTACTAATATCTTTCGGATTAATGAAAAAAAAAACTTTCTAAAATTCTAGTCTAGACAATGGACCAACTTTCTTAAAAATCTTATTGCTATTTTTTCTTTCACATATTTCATTTTAAAGCACAGCTATATATATATATATATATATATATATATATATATATATATATATATATATATATATATATATATATATATATATATATATATGGGTGGGGATGTGTGTATATACATGTGTGTGTTATTTTATAAAAGATTTTCTTATCGGTGTTAATGAGTACTTTGTATAATTTTCTTTCACTTGGGCTGAGTTAGCACGCTAATTATTTTGTCTGATTTGGAATTTTTTGTGATTTCACTAATTCCACTTATCTGTATATCCAATGTGTATGTGTGTGTTGATAGATACATAAGGAAAATAGACAGTTTTGCCTGTCATCCTGACGTCGAGGCGTCAACCTAGCAAAAGAAGGCGCAACGCGTAGTAACTTTAAAAAGCTTTCCTTCTTCGTCACATTTCTCCATTTTTGTTCGGTTGCTATTCTGCATCCTACTAAAGCGATAGATAGGTAGATAACCCTGTCGAAGATAGCATCCTTTTATCCCCATTGGCTGCCTTTATAGGCATTTTCAGCTAGCTCCTGCGGGGAGTATAACCCCTCTACCGGACTTAATATTCGAGAAAACATATTAAGGAAAAACTTGTTCTCGCTGACAGGATTTGAACCTGCGTCCCCCAGGTTATTGGAAAGCTACCGTTAAACGCGGAACGCTCCAAATAACTTTGCCATGGATAACGGTGGTTTCGGCGTGTTGTGACTTTAAGGAAAATTTCTCTCGTCATAAATCTCTCGAAGGTTTTCACCGTTTTCGCATTCAAACGTAAAAAGGGGAATTTTAGAAAGTTTTTTTTTTCATTAATCCGAAAGATATTAGTAACTTTAAAAATTATTGTTATTTATTCACTAAAAATAAGATTTAACGTGATAAAAATATGTGGGGTTAATAAAATATCCATTCTATAATATATATAAATCTAAAAGTGGATATTGAGGTCAACACCCAGCTGCGACAGTCTGTTTCATTCGTCAGGCCCTAAATATAGCATACCTAAAAACTATATTTTTATCTTATATATTGTGAGTGTAACAGCAAAATTGTCCAAGTCGTGTAACAGCACGGGATAATTCTCAATCCCACAAAATGTTTAATATCTAAAAAAGGCACTAAAATCACTGAGTTACTTTTTTCTAGGATTTCAGATAAGACGATCATCCATCATGACATAAATTGTCGTAAGAATCAGTAAAAAAATTCAGCTAGAAAAAGAACAGGTTAAAATTGTTTTGTATCAGCACCACTCTCTTCCCAAATGAGCAATGGCGAGAGAAAAAAGATCATTCAGACCTTCAGTCATGGTACCAACATCCCTACTCTGTCTTCCACCTTCAAATTCCATTCAAGAACCATCAAGAGAACGGTGAATAAGCTTTAGAAAAGGGAACATTTTAGAGGAAAACAGGATCAGAATGTCACAACAGGATGAGGGATCATCATTTCAACTTAGGGTTAAAGAGATCAATTAGAAAAGATCCAACTCAATCCATGAAACTTTTGGCAGATGAGAGGGGAGTTTCACCTTTGACAGTCCAAAGAGAAGTGAAAAAAAAAGACACGAAAAAGAAATTGAAACATGCGAGGCACCTTGTTACTCCAGGACAGAAAATTAGAATGTTAGAGAGAGCAAAGATAATCTTGAATAAGTTGGAAAATGATCGTGGAATAATATATATATATATATATATATATATATATATATATGAAATTTATTTCAATCCTTGGTGGGCTTCCGATCCTTATCTATGATTAATTAATGATGAACATGTCATTTTCGATTATGAGCGATTTAATCACGATTTTTCTGTTAAGCTTGGAGAGTAATTATACATTCTTAATGCTCAAAGTTGAGTCCAATAGTGTTATAAAACACTACCCAATTCTAGTAAGATATCTTTAATCATTTCTATGATACAACGTTTCAAACTTGATCTAACAAATGGACAATTTTGCTGTTACACGATTTGGACAATTTTGCTGTTACACTCGCTATATATGAATTCTACACGCTCGCTATATGAGGACGGGCACCAAACATGCCGAGGCGGATGAGATGGTTCCGATTATACTCCATAACCTGATGGTATCTGCGTGATTGTTAGTAGTAAATTATAACTTATGCAACCGCACGTAGTCTCTCAGCATTCGATATCTTTGATCCAAGGACAAAAAAAACAAAAAAAAAAAAAACAGTCATGATAATTGGAGACAGCCTGTTCTGCGTACAATTCAAGTAGTCTGGGCGAAAGTTCCTGGCTTGTTCGTTAATGCTCAGTTCATATCTCGACAATGTATATATGATCTTATATTGAAAAACAAGACCAGAGAATAATGTCATACACACCTACGCATATATTATTAACGTGTGCTGAACCATTCCCTAAAAGTAAATGTTTCAATGATCAAACGTCACATTTTCAACAAATACGAGAAACATTATTAATGGAATTGAACAGTGAAGTTTGATAAAATTTTGGTCATGCCACTTAGTAATTATTCATGGTCGGGCTGAGAGCTTTTCTGCACTCTTTTGAATGAGAGGTAACCGAGAACTTATTATTTGATAATGGGAAAAAATATTCAGCAGAAATAAAATCAGTATATTAAGAAAACACACACACACATATTTGTACACATCTTCAACTTCCAAAATCATTTCTCTCATTGATTTAGCATTTCTCTGTTTTGGAAAATGCAAATTATGAAATTTATTTATTGAGGCAAATAAATAAATTGAACCATAAATATATTTCATATATGAGGGGTGCTGAAAAGTTCTTCCCTAGATCACTTCCTAAAATCAGTATTTTAGTAACTAAATATCGGAAAACCGATTTTTGGGGAGTGGACGGTGCCATTACATTTTCAGCACCTCCTTATAAATCTAAATTGTAACTACTGCTCTGAATATACCAATATACTCCAGGGTCGTTCTCTGAGAACTTATTCGAGAACCAAACATTTCTTCTCTCAACGAAGCTTTTGGAGATGAGGCAATATCAAATCAAATCTACAGCCTAATAAATAATCCAGTTTGACTCCTTGAAAGAAAAATATCCTGACGCCTGAGAATCCAAATAATGACTTTCTGCTACTTATTACTGATATTTGTTATTTCGTATTCTGTTCCTTTTAGAACTTTCCGAAGTGCTACTGCTTGCTTTTCAGAAGAGAAAAATAAACATTCGTTTTCATTGTCAATGTTGCATTTGTAAAAAAAAAAAATGGATATATCCACGTATAGGTCAAAATATTTTTTTATAAATATCCAAGGTTACGTCAGAATATTTGCTCTAAATCAGTTTTTCTACATCTATTTCACTTTCATCTCTATTTTTATAGATGAAGTTTCCTTTGTATCTGATTAGCCAAAACAAAACTCCAATATTTTTCCAGGACTTTTTCGGTATTTATGTATGCTTATATGCATTCAGGAATCTATAGAAATGATAACAGCTAATATTTATATATGGATGGAACAATTGATTCGGTTCTTTTATTGTTCTCTCTCCTGAATGTTTTTTGTCCTAATATTCACTCACAATAACCCTCTGTGACTTAGTGGCTTTATTGTCTTATTTAAGGTGAAATGTTTTTTTTAAAAAAAGTTTATTCTAGTATCAACTCCATCCTTAATTATTTTACGAGAAAACGTTGCACAAGGAAGATCGGTCAAATAACTTTTCTGTAAAAGCAAATAGAAAACTGTTCACAAATCTGGAGAGTAGCACCCCGCATTATGGCGATGCATTATCGGCTGCAAAAGGTTCAAAGAAACCTAGATGCAATTTTCGAGCAACATAATGGGCGTCAGAACCCTCCCCCTAAATTGAAGCAGTATATGAAGGCAAGAATTTTGCAGATTGTTTTTTTCCTTTTCACAACAATCTCCAAACTGAATAATTGAATGGAATGGCATACATTGTCAAATAAATGTTTAAATTAAAATAAAGTCAATTAATAAGAAATGATCGTCAATAAATTTTATTTGTTTTTAAAAATCCACGAAAAATTTCATAATTTCCATGTCGTTGAGTTGTCCTATCGCTGAGTAGGCTGGTGGTTAGTTTTCACGGAGATGATTGGCCGGTGTTCAATCGGCAGTGGTGAGTCGTACTGCATCCCCCGGATCTACTTCTTACGGCTCATGTCGGCTGTCACGTCTATAATAGCGGTCTTCAACTAGCTCGTAGTGGATATTGTTTTAAATTTGGTTGATCTACTACTCAACAACGTCTCAGATGGAGTTCTATGGGAGTTTCAGAGCAGAACTAGGTGGCTACAGCTTGAAAGTGATATGATTGTAAGAATTCTGAGCCAATATCACTTTTGCTATTTCGGAATAGACTCCTGCTGGAAGATGTACGACGTTCCCTGAATCCTGGGTTTGGTCCTGTGTCTAGCATCCCGTTGCCGACGACGGTATTGATTCCGAAGCTCTGAGTGAAGAATAGGGTTCTAAAGTTCTTCAAATGATAGATGAAATAGAGCATTCCAACCGCTTCGATCAGTTTACATGGTTATCTTGAACATCTTCGAATATGAACGACCCTCAATTAATCACATCACACAATCCCCATTGTAAGACATGAACATTCACTTGTACCTAACGTCTTCGTGTACCACACGTCTGATAGTCGTCTCCGTCGCCTTGAGTTGCTTGCTGATGTCCTGCATCGACTCACTAGACGATTTTTGTCGTCATTAGGACGTCAGAGCGTGTTGAATGTGTCTCACTCTGGACAACGTTTGGCAATTCCTGATCCAGGTATCTCCATCACATCTCTAAACTTGAAAATAAAGAACACAGACACATTCAAAAATGGTTGCTTGTGCCATGAGCACGGAATTTTGTTAAACTGAAAGCCACTATTTTAAGAGAAATCTTAAGGCTTTGAGTGTCGCTGCCACATTTGATCTGGAGCTTCTTTTGTATGTTTAGAGATTCTTGATGAAATCCAAATAAGAATCTGCAATGTTACCGGTCCTGACCTGGCACCTCGGTTTTAGTCACTTTCCCACGGCCCTAATATAGCTTCTCTGTGCCTTTTCTATAAATGCTTTCATGTTAATTGTTCTATTGAACTTTCCTCTATGGTACACAGACTTTACGAATTTAAGAGCGCAGTACTAGAGTGACAACAAGGTCTCATCAATTTATATTTGAAATGTCTAAAATTAACCATAAAATCTATAGTAACAGTTTCTTTTCTCGCATTTTCCGTTTGTGGAACTCTCATCCGACTTCTTGCTTCCCAGTCAATTTTGTTCTTCAAAAATTTAAATGCAATGATAATCGTTATCTACTGTCCCCTTAATTCCTGTTCTTTTATTGTTCTTTCTCCTTAATAGTTGTCATATTGTGTTGTTCTGCGACAAGTGATCCGTTGTAAACTTCCTATTGACTCTGAATTTAATATACACCTTATTTCTCTTCTACTTAACATATGCAAATAGGTACAATCTTATATACCAATCCACTACAATAGTGTATTTTGGTGCCGCTTTAGCATGTGTCCTACCAATCAGTGTATCTTACCACCACATTTATATTCTACATTATCTAACGTAAGGGGGAAAAGCAAAAACGGAAGGAGAGATTCCATTTATTGTTGTATTATAAAATTTAAAATAAACAAAAATTACGAAATAAGAAATTTGACTAAAAATTCATGAAACAAGATATTTGAATCCTTTAATTAAAAACATTCCGAATGTCTTTTAATATATTGAGAAAAAAGTCGGGACAGTGCCTAAAAATGTAGGATACAAATGTAGTGGTAAGATACACACTACAGCAGAAACTGATCGGGGGTTCCTCGTGGCAGTGTACTGGTTAACAAGTTTGTCTCGCTAGAACAATTACGACTGAATAGTGAGTTCGATCCTCACTGCGTGCCCCATACTTTCTTGGGCAGAGTGCATTCAGGGGAGATTCCGTCAAAGAAAGAGAGATCTCCCAAATATTGTTATTTCAACCTGATTTTTTCACTTCTTTTTATTGTATCTGATAACTCATGTATTAAAACCCTAACATCTGCTATTGTTGCTTTATTTTTTGTATATTTTTGCAACATTTCCCATCGAGTAACCAGCTTCTCTCTCGAGTTAACTCGTGGGAAAGGGTCCCGTACTAACACATATTTTGTTTTAAAATTTTTATTGAAGATAAGAAATTATCGTAAATCACTTTCATTTCATTACGGGTTTTGTTTTTAAAAATGACAAATATATATAATTGTACTTTCAAACCCCTCCTCAATTGAATTTTAAATATAGAGATTAGTTAGGCAGCATGTGTCGTTTTCGTGATTGTGTGTGAAAGCGATTGTAAAAGTGTGAGGTTACTGCGAATACGATTATAAAGACAAGAAAAACCCGTGAAAATTTCACGGTTTTCTTATTTTAATATTCTGATGAATCTTAATTATGATAATAATTGAATAAGCTCATGGCGAGTTCAACGACAGTAAAAGTAGAAATTCCTCCCCTTCGTATCGTTAAATATTTGAGCTTAACAGCTTTAAAATAATATTACAATAACAATCATAAATATGAAAGCTGGTCATTATTTTAAGAAGTGGGTACAAATGTAAGGATTTTGACAACTTTCTCTATTTCGATTGTAATGCATCTTTGAAGATCTTCAAAAACCTATCAAAATATGTTCTTGAAATGGAAATCACCAAAAGGTGGTACATAAGGACATCAATAATTCCAGATGTATTTAGAGCCCCCGACTTGATTTCTGGTAGACCATGCCTTAAAGAAATGCCAAAGATTGCACTCACAAGTACAGCTTATATATTACGACGAGCTTTATCTATGTAAAATGCGTGTGGTTTTAGTTTGTTTTATTATTATTATTATTATTATTATTTTACAAAAATGATCAGTGGAAAATGCCATGAAGCAATTTCCGGAAAGAAATGTCTATACAGCAGAAATCAAAGAAATTATTATTATTATTATTATTAATAATAATAATAATAATAATAATAATAATAATAATAATGATAATAATTATTATTATTATTATTATTATTATTATTATTATTATTATTATTATTATTATTATTTCAAATCGGCTGAAGCTGCAAAATACTTAAAAAAGAAAGCAAAGACAGATGTAACCGACCAGATACAGAAACAATGGCAAGATAAACCGCTTCATGGCCAATACTCTGCCTGTACCAAACAAGCTGACGTAGACAAAAACCGTACCCATCAGTGGCTACGTAGTGCAGGGTTGAAAGCTAAAACTGGAGGTTTTATCCTTGCTGCACAGGACCAATGCTTGTTAACTAGGAATTATCAAGCACATATACTAAAATACTGTGTTAGCCCAAAATGCAGATTCTGTGATAAATATTCAGAAACCATTGATCATCTTGTATCAGGTTGCACGATATTGGCACCCACTGAATATAAAACCCACCATGACAAAGTTGGCCAATATCTGCTCCGGGAAGGAAACTGAAAGAAACTGGTACGAACACCACCCAGACCCGGTTACGGAGATAGGACCTGTTAGAATTCTATGGGACTACACAATACACACTAACAGAACAATCAAAGCCAAACGCCCAGTTTTTTATTAAAAACCACAAACAAACAAAAAAGCCTCCTTTTTGATATGGCAGTCCCTGTAGACTTCAATATATCTTTGAAGATATTCGAAAAGCTGTCAAAATACAAGGACATTGAAATAGAAATCTCAAAAATGTGGCACATGGGAAGATCAACAATCCCTGTTGTATTTGGAGCCTTAGGATTGGTTGGAAAAGATTCCAGGAGACTAATTGAAGGGATCCCTGGAAGTCCATGCCTCAAAGAGATACAAAATATTATTCTGACATGTACAGCCCACACTTTACGAAGGGCTTTGTCTATGTAATTTTTTTTTTTTTTGCAGTGGAAAGTGTAATTTCTAACCTTAGGTCCCTGGGCGGGACCCGGAAAGAAATGTGTAGACGGCAGATATCAAAGGAAATAATAATAATAATAATAATAATAATAATAATAATAATAAATGGATCAAATTCCGTTTGTCGCTTATGTCATGAATTTAATGAAACTGTTGACCAAGTATTCCCAGTTCTTGCTGAGAAGAATAGTGTCTTTTCCCCGCTTTCTATTCCATCAAAAGGGATTAATCCATTATTTATAAGGTAATGACAGGATACATTCCTTTATTTATTACTTTCATTCTAGTCATATCCGCCTTTGGCGATCATTTCTCTTAATAATAATTTAAGAAATAATCTAGCTAACAATATTATTTTATTTATGATAACTGGAATTTTGGAGATGCCCGTCGTTCGATAATGTGCACTTGAAAAATGCCGCTTTTATAAGAGTCGCCACAAGTTCTCGGCCTTTTGGCTAAGATCAAAGTGTAGTATCTGTTCGCGGATTGCTCACTGAATGATCGCCTATGGGGCCGGGATTCTTCCTCCGATACAGGCCGGCGGCAGGGATTGGTCCCTGCGCTGGTAGTATCGTGGCTACGTCTGACTAGCTATGACCAGCTCTGACCAGCTTGGACAAGCTATGACCAGCTAAGACCAGCCAAGACCAGCTATGACTAGCTAAAGCCAAAGCACTGCGACCTGGGTGAAAACTCGGGTCCATTCCCCCTCCCCTTCCCACGTTAAACTCGACCTTGTGTCACAACCTGGCCATGTGGGAGGTCAAGTAAATCCCGTGTAGTATCTGTTCGCAGATTACTCGCTGAATGATCGCCTTTAGGCCGGGAGCGATCACCGATACAGGCCGGTCGCAGGGATTCGTCCCTGCGCTGGTAGTATCGGGGCTACGTCTGACTAGCTAAGAACAGCTCTGACCAGCTTGGACAAGCTAAGACCAGCTAAAGCACTGCGGCCCGGGTGAAAGCTCAGGTCCACTCCCCCTCCCGTCCCACATTAAACCCCGACCTTGTGTCACAACCTGACCGTGTGGGAGGTCAAGTAAATCCACGGCCTTTTGGCTAAGATCAAAGTGTAGTATCTGTTCGCGGATTACTCACTGAATGATCGCCTATGGGGCCGGGATTCCCTCTCCGATACGGGCCGGCGGCGGGAATTCGTCCCTGCGCTGGTGGTATTGTGGCTACGTCTGACTAGCTATGACCAGCTTGGACAAGCTATGACCAGCTAAGACCAGCCAAGACCAGCTATGACTAGCTAAAGCCAAAGCACTGCGACCCGGGTGAAAACTCGGGTCCATTCCCCCTCCCCTTCCCACGTTAAACTCCGACCTTGTGTAACAACCTGGCCCTGTGGGAGGTCAAGTAAATCCCGCGTAGTATCTGTTCGCAGATTACTCGCTGAATGATCGCCAAGGGCTGGGAGCGATCACTGATACAGGCCGGTCGCAGGGATTCGTCCCTGCGCTGGTAGTATCATAGCTAAGACTAGCTAAAGCCAAAGCTAAAGACAAGCTATGGACAATCTAAGACAAGCTAAAGCCAAAGCACTGCGGCCCGGGTGAAAACTCGGGTCCATTCCCCCTCCCTTCCCACATTAAACCCTGACCTTGTGTCACAACCTGACCCTGTGGGAGGTCAAGTAGATCCCGGCCTTTTGGCTAAGATCAAAGTGTAGTATCTGTTCGCAGATTACTCGC
The DNA here is from genome assembly GCA_964036315.1 of Acanthosepion esculentum. Classification (NCBI taxonomy): domain Eukaryota; kingdom Metazoa; phylum Mollusca; class Cephalopoda; order Sepiida; family Sepiidae; genus Acanthosepion; species Acanthosepion esculentum. The sequence goes on from OZ038488.1 coordinate 61,890,760, forward strand.
TGAATGATCGCCTTTGGGCCGGGAGCGATCACCGATACAGGCCGGTCGCAGGGATTCGTCCCTGCGCTGGTAGTATCATAGCTAAGACTAGCTAAAGCCAAAGCTAAAGACCAGCTTGGACAATCTAAGACAAGCTAAAGCCAAAGCACTGCGGCCCGGGTGAAAACTCGGGTCCATTCCCCCTCCCTTCCCACATTAAACCCTGACCTTGTGTCACAACCTGGCCCTGTGGGAGGTCAAGTAAATCACGGTGTAGTATCTGTTCTCAGATTACTCTCTGGACGATCGCCTATGGACTGAGATTCGATCTGTGATAGAGGCCGGTCGCAGGGATTCGTCCCTGCGCTGGTAGTATCGCAGCTAAGACTAGCTATGACCAGCTAAAGACCAGCTTGGACAAGCTAAGACCAGCTAAAGCCAAAGCACTGCGGCCCGGGTGAAAACTCGGGTCCATTCCCCCTCCCTTCCCACATTAAACCCTGACCTTGTGTCACAACCTTGCCCTGTGGGAGGTCAAGTAAATCCCGGCCTTTTGGCTAAGATCAAAGTGTAGTATCTGTTCGCAGATTACTCGCTGAATGATCGCCTTTAGGCCGGGATCGATCACTGATACAGGCCGGTCGCAGGGATTCGTCCCTGCGCTGGTAGTATCGGGTAGTATTAAACCCCTGACTAGCTATGACCAGCTTGGACAAGCTATCACCAGCTATGACTAGCTATGAGCAGCTCTGACAAGCTAAGACCAGCCAAAGCACTGCGGCCCGGGTGAAAACTCGGGTCAACTCTCCCTCCCGTCCCACGTTAAACCCCGACCTTGTGTCACAACCTGACCGTGTGGGAGGTCAAGTAAATCCACGGCCTTTTGGCTAAGATCAAAGTGTAGTATCTGTTCGCAGATTACTCGCTGAATGATCGCCTTTAGGCCGGGATCGATCACTGATAAAGGCCGGTCGCAGGGATTCGTCCCTGCGCTGGTAGTATCGCGGCTACGTCTGACTAGCTAAGACCAGCTATGACTAGCTATGACCAGCTAAGACCAGCTAAAGCCAAAGCACTGCGGCCCGGGTGAAAACTCGGGTCCACTCCCCCTCCCGTCCCACGTTAAACCCCGACCTTGTGTCACAACCTGACCGTGTGGGAGGTCAAGTAAATCCACGGCCTTTTAGCTAAGATCAAATTGTAGTATCTGTTCTGATCAGCTTAATCTGATACTCTCTCTCTACTTCTATCTTCTTTTCTTTGCTTCTTCTTTCTTTACCTTTCTCTTTTTCCACGCGTTCAAATAGTCCCTTATTTATGAGGCATTGACAGGACATAACGGTCGTGCTAACTAAACAAGAGAGGGACATTCACAAATGCAATAGGATTTATTCACCCTTTCCCATTCTTTGACTCTGTGTTTAAATTTCTCTATTTGAAACAGAATTACTAATACAAGAAAAAACCTCTAAAACAACTATTGCGAACTCCTGTTTTGATTGCGTTTGTAATTTC
>OZ038488.1:61897253-61927253 GCA_964036315.1 Acanthosepion esculentum
TCATTCGCTTGGAACTACTTATCATCACTGATCTGAGAAAACGCTTGTATAACGCTCACGAAGTGCGTCGATGATGAAGCAACGCTGATTAGTCTCTTTAAACGCAAATTTTCCCTGACGTAAACAAAGTAGTATTCAAAGGAGTGATGCATTTATATTTATTAATCCGATAGATTTCATTACTTAAAGATTATTTTTAGTGCATATCCATCTTCGAGTGGATGCGCCGAAACTGTGCAGTTATGTGTTAATGTGTACACTTAACTATTGAATTTCATTATAATAACGAAAATTTCTTGTTTTATTTAACTTGAAAAATTACCTGGTAGACTGTTTTTGGCGGAAATATTATCTTTTCCATTTGTTTAGCATTTACCTCTCTATCCCCATTTTATTTCTCATGAAAATGGATTGTCTGTTTGTATATTTTATGTAACCCATATGTATCAGTTTTAAATTAATGTCTGATTAATGTTAGCTGATCATCTACGGGTCATGACACATTTATATAAGAAATAATTTGTAATTTTTGCTCCTTCGCTTAGTGTAAATTTAACGTAGGTCATATTGGATTGGTTGATCAAGGTAAAGCCCTCAAGCATTTTAACACTTTTTTTTTAGAAAAAAGAGGTTCTATTCTAAATCCAAATAAATCATTCACTTGCCAGTAATATACAATCGCCTGATGAGATGCATGGATATGCATTGAAAAACTATTGCAGTTGTTTAACAATTTTACATGTTTTCGGTGTTTTTCTAAAATAAATAATATTGCTCCACTCTGTATTGAGCCCTCTTTTAATTAAATGTTACGAACGTTCGTAATTGTACTTTATTAGTTCTCGTCGTACCTGGACACACACACACACACACACACACACACACACACACACACACATATATATATATATATATATATATATATATATATATATATATATATAGCATTTCACTCCCAAGACCTACCATATATACCTCCCAGAAATACCTCTAATATAATAATACGACCTAGAAGCACCGGTGTCTTCCTCTAGCAAATGTCATCCCGTACTGTGGGGGGTATTTCTGGGAGTTATATCCTGGAGGTATTTCAGCCACACTCTGTATATATACCACTGTATTATACATATCATTTAAATAGAAAACTGAATATAAACGTTTATTTATATACTAGCTTAGAAACCGTCCTTCGGACTGATTTCAGGCTAGCTCCTGCTGAGAGCTTTTGGATCTTCGTTCTTCCTATGTGCATAAAAGTTATAAGTATTTATAAATAATAAAATTATTTTATCTTTATTCAACACCTTCATTCGGCATAATTTTTCTTCGTATACGCAACCGATCTCCATAATCTGTTTACATTTATTATGCGCGCAATTTTTTTATTTTATTTTAAAATCACCATTCTTTATGATCCCATCACATAAAGTCACTCTTAAAAGACATTAGGGACTCCGGACTATGTAATATTTTGAATCAGCGTGCTAGAAAAAAATCAACATATGTGCAATGTACCGTGGCCAGCTTAAGTTTTAATTGCGGCTTAATTAGACGATATCCATTGCAATTGCGACGAAAAGTGAAATTAAAATTAAACCTTAAATAAAGAATTGTTTTTTTTTTTTTTAACCTTTCATTCTGTTCGGTATCTAAGTTTAATTTTAAATTTTTTATTTATTTAATTTTTAATCGCGTGTAACTACTGTAGTTACTACCTGTTACTTCAGGTTATTTATGATTCGTCAAGATCGAAAAACGGTCAGACGGACAGACGGACAAGCGTTCACTGCGCTTTATTTATATCGATGTTTGTGTGTATACGCATATTTAAAGGCAAATCAATATATTTGAAAATGAATTGAAAATTAGTGAAAAACGAAATTCTCTTAAAGTACTTCTCTTTATAGTCCGAATTTCAATAAAAGTAGCATTACTAAAGGAAGACGATGCTGTCGTAATATGTTCGACTTTTGCTGGATATCAAAGGCATGCATTGAATATCGTCGACGGATTGGCAGACGGGAAAAATAATAAAAGTAGCGACATGATTTTATGATCGTTCAAACGTTTATAAAAGAAATGCGAACAAGAAATCGATGGTATTCAATCGCCTTTCCCTCCGCGCTTCCATAAGAATCACCCCAGCAGCGATTAAACCATTTTCTCCGTCATAAATACACCCAGAACAATGTGAAAGCAGGAATCTTCCGTTTTATTCCTTTCCATTTATTTTGTTGCTTCTTAACTAGGTCGGTCCATTCACCAACTATTACAATAAACATCGAACAATCAGAATAAATGTATAGATCGGAATATATTAAATCTGGCACACGCTTTTATCTTCGTAACTCTTCTTACCTGGACGACGCCTTAGCCAATGAACCTTCATGCCTGGGTAGGCAGGGCGTATGCGTATTACTTCCAAACACCTCGACTGGAGTGGAGCCAAACTTGACTGAGGGCCACGGGGAATGCATTGTGGCCCTTTTTATCTTATCAACATTTACTTTTTTAACTACATTTATATACGTTACAAATTAAACGAAATACACCTGACTGTTAAACGATGAAAAATTCTTGCGGATTTTGACATATTTCCGGGTTCTTCTTTTTGTCCATATCCGTGAATTTGTTTTACTAATGCTAAGTCTGGAAAAACACTATATAAAATTCACTGTTTTTAGTAAAATGGCGGACTCTGTGTCATAGATTTAGGTGGACTTTTCATAGATATAGGGGGCTCCATGTCATACATTCGATTGGGGCCCACAAGACCCTTACACTGACCCTGCGTGTACGTATAATATCTATCGTCATTCAATCACTACACAATCCCCTTTTGTTGTAGTAGTAATAATATTTTCAATTTTTTTTTTTTTGCCAGGAATGCACGAATAACTACCGATGAATTCGGTGAATTTTAACAGCTTGCAAAAAATCAAAGTATTTTTTTTATTGTAACAGTACCGTTTGTTAGAGCATTGCATATATCAAGAAAATGACCACTTCCAAGATTATGCTGGCAATGGAACGTTAAATTAAATATATTACTTTTAATCGTTAATATCGCTGTAAGTGTGATGAATACGCAGAAAAAATATGTATGGCTACCGGGAACTCGTTTTTCGAGTACAGCCGACTGTTCCGGAGGCCAACCAATCTCGCTTGAATACGCGTGCCCGGGAACATTTGTGTTCGATCAACGCGCGTAGAGCCTACCTGTGGTTTATACTGCAATTATGCTAGGCGATTCTTAATTACAGTTTTTCAGGAGAGAGTGTATAATCTAGCATGAACAACAATGTGAAAAATGGCAGTACGCTAAAACACTCAGTCGCCATGGCTTATGGCTTCGTGCTAGCTCAACCATCGACGGTCCCGTAACTGGTCCGTCTACCAAATTTCACTCACATTGCTTTGATCAACCTGCGCTCGGGAATTTTCCAGTGGTTCTGCACTTCCCCAATGCTAATAACACTATCAGGGATGAATTCGAACCTGAGTCTCATGGTCATGAACTTTCTAACCACTTGATTGTGCCATCTCTCTGTATCTCTCTCGATATATATATATATATATATATGTAGAATAAAATGAAATAAAAATTTAAATAAACAGAACTGTTCTGTCTGTTTAATTATATATATATATATATATATATATATATATATATATATATATATATATATATATATATACAAACAAGATTCATTAAAAAGAACCGACAAGTTTTGTCTGTTTAATTTTTTATTTTATTTTTCCAATTCTTGAATAAGCTGATGGGTATTTCGCTTGAAATTTTGGATAAACTATCCAAACTTCATATTTTGATATTTCTGCTTTTTGGGTCCTCAAGGAGACGTGGCACAGTGGATAAAGGCGTTGGTTAGATCCAGTGACAGGAACCAAAAAGTGTTCAATACCCGGTTAAGGCAGTGGAGAACTTGGAGAGGGGAATTAACAGGAGATAACTGATAACTGACATCCATTAAACATGGCACGTGGAACTAGAACAGTCTACCCCAGTGAGCGAAATAAAGGGTTCAGTTCGACTTTCCAATCACCTGAAGAAGACCGGAGCGTACAACGGCCGAAACGTTGTAATAAATATGGCGACAAAGATGAGGAAAGTAGTCCGAATAATGTAAATAGTGACAGAATACCTTTCTCTGCATCCTGGTAGACTTTGGAAAGTATTAATCAAACCTGTTTGCATATATACTTACTGACTAAATATACTTTATATATATATATATATATATATATATATATATATATATATATATACCTGGTAAAAAATAAGTGGGTAAGTAATCCAAGTAGATCGTATTAATAATTAATATAAAATATTAAAAATTATCCATAAAAGAGTGCTTAATATATTTTTTATTATAGAGCATATGAGTGAATTACAGTTAATGAGTTCCAAACAATTTACCTTATACAGATGATCATTTCGTCTATGGGAAAGTAGAGTTTTTCTCTGGGCTTATCAATGCAAATACATAAAATCCCTTCCCCCTCTATAACTATATAACTCCCTTACCCCTCTATATCTATACAACTACCTCCTCTATTATAGGCGAACACTTACTCCCTCACCTTTTATTCTTTCCTTTTTCTTTATTCCTTCTTTCCTTCTTTTACCTTTCAAATTTCCTGTGAAGAAACGTGGCATCTTATTCATTTTAGTAAATGTATTTGCATTGATAAGTCCAGGGAAAAACTACATTCCAATGGACGAAATGATCATCTGTATGAGGTAAATTATTTGGATCTCATTAATCATAGATAGATAGATAGATAGATAGATATATAGAAGTGGACATTAAAGTCAACACCCAGAGGCGACAGTCTGTTTCAAGCCTGACGATTGCGTTTAGCATAAACAGACTGTCGCCTCTGCGTGTTGACTTCATACGCTCTATCCCATAAATATAGCATACCTTAAAACTATATTTTCCCGAACTAAACCAACTCAACAAAAAACACCCAAACCGCTTAACCTTTCTTTATCCAACATTCGTGGTGTTCCTACCAATCTCTGCAGTGTGGAATGTTTCCTATTCGAAAACTCTCCAGATATCCTAGCTATCTGCGAAATTAATCTTAACTCTTCAACCTCTACTCTGATTTCTTTATTCCTGGCTATCTTCCTCTCTTCAGGAAGGTCTCTATTGTCCACATACATGGCCTGGGAGTTTATGTCTGCGAACATCTCTCGCTGGCTTGGGATCTCTCTCTTGAATCTCAAAAACATTCTTACTTGTGTCTCCGTCTCTCTCAACTAAACTCAGTCAGCTATCTCTTCTTTCTCTACCGTTCCCTTTCCTCGCATGACTTTTGGGTTCTAAATAGTATTTCTGATAATATAGACAACATCCTAAACAAGAAACAATGGAGAAACTTCTACGCCTGTCGCTTCAGTACAGATGCGACAACACTACCCCAGTTTGAATCTGATCTGAATCTTGTAAAGTTACAGCATATGCATATTGTGCCCGGTACTTTCTAGGGAAATGCAAGGGGCTCTTCCCTTATTAACGATATACAAAAATCTGACCCGATTGTATTCTTTATCGTGAAAAGGATTCATTCGCTTGGAACTATTTTTCATCATTGATCTGAGAAAATGGTTGTATACAGATGAGAGTTTAGGCATTTTCTGAATGCGAATCATGACATCCATATGAAAGTCTCCATCTGACGAGGAACGAATTCTTACGCTAATAGTTTTGGTTTTGTAGTATGTTAGACAAATCTATGTCTATTTCTGCTTATCTTATGATCAGTCGTTTTATTTCCTCTACTAAATTTGTTCTGACTGATCTGAGGTATTTGAAATGTTTAGATTTTATTAATTCGACATTCTGATTTTTTATGATAGATTCCGAGTAGGTGCCATCACTGCTTTCATTTTAATTTCAGATCATTGTTTTTCTTTTGTAAAGCTTTATCGCAAGTCCTACGAATTAGAAAACTTACTTGGTATCGAATGTTAATTTTTTTTCAAGGTCATTAGCATTGTAAAAGCTTATTAATGTATTATTCAGCTTCTGGCTTTAAACAAATCAGTTTGATAGCAATTTCTTCTAACCTTAAATTTGAAATAAATAATGGTTGGCACTCATGTAAAAATAAATACCGTATATTTCCGCGTTATGCGACCTTTATATTAACACGAGGTAAAAATATATAGTAGATTTTCATGTATTTATCCTATACCGATATCATATGATGAGGGTTTATTGATTATATGAAGATAATGTTATTGGAAATGTTATTTATTGCATCCTTAGAAATTCAAAATAAACGAAACTACAAAACAGATTCTATATTGTGTTTTACCTACAAACTTCTCTAAAAGGGAAACTATTTTCTTGTTTACGTTTCATCACGTGATCTCTTACAAATACTGATTCTTCTTCTTCTCCTGCTTCTTCTTCTCCTCCTCCTCCTTCTTCTTCTTCTGACCATTTGCTTATACTTCATTGACAATCACAAAATGCCGCTAATAACAGTCTGATAATAGTATATTCCATTACTGTGAACGCAATCATAACTTGATGTTTACATATTCTCAGCTTAGCTTGCATGGATGTAAATTGATTTCGTTCATATGGAATTATTCTTCGAATAGGCAATTTATTTATTATGAAGTTATGCCAGTAATATATAACGTAGAAATGGTTTTATATCTTTTATTATCGGTTTATTTGATGATGTCAATCTTTTCATGTACGTTATTGGTTATCACACCGAAGCCAATGTTAGCATACCGACAAACATCACTCAGACTTTAAGATTTTCTTTTTAGAATTGTGGTATAAGACGGATCGTCTTATACGCGGAAATATAGGATATTGTTTACTATAGTTGTTACTCTTAAGACCATAACTTAAATAAATAAAAAACACAAAACATCCCAATGTTATGTTTTCACCCACAAATGTTTTTTTTTCTCTAAGTAAATCGGAAACAATACTTGATATATTATCCGCTTTTGTTAGACTAAACGAGACAGATTTTACCAGATTGAATGTTTACAGCGAGCGTTTTTAATTTCATATTTGAAAAAGAATCTTTTGTTTGGATTAGAGATTTTATATTTGTGACGATTTGTATTCAGTCAGTTTCGGGGGAAAGAAAAAAAAACAGATCTTGTATGAATGCATACAATGTGTTTAATCTAGTGCCATCCAATATTCATACATATATAAATTTCATTTGGGTATCCTGACGTGATGTAATGGTTAGCAAGCTTGTCTCGCTAGAACAATTACGACCGAGTAGTGAGTTCAATCCTCACTGGGTGACCCATGCTTTCGACCTTGTGCCACATCTAAGCTACGCTTAGGAAAATAAATAAATATAAATTTCATTATTACATCTATAATCGGATATCCTGGCTGGCAATTGTTAGGAGGTTTTAATATTAAGATGCAATTAAACAAAGATTTTCAAACAACATATTCAAATTGAATATTTGAGTAGAATCTCCGGTTATTTATCAAACAGCATATTTATTTTTGTCTATTGGCCAGAATATTCCAGAAATTTTAATAAAGTGAAGAAAAAAAAAGAACCCATCATCTGATTCGTTGTACTTTTACATTTCGGCTACGGAAAACTTGCACAATCAAGGAATTTTATATTTTCCTTGAAAGCACTCTTACATTTTTACAGTTTCTCGAAAGGCATACGTTCTCAGTTTCGTTTCCGAAGCGTTAACAAGAAATTTTCAAAGGATTAGTGGATTTATTTTTATTTTAAAAATTACGCATTTCGTTTACCTGCCGTTATCAATTAAAAGTAGAATTTGAAGTAGTATGTCAGATTAAAAATATGCCGGATTGAAAAGATCCATTATTTCTTTTCAGAAGTACTTGGAAAATATAAAACGAATAAATCCAACCATGGCACCTTGCGTGCACTCTTTAATCATGAAACACCAAATCTTGTACGTGATTACGAAAGGATCTTATTAAAAACAATCACAGCATGTCTTAATCGCTTAATCTGACATGCTTACATACATATATATATATATATATATATATATATATATATATATATATATATATATATATATAAGCAATATAGTCGTCATGGGATATAGAGTGTGTAAATATAAAAGTGAACATTGAAATCAACACGGATAGACGACAGGCTGTTTCATGTTAGATGCAATCGTCAGGTGGCCTGACTATTGCATTTAGGATGAAACAGACTGTCGCCTCTATGTGTTGACTTCAATGTTTACTTTCATGTATATATATATATATATATATATATATATATATACGTCTGTGTGTGTGTGTGTATGTGTGTGTGTGTGTGTAAATATTCTGATATAAATAAAATATATCTTCAAAAAGATAATATGTATAAATACAAAGTAAAGTCCGTACAGTACGAAACGCGTCGCTAACTATTTTTCCTTCATCTTTATTCACACAAACACGCACACACAAATATATATATATATATATATATATATATATATATATATATATATATATATATCAGCTGACCCTGACGATCTGCCTAAGTGAAACCTTGGTAGGTTTGTCAGGCTCATTAGGTTTGACTAGGTCTGCTCTACGTTTGTATCGAGCTCTTTAGTTAGTTGTTTACTCGTGTCGGGGATTTTTCTTTGGGCCTTGAACCTGTATCTGTGCGATTATTTTCGACAGACTTTCATGTTCTTAGGTCTTTCTTTTTTAAAACCTTTTTTTCCCTTCGAGATTGATTTGGCTATTGTTAAATCAAGAATTCGAAGGTTTTTCGACACGAGTATAGTTACCTATATATATATATATATATATATATATATATGTGTGTGTGTGTGTGTGTGTGTGTGTATTATTCAAATCCCCCTAATAATGTATATATATATATATATATATATATATATATATATATATATATATATATATATATATATATTAGGGGGATTTGAATAATCATAATTAAGTAATTCATCGAGTCTAGAAGAATCCTTAACATTATGCAGAAACACAGGACGGTCGTTTCGTCCTATTTTGATACTCGTCAGCAGTGCGCACCAACTACGAACATGTAACAAACTACATCTTGCGTCATATCAGGTAACGGTCTGGGTTCGATTCTCGGCAGTGGATGCGCGCTGCTGATGAATAGAGGAAGAAACGTCTGTGCAGGGCTTTCCGCATTCTGTGGACTTGAATTTAATTTTTATTTTTTCACTGCCCGAAAAAAAAAACGCGGGAAAACCGCAGTAGCAGAAAAGGTTGGTGTTTATAATATATTAAATATTAATTAGCTCTGCCATTTTGAGTTTTTGAATTCTGTATTGAGCACTTTTAAAAAAAAAGTATAACCGTTTCCCAGAAAACATATATCTTGTCTTTAAAAACAGTTTCATTGTACAATATATATATATATATATATATATATATATATATATATATATATATATATATATATATATATATATGAATCATGTCTTCTGGGGAGAGACTGGTCTCTTGCAGTCTGGGAATCACGTCGATTGATAGTAATTACCTTTCAATTTCCAAAAACAATTCACATTTGAATATTTTAACATAGAGACGCATATATTTAAATAATTATCTACAGCGAATATACATATGTGTGTATATGTGTGTTCAAATACATGTCTATGTGTGTATATAAAACACTCCGTTTAAACACGAAGAGTTTGTAAAATAAATGTCTTGTCGGTTGCACTGTTTGCAGGCCAATTAGAATTATGGCCACATCTACATAAATACATATTTTTGGTATTCTTTTAGCTGGATGCCAAAATTTTTCTTCTCTTTCACGATAATTATTTCACCGTTAATTAATTTTGTGTTGGCTTTCCAGCGTTGTAGAGTGTTGCTACAGGGGGAAAAACTGTATTTTATATCTTTATAAAGTTATTTCACGTCTTGATAATGTTACAAATATAGGTGTTCGACTAATTATCTTAAATCCACCCCTCGTGTCTAATCGAGGAAGAAATCTTCCGTATTTCTAAACCTTCTCTGAAAAACAGAGCTTGACGTCAATTAACATTGTTAAATTCGTCTTCATTCAGCAACCTGTAGTTAGTTAATAATAAAAATAATTCATTTTAACAGTTAAACTTTGGTCGGCATCGTTATGAAACAATTCGAACTTCCAGCTGATTTTATTCACTGTCAAGAGTAAACAGTTTGTTTGTTTGCTTAACGGCATATCAAATCCGTATGGGTCATTTAATGCCAAATCTTTTTTGTTGTTCTTCAGTGCATTGAAGTCATTTGGTATTTTTATTATATGTTGCTAATTTATATATATATATATGAAAGTGTATTACTGGTATTATTACTATAAAAATGTATTTTTGTACTTTAATAGTTTTTCGTTTTTGTTTGGTGCTTCAGTATTAACCCATAGCTGAGAATCTAACAGGTGTAAGGGCTTGTGATGTTTTCGTTAGCTCGATTAATTTAATTTTTGATACTGAGTGAAGTCCTTTGAAAATTCAAATATACAGATATGAACAGTGAACAACTCTTTCAAAATTCCACTCCAAATATATGGAAATTATTCCGTCTATTATTATAGGCACAAGATGTCTATTCAAAAATGTTTGAATGAATATTTACCTTTCAAATACAATCTATCTATCTATCTATCTATATATATATATATATATATATATATATATATATATATATATATATATATATATATATATATATATATATATATATATATATATATTTTCACTGTCAATAGAAGTTATATTTCTGTTATTTATACTTGAATTTTTATTGCTTTTTTAACTTTTACGCAATTGGAGTATATATCTTTACATATCTGTCTATTCAGGGCAATTGATTATATATATATATATATATATATATATATATATATATATATATATATATATATATATATATATATATATATATATGGGGGGAATTTCAGATATAAATAAAATATATCTTCAAAAAGATATGCATAAAAACAAAGTAAAGTCCATAATGGACGAAAGGCGTCGCTAACTATTTTTACTTTTCATTTTATTCACACACACACACACACACACATACATACATACATACATACATATATATATATTTCGTATATTTTGGCAACATGTTTTCATTAAGTCATGTCTTATTGAATAATGTAGACAGGTTTTTTTCTACTTATTTTCAATAGGATCCTCTCATATTAACTGACAAGCTTCTTAGTATCATTATCAAAGCAAGAGAAAAAATTACCAGTGGCTACTGGGAATTGAAGAATTAAAAAAGATTTAATAATCAGGAGGACAATAGATATCGATTGACGTTCTGTTGAAATTTTTGAGGATTACAGTTGACTGGAAATCATGGAGCGGGAATCACCCCCCCACACACACACACACAAGGGATTCTGTTACAGGGACATACTGGTGAAAAAAAGGGCTCAATGCCATGTTAACTGGCAGAGACTTAATTTTTCTAAATAAATTCCCGGTGACTACCACAACTAAATGTATCACGCGTCCTCACGCAACCATCAAGTATGTCTAGGGCGATTTTCACTGTCGATAGAAGTTATATTTCTGTTATTTATACTTGAATTTTTATTGCGTTTTTAACTTTTACGAAATTGGACTATATATCTTTACATATCTGTCTATTCAAGGCAATTGATTATATATATATATATATATATATATATATATATATATATATATATATATATATATATATATATATATATATATATATATATATAATCAATTGCCTTGAATAGACAGACTATATATATATATATATATATATATATATATATATATAATCAATTGCCTTGAATAGACAGATATGTAAAGATATATAGTCCAATTTCGTAAAAGTATATATATATATATATATACGAGGGTCATTCAATAAATAAGGTCAATTTTTCGGTATAAGGACTTCTAATACAGATAGAAGCTTACTATTTTTTTATTTTTTTTTGTTTTGCTTCTTTTTCACATGGATTTAATTTCTTTTGCAGATTAAAAAAGAACTTTGAGAGTTTTGGCGATTAACAAAGATGGACGACTAAGAACCATGCTCTAGGGTTGAACAGCGGTCAGTTATCAAGTGCTTGGTTGCTGAAGGGTGCAAACCAGTTGAAATTCATAGGAGAATGTCACCTGTGTATGGTACCACATGTTTCAGCCAAAAAATGTCTACAAGTGGGCTAAATTATTTAAAGAAGGACGGAGCAGTGTTGCGGATGAAGACAAGCCTGGGAGGCCTACAGAAGTGAGGTCTCCTGAGGTGATCGAATCAGTCAATGACCACATTCAGTCTGACAGAAGGGTGACAGTGGATGACATTGCAAGGACTTTGAGCTTATCTGTTGAGACAAACGCAGGGGTCATCAGTCAGAAGGAGTCATCTTGCATCATGACAACGCAAGGCCTCACACAGCAGCCCAAACGGTGCAGACTATCAACGAGCTGGGCTGGGAACTTCTCCCTCATTACCCTTACAGACCAGACCTTGCCCCTTCTGATTTTCACCTGTTTGCTCGCTTGAAAGCGTTCACGAGAGGCACGAAGTTTAAAAGTGACGATGAAGTCAAAATTGTTGTGAGCGACAGGCTGAGACATCAGTCCAAAGATTTTTACGCTGAGGGAATACGGAAGCTTGTGCACAGATGGGAAATGTGTATGACAGTGCTGGGAGACTACGTTGAAAAAAAAAGTAAGCTTCTATCTGTATTAGAAGTCCTTATACCGAAAGATTAACCTTATTTATTGAATGACCCTCGTAGCTTTACATATCTGTCTATTCGGAGCAATTGATTATATATATATATATATATATATATATATATATATATATATATATATCGCACTTGTACTCATAAAAATAACATTTATCTTAATAATATATATATATATATATATATATATATATATATATATATATATATATATATATATATATATATATATATGAGGTTCTCGCACATTGAGTACGGTGTTAATAAGATAATCGTCGATATATAATATCAGAGCAATAATTTATATTAATTAAAAATATAAATAAATAAATATTTTCTTTTCTCACCTGTAGAACAATTCTCTGCTACCCGTGTGTAAAAATGTATATTTATTATCAACATATATATATGTGCGTGGGGGTGTTTGTGTGTAATATATCGCACGTATAGAGCTGGTTTTTAATAAAACAGTTCCTGATGTAATATAACAGACCTATTAAGTATATATATATATATATAACTATACATATTGACCCTCGCCGCGAGCACGGCTCGGAGTTTCATGCACAACGCGCTATCTTCTGCTGTGTATGAACTGATCTTTACGCAATTTGAATGTTAATGTAGATGGTTATCACAATGTTGGCGTACTTATATATTATCATGGGATTACAGTTTTCAAATTTAAAACATATTTTGCAATTAATATATACGGTACTTATATATGTTGTAAGGAAAGAAAGAAAATAAAATTAAAAAAATATTTTTGAGTGGTGAACATTAATATTTTATAATTTTTAATTAAAGGAAGATTACTTGTTCTTATTTTAAAAAAAACAAACAAATTTACATTCAAAATAAATAGTAATTTATATCAAAAATAAAGCATCATTTACATTAAAAATTAATCTAGATCAACGAATTTAAGTAGATATTTATTTTAAGGCTTACATCTAACCATTAATTCATTTCTCTTGTTTAATACCTAGGGTTATTTAAGTGTCTTAAGATGACACATTTTTCAACAGGATATAAGTTACACGTACTCCCTTTTCCGTTATAAGATTTGGCTCTAGATATAATTTCCCAGTTCATTGTTGGTGAGATGTCATCATTCTATAACTGCCACCAATATTCGGAGAGACCAGTACTGTTTTTAATATTTTATATTATCTACAGTCATTCGATGATGGTAAAAACGAAATTTCCAAGGATTTTCAGTGAAACCAAAATAAAATTTAACATTTAATTTATGTTCGCTCTGTATACAATATTAACACTCATACATTGAACGTTTAATGGACATGTTATTTGTAAGTTCCTTTTATTTTTAGTTCGAATTTATCTTATCTTTGTTGGAAATATATTTGTTTAATATAATGTTGGTATGATGGGATATGGATGTGTCTGTGTTATTAACGCAGCTATGGCTGATTTTAACATTATTTCTGTTGAAAATCATTTTAGTGCTGACGAATAGTTAAAGCGACTATGAATTAAATTTAGAAAAGATTTTCGATATTAGTTTTGGACATTACGTTCCAAAGGCGTTTACAGTGTTTCTGCTTATTTCTGTCTTTGTTTTTAATTTCAAAATACTCTAAATTTACTTTATCTGCCTTAGTTCTAAAGCCTTTATATATTTCATTTTAGACTTATCAAATATTTCCTTATTGTTGGAGTTAGTAGATAATGAAACTTGAACTGATTTATGTAAATTATCTAGAATTTTGTAATGGTGGCTTGATTCTTTACTAACGTATCTATGATTATATAGATCTTTTGTGCATGGTTTATAGTAACCATTATTCAGGTCTAAGGTGACATCGAGAACGTTGCTCACTTTAGCATTGGTGGTGGCGGTGGTAATGTTTAGTTTGTGATCTTTACAATTTTTTATCAGTTCCTTTCTTAATCGGTCAATAATTCGTGGGCTATTTTTACGGAGGAGAATGACATCGTCATCTCTATAGAGATCGGTGTCCTTAATGACGAAAATATATCTTAGTCGCCATAAAATAGAATTCTAACAAGTTCACATGCCTCCGCTGAATCATACGCTCCACTTGGTTACTTCTTTTGGTTCACAGATAACAGTTATGGAATAGTATAGATTTTTGTGCCTGCTTTATTATATTTATTTCGCGATCGATAACTGGGCAATAATTGCTATATTTATAGCCGACATTAGCAGATTCTCGGTGATGAATGGGTAAAATTCACAAATATCGAATTAGATGAATGAACATTCATTCTTCCTTTTTATCTTAGTAAACCATTCTAGGGCTTCAGCTGTTTTGTGCCACAGGATAATTCCTAGATCATTTTTCGTGTATTTGTATATTTCCAGCCCACATATTAATCGTAAACTGATACTGGTGCAGAGCCTGTATTTTACCATGGTGATTCTGATCTGCCCACAAATCTTGGCTGTGTAAAGTTTTTATTCCATCTCTCCCATTTGTTGCCTCATCCGTAAACAAGACTGAAGAGACAAACAACGGATCGGTAGTTTGGGAAATAACCATCGGCAAATGTTATCCCGTGGTGACTAATCAGAGGGCGAAGGACGCCGCACACGTGTCTAATGATACGGATACAGGAACTGCTCTTGAAGTGCCTTCCATGCGGTACTATGAGATGTACATGCTAGGGCCACTTGACGTGTGTTGATACCAAGATCGTTTCCGATAGCCTGTAGAATATGTTTTACAATACAGAAATCTGAGTAGCCATTCCAAAGATGGATTTTTGTATTTGTTTAAGATTTTATTATTATGCTTTTTTTTATTTTAATAATTTACAAGATTATCTATATAGCTATAGCTTAGTTTTAGTGTATTTCTGTTAAATACATAAAACATAACAGCGATCGCATTTCTGTTAAAAACTTTACTAAGTGGATTATTTCTGGTTAAGTGTTTCTCACTTAAATCGAAGAACTTCTGCCCTAGCATAGTACTGAATATTTGGTTAAATTGGGGTGTGTACCAAATGATTTCATGTTTCTAATTCCTACGATCACTGTTGTTATGTTATATATATTTAACAGAAATACACTAAAACTAAGCTATAGTTGTACAGATAATCTTGAAAAAATTATTTTAAAAATAATAATAAAATCTTGAGCCAATACAAAGATCTGAATAATAATAACCATTGTAAAGCTTATAATACCAACAAGTATAATTGTAGAAACTCTAACGAATGCCCATTGCAAAACTGATGTCAAACTTACTCTCTTGTTTACCTAAGCACTATTTATACTACTGAAAATCCATCATTTTATATTGGGAGTACCAAAAATTCTTTTTAATCTAGGTGGTACCAACACGTATTATCTTTCACCAATAAAGCTTACAAAAATATTACGTAACTTTCTAAATATGCTTGGGACATAAAAGGAGTTAACAAAACCCATACGGTAAAATGGAAAATGCTAAAAAAGCTACAACCAGCAAATCTTCAAATGAATTTTGTTTGTTATGATTACATGAAAACTTAGAAATTATCAGATTTGCCGAAAATTTTTTTTCTAAACCAAAGAAGTGAATAAACTGTTAATTGCCGACACAGTTTATCTTTTACCTTACAATATAGTCAATCTTTTAAAAATTAGGTAATTCCATTTTTTATGGCCATATTTTATTAGTAAATAATGGTCCACCCTCTATAACTAATTATCTTATTTCTTTTTCAGATTTAGTATTGCTATGTATTGCCGTCCATTTAGTATTATTTATATCATATATAAATGTTCCACATTTTTGATTTTATCTACAAGATACTTTAAGAAGCTTCCTGAATAAAAAAAATGTCTTTAATTTTTTTCTGTTGAAATTAACTTTACGTCTGATTATCCTCCTTCCCCGACCCTAAATGTCCTTTGAAAAATTGAACATGTCACATTTGTCTACAGTCACAATGTATGTGTTGCTTACATGTTTCCATAATTGTCAATAATGACCTGCCTAAATTCCGATTTATCATGCCATGAAAAAAATATAAACAAAACACAGACAAAACTAGAAAAACGGTAATAAAAATTTTCAAAAATAACGGATTAGACATAAATATAAAAACTAACCTAAACGAAGTAGATTTTCTAGTTGTTACCTTCAACCTAAGAAAAGGCTCATATAAACCATACAGAAAACCCAATGATAAACCACTCTATATACACACATCTTCCAACCACCCGCCTTCTATAAACAAACAAATACCAAAATCGATTAACCACAGGCTTTCCGACAATTCCTCCAATGAATCCATATTTAACAAAGCTAAGAAAGACTACGAAACAGCCCTAAAAGATAGCGAATTCCCAGCAACACTCACATACTCACCACAAAGCACAAAAAAGGCCAACAGGAAAAGAAATACCATATGGTTCAATCCACCGTACGGCAAAAACGTAAAAACAAACGTAGGAAAATATTCTTCAAACTCTTACACAAACAATTCCTGGAATCAAGCACTCTACACAAAATATTCAACAAAAACACAGTAAAAATAAGCTATAGTTGCACCGAGAACGTGGCACAAATAATAAAAAGCACAACAGGAAAATTATCAACAAACCACACGAACAAATTAAACCGACTTGCAACTGCAGAATAAAGAACGAATGTCCCTTAAACGGTAATTGTTTACAAAACAACGTAATATACCAAGCTACGATTAAATCAGCAGATAATGAAGATAAAGTATACATAAGACGCTGGAAAGAAAGAAATTATGCACACAAAACATCTTTTACAAATAGTAAATATGCGAACAGCACAATGCTTTCTAAGTATATCTGGGAAATTAAAAACAAAACATACATCACACCTAAAATATCTTGCAAAATAAGGAAAAGATCATCAGCCTACAACAACCAATCAAAAACTTGCAAACTTTGCTTGGAGGAAAAATAGCTATCATTATGTTCCCAGACCAAAATAAATTATTAAATAAAGTATCTAAGCTCATATCAAAATGCAGACCTGAAAACAAATTTTTACTACGTTACTTAAAATCAAAAACTGAAAAAATAAAATAAAAAATAAAATAAGTAAATAAATAAACAAACAAAATGACAATAAAATAAGTAAAATAAAGTATCCCCCCCAAATTACCAAATCACACCTGTTAGAATAGACGAAATAGAATAAATAAATGAAAATTAAAAAAACTAAATCAATGAACACAAATAAAAATCATAAAAAATCAAACCAAAAATAGGACGAAAAACATAGCTATAACTGTTACATATCGATAAAATACTACGTTAGTTAAAAATGGAAAACCGAAAAGAGTATAATAAATAAATAGTAAAATACAAGTAAAATAAATTCTTCTAAATTCATCCAAAGATATAAACAAACTAACAAACTGATCCCGATAAATTAACTGTTAGAAAAAACAAATAAAGATAATCAATCCAAATAAATACATGAAGTAATAAACAAATTAAAAACTGCTCCCGCAAAAATAATGTTTAGAATAAACTACAACAATCAACCCCCAAATTGAATAAATAGCTTTATCTTCCCAAACCAAAACAAAATTATTAAATAAGCGATATAAACAAAATTTTACTACATTAATAAATTCACCGATTAAAATAAAAATAAAAATAAATATATGAGCTAAGAAATAAAAATAAAAAATAGAAATAAATAATGTCAAGCAAAATAATTTAACCTAAATAAATAAATAAACAAATAAACGACTTCCCGTAAAATAACCGCGAAAATAGACTACCTACAATGTAACACTGACCCGTATATATAAATAGCCGAGAAAAATAACAGCACTCGTGACCTGATGATTGCGTCTAGCATGAAACAGACTGTCGCCTCTAAGTGTTGACTTCTATGTTCACTTTTATATTTACACACTATCTCTGATATTGAGCACTTTATTCCATAAATATAGCACACCTTAAGACTATATTTCTTCATATATATATATATATATATATATATATATATATATATATATATATATATATATATATATAATACTGTAATTATTATTTATGTTATTTTCATAATTTATTCTATTTTACGGTATATCATTTATGTATATTATTACTTATTTTAAATAATAAATTGTCTTTTGATAACCGTTTTGTTTCTTTATAAACACAGTTACTCATATACGTGCATGTATATATATGAGGCAATCTGATGTCTAGCTACACCGATGAGCTGTGATACAGCGAAACATTCTGTCTGTTGATGAAACATACGCACACACACATACACACACATACACACACACACACACACACACACACACACACACACACACACACACACACATATATATATATATATATATATATATATATATATATATATATATATATATACCTTACTAGAGCATACCTAGTTATCTCCCCTTAAACGGTGTCTGTCAACCAGCCATGACACAACCTTCGTGAATTCACATATAAAAATAGTAATCTAAGGATGACCACAACAATTTTTTGTCCTTAACAACTATGAACACTAAATACTTACTCTATATTTAACAATACCCTGATGATGACATTATGCTATGTCGAAAGTACTCAGACTAAATACAATATGAGCTAACACGGGGTTTTCCTCACGTCTTTTAACAACCGCACAAAAAAGCTTATTCGCTGATATGAAAGGATCTTATCGAAAATAAGTAGAGAGAACGTGTCCAAATCATTTACCAAACCTGACTGAATATATATATATATATATATATATATATATATATATATATATATCAGAATGCAATGAGAACGAAAATAAATTAAATATAAATTATAAATTCTAACGTTCACAGCATTAATTAAAAAAAGAGCCTAATACCGATAGTAAAGCAATAATTATTTATTATAATTTTTTCATATAAACAAAAATAATTTAATCACGACAAAGATGCAACTGCGTGTCATAACTATTTTGGTTCTAACCAGTCGAGGTTCAACTAAATGCACCGAAACGAAGTTGAATCTTTGACGTGAGTAAATTGTTTTTGCCTATATGAAATATAAGCTCTACTTCTGTATGGAGCACTGTCTTTTTAAAAATAAAAACAAAAATACTAAAGAACACCGGATTATTTACCTAACCGGTTCTTTCCTATTTTTCTGCACACACACACACACACACACACACACACACACACACACACACACACACACACACATATATATATATATATATATATATATATATATATATATATATGTGTGTGTATATATATATGGTAGGCCTAAACGGTAGTTGAATAAAAAAGAAAAACGTATAACTCAATAAAATATGAAGATAAACATGTTACTCAATAAGATTATTGAGTTAAATAAAATGACTTTTATTTCACCGAATGAACCCAATATACTTTTTCGATGTATGTATCTATCTATCTATCTATCTATCTATCTCTCTCTCTCTCTCTCTCTCTCTCTATATATATATATATATATATATATATATATATATATATATATATATATATATATATATGTGCATACATATTTGTATGTGTGCGCGCAAACGTGCGCATTATCAATTGCACATTACACGACCTTTGTATGAGCCATGACATGCCTTCTGGGAGACAATAGTATCGTTTTGTTCTTTTTTTAATGCTACGTCTGTGAGAATGATTTACTTTTTTTCATTTCCGTTTTCCTCCCATTGTGAAGAATAATTATATTCATTAAGATGGCAAATCTCTTTCAAATTATTAAGGGGAGAAAAAAAAATTTATCTGTGGACAAAAGACTTATCGCGAAATATAGGTGGGAGTCTATTCCTGTATGAAGTACTAAGATCATGTTCTTATTTACCAAAATGGCGCACACTGCTTATTGAATAAATTCACTCTACGCAATTATAAGCTAATATCAACTTGAACCAAGCGATATCTCGCTGCGCTATATGGGTTCTAATATGTCTACGGTTGCGAGCGTGCACGTTCGTTGCACTTAAGAATGAAATCGACGCTGTTAAAAAGAAGAAAATACTAAATGTGTCCTGATGGGGAAATGAGAAAAGAAAACAAAGATGGCCGATTAAAAATAAGGTACTAATACGGTTCACATACACAAAGACATCTTCAAGCATTTACGAATAATATATTTGTCTAAACCAAGTAAAAAAATGGATGATATCTACTTAATAATGGCCTCGATATATGATTGGTGAGCGGGACCAACTCAGGATTATTCTACAGAATAATATTCTTTGTAACATTTCCTAATATTATCACTAGTTCTGTCTATATTAACTAGTTACACTATATGCATTGTTCGGACTTCTGTCCTCATCTCTATTGCCATATTCCTGACGTTTCGGCCGTTGTAGGTTCCGGCGTTCTTCAGATGATATACGTTGGAATTTCGAACCGATCGTTTTATTTAGTTTCACGTCTGGAGATTGTTCTAATTTAATGCATCATGCCATTAGATATTTCCGTTTTAGTGAATGCTCCTTTGTTTTTCTTCCGACTGCTGTGGCCGGTCATTGAAATCAACTTTTTTGTAAAGTCACTTTTGAATCTATCCAACAGCGCTTTTATCCATTGGGTCATGTGAGTTCAATACCAGGCCACAGCGGATGGAACAAAAACGATAAATACTGCGAAGAACTCGATCTCAGATCCCTTGTATTTTGAGAACATTAACTGTAAGCCATCTTCAGTAATATTTAAGGCATTCGAGACAATTATAATATTAGGCTGTTTGGAAAATAATGTCTGATTTTATTGTAAACCCTTTGTGTTCTAATATATTAGTTGCACAAGAACATATTACGAATTCCTAATGTCTAATGTGTCCTCTTTCTTAATTTTATAACAATCTCTTTAAGAATTTAATTTAAAACATTATATATCCCTCATCTTCAACATGCAAAAAAGAAGAGATGCGTTCACTTATTTGCATGAGTTCAAACTTGGTAATAATGCAAACACTAGTCAAAGTGTCAGAGAAATGTCTTAGATAGTTGATGTTAGTATTTGAACAATATCGGTCCATCTTGACGTCCAAACTATTAGAGTCTTAACTTAAAGTCACAAATAACCTTGAAACTCGATAGTGGATATGTACAGATGTACAGGGTCCCAATCTTGAGTGATTTAAACACTGTTTAAATACATTAATTTAGTTGGTAAAGTTGATTCTAAAGTTATTATGTGAACCTTGATCACGATGAAGAATGACAAACACATTAACAAGACACATAGGAGATACTATTTACCAGAGATTAAAAAAATCGACTGTGTAGTGTTATCGGTATTTTGAACAGGAGTATAGTATTATACATTGTTTCCTCTTTAGAATTGGGTTTCCAGTTCCTTCTCAAGTCTTTTCATTCTATTTCCTTTTCAGCAACCTTTTGAGTTTTAATGGTATCATCACCTTGCTTTGGGTGAACTGATAAAAAAAAGCTCGACATCTAAAGAATCAGTGAACATCAGAATTTATATGAAGAGAATGCATCTATTTAATGACATGTATTACTCGATGTCTCAGCTAATGATCCCGTAATGTATTGTACAGAACAGAAAGGTAAGCCAATAATAATATGGCCTGTGAAAGTCCTTGAGTCCGAATGATGCAAGATTTTGTGGGATTTTTCAATAAAAAACAAGATATTTATAAGACTATCAATTGTCCTAGCTTTGAATATTGCTGCCACATCTGGTCTGGTGCTCCTGCTATATATTTAGAGATTCCTGATAAAATCCAAAGAACCTGCAATTTCATTGGACTTGTCATGGGATATTTGCTTCAATCCCTTTCCCACAGTCGTAAGGTAGCTTCCCTAGGTATTTTCTATGAATATTTTCATGGTAATTCTTATGAGGAACTTTCCTCTATGATACCTAAACTTTATAAATTTAATTTTGTTTTTTTAAACATATGGACATTTTAAAACGTAGTTGCCTCCCCTCGCGTTTACATCGTTAAATTTAAAGCAGCACATAACCTTATCGTTTCTCATATCACATTAAAAAAAAAAACTTACAGATGAAAACAAGAATTTTGTCTTAGAAAAACAACAACACCTTGATGATGACAGTGTGCTAATGTCGAAAGTACCCGAAATAAATGAATATGTATCAACATGGTATTTTCTCTCTTCCTTTAATAAGTATACCGAGAAGCTTGTTCATGAATATAAGATCCTATTGAAAATAAGTAAATAAAACTAAGTAAATAAAATTAAAAATAAGTAAATTATTCAATGTGACATGTCTTTATATATATATAATAATTATAATATATATATATATATATATATATATATATATTATAATTATTTTTAAAAAAATATGATTCCTTCGCTATATAAGAGTTCTCATGTTTCAAAAACAAGTGCCGAAAACCTCAATATAAAATTGAAAATTTAGGAATAACCAATCTTGAAATTTACGAATCTTTATAAGTATGACAGTTGCACAGGAAATCTAGAAAGAATAATAAAAACATAATAATAAAATCCTTGAAAAACACGCAAAACTACAGTCAATACTAAATTAAAAAGGGTAAACTTCCTCAACGTAACTCAATACTTAATGAACAACATATAACGACCTTATAGAAAAACTAACTCTAACCCCTTGGATGTATACCCTAAGTCAAACCACCCTCTATCTATAATTAAGCATATACCCACATCAA
The DNA here is from genome assembly GCA_964036315.1 of Acanthosepion esculentum. Classification (NCBI taxonomy): domain Eukaryota; kingdom Metazoa; phylum Mollusca; class Cephalopoda; order Sepiida; family Sepiidae; genus Acanthosepion; species Acanthosepion esculentum. The sequence goes on from OZ038488.1 coordinate 61,920,658, forward strand.
TAGAGAAAAGAATAGGTATGAACTCCGCTAATAAGGAAATATTCCAACAACACAGTAATTGTTATAACACAGCCCTAAAATTAGCGGATACAAAAACGCTAACATAAATTACAGAAACAATAGTACTAACCAGAAGAAAAACAGGAAAAGAAAGATTATTTGGAATACCCCTCCGTTCAACCAAATGGTTAGTATTAAGCTAGGACATAAGTTCCTAGCTTTAATTGAAAAACACTTTCCTACTAATAGGAGACTTAGTAAGATCTTTAATAAAAACACCTTAAAATTAAGTTACAGTTGCACTGAAAATCTAGAAAGAATCATAAAAAAATATAATAAAATCCTTGAAAAACACGCATGGCAAAACAGTATTAATACAAATCCTAAACAAAAATTAGACAAAAATAATGAAAAATTATGTGATTGTAGAAACCCTGAAGACTGCCCGTTGGAAAATAAATGACGCACAAAATCTGTGGTATACCAATGTGGTATACCAATGCACTATCTCATCCATTGAGAGTCCTAACACTGATAGAATATACATTGGTTCAACGAAGAATGAATTTAAAATTAGATGGAGACAACAGAAAATCTCCTTCAATAATATTAGAAATAGAAATCAGACATCTCTATCCAAATATTTTTGGCATTTAAAAGAAATGAATAAAACACTAAAAGTAAAATGGAAAAAAATAAACAGAACAAGAACTTATAAAACCTGGGATGACCCATGCTCTTTATGCCCACATGAAAAGCTACACATTATTAAGTTTCTAAATAATGGAAATTTATTAAACCATAGACATGAGTTAACGGTTTTTTGCCGACATCAGCAAATATTTGCATTAAATAATTAGCATAAAAAAAAATTCATAGTCTAATAAAAAGTTTAAAAGCTCAACCCAAGATAGAAAAACCCTTTATGAAGTCGTCAAAAGAAAATTGTAGTTCAATGCGACGCGTTTATGTACGAAACAGCCCTTTAGAAAAAAATAATAAAAACAATAAACAAATAAATAAATAAAATAAAATTCTTTAGACACTTAACCACGTATGATGGTGCCAAAAGCTATCTTTCGCTGTGACTGACCAGACAATGTGCGTACATGAATTTCATTCGCTTTGAAATGGATACCCCGACCCTACCTCGGCTTGACCTCTTTCCTAAGGTGACTGATATGTGGATAAAAATTAACTTTTAGGTCCATTATCAAAATGGTCGACCCAGCCGTTTCCATGGTAATTAATTTTGCGAATGAACATGCTTATAAAGATGCGTAAATTTCAAGATTGGTTATTCCTAATTTTTCGCTTGAGGATGAAACAGGGCTTGATACCTTAATTCAATTTAATTTTAATAATTATATTGAGGGTTTCGGCTCTCGTTTTTGAAACATGAGAACTCTTATGTAGCGTAGGGATCATATTTTTTTAAAAATAATTATAACTTAAGCTCTACTTCTGTATGGAGCACTATTTTTAAAAAATAAAAACAAAAATACTAAAGAACTCCAGATTATTTAACTAACGTGTTCTTTCCTAAAAAAAGAGTCTCTCTCTCTCTCTCTCTCTCTCTCTGTTTGCCTGAGTGGCCAGGTCTCTATCCTTTGTCCTTCCCGATGGCATCAGCTCTCAACTTGATGCTGATGAAACAACCATTTACTCCTTCCTCACTAGTAAGTCTGATGAGTTCAATAAAGTCAAAATGGCGGCTGTTATTCAAAACGAACTTCAGTTTGTAGTTAATCGGGGCAAATGATAGTTTGTTAATTTTAACACCTCCAAAACTAAACTGCTATCTATAAATCATCTGAAATACATTTTCTGACTTCTAATGCTAATGTCAAGGAGAGAGACTCGTTGCGCCTTCTATATATATATATATATATATATATATATATTATAAAAATACATATTATTATTATTATTAAATTAAAAGTAATAATGTTCACTTATATTTGTTTATAAAGGCGTATAAATATTGAATGTCATTGTTTCCAAATCAATAATAAATATTGCTCTACTTGAATAGAGAACGTTTTAATGGGAAGCATACCTATCAAATTTAATATAGAGAAAATGACATAATTTTACATATATTATTTATAATATTAATAGAGAATTTAATTTTTTTTTTATTTCATATACAGATAGATAGATCGATAGATAGATAGATAAAACATTCATTACCCGCGTCTTGATGCAACAGAAATGTGGTACTATGTAAGAAACGACAATTTTTTAGAGAAAATGGAAACAAAAAGAAAACTTATATTTCAGATCAAGAAGAGACGGTTGAAATTTCTAGGCCACATAATGGGGAATGGGGGCTTCGAAAATTTGCCACGCCCAGGACAGACTGAAAGCCAGTTGGACAAAGGAAAGCAATGAATTACCTATCAAGCAAGTTTGAGCATATGGATGTCGGAGCAAGATTTATGAAAGATAAAAAAAGACAAAATTTATTAAGAGATACAGAGGACAGGAAATCATGGAGAGCCATGATCTCCTGCGATCTGAAGAAACGTGACACATAGAAGAAGAATTAAAAATCACATGTCTGCATTTTGAGATTTTGAGGTTCTGGATGTTATTTAATAATGTATATTAGCCTAGAAAGGTGATGACAGCTATTTTCTCCTACAGAAAAGTCTACAGTTTTTGTAAATATATATATATATATATATATGTGTGTGTGTGTGTGTGTGTGTGTGTTGTGTGTGTGTTGTGTGTGTATGTGTGTGTGTGTGTGTGTGTGTGTGTGTGTGTACAGGGTGTGATAGATATATTGTCGTTTAAATTACCCAAAAGTGAAAATAACACTGACATCTCATTTTAACAGTTATATTTAGCAAAATTATAGAAACATATCTTGAAATAGGAAAGAGCAAATTTATTCAATAAAATCGCCATTGTCTTCAACAACGGTCCCCGCAACTCTTCTGGGTGTTCTTCTTGTTTAAGTTCGTGAATGCTGCCATAATACTTGATTTCAGTTCGTTGGTGTTGCAAGGAGTTTTGTGGGCCTCTTGATCAACTGTACGCACGCATAATAATCAAGGGGGTTGCAGTCTGAAGGGTCAGGTGACCAGATGTAAGGGGTAATGTGGTCACAGAAGTTGTCTGATAATCATCACTGGGTTCTCCTGTTTGTGTGGTATGGTGTAGAGTCCTGTTGCCAGACATGGTGGTATTCGAAAAGTCAACCTCTTGATCCAGGGCAGCACGACCTCCTCAAGACACTTGATGTAGGCCCCCGTGTTGATCCTGAGGCTACGATCAACAAATTCAGGAGTTCTTTTTTATAAGAACGATCAGAATGTGTTTTCCTGAGTTGCCGTACCTTCGTAATCACCATTAGACTCATCAAACTCTTTCCTAATCCTCTTCACTGGCTTCACATGGACACCCAAACACTCTGAAATATGCGTGAATGCCAAGCAACTCAGTATGTCGTTTCCAAATTTCTGGCGGAGTGACGGTGCCCACCTGACCCTACTATACTGTGCAGTCGACAAAATAAATAAAAAACAACAACGCGAAATTAAAATCATAAAATGGCAATAATTTAACCATCGCACGATGTATATATATATAAATTTCACGAATATATATTCACTATTATCTCAGATTAAGATCCAGCTTTGTTCATACATATTATTTCACCATAGTAAAGTGCGGCTTTTCAAATTATTATTTTACTAATTTAATATTTGTATTTGCTATATTTAATCTTCCTGTATTAAGATAGAAATTATCTGTTAGGAAAGAGGGCTTGGGAAATATGAAACTCGCAGGGCATTGAAGGCAAAAGATACAGAGGAAATCAGCACATAACATACCTAATGACCTTGTGTAAATGTTTGACACCGATTAGAGTATATATAGCCAAAAGACAAGCATTACTAAGGGCTCAAAAGACAGAAAGTTGTGTGGAGCCATGATTGCCTACACCCTAGACAGACACGGCACTTAGAATAATAATAATAATAATAATAATAATAATAATAATAATAATAATAATAATAATAATAATAATGTTATACATAGCGATTATTCTTAATTCCCGTAGAAGGAAAATATTTGTTTGCTTTTAAAAAGCAATTTCGATGAACAATTTTCAACCCAAATAGAATTTGTTCTTTTCTTCGTATTTCTTCACTGGAGACTTAACATCAGCAAACGACATCTAATTCCTTTATCTTCTACGCTATTAATTGCCCTACGTAGACATAAACAATCATAAAAACGTGAACTTTAATGTACGCGAATAACGACAATAACAATTTTAAGTGTCAGAAAAGATTGTAAAATTGACATTTTTTTATTCTTTCACCATTTTATAGCAAGCGATATACAGTGAACTTGATTATGCTTTGTTTTATCGAAAAGAAATACTGACTAAAGTAAAGATATACAATGATGCTTTACGTGTTCCAATAACACAATCAGCAAAAGTCTCTTGTTTGCTCCAGCATCGTAATATACCGTATTTCGATGTTTAGAAGACGCTCCGAAGACTTAGACGCTCCTAGAAATGTTCAAGGAAGAAATCGGAAAAAAAGTGTTTTCATTGTATTTCATAGTCCTCCCAACTGTCCCCACTTTTAGCCATTGAATAGCATATTTCCTCATGAAAACCTGACTAATCATGACAAGTTTATCTTAAACCGAGAAGTGCCAAATTTATAACTGTTTAGAATATAATAATTACAATAGAATTTCATAACACAAGTGAAACCTATCCTTATTGCTTCTTGAAATCCCAGCTAATCGTGACGAAGTCATCAGAAACCAGGATAAAGCATTAATTTTAAATTAAATTAGTTTGGTTTGGTTTGTTTTGTTTTATGGCATATCAACCTCAATGGGTTATTTAATGCCAACAAGATTTTTAATGCTGGTAATATTTTTTTCAAAAATGTATTGCTGGTAAAAATTTTCGCAAAAAAGTATTAAAACCTATTTTTTATACTTTCATAGTGCTTTTCACCCCTTTTGGGGTTAACTATTTGCCCATAGCTGGGACCCTATCAGGTGCTAACACCTCGTGTCAGGGTTGAGCAATTAAGAGGTGGTTCCATGCTCCTCAAAACCTCCTGATGAAAGACGTTGCTGCCGGATGTAGTTTATCGTCTTACCCAGGACGCGCATGTAGTTTATCGTCATAATCAGGACAATTTAAATGAAATTTGTATATTTGGATACATAAATAAGGTTAAGTTTGTGTTATGCGTAGGTTAAAATAATTCTTTAGATACCTATATCCAGCTCGAGGATGTGCGTTGTAGTGTAATGGATATCGGCTCGGTACGTGACAAAAGATGCGATGACACAAGGACAGTTTTAGTGTTATCATAACCAGGTACGGGAACCTGAAATCGGAAAGCCGAGTTCGAATTCCCGTCGGGTTCTTTACATTCACTTACGTGCAAATACCTTTCAGAAAGGTAAGAATCCATCTCTTCTCATCCCAGCTATGGGTTGAATAGTATGACAGACTGAGTCTTATAGTCTTGATTGGCAACCAGTCTACCGCAGAGAGAAACTCTAACCAAAAAAATATTCTGCCTAGTTAGTCATACATCGAAAGAATAATGATTGCCCAAGCGTGTGTCATATACGATCCTTAACTGAATAACTGATACTCTGCACCCGTAACTTGACTGGGACAAAAACTTCAACATCGGATGACACAAGAACAGTTTTAATGTTATTATAACCAGCTACAATTCAATAAATCACCATTCATCTACGTAGCTGATTGTTCCGAGGAGAGGAGTTAAATTTTTTGCTCTGATTTTTGCTAATATAAGGGGCGCCTTGTTGTAACCCTGATACAACAACGCGCATTGGGGTGTCTGGTTTGTATGTTTTTGATAGGCTGTAATGCTTCTTTTTTCTTTTTCTACTGTTCACCCAATACAAGGTCCGAGAACCACTCAAGGTAGAAGGTTACTATTCTATTAGCGTAAGAAAGGGCAATAAGTTAAATTCTTGGAGCGATGCAGGAAATATAACAGTTATTTCTAGTCTTGAAGTAGTCAAAATTTAATTAGTGGATAACATTTCAGAGTTCAGGAGGAGATGTTAGACGCATAGTGGTGAAGTAGACTTTAGAAGGAAATCAAACCAAATCCTGAACAGGTAACAATGGATAAACCTCTTGTAGTACCATATGCAAATTAGATAGACATGTATAAATAGAGAACAACTGGCGAACAAAGGAAACAAGTCGGTTGCTATTCAGGACACAGGGAACTGTATTACGAATACTACTACGCAGAGAGATATGCAAAACATAACACCCCTAATCCTGTTGAAAAGATTGGAGAGGAGTGTGAACTGGATGATAGGATTGGTTCGTATTCTATTACTCTCACCCATGACATCATAAAGATAATTACAAAGGTTTATTTTCGTATTTTTTAAATTAAGAATTACGAATGCAAGTTTGGGTGCTTTCCTGGAATTCATCCCGAGGCAGCGTTAGAAGGTAGCTATTTATTGCATTTTTATATCGCTATTCTATGGTATTTTTTAACTTTTTGTTATACCTTTTTTATACTTACTTCTTACTGATTTAATATATC
>OZ038488.1:61932253-61939753 GCA_964036315.1 Acanthosepion esculentum
TCGCTTATTTTATCTTCCTTATGTTTCGTAAATAGTTACGTGGCGAAAAAAAAATCCCAAGAATAGTCAACCAACCACCATCTCCACACAAGCACCTGGGATAACAAAAATTGCGTTTAGGAAGAAAACACGCTTACACACAGAAGACAACAACTTGAAATTCAATTAACTTTTACGCCTGGAATAGAGATGTCCGCTTTTAACTCAGTTCGCTCTCCTTTCCTGATTCTCCTAAAAGCTTTCGCGTTCTCTGTTTCGTATATCTTTTAGCGTTGTCTTCTTTCCCTTTTTATCACCACTTTCTGTGCAGTATATCATTTTATTTTTTATTTTCACAGACGATGACGGCAGTGAGAAAAAGCAGCTACGGCTCTAAATCTAGACCTGGCCTGATGCATTTCCCATCTCCAACACAAACATCTCTTTCGAACGTCTTATACTAACGCTCATCGGTGCCGCTGGTCGACGTTCGGATCCAGGCTTTCGAATGCTGGTCGATACCTACTTGATTCATCGCAATCTTTTTTAGCGTGATTTAACCATTTTACACTGAACTTAATCAATAGATCAGCATTTTGTCAAAATGTCTGTGAAAATAGAAGAGAACAAGTTAATTTAAGTCCCTTAAATATTAAAGATCCGAAATATAACGTATATCTGAAATACTATATATTTGGTTCATTAACGTCCACAAGTCACAGAAAAACAACAAATAGAAAAAAACAAGGATTTAGCGGTGCCTTTTCACTGGCCTGTGAATTGACGAATCAGTTAGAAGTAGATATTTGGTAACAGAAAAGAGTTTCTCCTTTCCAAATTCTTCAATGGGGATTTTTACCTCAGAGAAATGTGAGTTCACAAATGCTAGGACTGGAAATTTTCTCGCATTCACATTACTTTCTGTGTCACTGCCAAATAGACGATAAAATTACTCTACTTGGGACAATAAAAGTAGCCAATCCATACCGTGTGCGCTGTGCTATTTAATACTTCATAACAACCTTTCTCCTGGTAAAAGGACAGCTGATTTGATTTTTATTATATAACAATTACATTGTATTGGCTTAAAGACAGCCGTGGAAACTAACGTAGCGATAGATATAATAGGATTTCGGGGGTTATTAGTTAAAGTTTTTTTTTTAAATCACACAAGAAAAATTCCAGATCAACTCAAGCTTGAGGGCTACTGTTAAAATTGCTATGAGATTGAAATAGGATTTAAAATGTCAAATTATAGGGATAAAGAGGATAGATAACGATTGAACTTGATTTGAATGGAAGCATACACGCGGGAGCATGTACCTGAAAGTTTATTTTTAATTTGGAAGACGGATGAAATGTGTGGATGGAGGTAGCATGGTGTATCCTAGCTGGAAAGATCTGAACTAGTGGAACAACAAAGATGGAGATCATCTGAATAGTTGCCACAAAAATATTGATAGACGAGCGATGAGTTTGCAACGTTGCGTCGGGGGAGAAGAGGAGAATATGTCTTTGTGTACAAGACTTCGTAAAAGATGATTTTTTAACTCTATAAGACTGGAAGGTTAAGATAGAGTATTATCAGCCAAAATCTGACAGCTATAGTCCGTTTTTGTCTAATCTGACTCTTATAAAGCAATAGCATGGTTATAAAGTGGCAGGTACTTTCGGGCGATGTGATTCATCTTTTTTTCTGGCATCTTTAAATGTATTTTGAGGCCTGTATTTAGTAACGAAAAAGGGAATAGGCGTTCAGTGCATTGAGAATCATGGTGAATGCAACGGTAGAAAGTCAACAGGCCCTCTTTAATAAAGGAGAACGGATTCACGGTACAAGTTATTCAAGATCAGCAGAGCATCGGAAAGATGGCCAGCTTTCCAGCTGTTTAGCACATTCGCACTAATTAATATTTCTTATTAAACTCAAATGCTTGAGGTTGATGGCTTATTAAACTGACTCGGGATTCATCTATTGTGTATTTTACACACAAAAAATATACTTGTAAATACATTTAAATTTTATTAAACAAAAATAAGATACGCATTGAACTTGTTCAATCACGGAAAGTGCACCACAGACGTCCCTGTACGAAATCAATAGAACACGTATTTGAAAGGAAAAATGAAGAACACATGGTGAACGCAGGAGCAAGTTCCCGGATTGTTGGTTCAATTAGTTCAAATAGAATAGAATAAAGACATAACCAAGGACTCATGCTTAGGAAGCAGGATTCGATTTCTTTTCATGGGAAATCTTAGAATTGCATTCTGTTGTGGGGGTTGGCATCTGTATCTATACGTTGTATGCAACAGTTATATAGCTACATGTATATATATATATATATATATATATATATATATATATATATATATATATATATATATATATATTACTTTGATTAATATTTATATTATTATGATAATTTATTTTATTTTCTGATATATCATTATGCATGTAATAACTTATTTTAAATAATAAAATGCCGTTTGCTAATCGTTTTTTTTCTTTACGCACGTATATATATAAATTTATATATATCCATATATATATATATATATATATATATATATATATATTTAACGTCAAACACTACGATTTTATACGTTATTTTTATAGATACAATATCTATTTTCGTAGTGTGTGACGTCATTTGTTTACATGAAACATATCAAGGTCCTAAACTGAGTAGGATATGAGATAACCTAGTGAGAAACGGAAGTAAAAAGATTGTTCTCCGTTAACGTTTAATATATTGAGGTTATATATATATATATATATATCAGCTCACCCTGATGATCCGATATGGTGAAATGCAAGTAGGTAGTAACTGGCTCATAAGGATTAATTTATTTTAATTTTGCTCTGCTTAGTGTATTGAGCACTCTTCGTTTTAACATATTACTCGCTGTTTTTTTTTTTTTTTTTTTTTTGTACCAGAGATTTAAGGTACTGGACGAATATTTGCGCCCTATTCGGAGGTTTTTGGTGCTTTCTTTTTTCCATTTTTCCTCGGATGCCAATTGAGTTGAAAATTGTGCTATCCAGGTTTTTTTACCAACCAAGTTTAATCTTGATTTACATTATATATATATATATATGTGTGTGTGTGTGTGTGTGTGTGTGTGTGTGCGGGTGTTAAAAAATTCTTCCATTAATTTGAGGGGAACAGCGCATTGATTGTTGCAGCAGGAGAAATTACTACTTTGACAAGAATTTCTGGAATTCACATTAACAAGTTTTTCCAATGAAGATGGTGGTGAAATTTGAAAACATGTTCAAAAGTTGCTGGCTGGAATAGTTACCTAAACGACGGCTGAAGCAAAACAACTTAACAGATAGGAACCCGAACCTCATTTCGCATAATGATAATACTTTAAATTCAAACACTTGATTTCTCCAAAAATGAGTACATTGGCCGATAGGCAATGGTGAAAACAAGAAAGATGAAAACACAGTCAAAATAATCAATAAACTCTGTATAATACGATCAGTCAGAATATCATACAAGTGAAACAAGGCTCGGAAGAATAACAATGGAGCAAAGAAGTTGAAAAATATACAAAAATGAGAATTTCTCCGATTATATGAATACCAGTAATGAAACCAACAAGGACGAGGATTTGTTGATTTGTTGTTTTACGATTTATCAACACTTTGTAGGTTATTTAAAGCTTGAAAATATTTTTCGATTATAAGAATTTTTTTTTGGTGGGTGAGGGGTATATAAATGCTGATTTAGTTATACAGGTCTTACTAAATAAACCATAGAGAAGAGGTGGATTCATATCTTTCCCAAAGATATGAATCCACACACAAGAACACACACACTCGCGCACGCACACACACACACACACACACACACACACACACACACATAAATACACACAGACACACACGCATATATATATACATATATATGTTTCAATCCTGGCTTGAGGCATTCGGAAGTCTAGTCACACTGAGGAGCTGTGATACAGCGAAACAGTACTGTCTGTGAATGACATAATTTAGCTCTTGAAAATAAATTTCAATTGAGCACTGTTGAGTGATAAGCTAATTCTATAAACAACAGCCACCTGCACTAATGCAAAGCTCTTCAGTAAAATGAATGGAGCACTTTGGCTGATTGGCATTTGTTTACAATTGTAAAAACAATACAATAAATTTAGTTGTGTAACTCTACCGAGTGAAGATAGTTCTGGCTGACACCAAATTAGTTGTGTTTCAATCCTGGCTTGAGGCATTCGGAAGTCTAGTCGCACTGAGGAGCTGTGATACAGCGAAACAGTACTGTCTGTGAATGACATATATATATATATATATATATATATATATATATATATATATATATATATATATATATACTGATGCTGATTCTGTTTTGCAAGTGGCGCAAACATTCATCCATTACCATAAATCTCTGGTACAAATAAACAAGACAAAAAACAGCGAGTAACAAGATAAATCGAACACTAAGTAGAGCAAAATTAAAATGAATTAATCCTAATGAGCCAGTTACTACCTCCTATATGTGAATATAACGAACCAAACTGAACTTGAAACTTGGCTCTCCGATTCACAATTCCGAGCCATTATCCATTATATCATCCGCACATTCAAGCTTACGGCACCTGCTATGTCCAAACGATCACCCACCTACGTCCTCACCAGACTCGACATTGCTTAACTTCGTTGATCGTACAAAAACCGGTGTTTTAACGTGATATGGCCGTAAACCCCACAAAGATGAGGTAATGTTTTTGAATAATACAAGGAATACAGGCAGCACCTCATCTGGGAATTTTAGACAACACAAAATATTACAAAGGAGATAACAAAGACGTGTAAAGATTCGAAAGAATTAATGGAAAACGGCGAAAGTTGGTAAAGGAAATTTTCTGGGAAAATGAACACTGGGAATTTAGAGAATCGGATATTTCCTTACCAAATCACGCAACAGCATTTCCAGAAGATGACGTTCCCATATCCGATCGCGGTGTCGCCATTTGTACAAAAACTATTGATTATGACTAAATGTTGCCGATATCAGCGGCATGTTTCTAATATGATTGATGAGATATCGGGTTGGAGTATTCAGAATCTAGCGTCTAATATCATTTAACATGTTTGTCTATTTTGTTTTCTTTCTGATCTGCTGAACCAAATGAAAGAGAATTCTTTCTTGATTTTTTATGTCCTTGATTGTAATTTTGTAATCGCAACTCGAAATGATTCTCCAGCAAGACAAACATTGATTATCTCTAAGTTTGGTTTGATTGGATTGGATGGATAATTAACAACCTTCTGCTAAGAAAAGAAAAAAAAGAAAGAAAGAAATGGAAAAAAGAAGAAAGAAAGGAAAAAATTAAACAAAGCAAAACCAAAAAGGAATATAGTAAAATAGACAAACCTAAAGAAAAAGTAAAAAGAAATAAAAAGAAAAAGTAAAAGAAGAATGGAACTCATGAGAAAAAGAGAGAAAGAAAAGCGGAAAATCAAAACAAAGAAAGAAAAGAGAGAGAAAAAAAGTTTCTAAAGCAAGAACTGGAAATTGGAAAAAAAAAACAAAGCAAAAGCGTAAAAAAAGACTGTGCGTGAAAAAATTAAATGAAACGTAAAGAAAGATAAAAAGAAAGAAAGGGGAAAAAAACGAAAGAAAGGAGGAACAAAATGAAAAAAGCGTAAAAATGAAAAGAAACCTTAGCATTAAGGGAAAATGAAATAAAAGAAAACAAAAAGGAAACGATATGGAAAAATGGATAATGAATAGAAACGTAGAAAGAAAAGGAAAATAGAAAGAAAGAATGAGAGAAAAAAAAGAAATATTGAATGAATAAGAAAAAACAGAATATGAGAGAACAAAGAAAAAAAGAGCGAGAAAAATGGAAAGGAAAAAACTAAACAAAAAATAATTTTAAAAAAAATAGTTACCCTATTTGGCGATATATTAGACACACATTTTTTACTAAAAATATCTTTTAAAATTCTCCTGCGTCTTATATGCCATTTGTCGGTTTAAAATTCGCGATAGTCGGCCGGAATTCGCTACCTGGCAACTCCAATTAGTTGAAATTTTAGAGTAACTTTCATATACCTATTGTCATTATTTCAAAGGCTATTATGCAGTTTAAAGGCGTTATCATTGATAATTTTCATTATATTAATTTAATCATTAATTCTAGTACTTTGTTTCAATAAATTATATGCAATAAATTCAAACTATATATTTGTTAAATATATTTGTTTCATAAATATTTTTCATACGTTAAATTCCGGTTGCATTGGTATAGATACAATCAGAATGTTTATATCCTAATTATCCCAATAAGATGTTTACAAGAGGCAGGTTGTACAGATCATATAAAGGAAAAATTTAGACTGAATTTTAATGGTAACTGTTTTGCTTTGCTCAATTTTAATAATTACTTGATTTTTATTTTGTTTTCTTACCTTTGGATATAATAAAGATTTTATAGTTCCTTTTTCCTATTATTTTTCGCTTTTTTTGTAATCATGGCTTGGTTAACCAAAATAATCTCTCATAAATATAGCCTAGGTTGTACAATTTACTAATAATTTTACTAATTTTTACTAATTACTAATTTTTTTCTTGATTTCCCCTGCTGAAATTGAGGTGCGTCTTATACACCCGTGCGTTTTATATGCCGTCAAATAGGGTAATTCTTTGAGAAAACTATATCTCCGGGAAATTGGTAACAAAATTAATAAGGCTAAGCAACACAGACAAAGTAGTAAAATGTGGACAACAGTGAAAAATCACAATAACATCCTAAAATCAAAACCAAAAAAGAACTTTTCTGATCACAAATGTCTTCTGAATTTCATTTCAATCGTGACCACTATAGATGCCCGTAGGAATAAAGCATTTACCAATATACATCCAATGCTTACAAAGTTTGTCTCCGAAACAAATAATAAACCTACTGATGAGCTATTTTAAAACCTCAAGTACGATAAAACATTATTTGACATGGAGGCTGAACATGAACAGTTTATTTTCTCTCTGAATTCAATATCAAGTTCCTCATTTTTAAGAAAGAAATTCTGAAATCAGAAACGCACTCCAAAACCATGGATTTAACACGCATAAACGCACTATGGAATCACTATGGTAACTCTCACACGTGCAGAGGTATTTCAATTCAATCCATTAGGATGAAGGTATGAATGAACTCTCTTCGTTTTAAGAAAGTCAACTCCTTTCAAAGCAGTTTGTTTTTCGTTCCGGTAAGGGACGTAATGATGACGTGAATGTCATCGAACAACACCAGAAACCAGCATGCCTATCGAGTAGGAAATTGTAAATCTGCTATGACAACATCAATAGGGACTTACACTTCTTATCAATTAAAAGCCGCCTTCCAAACTTCAAATCAACTGAATGCATCGATCTAACAGAAGAAATTTATCGGCACAATCTTACATGTCTGGGGAGGACCCCAATATGGAAACATTTCAATTCTTACCCAGAATGCGACTAAAAGGTAATGAGAGCT
>OZ038488.1:61944753-62017253 GCA_964036315.1 Acanthosepion esculentum
TTTTTAACCGCTCATAATCTGGCAACTCTGAATCTGAGCTCAACAAAAATCGTTCCCGGCGCCTAACATTTCTAGGGCTTTTGAATGAGCTATCAATCACTGATATCGGACCAGTGGGAGCGGAGCAGCTGCTTGGAGACACACACACACACGCACAAACACACACACTGTATTATATATATATATATATATATATATATATATATATATATATATATATATATATAAGATAATACAATATAAATAGAGGAAAGTATAAAATATAAAGGTGTTGCGAACATGTTAATCCTGCTAGATTTTTTTCTAATTGGCGTGATGTTTTTCCATCATGTTAGATGAAGAGGAAACACGAATTCTTTGTATTTCTCCCCGTCCTAAATTACATGTCATTTTTCTTCTTTTTTTTTCTTTTATTTTAAGGGGGGGTCTGGATACATGACAGTCCATAGCCGAAAGTATTCAATCGGACTACAGATGTGATGGCAAGGAACAGAGGCTGGAATTTTTTAAAAAACTGGTAGGCGGTGGCTTTTCGTTCGTATCTTGTAAAAGCCATATTTTTCGTAGGCGAATAATATATGACATGGGATTTTAATTTCATACCAACCATTCCACAAATAGATTTTTTTTTTAAAGTTGTTTTTCCTAAAATCTAGAAAAATATATAAAAAGAAACGACTAAGTGTGAATACCTCTTGTTCGCACAACGTAAAAAATAGTTGTTTACGTTATTTTCATTCTCCCGCGTTATATAATATCTCAAGAATAACAGCTACTACATTGAATGCCTCGGCCAAAGTTTCATATGTAGATCAACTTGCCTTGAATTAACTTTGGTTTCATTTTTAAGTAAAGATTTCAGTGACTTTGATAAAAGCAAAACTCTTATGGTCAAATGACGTATTCCATCATTTATAAAACAACAAGCGTTGATAGGTATTCATGTTTAGTTGTGTGTACCTATCGGCAGAAAGAAATGTCAAACTCCCGCGGGAAAATCTTCTGCTTTGTCAGTCATGAATCGAAAAAGTCATCATCCCTCAAGCGTGGATCAAGAATGGAAATTCATTGACTGACCTCTAGGCAGTGGTAGTTCTCCTGGGAAAGTGATGGCACTTGGAAAGAGTGTTCGAAAACAAAAAACAAATGGGCGCCATTTGATGATTTGAGCAAAGTCCTACGAGAGAATATTAGGGTATTCGCAAACTAATTTAAATTTTTTCTAGAAAGGATAAAACGCAAATATTACTTAAAATTATTTAAATAGTGATTTTCTGTGCTACATTTGATGTGGCACAAATCCCCACCTAGTGAGGATCAATCTCACTACTCAGTAGCAATTGATATGGCGAAATAAGTTTGATAACCATTACACCAATTGATCAAAATTATTATGTATTTTTTTTGTAAAGTAATTACTTGTTACCAGAGAGGATATATGAACAAATGTAAATGAAATCTATTTTAATATTAATTATCAAAAATTAAATCAATTTAATTTTCCAAAATGGCAGCGAAGGCAAATTTGTAGGGAAAGTATATTTACAGGGAAGACAAATTTGCAGGAAAGGTAAAAATGTGGCGGTTTTCTCGAACAAAAAAAAAATGCGATTTTTAATTTCTTTCTGAATATTCTGCAACTCATGAAATGGTCTAATGGTAAATAAGTGTTGTGTTTCGTGAGTAGGGAAAATGTCGAATAACTTTTCCTAAAGATCTTGCTTTTTTTTTGCTTTTTTTGGGGGGGGGTTCTCAGGTTTCTTTTGGAAAGTGTCTCCATGCATTATTATGCTGGTGATTAACAACTTTTGTATTTAACAAAGTGGGACACTTTCGAAATAATGCTTCGTTTACCTGAATCAAGTTGCTGTCAATAAATATCTGTAGTTATATTCTTTGTATATTCTAATAGAATAATAATATGGTGGAATATACAAGGTTTCGCCCATTTTCATAATGGGCGACACCTTTCATATTAAAGCATCCACAAATCTGTAAATAGAATCCTGGCTTTGGTATTTGCACTGGTTTCTCAGTTTATGATAAGCCTTTTTTTGTTTGTTTTATTTTGACATTCTAACCCCATTTGTCAAAAGAATATGATGAAAAAAGGAAGTTTAAGCGTAGATGATGTAACGCTCTGTTCGGTTCTCAAGCGAAAGGTCATCAGGAGCCCAAATACACTCTTTGTAAGTTTTCCCAATTAAAATCTGAAACGCGCTATAAAAAAACCACACTGTTGGAAAGAAGAGATGATAAACTAATTATAAACTCATAATTTCTTTCATAATTTCTTTGTTCTGCCTTGGTTTTTTGATTTGGAATCCATAGACGTGAAATAGGTAATTACTTTCCGAACACCTTATTACTAGGTTCCATCTTTCATTTGTAAGATAATTTATCGCATACCAACAAACTCGATATTCTTGAGAACGATATACACTTCTTCATGTCAACAATCTTCTCGGATGGCAGTAACATCTTATAGCAGCACAATGCGTCCAACCACATTGTAAACGTTTTACAGAAACAGTTTCAGAAAATGAAGAAGGTTTTCTGTGTCGTATTATCACGCAAACTAATCAAATTTTAAACCCATAGAATGGTTACAGGATGTGACATTGCATAGAGTTTACCGTTCAGGGCATCCATATTCGGCAATTAAATTACATTAAAGTCGTCACTCACAGGATGTCTTCCGAAAGAATAACATAGTTTATTCTAATAATGATCAACGATTCTTGCGACAAATGGTTTCAAAATGGCGAAACGTCTTATCTGAAAACCTGCAAAAAAGAAACTCAATTAGTTTATCGTTTTTTAGATATTAAACATTTTGTGGGATGAGCAAATATCCCATGCTGTTACACGATTTTACACAATTTTGCAGCAACCCCCGGTAAATTCATATATATATATGTATAGGCTGTAACACCCAATATATCCTGCTATTTACCCATAGCTGGGTGGGAGACAAGATGGGTTCATACTTTTCCCAAGTGTATTAGTAAATGAAAACTCGACTGGAATTCTAACTTTGCTCTACAATCCCTATATATATATATATATATATATATATATATATATATATATATATATATATATGGCGGGGGGTCTACAATACATTTTATATTCTGGGATTATTAATATAAGGTTTAGATGCTGCGCAGTTCTTTCTATTCTCCACTCTCTCTCTTTCTTTCTCTATTTTCCTTTCGCTGCTAGAATGTTGTTTTTCCTCGTTCTTATCCTTCATTCAACCCTTCTATATTAAATTCTCCCCCAGAGAAAATGATGCATATTTGAAAATAACAAGAGAAAAAATATTCTGTTTAAAGCAATGAAGTTTCACGCCTGCTGTGACGCACAAGTGCTAATGAAATTCATGCCAAAGATTTTCAGGTACGGTTAAAAAACATCATTGATTTTTCTGGGTGCGGCCCAGTTTTCTTTACATTACACATGAATCGATCCACAAAGCAAATCGTAGTCAATCAGATGATTTTGTCTCTCAGATCTCTTTAAATCTATTCAACTATAATTTGTATAGTTTTTTTTAATGTCTTTGTTATCTATTTTGGTGTTTGAAAGGTATCCTTCTATCGATCTTAAATCGTATCTCTACCTAAATTTAAAAGTGGTTATATAATTTGCTAATTATCTATCTACCTATATTATTTTTCTCTCTTTCTTTATATTTCTCTTTGTCGTTTTAAATATAAACATATTTATACCTTTTTATCTAATCAGATCAGATTAATTATAGTTAGATATGGTATTCAGTGTGATTGTGCAATATATATATATATATATATATATATGTGTGTGTGTGTGTGTGTGTGTGTGTGTGTGTGTGTGTGTGTGTGTGTGTGTTGTAATCTAGGGAAGGCTACTGAACAGAATAATCACCCGAAGGTTGGTAATGAACGATAATACTTAGGACAAGAACAACACATAAGATTTGCCAGCGGCACATAGAAGTAGTAGTCAACTGCTAGAAGTGAGCCAAGTGAATTCCACAATGAATCTCCTACTGCAGACCAACATACAGTATTTACTACTATATCTATGTGAATGGGATCATACCCATCATCGTCCGTAGGTATGCTACAACACTACACATGTATGAATAATAATACATATGTATTAAAAATGTGTGTGTGTGTGTGTACACACACACACACACACACACACACACACACACGTACACACACGTACACACACACACACACACACACACACACACGAATGTACATTATCATCCGATTCCCACATAGACAGAGTAGAATTATGATACACTTAGCAATATTTTCGGGGTTTTTTTTTCAGTTAGGTTTGGAATTCGTCAATTTTTTCTTGAAATGCCGCATCATCTCTTCGTCAGTTCAGAAAGCCATAAATGATACTAACGCTGCTTAGCAAGCGAAATGCACATGAAGTCTGCTTAACAAAATAAAATCAAACAGCAAAAGAATAAACTTGCCATAATTTTTTCCTCTATATATCTCATTCTCTAACGAAGTGTAAATAAAAGTGAAATATGTTAAATTGATAGACGTTTCCTATTTGTTCTTTATCCTATCATTCTGTCGGATTCCGATCCATATTTGATCCCAATTCTCACACGCACCCATACACATACACATACACACACACACACACACACACACACACATCATATATATATATATATATATATATATATATATATATATATATATATATGCGTGTGTGTGTGTGTGTGTGTGTATGTGTGTGTGTGGAGGGGGTGCCCTTGTGCGTGTGGGTGTGTTAGGTAAAGCTAATGAAAAAAGGAAAAAATGTCACGCAGAAATCTGGAAGTCTGGAAATTTCAACCATGGAAAGATAAACAACAAAACAACCTGTTGAAGTTATCGAACCCTATTACGAAAATGGACGTTCAAAAAGAAATTAATTTCGCGCAAGTCGATGGTTGAAATTAACAAAGACTTACGTTATTAAATCTGAAGGAAAAAGAAAAAATAATTAGAAGCTTAAACTTAATTCACATTTAAAATCGGTACAAGTTATTGGAATAACATTGCTTAGATCTACAAACGATAGAATGTTATGGAGAGTCATGTATTGCAAGAACACGGTACAGAGACGAAAAGAAGCATTTAGTTCTATGGGGGATTTCTTAAACTAGGGCATCGTGGCAGATTCTGCAACTGAATGTACTGATTTGAGAAAAATGGCGGCTTTTTCGGTAATGGATAGATGATTTCATGAAAAATTTTCACTTTTTTTTCTTGTGATCTGCTGATGACTGGTTGACTTGAAGGCTCATCGTCTTGATCCCTACCGGCCTTCAAATAAAGTAAATCTAACTGACATTTTGAAATGAAAATCTTAAGTTACACAAATGTGGAAATAATTTGTAGTTTCAACTTAATCATGGCCTACAATGAATTATTTTGCTTTTTTTAATATTGGAAATTTCATAAAATTACTATTGAAATATCCTGACGTAATATAATATTTAAACGAACAATAACAGTTGTTTTCATCGTTAATAAATCGTTTTACAGTAATGCTGAAAATAATGATTTTTGTGTTCATTTCACCCCAAGCAAGGTAGCAAAGCCACCAAGACACATGGGGCTATTGAGCGTGCAAGGATGAGAAAAATAGAAAAATTATTAAGGAGCAAGAACAATAAAAGGAAAGGAATCCAGAAGACAATAGATAACGATTGACTTTGCGTTTAAAGATTAGAAGATCAAAGTTAGCTGGAAAGGAAGAAACTGGAACAGAGTTCCACAATCGAGAAATGTGAAAGAAGAAACTGCTGGCATAGAACTTACGGTTGCATGGAGCCAATTCAAAAGTAAATGGATGAGACCTTGCAGACAATCTAGTATTGTGCTTAAATTCATAAAGTCTAGGTATCATAGTGGAAAGTTCATCTGAAAAATTACCAGGAAAGTATTCATAGGAAAGGTACAGGGAAGCTAAATTACAGCAGTTTGAAAGGGATTGAAGCGGAGATGCCAGGTTAAGACCAGTAACAATGCAGATTCCTTTTTTTTATTTTATGAAAAATCTCTGAATATATAGCAGGAGCACCAAACCATAAGTGACAGCAATATTCAAAGCATGGAAAAATGGTAAACTTATAAATATATACGATAAATTCTGGAGAGAAAAACTGTTTAGGGCCACACAGTGAACACATTTTGTTAGCAACAGAACTAGCAAGTGATTCAATATAACAGTTCCACTTCATGCCCGCAGAGAATGTTAACCCTAGAAGGCGCAATTAGTCACTCTCTTGGTGGTTAACATCAGCCATGATGATGGAAGGCAGAAGTCTCTCAGAAGATTAACAGCGAGAAGTTTCGTTTTGTAGGCGTTAACATTAATAAGGTATTTATTGCCCGAGTTAACAGCAGATTGTAGTTCATCTTTTAGATCAGTTGCGAATTTTACCATATCGAACCGATCAGGATTAATTGAAAGATACCGTTGATAAAAACAACCAAAATAGATATGGCTACAGGTCTATGACACGCGGGTAGATAGATTTATGCTAGATATTCTAGTGTTCTTCTTTGTCTAGCCTGTTTACTTCATTCCACAGGATTTGACAACCACATTTTTTCCTCCATACATGATCAGCTATGAATGATGCCATTGTCTCACCTATAATTCGTGTTTATTAAATATTTTTAGTCCTAGTA
This sequence comes from Acanthosepion esculentum, assembly GCA_964036315.1. Classification (NCBI taxonomy): domain Eukaryota; kingdom Metazoa; phylum Mollusca; class Cephalopoda; order Sepiida; family Sepiidae; genus Acanthosepion; species Acanthosepion esculentum. The sequence continues at coordinate 61,951,458 of OZ038488.1, forward strand.
TTTTATAAAAGATATGAGCAACTAGGTGTATTTTGTCGAGTAAAATACAAAGAAAATGTAAGAAACTGGACTGAAAATCAAGAATTGTTTTCCTGAAATGCAATTATTTTCTTGTGATGAAATTCGGAAGCTGCAAATGGCTAAAATATCAATTTGTTTTTTTGGAAACGGCTAAAACTTAGTAGAGTTTAGTTGTTTTCATCTTTCCTTTTTAAATTTTAATTTGACGATTCGTCACTATGTCTTCTCTACAGAGCGCCGCCATGTTTGTTTATTTTTTGGAATAAAAGAAATAAATGCCAGAATAAAAACAGATGGTTATTTTTTTCTTCTTCTATCAATTTCGCGTCATACCGAGGCTTAGCTTATAATTTCTTTATTATTTTTGGCATTAGATTTGTTATTCAACGTCGGACAAAACTCGGAAATTTTCGTTTCTTGAAAGCAAAAATAAATAAGATATATAAATAAAGTAAAATAAAGTAAACAAATAACGGCAAAAATGAATGCATCACCTTTTTTTAATAGATTTTTGTTTCTATCACGTGACAGTTGCATTCTTTCTTCTTTATCATGTTTTTTTGCTTTATCGTTATCATGTCACTCTTTCCTCCTTTCTTTTTTCTTTTTTCTTCTTTTTTGTTTCGATCACGTGATATTTGTTTTTTTCTTCTTTATTTCTATTTCTTTCTTTCTTCCTTATTATCTTTTTTGCTTTATAGTCAGCATGTCTCTTTCCTCTTTTCTTTTTCTTCTTCGTTTTTTGTTTCGATCACGTGACAGTTGCTTTTTTTTCTTCTTTATCTTCTTTTTTGCTTTATCGTCAGCATGTCTCTCTTTCCTCCTTTCTTTTTTTTTTCGTCTTTTTTGTTTCGATCACGTGATATTTGTTTTTTTTCTTCTTTATTTCTATTTCTTTCTTTCTTCTTTATTATCTTTTTTGCTTTATAGTCAGCATGTCTCTCTTTTCTCTTTTCTTTTTCTTCTTTTTTTCTTCGTTTTTTTTGTTGTTTCGATGACGTGACAGTTGCTTTTTTTTCTTCTTTATCTTCTTTTTTGCTTTATCGTCAGCATGTCTCTCTTTCCTCCTTTCTTTTCCAAGTCTTTTGTCTTATTTTCCTCTTCAATCATTCATTATTTTTGTTTGTTTTTAGTTCTCATTCTGGTCAACTTTAGGTCCTTCCCCCTTTTTTCTACCATGGTCGGCGATCAGGGCTCTCCACAATTTCGTATCCTTTATAGGTATCAGTAATTTTTGTCTTTTTGCTTTCTCTCTACAAAACCTCTTCTGACATCCATTCACACAGATTCGCTAAGTAGATTACGCGCTGCTTTCCTCCATCCCTCTTCTCTGCAATGTGTGATGTGAGTGTCATAATTTCCAAGTCTTCTTTCCTTATTATGTGACCTATAAATATCAACTCTCTTCTTTTGATGTTATGTATTTTTTCCTTTTTTTTTTTGTTTGCATTTCCTCTAACCCTCTGTCATTATGCACATGTTCAGTTCCAGGTATTCTCAGAATCCTTCTGTAGAACCAAATTTCTGTTGTCTCAAGTTTCTTCTTCATCTTCGAGGAGATTGTCCAGCATTCATTGTCGTATAAGAGTATTGACATTGCATAACAGTTCAGTACAATTTTCTTCATTTGTAATTAATTTTTTTTCTGTTTCTCAATATTTTGCTTAGGTTCGGGAATGCATCTTTCTACATCACAATGCGTCTTCGGATTTCGATATTACTTTTTCTGTCCTACATTAAAATATTTCCTAGGTATTTAAATTGTTGTACGTGTTTTCTTTTGGTATCTTCAGTTTGTATTTAGCATGTTAACGACCATAGATCCTGTCTTCTTACAAATGATGTTTCTTCTTTGTTTCCTCCACTATATTGTGTAAGAGTTCTTGTAGATTATTTTCTTTATCCACATATTTTATGCTGTTAATATTGTGACCGCCACCAATGAATGCTAATAGGAATTCTAATTCTCACAGAATCTCTCACAGTTGAATACGCCCGTGAGAGGACAAATCCTGATATTACACCCATTTCTTTTTTAGTAAATTTACTGAATACATTTTTTATCCGTATGAAGTTCTAACAGTTCTTTTTGGCGTATGTATCAGACGCTTTTGCATAATCCTTAAATCATAATAATGTACCCGTTAGCATTTGTATTGCTCTTAAATTTTGCCGAGGAATGATTATGACAAACAAAACTGAAATCGATCATTTTCCAATATTCTTTTTGCGAGAATCTTCTCGAAGAACTCGCCTGAAACACAAGAAAAGAAAAAAAAAATTACATGTAGTGCAATGTGCTTTTTTTTATCAATATTTTCACGGTAATTGTTCTGATGAACTTTCCTCTATTGCACCCAGACTTTATGATTTTAAGTTCATTGCTCGATTGACGGCAAGGTTCCATCATTTTACAATTGAAATGGCTAGATATAACCGCAAGTTCTATGCCAACAGTTTCTTCTCTCTCAATTCTCGCTGATGGAACTCTCTTCCGGCATCTTTCTTTCCAGTCAACTTTGAGATTCATAAATTTAAATTCAATCATAATCTCATGTCTTCTTTATTCTTGTTTTTGTATTGTTTTCTCTCCATAATAATTATTTTTCATATTATCTCACACTCAATAACCTCTTGCGTCTTAATGGCTTTATTGCCTTTCTTGGGGTGAAATGAATAAAGAAATATGCGGAACAGTTAGGGATGTCTACTCAAACACGTTTGTTCTCTAAATAAAATGTTTATCGTAATAAGAAAAAATGGCGGATTTATAAAAATATCCATTAATTCTTGAGAAAGTCATTAGGTTATGTTTCGAGGACGAAAATAAATTTAGCACACATAGGTTTTGAAATGTTCCAACGCTAGATGTGCATTTCTTGTTTCGTTGTTAGGTCTCTCATGACTTAATTAGCTGACACACACCCAGCTTTCAGATTGTTTTACCAATGTAAACGTAACATTGGTTGGTTGGTTGTCTATCGGGAGGCATATTTTTTTACAATTAAAACTTTCCGGAAGCCTTAGTTGCAGTGTTTAAAAAGTCAGCCATGTCTTCTCAACCAAGTTTACACATTAAATATAGCTGTTTACTGCGCGAAGGTTAGATCTGGCACAAGGTCAGATGCATGAAGCATAGAACTCACTACTCAGTGAAAATTAATCTAGCGGTGCAAGCTTGGTAAACATTACACCATATCGAAGAGCCCAACAGTAGTATGTTACAAGGCTGAATGTATGGAGCACCAAATGAATATTAAAGGCACTATTCATTCGTAACTGATCTAGCGAACCAAGCTTGCCAAACATCGCACTACGTCAGAGCGCCCCATAGCGATTTACTAAGCGTTACATAGTTGTGGCATGAAGCTGAAAGTATGGCGCACCGATTGAGGATCGAATTCGCTATTCTGTCATAATTGATCTAGTGAGACAAGCTTGTTAACCATTACACCATGTTCTCTTACCCACTAAATATAAAGTTTATATCTGTCTATATTTCTGAGATGAGGTATTATGTACACTATTTACATTATTCGGACTATGGTCCTCATCTTTGTTGCCATATTTATCACAACGTTTCAATCAAGGACACAGGGCACAGTGGATAAAGGCGTTAGTTAGATCCTGTGACTTGACCCAATGAGCGTGAGTTCAATTCCTGGTTAAGGCGGTGGAGAAATTGGAGAGGGGAATTAACTGGAGATAACTGATAACTGACATCCATTAGTCATGGCACGTGGAATTAGAATGGTCTACCCCAGTGAGCGAAATAAAGGGTTCAGTTCGACATTCGAACCACATGAAGAAGGTTGGAGAGTACGATGGCCGAAATGTTGTGTTAAACATGGCAACAAAGATGAGGACAATAGTCCGAATAATATAAAATTTATTGTAATAAGAGATAATGTCGGATAATAAGAAACCTTTAATTTATCAGCAATGATTTTAGGAATTAAAAACAGAAATCTTCTATTAATGTTGGATTCTTTTGAGACATCTCTAATTAATATAGAAGTTTCAGAATCCTAAAATGAATATTGGAGTTTTTAAAATTGTCTTATAATATAATACTGAATTTTCTGGCGAGAAATAATGGGTTAAAATTAAAACATGATCTAAAAAGCTACTTATTTTTACCCAATATCGGTTCCTCTCTTAACACTTTGCACATACAAAGCCCGTTTCCTTTGACAGCAATACAGATTGGGAAGAGAAATTCGCTCATCTCGTTTACTCGGGTCATTTAGCTGTGGAACTCATTATACCAAATCCTAGCAAACATCGACCGTTGGCATCTATGTCAAAGGAACTCATCTCAAAGATGCAGGTTTGCATAAAAATTGCGCTGACGTTCAGCGTTGGCACTTCTTTTGCACCCGACTAATTTCGATTTAGCCTTCTATCAAACTTTCAAATTCTAGGGTACCTGATTGAGAATGCTAGTTAGCAAACAGGTCCCTTCATATGTTTAGTCTAGGTGTGTTCGATACTAAATTGTACTCTCTTATATCTGACATATCTAAAGCACGATATTCTTGCTTATAAACGTACATATTCAGGATCTAGGACAGTGATTCTCATATGCCGTGCCACGGCACATTAGTGTGCTGCGTGATCCCCTTAAGTGTGCCACGAAATATTATCACGGCATATATATATATATATATATATATATATATATATATATATATATATACTATTCCGGCGTGTTATTATGCATCATTACTCATACTTGAAAAGTATTTATTCAAAAGAAGTAATTTATACATTTTTTATTTGATTTAACTATATCAGTTTATAATCATTTTGAAAATACACGCACATATATATATATATATATATATATATATATATATATATATATATATATATATATATATATATATATATATATATATATATATATATATATATATATATATATATATATATATATATATATATACACACACATACATATATATATACACATATGTGTGTGTGTTTGTGGAAGTCGTAATGGTAGAGCGTTATTATTTCAATAAATGAATAAGTATTAAACTTTTTTTAATTAATTCTTTTCATTATTCTTCGATATATTATTTTGAATATTTTGTTTTAATATTCATTTTTTAAGTAGCCCTTGAATTTTTTTTATAAGTATTCCGTAATATTTTAATTTTCTTCTAGGTGTACCGTTTCTTAAAAAGGTTGAGAAAAACTCATCTAAGCGATGAGGGCTCTACAAGAATGCTTTTCTGATTATCTGTAAACTGCGTTTATTTCTTGGCAAAGAAATCGTTTCGGGTTTCCCTTCCTCAAGTAGAATTTGTATATTCGATCCATCGTTAAAGATGTCGCAAAAAGACCCAGCTTCTTTTGATGCTCCAGAAAGTACCTGAACTGTTTTAACATGCACTGCCTTTAGCGGGGGCGAAATCAGACCAAGAACGAAGTAATTCTGCCATATTTGTTATGGAGTTACTCAATCTTTACTTTCCATCCTTGATAGAATTCAAACTTTTACGAAACCTTGTCTACGATAAGTTATATTCTGCCCAGCGAAGTATTTCGCAGAGACGAAACGTCGCAGTCTTATCGTTACATTATCCTTATTTCCATGACAAGTCTTCAGTTCCACTAGTTTCGAGCTTCACGTATAGGATCCGCCAGTCGTGCCACGTACACAGCGTTGAATCATTGGCAAGAAAGAAACTCCATTCGGATAACTTCTTCCTGTGTATCACTACTATATGTTAACTTATAATTAATATCAGATTTGTTAGCAAAATAAAATACCAGATTTTTTAAAACTTTTATATTTAATACTGACTTTTACAGTGGAGATCAATGAGGTGTTCACTTCGTATACCATTGACTAGACAGAATTCGAGCAACTTCTCTCGGAGTATCTCTACTTTGTGGCATAGACTCCCGAGAGGATGCTTTCTCGATCACTGCAATGTTAACGTCCCGGTCAATCGTCATCTTTTCTAAACATCTTCATAATATGCACTTCCTTTCAGCTCTTAGGTACATGCAAAAACCTTGTTTAGTATCATTCTAATTTGAGTCATGCCACGTACACAGCGTTGAATCATTAGCAAGAAAGAAACTCCATTCGGATAACTTCTTCCTGTGTATCACTACTATATGTTAACTTATAATTAATATCAGATTTGTTAGCAAAATAAAATACTAGATTTTTTAAAACTTTTATATTTAATACTGACTTTTACAGTGGAGATTAATGAGGTGTTCACTTCGTATACCATTGACAAGAAAGAATTCGAGCAACTTCTCTACTTTGTGGAATAGACTCCCGAGAGGATGCTTTCTCGATCACTACAATGTTAACGTCTCGTGTCAATCGTCATCTTTTCTAAACATCTTCATAATATGCACTTCCTTTTAGCTCTTAGGTGCATGCAAAAACCTTGTTTAGTATCATTCTAATTTGAGTGGCTCTTGAGTCTCGGATTAGCGAATTATTTAGTAAAAACTAAATTAAATATTCTTTTTTTCAATTATAGAACAATCACAGATTATCTAATTGACGTTAAAAATCTAAAATACCCTCATGACAACCATTTGACAAGAAAGTGCCTACCATTCTTTATTAGTTGCTAAAGATTGCAGTATGTCGAAGTCCCCAATTTGAGTGGCCTATGTTATCATTGCTAAGAATGGATTCTATGAAATCCAAAAACCGCCTCTATAATGACCATTCCTTTGAGTTCTGACGGAACATAATCTTTCTGTCCGAAGTGCATCTGTAACTTGTACTTCCGCCATGATAACTTTAGCGATATACTGCAGGTTTTTCAAATTAGGAACAGTATCTTTTAAACGAAATAAAACGTACCTGTTTTAAGAAAGGTAATGGCCTTCGTTTGACGAATATTACAACTTGAATATTTAGTAAAAAAAAAAAAAAATATAGGGAGAGTCTAGCTCTTTTCTCAGTGTGAACTTTAATCCCATCTCAGCGACTTTTTACACTTGATACTCTATTATTACAATACTATTTAGAATTAGCCAATATCGACTGTCTCCGCTTCTAAATTTGGCATTATTTTCACATAAACAAAGAAGTCACATCGGTAGGAAATTTACTTGTCTTTCATTAGTTTTTTTTATTTTTGCTTTTTTTTTGTGGCGATCTCGCCAGACCTTTGATTAAAGTCCATCATTATATGATTCTAGATAATTCATATCGACTCTTATCGAATACAAACAACCTTGACCAAAATTATCTTTGTTTATTAAACCAAGAAAGACATCCAGTGCTCCCTTAAAAAAAAAGTTAATTAAAAAAAAATAATAATTGTCTCATCTCTCGAATTACTGTTAATATAATTTGTGTCAGTCACGAAAAGATCACATTTTCAGCTTTACCAATTAATTCCATAGCTTTATGAGTATGCCTTTGATGGAATTCAATCGTTTGATGCACGTTCTCTGCCTTCCGTACCAGACCATATTCTAATCAATACTTACGAAATAGACTAATTTATATCATGATTGCCGAACAAGTCGGAACAACTCTGCTTTCTTTCGTGTCGTACAGGCCAATAGCAAATAGCAAACATATCGATAGTAGTATGAATGCGATGGGTTATTCATACGGATAAGAGAATTTGGTTGAATCACAACAAGTCTATCATTCTGTCAATGTAAAAGATACACTATAGGCCAAAGGTTTGCGGAAAACCTCTGAAATTTGAAGAATGCTGTAAAACAGTATTTCTCAAACGTTTTAAGCAACGGCACATCTAGTAGCAAACGAAAATATCACGCTTAGCAACATTTTTAACGTGTATGCGTTTAAAATGTTATGAAACAAAACCATAGATTTTAAAAAATACACATACAAATATGAACTTATTTTATTTAAATGTTTCCATTCAATTATTTCTGCAGCAATTTCTTCAATACTTTCAATATCTTCACAATCTTCAATATTTTCAAAAATGCCGATTTAGAACTGGTGACTGGCAAGAATGTTGATATTTATTGCTCTAAAGCCTGAAGTTTTTTTCGCTTTTCAAAACTAGGTCACTACCAGCCAGGTGGATTTCCCATCCTGAAGTAATTCCTCATATATTCAATAATAACAATAATGAAATTAACCGATTATATCATCTTCAAAACAGCCTCCTTCTGAAGCCAACACTTCATCAACCGTCGTTTCCAATGATGGAAGCATTCCTGGAACTCCTTTTTGGGATAGCGAGCAACTGTCTCCTTGCATTGCTTTGGGTTTACTCGGCGTCTTCAATTCTTGTTCCTATCAGCTGGGATTTGTTTCTTGAAAAGAAGAAAAAATGCAATGTGCTAGATCTGGGGAATGTAGTGTTGATGGAAACTGGCGAATGTTTCGCTCGCCCCAAACTGCTCTGAAAATCCATAGTCACTGAGAGAACCAATCTTGCTTGGTGAGTTGAGCACACTCTACACACATTGCTTTCGGACAATGTTATAAACAAAGGGAGTGAACTAGAACGTTTTAACATCGTGGGCATGCAGGACGGAGTTCAAGGTCAGTCTGTTCTAAGAGCTATCACTGTGTACTTTAGTTCCTTTACCATAGCAACAGTTCCGATACTTTTGGATCAGATCTCGTATGAAGAGATTCCGTCGGCAGAAAGGTGTGTCGTTAAATAAGTGCTATTTATGCCCGTTTTAAATCCAACATATTCATAAACATAATAAAAATAGTATTCCATACAATTACACACGCATTCACTCGGTCAATCACTCAGGGATACGCACACTTCATAAGTTTGTTTACTGTCGTGGCCATAGATTTTGCTTGGGAAGCGGCGTAAAGCATTGCTACGATTATTTACTAAATTTGGCTTTCTACGGCAGAAAGCCAAAATGGGGTGAGAAAATAGTTCGTGCCAATCTTCGAATAAGGGAAGGTCTGTTCGCCTTGAAAATCAACATTCAGAAAACTGGCATTTTAATGGCTTTAACAATGACCATTGCTATGAATGGAATATACAACCTATCAAAGCAAACAGAAAGAAAAAAAAGTTCACCAATTTATTTTCTCTATTTTAGTGTCATTCCATCTTCAAAATATACCGAGACTTCTAAATAGAACACAGTCGCAAAAATCGATTACTTTACAGTTTCAGGGCGTCTTCCTTTTCTTATCTCAGGCGCAAGGACACATAAACGGTAATGGTAATGTTAATATTACGCGTTTCCCTCTAAGGAATCATTCAGCATTCATTGACTGAACAACCAGTGCTACTGAAATTTAAGAAATCTTTCTATTAAAAGAAGCTTGCGGCCATATCACGTTGAAACACGTGTTCTCGTAAGATCACCAAAGTTAAGAAACGTTGAGTCTGGTCAGTGCTTAGATGAGTGAACGCTTGGTACTGTAAGCTTGGATGTGCGGATGGTGCAAGGGATAATTGGAATTGGAAACCGGAGAACCAAGGTTCCAATTTCAGTTGGGTTCCTTACATTTACTTAGGCGCAAATACTACTGGGAAAGGTATGAATACACCTCTCCCACATCTATGGGTTAATTAGTAGGACTTTTATCAGAAAATCATTATTATCTTCAAACCCTCTTACAATCTAAAAATATCTTATCACTTTATATGTCGGTTGATAAGTCGTAAAAACAAGAACAGAATAAAAACTTATTATTAAGGAAAGAGAACAATAAAATATCAGAAATTAATACAATAACGATTGGCATTGCATTTAATTTTTTGAAGCTCAATGTTGTCTGGAAAGGAAGAAAGCAGAACAGAGTTCCCAAAGCGAGAAGAATCTGTTAGCGAAGAACTTGCGGTTTCATCTCGCCATTTCAAGTGTAAAATGTTGAGAACTTGCTGCCAATATAAACATTGGGCGTAAATTTATAAAGTCCTGGTATCCATGCGGAAAAATCATCAGAACAATTACCAAGAATATATTTATAGAAAAAGCACAGGTAAGCGACATTACGGCATTGGGAAAGTGAATGATGCCGAGATGACAGGTCACGGTCAATAAAATTGCAAATTCTTCTTTGTATTTTATCAAGAATCTCTAAATGCATAGCAGAAGCACCAAGCACGATGTGACAGCAATATTCAGATAACGGACGAACAGTAGACTAGATTGGCGGCAAATTCTCATCATTTTACATTTGGTATAATGGTAAATTCTATGCTAAAGCTTCTTCGCATTTGCAGAATTCTCTTCTGGTTTCCTACTTTCCGGTCAACTTACTCATATTTTTTCTATTCTCAGTAACTTTTTACGTCTCAGTGTTTTCTTTGTTTTACTTGGGATTCTGTGATTTAAAAAAAACAGCCAATTCATATCGAACGTTCTAGAGTATTTATTAGTGAGCTAGACCACTACACGATTCAGTTCGATCCTTTAAATAGTCCATATCACATCCCAAGCAAATCTGCCAACAGAAATATAATCGGACAGCGTCCCAGTTTCTCCTCCCGAAGCTAGTGTACCGATGATAAGAGAGCAGATCTGATGATATAAGTATTCTTAATTGGGATAAAAATGATCTGAAACAAGAAATCAGCATTTTTTTATCAAGTGTTCCAAGAAAAAGTACCCAAGATAAACCTTTGAAAAACAGAAGTGATGATATGAAATTGAAATGAAGGCAGGGATAACACAAACCTTGAATTCATCATACAATTTCAGAAAGAAGAATCAATAAATTAATAAATACTTCAAATACGTCAGTATATACAACGTGCGATGGGTAAATTGTCGCCATATCACATTCTTAATTTTACACATACGCGTTGTTTATTTTTGATTTTGTCGACTGCACAGTATAGTAGGGTCAGTTGGGCACCGTCTATCAGAAAAAGAGCACCATGATGCAGTTCACTCCGCAAGAAATTGAAAAACGGCATGCTGTACGGCTCGGCATTCGCGCCGGAAGCTCCAGTACAAACATTTCTGAGTGTTTGCGTGTCAATTCGAGTAAAGTGCAGAGGATTCGGAAAGAGTTGAATGAGTCTAATGGTGATTACGAAGTTGTTTGAAGTGATCAATAGTGATGTTGACGTTATGTCTCCATTCATCTTCTCACACGGCCTCAGACTGAATATGGAGGCCTGGATCTAGTGCCTTGAGGAGGTAGTGCTTCTCTGGGTCAAAAGTGTGGATGCTGGAAGAACTTATGGCAACAGGACTTTGCGCCATGCCACGCAAGCAGGATAGACCCAGTCATGGATGTCAGACAATTTCGGCAACCACATCACCCTTTGCAACTGCCTACCTAACTCCCTAGACTGCTACCCACTCGATTATTATGTGTGGGGCGCAGTTGAGCGAGAGATCAACAAAAATCTATGTAACACCAAAGATGAGCTGAAGGCAAGGATTGTGGCAGCATTCAAGGCAACCATCTAGAAGAGATGCAGAAGATTCCGAAGTTATCTGGAGGCCGTATTTGAAGTCAGTATCGATTTTACGTTTTAGTTTTTCAAGATATTTTTGTATAATTTTCGTAAATATATCTGTTAAAAATGAGACCTCAGCGTTATTTTCATTTTGGCGTAATTTAGGCGACAATTTATCCATCGCATCCTGTACATAAGTTGAATATAGGAGATAAGGAAATTGAACATAGAATAGGATGCGCTCTGACTTAACTTTGACCAACACTGAGTGCAGCAACAAAATCAAAAAATAAATAACCCAACTGGAGTCACGTCTTAAATAGCCTTGTCGGATCTATACTCTATGAATGTCATACTTGGCGTTAAAAAAGTCGGGTGTGTGCAAACGTTCTCTTAGATCAATGATTTAAATTAGAGAACGAGCCATGCAGGTCTTAGAGAGGAGAATTTTCATCGGATCACGTGGACAGAATCACATTAACAGATCACAGAAACCACGTCACTTGAGCAATTTCAAGAGTAGCAACAAGTGCAACGGATAGCATATGTAACTTGAAGAGAAAATAATGCCATAATGAAGATGCTGAAATTCTACACTGCAATTTAGGAAGGTTAGAAATTATGCTAACCTCAATACTGCAAAGAACAATAACATAATCTATAGCAGAAAGAGCATTTTACTTTTTGCTACTCTTGAAATTGCTGAAGGGATGTTGTTTATGTTAACTGGTAATGCGATTCCGTTGCAACAGTCTGATGAAAATGGTCCTCTCGAAGACATACAACGTCCATTCTCGTAAACTGAATGGCATGATTTTCTAAGGATAGCTTAAATGTAGCACGAGGCCGAAAGCGTGGATCACCCGGTGATGATCGCGCTCACTGATCAGTAGTAACTGAGCTAGCGAGACAAGCTTGCTAAACATTAAACTACGTCGAAATGTCCTAAGTGATTTTCTAAGGATAGCTTAGATGTGACACAAAGCCGAAAGTGTGGATCACTCATTGAGGATTGAGCTCACTACTCAGTCGTAATTGATCTATTGTGACAAGCTTTTTAAAAATTACACAATTCTGAAGTGCCCTAAATGATTTTCTAAGGATAGCTTAGATGTGGCACGAAGCCGAAATTGTTGGGCATCCGGAGAGTATCTCTGACTACTCAGTTGTAATAAATCTAGCGACACAAGCTTGTTAACCATAAACCCAAAATCAATGTGCGCTAAATGATTTTCTTACCTTAGAAGAAAAGATATTGACATAATCAAGTACACCAAATAAATTCTTAGGCAGGGAATCCACATCAACACTAGAAAGAACAATAACAGTTTGTGGACATGAGAAGACTATTCTCCTGAAAAAAATATTTTCGGGTAAAAGATTTCGGTTAATGAATCCTGATTATTCCGTCTAAGGAAACGGTAAATCTCACGATGATCATTACCTTAAAATGTTATTTTGCCCGACTAGGCTAAACGTAGAAAATACCTATTAATAAAATCTGATTTTCACGAGGAAATATAAATAAAGATATTGCCATGAATATAAAATTGATTTTTTTTTCATTTTTATTTTAATATCAACGTTTTTCTTTTATTTCGTCTCCTGATAAAAACCTTTTGCCTTCTTCGGGTGAAAAACAAATTACGTTTTTTGTTTAATGTTTCATACTGCAGATGTTATTAACATAGAAAAAAGTTATTTTCAGAAATACTGAGAGAAGAAAAAAAGAATATTTAAATATACCTAAAGTCACAAACAGCAGCACAAAATTATTGTAATGTTGAATGTAAAAAATCTGAAAGCATTGAAGAAAAAAAGACAAGCACAAGAAAAAGACACAAGAAAAGAGATATGAGTTTTGCTTGTGACAAGTAGGACACTTCATTGACAACAAATATTTTTCTGATTTCTCGCTAAGGGATGTTTGGCATATGTTTTCAGAGATTAAATAATTGAATGTACAAGTTCAGTTCATACATACAGGCATACATAGATATAATTATACTTATATATACATACATACACACATATATATTAATGTATATTTGGTCTGCAATCTGTCTTTTAAATATATTTCGTTAAATATGACAGACAAGGAAAATTTAATTAATTTTTTATCCAGTTTTTCCAGCGTTCTTAGATTTGTCCGTCATGTGGAGTAAGGGAGAGAAAAAATTGTCCATATTGTCTATTGTCCCGAGCGCTTTCGGATGCTTCGTTAGCCATTTTTAAGGGGTTTTGTTTTAGCTGCTGTTATATTCCCTTTTTTTTTTACTGTTTAAGACGGTGTTTTTTTTTGTTATTTTAAATACTAGTAAGAGCGCTTATTCCGAGCCTTTGCAGGTTCAGCGCAGCTGGAATTCAAGAGAGAGTCTTTTTATTTTTTTAAAACTTTCAACAGTCCATTCCTACTGTTGAGTAAAGTGAGTTTGATAGTGGGAGAGATATGTTTAATATACAGGTCCTAGCGTATAGCGAGATGTTTCCGGTAATAGGAAATATATAGAATTTTAGTGTTTTCAAGTATAATTTTTGTTCTGTTTGATATTTCATTGCATTTACCACGTTGCATTCAAGTTATCTCACATAAGCATATTTTTCCTTAAGGTTTCTTGTAAATTGTAAGTAGATAAATGTTTTTTTGTTTTATCAACAGTCAAAACATGAAGTAAAATTAACAGCACTTCAACAAGAGTCAATTGCTGAAACCTCCTGACGAGTGGACCGAACGATTACAAAAAGTTTCGATAACGAAACTGGAGTCATAGTTCTGAAAATAAAATCAATCAACTAAATGACAAATGCAACATTTGTATTAATCTCATATATATATATATATATATATATATATATATATATATATATATATATATATATATATATATATATATATATATATATTAGCCTGGTAGGGTTAAAATATTTAACTACACCTAAAAAGAAATTTTTAATTTACAAAAATTAAATAGTGAAATTTATTGATTGTTTATTTTGCAATAAAATCTTCATGATTTTTAGCGGAAATTTATTGATAGTTCTTTTAATGCTGTTGTTCAATGTGTATACTCTGGTTTTTGGTTCAATGCTTATGACTTTTATTCTTCCATTTGGTATGGATGACAAAACCATTTCCATGGAATTTACTGTCTGTTTACAATGCTAGTAACTTGTACTGTCAAACTCCGATATTACTATCAAGTTCTTCTTTGAGATTGGTTTCTTAGAAACGACGCGCATCAATATTATGTCAACGTCCTGGGTCAATAATTCCTAGTTTTCTTTTTTTTTTCATAAGTCTTCTAGCATTAACCCTTTGAGCCCTGACCACCGTTTTACCGGTGGTAGAGAAAAATGACGTAATGCTCAGTCACCGTTTAAACAGTGGTAGAGAAAAATGATTTAATGCCCAGGTACCGGTTGAACAGTGGGTAAACACGTGTAACTATTTTTATATCTACCGTAAAACATTACATAGCAATTATTTGCTAATTTTGACTCAGGAGCTCAGGCAGAAGGGTTAAAATTGTTCGGAAGGGCTCAAAGGGTCAAATTTCACGATGATAAAATCTATTTCGCAATTGGATACATTTACAAAGATTAACGGGTGACAACGTGAGCAGTTATTACTCCACTCGGCCCCAAATTTATAACATTATCTATTGTTATTGATCTTATGTTTATAGACTAATTATAATAAACTTGTTTGCTTAAACACACACACACATACACACACACACACACACACACATATATATATATATATATATATATATATATATATATATATATATGCATGCATGTATGTATGTATATTTGTGTGTGTGCAAAAGCATAAATTTTGAAATATATATACATAAAAGTAAATGTCAATATGTTTGCATGACGCCGCACACACGCACATATACAGTGTGTAACAGCAAAATTGTCCAATTGTTACATTAAGCTCTGAACTGTTGTAGCTTAGAAATGATTAAAGATATCATACTGGAATTCTCCGAGGTTTTTTTATAACACTATTGGACTCTACATTGAGCAATAAGAATGTATAATTAATCTTCAAGTTAAACAGAAGTATCGTGATGATATCGCTCATAAGCGAAAATGACATGTTCAGCATTAATTAAACAGAGCTAAGCATCGGAAGTTCATGAAGGATTGACATAAAGTTAAAATATATATGTATTATACCAGAATAAATTTGCAACTTATTGAAGATGATCTTTGCCCTCTCTAACATTCTAGCTTTCTATCCTGGAGTAACAAGGCGTCTCACACGTTTCAAGTACGATTTCATTTACAAGGATTTTTTCACTGCTCTTCGGACTGAAACTCCTTTCTCACATGCCAAATGTCTGATGAATTGAGTTTGATCTTTTCTAATTGATTTCTTTAACTCTAAGTTGAAAGGAAGGTTATCAGTTTTTTGTAGTAAGTAATGAGTTGCTTTGTGCTATTCTTTAAAATATGATTATTCGAGAGACGATAAGCAAATCTCCAAGCAAATGCATAAGCAACAAAGAGGTAACTATTTCTAAGTAGTTAATGCTTTTTATTTATAATCAGACATTATTTCTTATATTTTAAACGTTATATTTGAAAGCATAAACGTTCTTGGGGAGAAACGTTCTGTGTTTCTAAACATTGTGAAATACATCTACCTCTTGATTCAAGAATTTAAATCTGTTTTCTGGTAGTCCTGCTCTGTAGGGGAAACGACCGCGCTAAAGACTGCTCAACCACAGATAGCTTCATAGCCCAGAAAGTTTCGTTTACTCTTTTAAGGAATGCACATCTATTCGTTCAAATCTTCTAGAAAGCTCATATCTGCTTGAGATTCCATATGTGCTAACGTTTATTTTCGTAGCCGAAACGTAATCATTGTTATATCTAATCAATTGATGGATACTGAGACTATTTACATTGTCCGTACTATTGTAATCTTCCTTATGGTCATATTCACGACGTTCCGGCCATTGTACGTTGGTGGAAGTAATCCAGTGACTTGGCCCAAAGAATTGTGAGTTCAATACCTGCCCACAGCAGAGGTGAACAAGAACAGAATTAACTAAACACTGAGATACAAAAAAAGGTATGACACGTGGAACTAGAACAATCTAGCCTCGTGGACTATATAAAGTGTTCGGTTAAAAAGTCCAATGTATATCATCTGAAGAAGGCTGACGCGTATAACGACCGAAACATCGTGAGTATTACAATAAAGATGAGTAAAGCAGTCCGAACAATGTAAATAGTGTAAATAGATATAGTACCTCATCTCAGAAATACAGACATATAATTAATAGATGTTAATTTTAACCCAGCATTAACTCCCATTGCTTTAAAATTTCTATTTTAGTAGCTAGGCGTGTTTCAGTAGACGCACTGCTTTTATTAAAAATACATTTACCTGTCATTGTTGTCGAGAGTTTTAGTAAAGAAAAAATGCCCTCTGACAGAGGAAATTACCAGCTGAAACCTCCAGACGATAAGTACCGAAGATCGATGGAGTAAATGAATAATAAACAAATTACAGAGCTTAAAACGTTGAAACGGTCACCAAATGTAACATGTTAGCAAAAGCCAGAGAGGCTTTTTGAGGACGAAAAAGAGTTATTTACACAATCGCTGAAAATAAGAATGTACAATATGTCCTCAGGTTAAACCCGTTCTCCTGATGACGATAATATTATAATAATTAAATCTATAATTAAGTACAATAAACCCTCAATAAATTTCACAAGAGGAGAAAGCATATTTTTAAAATTAGCATTTACTCTTTAGGTGATGTCATTTTTTAAAATCCTGTCGGACTAATATATATATATATATATATATATATATATATATATAAAAGTGAACATAGAAGTAAATACTTAGAGGCGACATATTGAGCACTTTATCCCATAAATATAGCATACCCTAAGACATACCTATATATATATAGGGAAGAGGTTATAGCTGTTCCAACGAGAGAAAAGTGTATATTTTAAAAAGAAGCGAGTAACCTCAAATGTAATGTGGATGTTTTTATTTTTAAAAATATATATTATGCTTTATTTTTCATAATTTTGCAACAGTGTTTCGGGTCTCGTGATCTTCTTCAGGTAAAGAATGGATATTTCCACATATTAAAATGAATTAATTTTCCTTATGTTTTTCGATGTTCAGCATTCTCTTTTTTGTGTTGTAGTGACACAAATGTCTTTCTTGGAACAAAAGACATTTGTGTCACTACCCCACAAAAAGACACACACACACACACACACACACACACACACACACACACACACACACACACACACACACATATATATATATATATATATATATATATATATATATATATGGTGGACTCTCCCATCGTATTCGATGTATGAGGGTCAAGCCGCTCAGTTCCTAAGAACCGACAGCCCGAACACCAGTACATATGATTTGTTTATAGTGGTGAAGGCTTTGTCCAGAACCAACCACACATTTTGAAAGGCCGAATACAGAGACAAGGTCGCAAAACAACACTCCGCAGGTTTTGAATTTATAGTTTCTATCTCCTAGAGCAGTTGCCATCCAAAGCTATAGAACCCAGTCTGTCCTGCTATTTGCCCATAGGTGGAGTGGGGGGATAAGAGGAGGATTAATACCTTTCTCAAGGGTATTAGCATGTAAGTGAATGTAATGGATTCGACTGGAAGTTTGATCGGTCAGCGTCGCGAGCCGACAAATTTATGCCAGACGGCGCCAAGGCACAGAATATATATATATATATATATATATATATATATATATATATATATATATGTATATATATATATATATATATATATATATATATAGTGTAACCCGGATATAAGAGACCCTGATATAAGAGAAACTCGGATATAAGATAGATTTTCTCTGGTCCCAAATTAGAGCCTGTGTTAATGTATATATAATAGACCAAATCCGGATATAAGAGAAACCCGGATATAAGATACTTCTTCTCAGGTCCCGACAACTCTCTTATATCCGGGTTATACTGTGTATATTGTGTGTGTTTGAGCAGCAATACTTCATTTATACAAGTTTCATTAAATATGATTGACAAGGTACTGCTGTTAAGATTTTTTTTATTTAATTTCCCTTGTGTTCTTATAAATTTTACTATTAACTGAATGTAAATAAAACAAACCATGCATTTAGTAAAAATTAAAAATGAATTACCTGTGATAATGGCGAAAAGTATAGCCGAAAGCGCTCGGACATACAAAGCATCTGGAGAATTTCTACATAATTTATGTCCATTACTAAAGCAAATTATAAGAACAATTGCCTTGATAACGTCCTTCAGAAGACGAAATGCGTCAACTAAGTAGAGTTTTCCTCTTATCGGTTTTATTCACATATATATATGAACCTATATATTATGACCTGCACGAAACGGAAACATTTTAGGTAATAAATTGAAGTGTACAAAACAACTCTCTTTAGGGCAGCATAAATCCTGTTAAGACTGAAGCAATAAGTAACACCAAATGTATGGTAAAACGTCGTGAGAATACTGAGGATATTACTGGCGCTTTGAGAACAGTTTATCGGCATACATTCTCCAAAAAAAAAACTTAGCAATTTACAAATGGATCGGTAGTTCCATAGGAACAAGACGGAGATGAAGAAGACAAACGACTCGGTAGAATATCAGCAACACTTTATGGTGGGAGCGGGCGGGAATCGATAATATTCGAGGTTTAGTTGAGGGCAACAGAAATTATAGCTAACACCCGAGGCATTTCATTTGGTTCAGCTCACACATTTCTATCTTAAAAATTTAAGTTAAGCATAATTTTTGCTCTTTGGATCTTAACAAATGCAGCACCCAGATCAAAATAAACCACAGTGGAGCTTTCAATGGAAATCTTTAAAATAGAGAGGACGAAGTTTAAGAGAGGTTTCTATGGAAAATTGTGAATGAAAATTCACTTAAACTGTATGATATTGAAGTTGATTAATTTATATATTATATTATTTATATTGTTATATATTTTTCTGTATATTGATACTGTAGTATTGTATGTAAATGAGGTTCTGATATTATGTTCTGTTTGATATTTTGTTATAATTTGTTTTGTAATTGGGGATTCATGTCCTCCTCCTCATTTTACACCATCTTTAAATTTATATATATATATATATATATATATATATATATATATATATATATATATGTATATGGAACTTTAGATGATGAAATCATGCATCGGATTGCTAAGATTGGAGGAATCGATACTTTTCTCATACAGTCTCAGTTACGGTGGACTGGTCATGTCTTGAGAATGTGTGATGACGGGATACCCAAGATCCTAATGTACAGCCAGTTAGATCAGGGCTACAGGAATGTAGGACGCCCATGGCTAAGATACAAAGACAAGCTGAAAAGCAACTTGTCAGCAGTCAATATACCATATAACACCCTTGAGCTTAGGCTTGGAGCGGGTAGAATGGAGATCAACGTGTTTTAGTGGACTCAGCAGTTTTCAATCTGCTTGTCTGAATCATCTTCAAGAGGTGAGAGCATGATCTAAAAGGTCAACCAATCTTACAATGATATCATCTCACAATCCTCACACTTGTTACATATGTGGCCTCCTTTGTAAATCACTAGCGGGTCTTAAATGCCACTTAACATTATCGCACAAAATTTCATAACTTAATCAACTAAGCTGTCAGATCCTCATACGTCGAATCCGACGGGAGAGTCCATTATTATTATTATTATTATTATTATTATTATTATTATTATATATATATATATATATATATATATATATATATATATATATATATATATATATATATATTCATGAACATTTGTACATAAGAAATTTTAAGTCACGAGGTATTTCTGTAGGTTCCATTTGCGTATAGCGTTGTGTGGTATATGCAGGAGTAAATGGTAAAGGATGACTTCTTGTGGTATATGTCTTACTTGTAATGAGTGAATGGGTCGTGAATCGGATTAGCTAAGTATAGGATAGTTAATGATGACCAGCCTCATCCAGCTTCCCCTTTTGGCCTCGTGGCACAATTATTGTAATTTTTACAATAATAAATATTGAGCTACCATCTATTGACATGACAACGTCTATTCGAGAGCTTGCTCTATATCATAAGAATATGGCGTCGTCGATAGGATCCCTAACCGCGCTGGATGAACCGGAGTACGTAGATGTTTCACAGCGTTGGCTAGGGTAAAGAAACTGAAAGACAAGAAAACCTCCGGCGAGGAGAATGATTTAATTTTTGCTTCGGCAGGATACCAAGCCATAAAGAAAATATTTATTATGGTGTACTCCAAAATACTGTAAGACTTAACATATGAGGAACTATCAACCATTATAAAAAGAAATATGCTACCAAAAAAAAAAACCCTGGTGGTTGCAGAGAGAATATTTTTTTGGAAAACAAGCAGAACCCGATTGAAACCGTAATGCAATATTTACACAGATTGTAAGAAGCATCAAGATTGCGAATTTGAAATAATGGGTTCGAGAGAAATATCTGTAGAAAATGAATTGATCCTTCTACAAGCGAATGATAGGAATTTAGAAGCAAGTGTAGAATTCTTGCAGCAATTAGAATTAATTAATGAATTTAATAATTCTAAAAACCACGTGGAAGCATACAACACAACTGAAATCCTAATTAAGTGCAAATTTTGCGACAAAGAACACGAAAGAATCAAAAACTGTCCAGCCCTAGGAAAATTGTTAAACTGTAAAAGAAAAGCCAATTTTCAATCTGTGTGCAGATACAAAAAGAGAACAGAAAAAGTAGACAATACAAACCCTCATACTGAAATTACAGAATTATATTCGATAAGAACACCTGCAAAAGTAGACAGATAGTAAAAATGAATGTTTTATCTTTTCCCATGCAAATTCACGTGGGGGAGCGGAATTTCTGGGAAAAATGGATAAACCCAAATTAAGAAAAAAAACCTTAATTTTAAACAATTTGATGGATCTTTCATCTAAACCCTAAGCTCCTTTGAAGGAACTTTCGAGACAAAAACCTTTTTGAGATTATTCCCATCATTGCTGTAAAATTCACAAAAATTCATGGACTTCTGGGAATAGACGTTATAAAAGTGGATACAACGAAGTTTTAAAAAAAAAACTGTATAAAGCCAGACGAATCTGATATTAAAAAGATATAAACCTAGTATTCATCTAAAAGAAAATAAGTGCCCGATCTAGTTTGAATCTCGAAAAATTCATATTCGCATCCTACTCATGGCAGTTGCAAAACTAAAAAAAAGAAATTGTAGAACAATGCATATTAGAGAAATTTACTCCAGGTGGTAACAGTTGGGCGACTTGAGGATATACAAAGGTGGGAGTCGTCATATATAATCTGATTCCTTCCCCTTACCTAACATATAAACGGCAAGTCATGAAGTAGCAGGGATGAAATACTTTGCCATGATTAACCTGAAATCGGCATATAACCAAATAGAAATTGACAGAATATTTAAAGAAATCACTACAGTTAATGTCTCAATAAGTTTACCAAGACGGACTCGTCTTCCATTTGGAGTTAAGACTTCAAGCCATACTTTCAAGGGAAAGTGAAAAAAGTTCTCTCGGAGTGGGGTAAGAAATATAATCATATATCAAGACGATATAGGCGTAGGTCCTTACAGTGAAGAGGAATTAAAAAAACCTTAACAAGTTTCAAACAAATTAAAAGATGCTGGTATGACGATAAATGGCCATAAATGTGAATTAATTTACGACAAAATATCGTATTTGGGAGACCAAATATCTGAAGAAGGAACTTCAGACAATAAACTGATAAATAAAATATCGGAAGTATGTACACCAAAAAAATAATTTAAAAAATTAGAATCCTTTTTGGGATTGACCACTTTTTATAGCAAATATCTACCTATATACAGCGACCTAATAAAACATTTGCAGAATTATGGAAAAAGAATACAGAATTTAAATGGAATCAAAGTCAAAATGTAGCTTTTGAAAGCTTACAAAAGGCATTGATGAGAAAACAAATTACAAAAATTTTTGATCCAAAAAAAAAAGAAGTGACACTGACTACGGATGCAAGTGAATGCTGTAGCCACAATTTTATCTCAAGAAGTTAATCCAATAATATATTTGTCGATAAAATTAACATCAGCTGAAGCTAATTACCCAAATATTGAGAAAGAAGCATAAGCAATACTATTGAGAAAAGAAAGGGTTCGGATGTTTTTGTTAGTACGAAGATTTGTGTTAAAGTCAGATTACAAACTTTTAGAGTTTAAATTTTAACCTCAGAACGGAAGCACCAAAAGTCACAGCTAGAATTTTAAAATGGACTATAAAACTCATGGCCTTTGATTTCGACATCATATACGTAAAGGGGAACATTATTCCACACGTGGCTAAGAAGATAAAATACTGCACTGAGTTGGAACGGACGTGTTACCCCTAATGTTAACTAGAATTTCAAACAGAATAAAAATAAAGACGTGGAGCAAATGTTCAATGGTAGAAAGAACCTACAAAGAATCAAGGCATAAATTAACTGTAGAGAAAGGCATATTATGCAATATTATAATACCCCGACAATGTTTAAGAAAAGAAGTAAGAAAAGGTGTACACGGTTATGTACATTGTGGTGTGACACTAACACAAATGAGATTAAAATTACTTCTCGAGATGTAGAAGACTATTTAAAAAGATGAATACCCCCGGAAAAAAAATCGGCAAAACGAAATTCATTCGTGGCTTAAAGAAAACGAACCAGGGGTTCGGGTACAGATAGACCATCCTCATATTAAAAGCATGGGGCTATTTTAAATTTTAGTGGTCTTATTTTCAGGATGGATCGATGTCATTAAGTTTACTGACAGAAAAGCCACTACTGTAAAACAAATATTAAGAACAAATTTTTCAAGGACTGCGGTGCCTAAAACTTTAGTCTCAGATCACATGCCAGAATTTTGCGAGGAAAGTCTGTGTTCGTGGCTAAAGCGTATTGGATGCGTACCGTATAAAACATCACCCACAATCGAACGGAATCGCAGAAAGAATAGTGGAGACTGTGACAATGAGACTAAAAGAATTTTCCCATCTAATGATAATATAGAAAATTACTTGTCAAGATTACTGTTAAGCTATAAAACAATTCCACATGACAGCAGACTATAAAGTCCATTCGCATTAATGGGTAGACAGATTGGAGCTCCCATAACAACGTCATGTTCAACAAGTGAAAGTGTCTGGTATTAAAAAGACAAAGATTATAATCCAGAGAAGGTGAACTTTGAAATATCGAAAGGACACAACACAGAAATACTAACGAAAATGGACAAAATGTACTGATCCATGCGGATTAATTCAGAATGAGAATGGAATCCGAGGTTATAGAAATGGACGAAGAATCTGAAAGGTAAAGAACATGAAGTGGGGGGAGGAAACTAAGGAATCCAATCCTGAAACTGAGAAATCTATGGACGATAATAACCGGAAATCTGACGAGAAATCGGAAAAGGACAATGAACTCAGGCCTAAGTTTCCTATAAGAAGAAATCAAGAAACACACCAAGAAAGACCGTTTAGATTCCCAAGAATAATTAGAACTCAGTCAAGTAGGAAGTTATAATTGAGCATAATAACCGGTGTTCCCATGTAGGAGGTTATAATAGTGCATAATAACTGCTGTTCACAAATAGAAAGTTATAATTGGGTATAATATCTGGTGTTAGAAAATAAGAAGTTATAATTGGGTATAATATCTGGTGTTAGAAAATAAGAAGTTATAATTGGGTATCTGTCTATATTTCTGAGATGAGGTATTATGTACATTATTTACATTATTCGGACTATTGTCCTCATCTTTTTAGAATTGGGTATAATAACCAGTGTCCTTAACTAGGAAGTTATAACTGTATATAATACTCGATGATCCCAAGTAGGAAATTATAATTGTGTATAATATCCGATGTTCCAAAGTAGGTGATTATAATTAGGTATAATCATCGCTGTTCCCATGTAGGAGATTATAAATGGGTATAATAACCGGTGTTCCCAAGTTGCCCCCAACTAAATATTGGCCGGATTCGATGTGCCTTAATTTAACTGTGAGCTTATGTTTCTAAAGACAAAAGGTAAAGTTTACTCACAAGTGGGAAAGTTCTGTCGAAGCACAAGTCGGCGCGTTAGGATGACATTTTATGGCGACAATTTGATATGAACCTGAGGGCATTTAGCTAGTTGAAAATAACACACTAACACTTACCTATTACGAAATTGCTTTGAGAATATTAGCTAAACTGTATCAAAGAATCATCGTTGAAGTATTCATCAGAGAAGAATTTCCCCACAGCAATTCTGTTGCCCAATCCTAACGCGAACATTGCAAGAATTTCTGTGAGTATTCATTAAACATCCGACTTATAATTCTGATTTAGCACTGTTTATCTTGTTATCTGCGAACATTAAGCATTTTTGAAAGGTATCCATTTTGAAACAATTAATCACGTAAAAAGGCTACTTGACATCTTTAAATTCTCGGGACCTTCATTCCTTCTTGAATAGTATAAATATCTGACATCATCGCTTACCGAAGTTCCTTGATTTCCATGGAAATTATATGGAGAATTAAAAATTATACATAAAACTGCATACTTTTTTAATTCCAGGAACAAGTGGAATGACTCTTAGAGTTGTAAATAAGTCAAAAACCTCGTAACAGAGTACCCTTTTACACAGGAAATATGCCTTTGATTAAAAACGCCAGAGGAAATTCTCAAAGAGGCCAGGTAGATAGTTTTACTTCCATGTCTTCTTGTCTGAATGCAGACACAAGGAAGTAAGATTAACATCTCATCCTCATTGAATCTAATTTTCTCTCTTTCACCAAGGTCGCCGAAAATAGGTAAATAAATTCTTGCTTGCAGACCAAAAATCTTTAGTAACAATAGACGAATCATCAACCTGAAATTCTACATTGTTTGGACAAGCCTGAAAGACTCTCCAGAAATATCATAATAAAAGTTAACCTTGAGTCTTAATCGAATCAACAAAAGTTTGTGATATGTAGGGTGAGTTATTTTCTTATGATTACACCTTCCTATGAATCTGGATTTAGCTCAAAGCAAATGCCTTTCAATGTGTAGCTGAAAACATTATGATACCTTACGTTTGAAAATAGATTTCACACAAAAAGTAGGACGAAAATTATTCAGAAAATCCGATTTAGTTAATTCATATTTTCTAACCAATTAGAATCGCAATACATTTTTCTTTTAACAATTTGAAAGTGAATCAGCTAGGATAGCGCATTTTAGAAAAATAAGAGACCTGCTAAAAAGTAATCAGAATAAAACATATTTCTTTTCTGCAATACATTTTACTTTTTTGGCGGGGGATTAAGCTGACTGTGTTTAAATTGACTTATTTATTTTTGTGTTTAATCTTCAGGGTATTTAACTCTCAAAAAAAGATATTGATCACCACTGTTTACAGGCCTTTTTAGGTATACAGTGTAACCCGGATATAAGAGAGTTGTCGGGACCGGAGAAGAAGTATCTTATATCCGGGTTTATCTTATATCCGGGTTTGGTCTATTTGTTTTATTAACACAGGCTCTAATTTGGGACCAGAGAAAATCTCTCTTATATCCGGGTTTCTCTTATATCCGGGCTACACTGTATATGCCAATAGTTGACTATTTCAACAGTATTTTAATCCATATCCCCTTGGTGTCAGTTCAACTTAAAACCTTAAATATCCAAATATCTAAACTATAATTACAATCTATAATTTTCCAAAATGTAAATCTCACTTGTTAAGTTCGAAACTTTTCAATTTCCTTAACCGAAACCAACAAGCAGAATTACTAAAGATAAATGCTAATAAAATTTGGCCAGAAAGTGAAATCCTCTTGGTGTCAGTTCAACTTAAAACCTTAAATATCCAAATATCTAAACTATAATTACAATCTATAATTTTCCAAAATGTAAATCTCACTTGTTAAGTTCGAAACTTTTCAATTTCCTTAACCGAAACCAACAAGCAGAATTACTAAATATAAATGCTAATAAAATTTGGCCAGAAAGTGAGGGCTTAAACTGTGATCAGAATAATTTGAGTTATTAATGCCAAAAACAGTTTATATTTTACAAAATTAATCCCCAAAATAGTTTATATTTTACAAAAATCATATTAAATCAAAGAGTTGCTGTCATATATGAGCTGGAGACGCCTAACCCTCACTTTCCGCCCTTGGCTAGGTCAAAATCACTTGCGTAACCTTATAGGGGATGACCTATTTCCACGCAACATATCCTTCTTTACAGACAACAACATTGCAAGCATATTGCTACTAAATCTCTATGATATTTCATTTAACGACTTCTACTATTTAGTGCCACCAGCTCAGACCGTTACCGCCAAGAGCTGCATTACCATATCCACAGGAGTGAATCACCGTCATTACTTGAGTATTCTATTGGCCCTAAGGGCCACACCTCTTCCCAAAAACTGATTCTGATTTCCGTGTGGATGTTTCTTCGACAATTAAAATCTTCACCTCTTCAAGAATAGCTTTCTATCTCCCATATCTTTATTTCTTGCTTCTTCCTCTTAGGTTCATATCGCACTCCTCATTCATTAACTCTCTGCCTCGAGTGGCTCTTGAACTTGTACTAACTGAACTGTATTAAAAAAGCAGAAAGCTATAATTAATAATATTTAACAATTTTATAATTAATACCGGATTTTACGGTGGGCGTTAATAGATTAAATTCGTCAAGCTTAGGATTATACTATGCTGCAGTCTGTTTAATTACTATTTGAATCATTTTGAAATACGGTCAGCTTATCTGTGTCTGCTGTTATCTTTTGAGCTTTCAACATGTAAACACTTACAACAAGAAAATATAGTTTGCCGTGCAGGAAAAACATTATCGTTTAGTCTGTTTGCTTCTTTGTACACGTATCATTTGCTACTCTCAAAAGGACGAGCGCTATATAAACAACTTTTAACCTTTGAAACCTGAAAACATTATATTGCGTATTAAATAAAATTCATTAATATAGTGAGTTCAGCTTATACTTTGGATATTTCATATTAAAATTTCTCGAAAAAATCCAAAGAGAAATCTGTAGTGTTATCGGGCCTGATCTGGCATCTCAGCAATAGTTTCTGTTATCACCCGGTTCACACTCCTCCACGGTCTTTTGAACAAGAATAGAGGTTTATCCCTTGTTTTCTGTTTATGACTGAGTTTCCGTTTCCTTCTGAAGTCGTCCTATTCTCAATCACTCCCAGTAGTCCACAATGATTGGAGTGAAATTTATTAAATAAAACAAAAAAGAAAAAATTCTATCGCCGTAATGTATCTTTACTTTGACTTTTCTACAAGTATTTTCATGGTACCTGTTCTGAAGAGCTTTTCTCTTTAATACCCCGATTCACAAATTTAAGCGCTCTAGTATATTGGCAGCTGGGTCTCATCTATTTTGCTGTAGCAATTACCAGTTGTAACCGTAAGTTCTATGCTAATAGTTTCTTCAGTTCAGTTGCACTTCTTGGTTGTGGAAATTTCTTTCCGCTTCCTGCTTTTCTCTTAAAAAATCTAAATGTATTGTCAATCATCATCTTTTGTTTCTTTAAATCTTTTTTCTTTAAAGTCCTCTCTGCTCCTTTATCTCTTACTGACTTTGCTCGAGAATAAAGTTATTCAATCTCTGACCATACAAAAAGCATTGTATAGTAAACCAGCAGTTATCAAACTTGTTTCGAGGTCTATTATCGTGACTTTATAACGGACTATAGAACAATTATTTTTCGACCATTTTGCCGTTATACTTATAGCTACTATTTATAGCAGCCTGCAGGCGATTCTATATTCAGTTGTATACGGAAATATGGAATTGGCCCCCGCTTGTTTTAAAACATGCATCCCATATCTAACATGGATTTTGATTTTACTATTTTCGTCACGGAGACCCATTAATGCCTCCAGTTGAAAAGAATAGACAGTTTGCATTAATACGCTATAGGTAGAAGCCCTGTAATTAATACTGGATTTTTTTTCATTGTATAATTAATATCTGGTTTTACATTGTGGGTATTACGGTACTCATTTAAAAAATATATATATATTAAATATGGGATCATTTTTAAGAAAACCTTTTGATATTTTTTTTATTTTATGATTAATACTGATTTTTTTTATTTAGTAACCGATAATTAATAGCAGATATTTATGTTAATTTTCATAATTAATACCAGATTTTAGGCGATTACTCTGGAAATTATAAACCTATGATTATTACAACGTTTTTATGACCCTATAAATAATACAAGATTTAACAAAACACCCTATAATTAATAGATAATTTTACGTTGTCCAGTACTGCGATACACACCGCGAAGTCTCTTGTCATATAGCTGCATTCTGTTCTATGCTACTTATATAAGAACGTAGAATATAAAACCTAAAACTTGTAAAAAGGACAATATGTTGAAGGGAAATATTAATGTATAAAATTCAGTTAGTCCTGGACATTGCGTGTTCAGTAAATCATAACAAATCTGCGATGAAACCAATGTTTCTCATCTGTAGGTTGGTTTCTCATCTATGGTAGGCGTCCGAGTTAATTACAAAATATATTTTACTCTTGGTCATGGTAATAGCAGTGGCCACCAAAATAGCACTGTCGGACCTGGTCAGTACGTAGATGGGTAATTGTTTAGGAACAATATACAGTGTAACCCGGATATAAGGGACCCGGATATAAAACCAACCCGGATATAAGAGAGATTGTCTCTGGTCCCAAATTAGAGCCTGTGTTAATGTATATATAATAGACCAAACCCGGATATAAGATAAACCCGGATATAAGAGACTTCGTATCCGGTCCCGACAACTCTCTTATATCCGGGTTACACTGTACTTTTAAGCAATAACTTCACTGAGATGTAAAGGGCTACTGGGAGTGAAAGAGAATGAGGAGACTTTAGAAGGAATGGGAAGTCCAATCGTAAATAGAAAACAAGGGAGATACCTCTACTCCTGTTCAAAAGACCGAGGAGTATTGTGAATCGGATGATAAGTGAACCTATCTACTTCTATTGAAGGAAAATTAAATAAATAAAATGAAAAATAAACAATAAATACATTTCAGAGTTTAGGCGGAAACGTTTGAATGATAGAGTTTTAGATGTTACGAGGAACTGGAAACCCAATGCTGAACAAGGAACAAGGGATAAACCCCTACACCTGTTCAAAAAACTGGGAAGGAATGTGAACCAGACGACAGGCGAACCTATCTAATGCTATAGGTAATATAAGCAGCCCATTCCATATGTCAGACGATGCAAATCTGAATAAATAGTATAATACAAGACCAAAAGTATTGGGTCAGCTCGTGAGAAAATTGAAATTTATTTTTCTCTGAGATTGCCTAGTCGTTGGTACGTGTTCTAACTGATAAGTAAGCTTATTTATTTTATTAAAATTCGACCCTAAACTTAGAGGGTAGAAGTGGGGGTAGAAGGAAGTGAATAATATATGAATAAAGAGGATATGTTTATTGTAGTCGAGCTGTAAACAAAGGTCAACTGTATTAGCAAATTGGTCTGCGAATCGAACTTGTTAAACATAAGACTATGGTAGGCGTCCGAGTTAATTATAAAATATATTTTACTCTTGGTAATGGTAATAGCAGTGTTCACCAAAATAGCTTGAACTGACTACATTAGTTGACGAGGGCAAGAGGGACATGGGGAAGACAGCGAGCCCCTTACCTGATAAGTTTGTGCGAATGGATGGTTGCACGAAGAGTGAGAGGCCTGGCAAAGTGCTACAAGGAGTAGGGGTCTGGGGAGAGCCATATTCGCCCACGTACTGAAAAGCCATACCACACAGAAGAGGAAAATGGTCATAACATCTTGCTGAATATCGCCTTACGGCAAGTACCCAGTGGCGGTTGAAATGTAGAGACCAATCATCGTTTGGGTCAACAAGGCAAAAAGAAATGACGTTGATTCAACAAACAAGTGTCAACGATGACAAGAGAGAATGTATATCGATTTGAAATAAATCAAATATTTTCCCTCCTTCCCCAAAATATCATACCATTTTGGAACCAGACCGACTTCGTGAGCAAATTAAAAACCTTCCGAACCTCATCCTGACCTGCAATCCTGAAATTTTTTATTTCCTTGTTTTCATAACTGTGATAGTTTTCGGCGATTTTTGTCGTGATTTTTTTTTTTTGTACGATCATAATTTTTAGAACTCGGAAATAAATTTGGGAATAATCGAAATTAAATGCGAAATCCAACGAAAGTCACCCATGAAATAAAAATAATTGTTTGTATGAAAATTAAGGACCTACATACATCAAATTTTCCTTAAATTAAGTTGCGACAGACGAATTATCGTTGAACTTTTAAAAGGAAGCTTAAATATTAATGTAATACTTAAATGCAGCGATCAATTTTGAGTTATGCTGTAGTTTATTGTTGCCTATCGCATCTAATCCTCCCTACCTGTTGCAAAGAAGGCCCAAACAAGAGCCCTCCGCAAGAGCTAGTTTAAATGCCACCCGATAGGACGGCTTTTAAGCTAGTCATTAATAAATTCAGAGTCGAAGCTTTCAGCGTTGATAATCGAGGCTTTTTACAAGCTGATACATTTTACAAAATGATCGTTCAATGTTTATATTAAATTTGGAAGTAGATGGGAGATGTGGACCGTCCACGGACAAAAAACAAAATCGGCAATATAAGTTTGAATTGCGAAATAGGCCTTTCCTGCTTATAATTTTTTTTAGACACAATGAATCCATTTAATATCACGCCTTATTCTATCGCGACCACTTGGCAAAATATTTCTGACAACATACCACAGAAAGAAAAAGAGGATGTGTGTGCTCATTAGAAAATAACCACAACATAACAACAGCCGAATCGATAATCGCTTCAATAAACATTTGTGAAGTACCACGTAATTGTAAAATATTTTTATTCTCTCTCGTTTTTCCTTTCATTATTCTATCTATCTTACTACCTACCGTATATATAAGGTGACCTATAGATAAGACGCGATGTGAAATCAAGATAAATATTCATGATTTTATCGGATATCCGTAGTTTAAGACGACCGACTGGGACCCATATGATAAAACTCTCAATGACGATGTTTATGATGAGCTCTTTGCATCAGATGTTGATGAACATAGTAATTTTGAATGGTTTTAATTGTGTATGTGGGTACCGTACTTTTAATTCTTTAATGAGAGATAAAGATTTTATGGTATCTTATATATTTTTTGGCTTAACACCGAAAAAATGTATAATGTATGTTATGAAAAAACAATGTTTACATGTTATGCTAAATGTTGTTGTTATTTAATACCACAATGATGATGAATTTTAATTAGAAATAGAGATTGTATGTTATCCAAGATGTTATTTAACGTTACTATGAGAAATAATGATTGGTGTGAACGCGCCCATAGCTCCGTAAATCAAGAATGAAAGATTACTTGTTAGCTGTGCGTGTTGCTCAGCGGAATGTTTGCAAATAGTTGTGTAAACGTCTCTTGAATAGCGATTTTCCAAGCGTAGCTTAGATGTGGCACAAGGCCGGAAGTAGGAAGCACCCACTGAGGATCGAACTCACTACTCAGTCGTAATTGTTCTAGCGAGACAAGCTTGCTAACCATTACACCGCCTCGAGGTGCCCAAACGTCTCTTGAATATGGTATTTTAATGTAAAATCAAGAAGTAAAAGTAATTTTATTACATTTATAACTGTAATACAGCATTATAATGGGAATTGGTTCAAGTGGAAATATTTACATCGGTAGTTACCATACAAGGGCATTTGTTAGCCTACCGCGATCCCTAGCGCAAGTATACTAGCCTACTTACCAGTGCCGATACACTACAGGATTAGAAGAAGACAGTCATATGAGTTTGATAACCGTCGCCTTCCGGCAAATATCCAATGGCGGTTGAAATGTAGAGACCAATCATCGTTTGGGGCGACAAGACAAATAGAAATAACGTTGATTCAACAAACAAGTGTCAACGATGACAAGAGAGAATGTATATCGATTTGAAACAAATCAAATATTTTTCCCTTCTTTGCAATTATGCTGTTAATTTTGGCGCGCATCCCTTGTTACTTCGCGAACTGGTAAGTAGCTATACTAGGCTACTTACCAGTTCCTATACACTACAGGATTTAAGGTAAGTTTTTTATTTTATTTTGGGGGTTAATTTTTTAGATTTAAAGGTCGTCTTATACATGGAACTACACGGCATCTATCTATCTAGTTAGCTAGCTAACTATAGTTTTTTTTTTCAATTATCTATTGAATATTTCTTTATTGAATATCTTTTTATGGTTCTTGGAATGACATCCATTCTTCATGAATTGTGTGTAAATGTTTTGTTCTCTTTGAATATTTTTCTATGTTACGTCGGTGGGAAAATGGCTGAAACTGAGATGCCATGTCAAAACCTATGACATGACAGATTCTTCTTTTCCGTTACTATAAAGAACATAAAAACCTTTTTCTACCTTGCAAGATGCGAAAACAGTTGTTATAATACTAAGTTGCGGGGTGGGAGAGGAAGGCTTCTATACGTTTTGTAGGCGTATGTCTATATCAGGGGTTCTCGATTTTTCTTTCATCCTATTGTCCACGTTTCGCTATTTTTCTAGGTAATCGCCCATGCCCATTTGTAAAAATAAAAATTGCAATATTTTACATCCATTCATTTTTAATATGATCCTTGTGGTTAATGCTTTGCTGGTAGACATTTTTGGTTTGAAATTTGTAAGTTTTAGTCTTTTGTCTCCTCGAGTACATTTATCAATTTTATTTCTTTCATCAAGATTAGTCCACATCTTCAGATACAACTCTTTCGCTGTATTTGACAGCCATAATTCTGCTATTCCGCCGCTCTCAATTGTGTTTCAATTCAATAAGTTCTTCCTGCATATTTTCTGTTGTAACCTGGGGAAGATTACTGAATAGAATAATCAAACGAAGGTTGGTAATGAACGATAATACTTAGGACACGAACAACACATATAAGATTCGCCAGCGGCGCGTAGAAGTAAGTCCAGTGAATTCCACAATGAATCTCCAACTGCAGGATATCTACTGACCGCCCCATGAGTTCAGATGTGGCACAAAGCCGAATTTAATGTGGGGTATCCGAGCCCGTATGCTCGGCCAAATATTCCCCGTAGACCCCGTATAAGACGGGGTCGGGTAGCTGTTTCCCGAGACGACAATCTGCTCTTCGACATAGCCTCGTTTGGGGATCCTCTCTGCCCGTAGGTAGAGAGTTTGACCTGCACAGCTATAGACGAATCTCCAACTCTAGACCAACATACAGTATTTACTACTGTATTTACTTGAATGGGGATAAACCAATTATCGTCAGTAGGTATGCTACAACATTTTCACTGAAAACTTCTGTCACAACCGAAGGTATCCATCATCCGCGGACGGACCTCTAACGAAAATAAATCTGAAAATTGGCTACATAGTTCTTCTTTCAATTACACTAAATATTCTGCGTACTTTTTACTAGTTTGTTCTGAAGGCTGTTCACTTACTTCTGTAAACTCGGACATGTTATTGAAATTCTTCTTCGGTATATTAACTCGAAATAAGTCTAATTTTTCAGAAAGGGCTTTCAGAACCCGTTTGCAATCTAGCAATATGTCTGATTTACCTTGAATCTGGAGTAAAACTTCATTGGGCCTTCGAAAAATCCACGCTAAAAAGTACATGTCACATTTCTGATGTCTGATTTCCTCTGCCAAATCTTTCTCACCTATATTCTCCAAGATTTTAACTATAAAACACTTGATCTAATTATTAATATTCTCACTGTGATTATACCAACATAAAAATTGGGCATCATCCACTTCTCACGATTACTGTTCAAAAACTGCACTGCAATACGCAAGTCAGTGAGTGATAGCAGACGACACTTGCTACTAGAGACTGAACGAAATCTTTCAAAACCATTAGTTCAGTTGAAACATTTAGAACTGTAAGTGTTTTACAAGTAAGTATTCCGGCCGGACGAAGTATGATGTGCTATAATTAAAAAAATAATTTATTTCGTCCTTAAACTTTTAAGATTTCCGAAATTAAGTCTTTAACTCTTTAAGACTTTCTAATCCTTAAGACTTAATTTCGGAAGCATAAATTTAGAAACATTTATTAAAACATAAATTCGTAATTCTTATTTACGAATGTTTCCACTTACTACGAAAGAAAAGAACCTGTTTGTCAAAACTTTTGCCTCCACATAGAAACAATCGCCCCCACTGAGAATGTCTGACCTATCAGCCAGTTATGTGCCACGCGTGATACACGCTTAGGCGATCATGTAACTTTCGATACATGACTGATGAGGCTATTTTTTCCCCCCGCAGTAGGTTGCTATTTCTTTCTGCGGTAGACCAGATGCCATCCAAAGCTATAGAACTCGGTCTTTCTATAGATAGTGGAAAAAGAAGAGGATTCATACCTTTCCCAGGGGTATTAACACGTAAGTGAATGTAATGGATTCGACTGGAATTCGATTCTCCGATTCTTCAATCCGAACCGCTATCCATTACTCCACCGTGCATTTATAGTTATTGTTACAAGGACATAGTCAAAAACATCTAATGTAGATAATTTGTTTATTTGTTTACGATATTGAGAAAGAGGATGATTTTCGTTAGAAATAAACAATTTAAACAAATACTAAAATGTTATGCATTATCAATCCTCTTCTATGGTAGTGAATGTAGCACAATCTCCCCACAGATGAAGAAGAGACTTGAGGCAGCAGAAACGTGATTCGACAGAGGGATGATGGGAATATGATGGACAGAACGAATCTCCAACTCTAGACCAACATACAGTATTTACCACTGTATTTACTTGAATGGGGATAAACTAGTTATCGTCAGTAGGTATGCTACAACATTTTCACTGAAAACTTCTGTCACAACCGAAGGGATCCATCATCCGCGGACGGACCTCTAACGAAAATAAATCTGAAAATCGGCTACATAGTTCTTTCAATTACACTAAATATTCTGCGTACATTTTACTAGTTTGTTCTGAAGGATGTTCACTTACTTCTGTAAACTCGGACATGTTATTGAAGTGAAGTAAATGGAAACACAAGTACATTTATACATATAACATCCGGGACACATAAAGACGAAAGAGTGTCGTTTGAGAATCTGACACTCACAAAGCATATTGAAGAGTAACAGAGTGAACCAGTAAATTGTCTACCTAATGAGCGTTTGTAAATGGAGGGAAGAACAGATATTAGTTCGATTGATTTATTGATTGAGCGATCAGTTTTTTTACGGTTAATCAAATTTTTCTTGGTCATTTAAAGCCGTATTGTAAGAATATTACTTTTATATGTGAGTGAATTTTGGAAATAATAATGATTTTTAGCTATGACATACTATTTAGCCCATAGCTGGAAGGAGAAGAGGTGTAGATAAGCCTTTTCCAAGGTTATTTGTAGGTATGTGAATGTAACCAACCCGGCTGGAATGAGAAATCGAAGAGTCGAGTTCGAATTTCCAGCGTTTATCTATTTAACGACCCTCACATCCAAATATACAGCCCCGATATTCCCCAAAGGACGCCCATGTAGATATTGACCTGTTGCTTAACTTCGGTTATCCGAAGAAAACCGGTGTTACAACATGATATGGCGGTAAGGCCATAGACTGGAAAATGTATCTATAATAGAGGAGCCACGGTGGAGTAATGTTTGAGATATCGGATCGGGTTGAGGAATCGGCGAGCTGAGTTCGAATTTCAGTCGGATCCATTAAATTCACTTACGTGCTAATACCCTTGGAAAAGGTATGAATCCTCTTCTTCCTCCCAGCTATGCATAGGTATCAGGACAAACTGGGATCTGTAGCCTTGGTTGGCAACAGGTCTAGGAGAAAGTAACTTTGAATTCAAAACTATGTATATAGCCCTGGCATAGCACATACTATACAGCTAAAGAAAGGATCGTTCGCATTAGTTTGAGGATCCCTACTACGGTCGACCTGAATGGATTGGTCAAACGATAACCTTACTTAGTGCTACAAATCAGCTGTGGAAAGCCATGATCACCAACAAATTTCAAGAAATCCTGCAGTAGAAGCTGTATTTATTGTCCACGTATACCATGATAAATGGGTTTAACTGCTAGGTAATCTAGACATTTTTGGGAAGGATATTATAATAAACCAGAACTTGTATTGGCATCAAACCGGCTGCATACGGACAGGAAAGAAATTCAATAAATATGCAAAAATTTAAAGGGGTTGTAAGACATGGATGTGTCTTCTCGCTGGACTTATTCAACCTGTACAGTCAGGTGATTCTGAGAGAATTAGAAGACATACCAGGATTCATTAATGGCGACCGCAGTATTAAAAATATAATATATTCAGATTACAGCGTTGATAGCAGAAAAGAAAGGAAAACACAAGAACTCCTAGGTTACGAAAAGAAAGGACTAAACATCAATTGCAAGAAGAAAGAATACGTGGTTGTTAGCAAAACAAGTAATACAATATAATTATCAGGGAAGTGTTTTAACAAAGAAGAAAAAATGCACACTGAAATCTGGAGGCGTATTGGAATAGCAAAAGTTGCCTTCCAGAATCTAACTAAAGAATTAAGAAGCCGGAAGATTTCGTTAGAAACAAAGAAAATAGTTCAGAAATGTTACATTATATCAATCCTCTATACGTCAATAGATGCTGGAAAATCTTCTGACATGTAAAGAAGAAACTTGAACTGATAGAAATGTGGTTCTAGAGAAGGATGCTGAGAATGCAAGAGCACACGAGCAACGACGATGTTTTATAGAAAATGTCTAACAAAAGAATACTTATAGATAATAACCAGAAGAGATAAATGAAGGAAAAAATGCTTTGAAAATTTGATACTCACAAAGCAGCCTGAATGTAAACGGGACAAAGTTAAATAACTATAACTTATCCTAGTGAGCTTGAGTAAACGGATGGCTGAATAATATTCAGGAGAGATGAAAAAAAAATTATTAAGCGCTTGAAAGGACAGGAAATTGTGGCGAACCATGATCGCCAACGTTCTGAAAGGATATGACAAGAAGAAGAAGAAGAAGAAGAAGAAGAAGAAGAAGAAGAAGAAGAAGAAGAAGAAGAAGAAGAAGAAGAAGAAGAAGAAGAAGGAGGAGAAGAAGAAGAAGAAGAAGAAGAAGAAGAAGAAGAAGTAAAAAAAAAAATAAAAAAATCACCGCCAAATCCCTAACGACTTAGATAAATTAAGCTATGGGCTAATAATGCTGAGGTTGGATCCCTCAAATCTCACTAAATTGTGGAAGTATATTACCCCAGCTGCTTATATGGGAGCATAAAAACATTAGAATCACGTTCGCCCATTAACAGTGAACTCACTTTCAAGGACGTTTATTCAGTGTCTCTCAAGCGTATTTCCTTCTCTTTTTTTCAGATATGATAAGCCGAGTTTCACTGCTCATATCCGATTCTAACTCAAGATAACGTGAACCCCAAAATACAAACAGACTTTCCCGCGATAAATGAACGAAAAACATTTTTAATATATCCTGTTTTATTTTTTTATGAGCTAGCAACAGTCTCTCACCCCAGTAGGGTTGATCTTCATTCATGAGCAGACTACAACTCCATTTTTGCGTTTCCGCTGGTAACTCTTCTGCATTCCACAGACATGGGTATGTTTGTTTTTGTTTTTTCTTTTTTTTATAGTTAGGCGGACTCACTCGACTATCCTTGCTTAAAAATTCAAATAACCGAGCCTTTATGGCTGGCAGATGAGCAAATCTTTCCTCTCATTTTTAGTTCTAAACAAAGTCTGTCTCCTCACTGTTCCTCCCAGTAGCTTTTCTTACGTTCATTTATAGATGTAGGTTAGCTAGTTTAATTGCTTTTACCGTCTGGCCCTTTTGATATAGTATAACCTCTGGGAATTAATTTCTCCAAGCCGTCGTTCCTCATTGTGACCCAGATATGTAAAATGTCTCTTTCTAAGTGGTAGTCGTCCGTGTGGTGCAAAAATTCTGTATTTTTGTGAAATGAAGAAAAATCATTTAAAAAGGGTGCCATTGTTGCATATATAGATGTTTTAATATCCCAGGTATTGACTTTGGAAAAGTTCTTTTGATCAGAAAAATTATGTCATTCTGACGGAAATTCGATTATCATTTCCAACATATAAATAAATGCAAAAAAGTTCAACTCTCAGTGTACGCCCTTTTACAATCAGGTTGTATTTTTGTCCCCGTTTTCCTTTGAAAATTCCTCTTGTTCCCATGCCCCGTCCATGGCATGCTTCGCAACCCTATATTAAACAACATGTCTGTTGTCTCAATTTGCCTCTTCCAAACTGTTAAAAACTGAATGGTGAACCGATGTGATATGTACATATTTAACTATGTAAAATATATAACATGTGTACGATATAACATATGTAAGATGTAACATATGTAAGATACATAACATATGTATCTATGTAAGCAAATGTGTGGATGTAGATCCGACGGTATGATGAAAATGTGGAAAAGACAAAGCAAAATCCGAATATGTGAGTTTACTATTTTTATTTTGTTTTTGTTTTTGTTATTCTGTCGACGTCAGACGTTTCGGTCAAATAGACCTTCTTCGGGACATGGTTAATGGAGACATATTTATATTAGATTTAAGTTAGATGAGGAGACGATATATATAGGACTGGTCAGAAACAGAAAAACTGAAATTCTAAAGTCAGAGTATTCTTTCTTGGAGTCGGATACGCTGGCGTCGCGTTGGCGGCACTACGAAAATCTGCGCACAGGGCAAAGATTGTGGAAGGTGGGGGGACTTATTTAAAACTATAGCTTATCGGTACGTTTGTCACGCATTAATCTTGCTACACAGCTTGCTATATGAAAGAACCCTGGTCGGGTATTTACTGTGTGTGAGGTGGCTATCATGCCAGCCTCATAAATCTGCCTAAGGTTTTTATTGTGGATATATTTTAAGATCTTCACAGAGTCGAAATCAAAATTGTGATCAGATTTGGCTATGTGTATAACTAAAGCGCTGCTTAGATTACCGAGGCGAATATCACGTTTATGTTCGGAAATGCGAGATTTCAATGATCTACCTGTCTCGCCTACATAACTCAAGTTGCAGTCTCTACAGGGCACCTGATAGATACATATCTATGTAAGTTGCATAGTGTTCAATTGCGGGAAGGTTACTCGTATCGAAAAGCACTTAATGAAAACTAGTGTGTACAACCGCTGAACTGATGTGATGATAAGTACATATTTAACAATGTATGATATGTAACATATGTAAGATATGACATATGTAAGATGTAACATATATAACATATTTATCTATGAAAGTTACATAGTGGTCAATTCCTTGACGGTTACTCGTATCGACAAGCACTTGATAAAAACCAGAGAGAACAACTGATGAACTGTCGTGATGATAAGAACAAAGACGTAAATTACGTGGATTTTGTCATATTAAGTGTATAGATGTTACAAAATGATGATCAAATTTACAATTGCCGAAATTGATGTACATTAATCAGTAATATCGAAAAAATAATATTAAAAGAGCAAAAGGTACAAAAATGCGTTTGTCGTAGAAATGGTATTATTCCAGGCTGAACAGCAACGAGAAACTTTTAGAGAAAGTCGAAACTAAAAGAACACATAGTTAACATCAGAAAGAGACAGATGAAATTTCTAGGGCACCTAATGAGAAAAGAGAGCTTAGAAAATATGGCACTCTCAGGATATAAGTAAGTCAAGAAGGAAAGAGGAAAGCAGCGCACAACCTACCGAAGGAGCCTTTGCAAATGTTTGGAAGAACAGGGATTAGTAGAGATAGTGAAAAGGCAAATTATACTAAGAGCTACAAAGACCAGGTAATTATGGAGAGTCATGATCGGCAATCTTCTTAATTGAATAAGAATTGATGTTCATATAATGACGAGCAAGGGTGGATTGGAAAATGTAACCCCCACAGGGCATATCAAGGACAAGAGAGATAGGGTAAGCTAGGGGGTGCCTACCTGACGAGTTAGTACGAATATACGGTGGAACGGGAGTCAGGGGTCTTGGGATAAACACTGATAAATTCCGCTAGAAATAGGAAGTTGTAGAGAGCCATGTTCATCCACGCCCTGAAGTTACACGGCACATAGAAAAAGAAGAAGGGCTAAGTAGATATCATTAGCTCTCAGTTATTTGGTGGTTAGTACAGGTGAAACGTTTGGAATATTTAGTATAAAATGTACAGATTTTAAGATTTGCCTGATAATTCTGGAGAAGCAACGGTGAGCCTTTCAGTGTAGTTCTGTTATGGACAAGAAAACATGAACAGGCTATCACTGGTTGCTCATTTAAAACATATATTCAAAGATATGTGAAGATGATTCTTTTATGTGCAGTGTCCCTTCAGGACGTAGGCGATCCACATCTTCCTGTCCCTTCTAGCGCTTAATAAGTTTTGTCTTTTTGTTATTTCTACAAAACCCAGTTCTGCTATCCATTTGCTCAAACCCATCAAGTATGTTACGCGCTGCTTTCCTCTGTCCATTTTCTCTCTGTCCTGTGAATGTCAGATTTTCCAAGACAGCCTTCTTCCTTACGCGCCTCAGAAAGCTCAACTACTTCTTCCTGGTGTTACGTATAAGTTACCTTTTCGTTTCCATTCTCTCCAAAACTACGTTGTTGCTTAAATGTTCGGCCTATATTATCCCCAGCATCCTTCTGTAGAACCACATTTCAATTGCTTCAAGTCCCTTCTTTATCTCTGGGGAAACTGTTTAGTATAGAGGAGGACGAATATCACGTAACAGTTTAGTAATCTTTTCTTTGTTTCCAACGATTTTTTTTCTGTTTCTTAATACACGAAGATTAGAATAAAGAGAAACTAAGAGCGATGGATAATTATGAAGAGAGAAAGTCTTGGGGATCCATGTAATCAATATGCCTTGATGATTGTAATGATAACATTTCGTTTTCTCTGGGACTGTGATGAGATGCAAAGAATAAAGAAAAGGGGAAAAAGAGTGAAAAAGAAACAAATAAAAATAAATAAGTAATACTTATAAATAAGTAATACTTATTTTTTAAAATATTTTTTGAACCCAGAGGGCAGCCAATATTGGAGAACAGATGTCAAAAATGGATAGATATGAAATCGTAGCAATCTCCTATCAAACAAAAATGAAAACGAAATTTACTTCGGGAATTAATGATTTGTTTTATGTTTGATTCTATTTGGCGGCATATCAACACCTCTATGGTCTATTTAATTCCGAAATCAAAATATGTTTATGTTGTGGTAGGATCCACCTAATTTGCATAGTGGAGTACCGACCATATAAATATGGTTGGTACCGGGAAGAGAGGGGAGGAATCAGGAGATTCAACCAGAGACTCTTCCCGACTGCGACTCAGTCAACACATTCTCCAGGAACGGTCTTCCCAGGAATATACAAAAGACTATATGTAAATATTTTGTACACTTTCTTGTTTCAATACATTTTGTTCTAAGTACATTTTGTGTTGCATTATTATTCCATGCATTAGTCAAGTTTCAACAATGGCGACGAGGATGAGATGCTCTCAATGTTCGTCGACGGTTGCGCTCCTTACTATGATGTCGTCTAAGTAGGCACACGCAAAGTCTAAATCATTCAACAGTTTAAAATAATTTTAAGCTTTTAACAACAGATAATCTCTATCGCTGGTCATTTTACTATAAATATGTATTGTTGGACCATTTTTGTATAAAAATATATTGCTGGTATTTTTACTATAAAAATATATTTTTATATTTTTATAGTTTCCCTTTTGTGGTTCACTGCTTTCTCATAGTTGGAGCCTTAACAGATTCTACCTTCCTGGTCAGGGTGGACCTGGGAACAACAGCAATTAACAACAGCAATTAACAACATTAATTAAGAGGGCGTTTACGATCATTCAAGCCACCAATCTCCCAATCAGTGACCTTTCTGTCGGATGTAGTTTATCGTCATACCCATATGACATGATAGAGCAATGTAGACAGCGTGTTTGTCATGGAAAAATATCATCGCAGTCTAAGGTCTGAGATGATACCACCAGGTTAGTCTGAATGATGCAACAATGGCATTGAATCGTCGGGGTAATTCATCAGATGTCTTTGACTGAATTATTCAGTAAAGAGCGGAGTGATAATCTTCTCAAGGATGCAAATTCGAGTTTGCAAATTCTTGGAATCGTTTTTCGACGCCTATGTGAGTAATCAAGTCGATTAAGCTCTATAAGACTTGGCTCACTTCTCAGATGTTTGCGGTCTAGAACGTCGTATAAAAGGGATGTACGACTTGGACACATGCTGTCATTTGTCCCAAACATTCGGCTCTCATAAATATTCGTTTGCATCAGAGATACTTAGATAGATAGATAGATGGATAGATAGATAGATAGATAGATAGATAGATAGATGCGAACAGCCTGAGATAGATAGATAGATAGATAGATAGATAGATAGATAGATAGATAGATAGATAGATAGATAGAAAAGAAAAAAAGAAAGGAAGCAATAGGGGAGAAGAGAATATCTCTATTTCATGAAAAAGAAAGCAAGACATAAAAAGAGAGAAATAAAGGCAACTTTAATGAGAAAAAAAAAGAAACGAAAACTGTTGACAGTTTGGGTAGACTAAAAAATAACAGAAAGCGAATGAATGAGAAAGAAAGAAGGAAAGAAAGAAAGAAAGAAAGAAAGAAAGAAAGAAAGAAAGAAAGAAAGAAGGAAAGAAGGAAAGAATGAGTGGGAAAGAAAGATGTCTGTCATTCATAAAAAAAACAAAGCAACACAAAAAATGAAGACAGGTATCTTCAACAAAGAATAAAACAGAAAATAATATTCTTGATAGTTTTGTGTAGATTAATAAATAACAGAAAGCAAATGAATGATAAAGGGATAAGAAAGAAAGAAAGAAAGAAAGAAAGAAAGAAAGAAGGAGAAAATCTATCTTTCATAAAACAGTAAGCAAGACACAAAATAGAAAGGCAGCTTTCAAGAAGTAAAAAAGAATCGGATACTGTCGTTATGGATAGACTAAAAAAAAAGAAATCAACGAAAGAAAGAAAGAAAGAAAGAAAGAAAGAAAAGAAGGAAGAAATAGATTTCTCAAATCAGCTGGACAGGCCGAAAGGAGAAAATAAAAAAGGAAAAAAAATTAAACTCTTCATATTGTTATATATTGAGAACGTGAAAGTTTTTAAAAAAAGTAGAAAAGATTTCTTGAATTGGGGTTGGGTGGCGGCTGGGCAGATAGGAGAAAGAAAAAGAAATACCAAGAAAGAAAGTATTACTATCACAGACTGACAAGATTAGAACCCAAAAATAAGAGGAAGAGGAAATAAATTCCTCGCATCGTTTGAAACGAGATAGAAGAAATGCAAAGAAGAAAAATCTAAACAGAAAAAAGAAAAGTTTAATACTTATTGATCCATGCATCGCAAGCAAAGGAATTTTAAAGGTAAAAAGTGGACATACGTGCTTTAAGACAAAAAAATGCCAATGTTTC
This sequence comes from Acanthosepion esculentum, assembly GCA_964036315.1. Lineage (NCBI taxonomy): Eukaryota > Metazoa > Mollusca > Cephalopoda > Sepiida > Sepiidae > Acanthosepion > Acanthosepion esculentum. The sequence continues at coordinate 61,995,514 of OZ038488.1, forward strand.
TCATGGAAGTAGAAAGAATGAAAAGAATGCACAAGAAAGAAATAACTCAACTGACCCGCAATGACCTCAAGAAAGATAAAGGTTTGGGTACAAAGCCAAACCTCCGTAAGATATGGTCAGATTCAGCTGTCACATTTCGTAGCAGTGAGTCTTTATCTTTGAATCATATGAAAAACATTCCCAGAAATTAAAGAAAATAATATTTTTCAGACTAAGAATGATTACGTGTAACTATTTAGTCTCTTGCTACAATAAACAGTGAAATTAGGGGATTCTGTATAGAAAAATAAAATCGACGTTTTTTGACCGAAGCGTTTACATTAACGGTTCTAAGAACATTCGCTGTAAACATTTTTGCCGTAGGAAAACTCGCCTCAGGAATTTTCGCTGTAGAAAACTTTGCCGTATAGGAGTTTTCACGTAAGACAATTTCGCCGCAATTTTTTCATATGCGAAGTACCTTATCAACTATATCTGGCTCCGACTATTACTACTTCGATGTAAGCATTTTAATAAGCGAAGTTATTGAATCAAAATCCTACATCTTTTATCCTCGTCAGTGAGGAACGTAAAAATTTCATATTGACGCCAGAACCTACGTCACGCAATTTCATATTTCAGACTAAACGTTAAACCTTTCTCTTCGCATAATATCAATCTACCAATAATTCTCACTCGAGCAATATCTGTTATTTCAAACTTATAACTTGAATATGCAACCAACTTTAATATAAAATATCTGATCAATGAAAGATAACCCTTTCAAACTCTCAGTAAGTTTTTGAAATTTATACAATTTTTTTGCAAACATAAACTGTTTTAAATTCACTATAAATACCTAAATATTGAAAAAAAAAAATAAATGCGTTGAAATTGTCTTACAGCAAGAATCCTATACGGCGAAGTCTCCTACGGCGAGTTTTCTTACTGCAAAAATGTTTACAGCGAATGTTCCGGATACGAGTATTCATGTCGATTGAAATTTATAATTCATTTTTCTTAAAACAGTTTTTCAGCAACTCTTTCTAGTACTGGTAGGACTTCTTTTGCAGAACCTGTTTAATATAATGTGGAAAGTCAACATATTGATTATATGTTATTGAAAGTTATGTATGTTTTTGCTTCTTGTTTTTGTTTTTTTTACGGAGAGAGATAGAAAGATATGAAAGCCTGAACGACATAGAGAGATATATGAAGAAGATGAGACAAACTGGAAATTTTTTTTATCAAAGACGCGTTTTGCTGGAGAATGTTTCTGTTCGCTTTGGTTTTATCATTTTGTAAAAAATAAATCAAATTATATGTTAGGAGAGTGTAACGTCAGAGAGGACATAACCTTTCACCGACGAAAGGCGTCTTTGATAAAAATTTTCCAATTTGTTTCATCATCTTCACTTTTGTTTCGGATACTATTATTCTACAAACGCACAGAGATACATATGAAAATACTGAACTAGTTAGCCAGCTAGCTAGCTAGCTAGCTAGCTCGCTAGCTAGCTAGATAGATAGATAATGAAGCCATCGAGATAGATAGATAGATAGATAGATAGATAGATAGATAGATAGATAGATAGATAGATAGATAGAATTATATATAAAAAGAAAATGAACAGGACTATATAGATAAATAGATAGATACGAACAGAGTAAAATAGACAAAATTAGCCATAAACAGACTGAGGAATAGATAGATAGATAGATAGATAGATAGATAGATAATGAAGCCATCGATATATTTTATTTAAAAAAACGCATCTATGAGCACAAGCGAGAGCTCACAAAAAACACCTTAACTAATGCACTAGTCATACATAGAAATTAATTACACCACAATTTTGATTTTAAAAATCATACACTCATAAAAAAAGAAAATAACTCACCCAGAAGGAAAATCCTCGAGAGTGCCGCCATTGAATATTATCCAAATATTAATCTACGCCCACGCCTTTTCCCAATATCACCTTTCCTAATAGAATTACTATTCTACCAAGCCAATTTACACAACTGTACCAAGAAATCAAATCATGGTTGAATCCGTCAACAAAACAATAAAAACAATATTTCCCCACGTGACAGTACATGACGTAATTTTCAGTTGACAATATGAATAAAATAGGGTTTTCTAAATTTCTTCTAGTTGTCCCGGATATTTTTTTTTTGTGGTTAATAATTACTTTGTTTTTAATAAATTCATTTCGTTTTTGTCTTGAAAAAGTCCACATTGGACGAAACGCGTCGGCTAATAATACAGTTTTCCTATTGTCTTTTTACAGGTTAACTCTGAGAAATTTTTCATAGATAGATAGATAGACAATGAAGACATCGAGATAGATAGATAGATAGGAACAGACTAAGATATAGAGATACATAGGAAAAGACATGGATAGATATAATGTCTGTCAGTGGACACCATTACTAGAGGGTGTGTTATCCTTAAACAATTTAAATCTAACGAAATATCTGTGGAACAGTCATTTATCCGCGACTTAGTTGTAGTGGGTCGAAAAACATGGCACACTGGCCTTGTGCTTGAATTCTTGACTTATTCGCATGCAAGAATATAGAGAGGATGAAATGTTGAAAAATCTTCAAACGCAAGTAAAAGTGAATTATTTTTAAAAGCCCCACTCGTGTTTACTGACTACGTTACTAGCTAACTGACAATTTTACATCAAATGATAAAGTGACGGTTGAAATTTATGTACGAAACATAATGAGGTCAGATGGCTTTGAAAATTTGATACGCAAAAGACATGTTGAAGCGAAGAGGACCCGATAGAAACAGCGATGACTAACCTAACGATCTTGTGTAAACGCATGGCTGACTAGAGACTGGGAGAGATAGTAAAGGGACAAATATTGCTAAAAGCTACAAAGGATAGGAAATTGTGAAGAGTCATGACCGTCTATGCCAGGGGTCGGCAACTCATTCGACCCCGCGGTCCGGATCGTGTTATAGTGACGGGTTGCGGGCCAGACGAAGGCCATTAATGAAAAATTAAGGAAAATTACATATGCAGACCCCTGTCAACCTAAATATTTAAAACCATAATGAAAATAAACATTGAGAAATCAGAAAAACAAAAGAAAATCTAAAATTAAAAAAACACCTAACAAAAAATTACTTTTCCTCAAGGAACGTCAAAATACTTCAAAGTGAAAAAAATCAACCAAAGTGAAATGGATGAAATTATGACGTGTAGGTTTGAAACTGTTATTGAAAATTGTTCCACACACACACACACACACACACACACACACACACACACACACACACACACACACACACACACATTAAAGAAAAACGAAGCACATATGCCCATACATACGAGTACAAATAGTTGCAAACATATACACTTACGTACGTACACATGCGGTATCATCCACACATACATGAGGCATGTATGTATAATGCGCATATGTTTAACTGTCTTTAGATTTCTGCTACCTCGCATGTCAGTCCCTCCCTGGCCACTTTTAATTTATCGTTCTTTTCGCTTCTGTTATCTTTTAATGTAGCCAAGGGTCAGAACAAATATGTATCCATTCTTTGACATTAAACGTCGGCAACGCAATTTGGTAAAATAAGTCTCATGAAAGATAACTGACAGATAGTCTAATATTTTTAGTGCACTGAGATGTGTAGACATTCTATGGAAAATGACATATAACAAATTTCATTTGAAGGTCGACGACATAGTTAAATTGAGAAGTGTTGACAGATCTGCATATTCACATTTAATCACAAGTGTTGAATATACATACAAATAATTTATATTAACAACAGATGAATGTAGTAGTCAAAAGATATTATTTATTCAATTGAAAACATTGTTGGAATCATTTGTTTATAAATACATAGCATCGGCGTTAAGCTATCACCAACAGCCAAAGAATTAATGGCGAACTTGGTGATTTTTATTAATTGAGAGTGTCTCAATATTTGGTTTCAAACTTGTTGATGCTAAGAGCAAGATATCATCAAGATGGTTATCAGTCAATCTTGTTCTCAAATTGGTCTTAGTTTCCTTCAATTTTGAAAAAAGTTGTTCACATTGATAGGTACTTCCAAACAAAGATGCCATCTTTTTTTGCGTGGGTCACTAATTTGAAATACTTTCCACTTGGAAAATATATTTTGCGTAAAAATCAATGAAATATCATTGGAATTAAATTTTGATCTTAATAGATCGTCACACTGCATTTCTTTCAATTCCATTTGAAAACATTCTGATACGGTCTCCACCTCCAGCACAAATGGTGTAGCAAACCATTTGAAATCATTTTTATGCAGACGAAAGTCAGCAAAACGTGATACAAATTCGTTTCGCAATTCCTGGATAACACTCACAAATAGCTCCGAATCCTGTGATTTCCTTGCTTGGAATGATGGGAAATGAGCATAATGTTTATTTATAAGTTATTTTTCAAAGGCAACAATATGATTATACATCTCATTTATGAGCTGAGTTTTACCTTCAAGTAGTAAATTTAAATGATTCAAATGAGTCACTATATCCACAATGAATGCTAAAGTTGCGAGCCAGTCAGGATCTCGAAAATGTGAACTATCCATATGTTTACTTTCGAGAAATATCGCCACCTCTTTATGTAAGGCAAGGACTCGTTTTAACATCGACCCTCGGCTAAGCCAGCGTACATCGCAGAAATACGCAAGGTCACCATATTCTGCCTGAGTATCAAACAAAAATTGTTTGAATTGTCGATGATTCAATCCAAGATATTTTGTTATTGTATGAAATCCCGACACTCCAAATGTTAACATTAATTGAAAAATACGAGTAGAAGGGGTCCTACAGACCAACACGTATCATAATAGCGACTTTCGCTTTTCGCTCAGTAACAATGAAATAAAGAAATCAAATCTGTAATCACTAAAACTTATTTTTTGTTTATATCCGGGAATCAAAAATTGCAGTATATTTTATATTTTATGGGTTTACTTTCAATTTTCAAACAAATTCCTAAAACGAAACAAAATCCCGAATTTATTTCTTTTTGAATAAGTAAATACGAAGCGCACTGATTACATTCATTTGAATTTTATTTCGGTATTTAAAACTTTTCTAATTTTATTCAGTTTATTTGCAGAGTAATTAAGCTTTAAAAAGCCAGGTATCGATAGCTGAAAAATCGGATCATCCTTGATAATGGCTAAAGGTATAGCCGAAAGCGCTTGGAACTATAAAACATTTGGACAGTTCTTACACACCCTTTGTCCAGAAAAGAAAGCCTTTGATCAAACACAAGAAAAATTAAATAAAAAGCTTAACCGTAGTACCTTGTCTGTCGTTTTTAATGAAACATCCATAAACGAAGGATTTTCTAAACATTTTCATCTTAGTAAGTTACTTTCTTTTTTAATTAAAGAAGCATTTTCTTTAATTAAAATTATACGTAGTCTCGTTACTGTAACTATAACTAATGCACCGAATGTGTTCTTTTGTAATAGATGCTTTTGTGTTCATATAATCTTGTATTTAAATTCCTTGAGATTTATCCAATGTAATTTTTGTGTCCAAAACAGCTCGGATATACAGTACATTCGAACATATATATATATATATATATATATATATATATATATATATATATATATATATATGTATAATCCGGAGAATCTATATTATTAGAGCACTTTTAATGCCTTGTGATATAAATGTTGGTGCGTGTGCTCGTGCTGGTCTGTGCGTTGTATGCATGCAGAAAAGAGAGCAGCTACTGAGAGTAATTTTTGTGCTTAATCTTCTCAGCTGATCTGAATTCTTCACGCAAAAAAAAAAGGTTAAAAAATGCTGAGACAAGATTGAGTAGCGGAGGAAGGGAATGGTAAGAACCATTGAAATTACAAGAAAATTCTAGGCTAGAAGAGACGTAACCTAATATTCAGTCCAAACCCCCAAAACACAACAGCCTAAAAAGAAAGGTAGTTTAGCTAAATATAGATGAGCAGGCATAACTACTTACTCACAGCTATATCGTCAAATCGAGAGGCTAATATGCACAACACGATATACTTTTTTCTTCTTTCTATCTCGCTATATATATATATATATATATATATGTGTGTGTGTGTGTGTGTGTGTGTGTGTGTGTCTGTGTGTGTGTGTGTGTGTGAAAATCCGAGTTGCACTGTCGGTATGGGGGATTATGTATATTTATTAATATATTCTTACTAGATCTGTTATTTAGAATTGAGCAATGTTTTTCTTATACCAAGTGATATATATATATATATATATATATATATATATATATATATATACACGCATATATATACATATATATATATATATATATATATATACACGCATATATATATATATATATATATATATATATATATATATATATATATATATATATATATACACACACACACACATATATATATATATATATATATATATATATGATGGACTCTCTCGTCGATTTCGACGTATGGCTATCCGACATCATTCAGCTAGCATGTTTGTGTCGAATGTGACACTTCAGTCTCGCTAGTCACATGCATAGAAGCCCACATATTATGCAACATCGATGATCTCAGGAATAGTTGATGAGGCATTTCGCCACTGACTTTCGTCTCATAGGCGGTCAATGCGACTGATTTAGAAATTTCTGATGCAAATATGGCGCAAATACCTCGAGTTGTTTTATCCAGTAATAAGTAAAACGTAGATTGACAGCTGAGAAGTTACTCTTCAGCTTGCTTTTGTACCTGATCCACGGCCGTCCAACAGTCCTTTGTCCACTATCAAACTGGCTATACATGACGACCTTACATATCCTGTCGTAACTTATCCTGGTAACAGGAACAGCCTAACAAAGATATGAGTGTAGCAGGAAAGTCTCAATTCTGCCAATATTGCATTTGCGAAAAGTTCAGCATTGGTCATTATTCCGGTTGAGCTCCCTGGGTAGGAAATGTGAGTTTGTAAACAGTGACTATTACTGCTAATAATGCAAGACTCTTCGGTAAAGCGAATCGAGTTCTCTCAGTCACTGTTTGTTTATCCGAAAATAAATACGCTTAAATTCACCTTCATCCCTGCCGCGCGCCAAAGGCTTACGGGTAGAATATCCGACTGACGCCAATTCAATCGGGTTTTTATCCTAGCTAGAGGCAACCAGAAGTCTAGACACACTGATGAGCTGTGATACAGCGAAACAGTCTCTCTGTTAATGACTATATATATATATATATATATATATATATATATATATATATATTCAATCGGGTTTTTATCCTAGCTAGAGGCAACCAGAAGTCTAGACACACTGATGAGCTGTGATACAGCGAAACAGTCTCTCTGTTAATGACTATATATATATATATATATATATATATATATATATATATATATATATATATATATATATATATATATATATATATAGGGCTGATTAGAATGTTCGTTTTCCGACCATGCGACTCAGGTTCGAATCTCGCTATGTTAGATTTATTACGTAGGTAACTTCTAGATATTATCGGACTGGTGTGAGGATCCTTGCGTGCTGTCCCTTGGAAAAGATCCTGAAAATCATACCACGGATTGGCCCAAACCAAGTGAATGAACTTGGGGCGAGGGAATTTTTCTTCCTCCTCTCTCGCCAGGGAAAATATTTATGATAATGTGGAAAATGTTTTCATCTGACGTGTTTCATTCTTTAAAACTTCATCGGACTAAATTGATGTTTACGTTGATGCGACTACACGTTAAAGAAAGAGATACACTGAAATTTTCAATACACACACACACACACACACACATATATATATATATATATATATATATATATATATATATATATATATATATATGTGTGTGTGTGTGTGTGTGTGTGTGTGTGTGTGTGTGTGTGTGTATATTTTGGGTATAAAATCTAACCGATTTAATTTAGATAATATTTTCTTTTCCTTTATGTTTCCATTATGTTCTTTCATTAAATATCCACTGTGACAATTGATCTGATGAAATATTGTAAGAACCTGGACGCAACTTAACTGTGGCTCCTCTAATAAAAATCAGCTCGAATAAAATCTGGAACAATCATTGAATTTTATTTAAGAGCACCCGGAATTTGCAGCCCTCAGTTTCTACATGAAAAGGAGAAATATTTTTCTCAAATTTTAACGTTTCTGAAGGAAATTCTAAATTCAGACTGCCCTGCCATGTTTATATATTCAGATGAAGATAACACAAAGTCGAAAAAGCTGCACTCACCCTGATTGGAATAACTAATATGGTTGAATCCTGTTTTATTTCGGAACTAGTCCAAACGTTATTGGTTTATCCTTTCCTTTGGGCTTTACTCCAACCAGGAAAGATTGTGTGAATGGGTGTCGGAACCGAGGAGCGATGGCAGAAAGACGTTACCAGGAGCTACACAGAGTAGGAAGTTGTGGCGACCTATGATCACCCACAACGCGAAGAAGAAGAAGAAGAAGAAGAAGAAGAAGAAGAAGAAGAAGAAGAAGAAGAAGAAGAAGAAGAAGAAGAAGAAGAAGAAGGAAATGGATGATTTCTATGGATTTTAAGCTGATAAGCTAAGCTAATATTGTTTTTAAATTTTATGTTGAAAAAGAGAGTCTGACAGAAATGCGTACGCGTAGTATTATTGGGCCATCATGTGCAAACTGGTATTTTCCCCCTCCTTTTAAAAAATAATCCACACTATAAAATAACACCATTACATTTTTACCAAACCATGCAATTCATGCGAGTATTTCCATTGCTATTTACAGATATACCCGATTTTTTTTTTGGCTAGCAGCGAGAGGAATAAACACGGTCTTTGATACACGGTAACTTTTTCCGTTATTATACCGAAGTCAGCAGACAAGGCAATATAATAGACAACGGATACAATATAAGGCCGCCCTAACCCGAGGGCTATGCTTTGAGCGACTAATGGAATTAAGTACTAAGTGGAAAAGTGCATCTGAGAGAAGGAGAGCTTGGGTGTATATATTATGCTCTCGTTTCCGGTGGTAAAATTAGATTCTTGGCGATAGATAAACCTTTTCAGACAATAAAACGCGCCTGAATACTGTCATCTCACAGGGTAAATTTTTAAGCCAGAAACATTATAAAATGCTTTAAGTTTTACGCAATCCCCGCATATATATATATATATATATATATATATATATATATATATATATATATATATATATATATATATTTCCTCTTGTCTCTTTTTCATATATATATATATATATATATATATATATATATATATTTCCTCTTGTCTTTTTTCATATATATATATATATATATATATATATATATATATATATATATATATATATACATATTTCCTCTTGTCTTTTTTCATATATATATATATATATATATATATATGTAGTAAGGTAATATACACACATATATATATATATATATTACCTTACTACATATATATATATATATATATATATATATATATATATATATATATATATATATATATATATGTATAGACAGAGAGAGAGAGAGAGAGAGAGAGAGAGGAGAAAAAAGATAGGAGGAAAATCTATACTTAGCCGACAAGTTTTAGTCCTGTGAGGGACTTTATCAATTTTCTCAGAAGACGAAACCTGTCAGAGAAGAAGAATTTTTCCTCTTGTCCTTTTATCCATATTGGTCCTTTACCGATACACTAGACTCTAAGAATAAATTACATATACACACGCACACAGACTTATATTATGTGTATGTGTGTGTGTCTGTGTCTTCGTGTGTCTGTGTGTAGGAAAATCTGTGACCATAATTTTGATTTAAAAATTGCTATTTTGATTGAATGTTAAAGCAATTTATTAAGACGAAAATGCATAGAAAGCTTTAACCGCTAGAGTATCCACAGTAAATTTATGTCCAGTTTCTTCAACATTTCACAGCACATATTCTATAAACACAATGTGCCGGATTTAATAACAAAGACTTTTTAACCAAACATATTTAAAAAATAAAATAATTTTAAACATTTTAATTTAAAATTTCCCGTCTCATTGAATTACATCAACAAAAATGTCGTTTTAGTCTAATGTAGTCCTTAAACACGAAACTCAGCACACGAAAATTGTTTCCCATTTTTTAGATATTTTCCTTAAAGTTTTGTTTTTCCATGGATATATATACTAAAGTTCAAAGGTTTGAGGGAATTCCCTGGTAATTTTTAAAAAAATTAGTCCTAATTGTGGTTGTTTTGTACTTTGAATGAAAGAAAGTTATTATACATGGATAAAAAAATTAAACACGATATTTTTATTAGAAAATGCTATTAGGACAAAAAAAATATTTTATGATTAAATTTGGCTTTCGTCAAAATATCCTCCTTTAGCCTTGATTACTACAATACAAATTTCCTACAGTCGGTGCAAAAGTTTCTCAAACTATGAACTTAATAATTGATTCCATTCTTTTTTCAATGACTCTAAAAGCTTGTTTCCATTTTCTTTGATTCTTCTGTCATGTTCATCCATGCAAATTTTGGGAGTGCCTTCAAACTTTTGAACTGTAGTATATATATATATATATATATATATATATATATATATATATATATATATTACCTTACTACATGTATATATACGTGTGTATGTGTATGTTTGGGTATATATATATATATATATATATATATATATATATATATATATATATATATAGTTTAAAAATCAGGAGATCAGTTGAATCCGCCATCTTGGTTTCAACGTTACGGTATCTTCAGGCGATTTTTATCAAATGAACTCTTAATGCTTTATTTAAAAAAACAGAAACAAAAAACTAATGAACGCGATATTATTAGAAATAGAAAAATAATTTGGTATACACCCCCATACAACCAAATTGTAAGAAATAAGTTAGGACAAAAAATCCTTGCATTAATTGATAAACATTTTCCTAGAGATAATAAACTCTGTACAATTTTTAATAAAGAAATACGCTAAAATTAAGTTACAGTTGTACTGAAAACTTAGAAACATAATGCTAATATTTTAAATAAAAACTTATATGAAAATCAAACAAATCTAGATCATAAAAGAAAATAAATGAAGATAAAGAAAAATTATGTAACTGTAAAAATCCTCAAAACTGTCCTCTTAATAATAAATACCGTATTTAATCAATAATCTATCAATGCAATATCTCATTTATTGAAGATCCAGACATGATTAAATTCTACATTGTATACAAACGGAATGAATTTGAAAGAAAGTGGAACCAACATCAAACGTCCTTTAATAATAATACCGAAATCAAATTCCCTATCTAAATATTTCTGGAACTTAAAAGAAACAAATAAAACACCAACAGTAAAATGGAAATTAATAAGAAAAGCTAGAGCTTGTAGGCCATTAAATGACCCATGTCTTTTGTGCATACATGAAAAATTATACATTATTAAGTTTCTGAAAAATAAAAATTTACTAAATCAAAGAAATGTAATAGCTATTTTTGTAGGCACTGTCAAATATTTTCCTTAAGTAATAATTAATTTTGAATAAAAATAATTATAAATTAATAGAGATAAAACATACAGGCTTATATATGATCATTAATTAGTAATGAAATTCTAATATATTTATTTGTAAAAATACCGTATATTCTATTAGTTATTAGAAGGTACTTTAAATTCGTAAGAATAAAATTTAATTAATAAAATGTAAATATTAAAATATGTCCTACACATATTTAAATGAACCTTTTTTTGTATAAAAATATGAATTAAGCTGATGAATAAAAATGCCACAATTTTTGTCATTGAAAACCCAGACAACTCACTGATTAATGGAAGTATACGCTTGTTAGAAGGCACCCCCAACACACCTAAACTTAACCTGACTTTGTAAGTAACATATATTGGATACATAAGCTATCTAGGGAAATTAAAACCCAACAACCCCTAAATTAAAATAGTTTTTCCTTAACCTTAACAACACATAATATCAATATTGCTTAGAAAGTTATTCCTAACATCACTTTAAAGTGGAACGAGGCTATGGATTTTAAGTTTAATTTTTCATAATTTAATTTATAAATTTAGTTTCAGTTTTGGAACATGGAAATTTTCTTTGTCGCGATGGAATCATATTTTTCAAAAAAGAAATATATATATATATATATATATATATATATATATATATATATATATTTATATATATATATAATGTTCCGATAGAGAATGTGGCACCCACTTGTCGAGTTTGGAAACGAATCCAAGTCTCTTCAAATGGCGAAAGGCAGTTGAGATATCAATTTTCAAACACTTAGCAATCTCCTCCATTGAAATCTTTCGTTTATTTACCACGGTGACAAGCATAACATATTTATCGACGTCGCAATATCTGTTTTTCAATATACGGTCATGCGTTGTTTGCAGTGAAATGCTACCGGCTCGATTTACCAAAATCATCCGTTTTTTTTTTTTGTTTTTTTTTGTTTTAATCAGATCTATTCAAATGGTAAAAGATAGTTGAGATATTTATTTTCAAACTCTTAGCAATCTCTTCCGTCGAAATATTCCGTTTCCACTTTGGTTAAACAACAGGATACTGAGAATAACATGGACTGAACATGTGAGCAACGACAAAGTTTTTAAGAAAATCAAATCAAAAAGGACACTTAGAATCCGACAGCACCAGTTAAAATTATTGGGGCACATAATGGGAAAAGCGGGCTTGGAAAATTTGGCACTCACAGAACCTATTGAAAGTAAGAGAAGCATAGTAAGGCAGCGCATATTCTACCTAAATAGCTTGTTTAAATAGTTGCCAAATAAAATATAGCATAAATCAAACTTTACTAAGAGCTACAAAAGACAGGAAATTGTGGAGGGCCAAAATTATCGATGCCCTGGAGGTACATAGAAGAAGAAATAATAAAATTATATAGGCAACCTTTTCAAACCCACGTATATATGTGTCGACGCTGGAAATGTTGTTGCTCAGTTCACTTCCGAAATTTGATTCCACCGAAAACTTTGGGCACCACATATATATTCACTTCATACGTTCCCACTGCAATACGATCTTCAGACATTTCAGTGTGTGATGTTGGCTGATGGTAAGTAGTTTATTTTCAGGTCATTTCTCACGATATAAGAAAATATAACCAATCATTTCTTCTTTTCACCGACAGGTTGTACCCAGTAGTTTTCGGGTAGTCTTGCTTTTCCGAATAGACAACCTTTTTGTAATCGCTCTGTTTTTAAGTTACAATCTGCAAGGGTATTTTACGTCTTTTTTCCAATATCCAAATGTTTTAATAATTATTGGTGCTATGATTACTTTCTTTACTAGTCTTTATCAAATTTCAATATTATTATTATTTACTTAGATTTCTGTTGTATAAATATTTCCTTCCAGGTTTCAACCAAATACCTCACGACAGAAATAGCTTCCGCTGTTCATTTTTGTAAAAACCCGAAGATCACACACATTTCTTGAGCGTCTTTCCTGGAAAACGACCAATGGTGTAATCAGTACATAACGCATGATTTCAGCAGAAACGAGTTCTTCGAAAGTCATCAAAACGTTCAAAAGACATTCACTGTCCTTTTTATTCAATAGAACATGCTTAAGTGAAGGATTGGTACCAAAATATATGTTTATAAGAGAGTATTGCGAGACAGAAGGATTTCTTTGGTAACAAAGAAAAGAATAGTGAACTGCTACGTGACATCTGTTCTTCTTTACGGCAGCGAATGTTGGACTATTTCCTCAATAATAAAGAAGAGACTCGAGGCGACGGACATGTGGTTCTACAAAAGGATGCTAAGGATACCATGGACCGAGCGTGTGAGCAACGATGAGGTCTTAGAAAGGATGCAAACAAGGAGGAGGCTTATGCTTAATATCAGGAAGAGACAGCTGAAGTTTCTGGGACACATAATGAGGAAGGGGGCCTGGAGAATCTGATACTCACGTGTCGAATAGGGCGAAAGCGAGACAAGGGAAAGCAGCACGTGACATATCTGACGAGCTTGAGCAGGTGGTCTCGGGGGAGGAAGCAGAGGGAAGAACTTTTTGAGAGCTGTAAGGGATAGAGTTAGGTGGAGATCCATGATCGCCTAAGTCCTGAAAGGACGTGACATATAAAAAGAAAAGAAGTGTAATTCTAAGGAAAGACTAGAGATGTTAACCGCATTGTTTATTTAATGTTTGATTTGCAACTTCTGTCAGCGTTTTCATAGCTTTCTTTTGTGTTTGCACTAAATACACTGTTTATCTTTGTTTCTGTTTTGAAAGCGAACACAAGTGCCAACGTATTTATTTTGGTGATTGTCTCTTCCTTTGATTTTCAGTATGAATAGTTTATATGAAGACAACATTTTTGCTTTAATTTTCGACACTGAATATTTATGTATGTCTATTCCGTTTCCTTTTGTATTGATTGTCAAATAAGAAAATTATTTGTTTTAAATCAGACGAAGCAAACTGAGAACCATGAATTAAGTTGACAGCAGAAAATTTTAAAAAATTACGAAATCAAAGAAATTAAATATTTGTAACATTATTATGCCGACAGATTAATGAAACACGAAACTTAAACTCCCATATTTAATATTACATTATACTCAATTAATGCCGGTGAGTATGTGACGTTAACCTTACGTTTTCTGCAGTGATGTCTGTGAGAGACTGCTCACTTACCGCTGAGGTAGATTTCGATATCTATCTATCGATATTATGCGGTTAGTTCCCAGGCTGTCAACCCAGCAGAATCGGTCACTTGAGTGTCAGGAGGTCACAAGTCAGGTCAAATATGCACTTGGCTTCTCGGGAGGACTATGAGTGCAAAGCTTACTCCACCAAGAGCTGCGCTGAGACACAGACGACACATTAATGTCGACCTCTTTTTATGCAATACGGATTCTCTGGAGGTTACACTGGTCGATATATACCTGATGAAGGCCGGATCGCACAACGGCCGAAACAGAATCAACAAAGACGAGGGTAATAGTCCGAATGTAAATTGTGTAAAGATTTGCTTTTATTTTCAAAAAGTCGATGCTCTCAATATATTTTAGTATACTAATAAAATCATTTACATTATTTGGACTATTGTCCTCATCTTTGTTGCCATATTTATCACAACGTTTCGGCCATTGTACGCTCCGGCTTTTTTCAGTTGATTGTAATGTCGAACTGAACCCTTTATTAGATTTAGATTATTTAGATCGCTGGGGTACAACAGCCGAAACATTGTGATAAATAGGACAAAAAAGATGAGGACAATAGTCCGAATAATGTAAATAGTGTACATAATATCGTATCTCAGAAATATAGACAGATATTAATAAAATCATTATCACGTAGCTTGTTACCATATATTACTTTTGAAATATCCCCTGCTTGTTATTCGCGAGGTATCAAGGATATAGCGGATAGGGACATACTATGGGTACCACCTGGAGGTGCACTTGGAGGGTGCACCTTAACGCCATTGAACAAATAATTTGTAGTGTAATATTCATAAATTTATTAAGCATGAAATCATTTGACAGCATTTTAGATGGTTGGACGCTGTTATGGCGTCGAGTTAATATAAAATCAAGACCAAAAAACTTCTTCAAATGTACGCTCTGTGTGCAGGCGAAGTTGCTTTTCAAAATATTCGTTTTGCTACGCAGATTATGCAGACAACTGCGACTTCCCTAGTGAACTGCGAGAGATTAAGGTAAATGTTAAACGCTTCAAATACCTCGGTGTATGGATCAATTATAACAAATTTAGTATAAAAAATAAGGAAACTGGGCATAAAATCGGCTGCGCTGGAAGTAGTTTCGCCCAACACCGCAAATTGCTACTAAACCAAAACATTAACCTGAAAACACGCCTTGTTCGTAAATAGTCTCGACAGATTGAGACAGTCATACGGATGTCATTGTTGGCGCCAAACCCATTCAGAATGATTTAAACTGTCAACCGTATACAACCGCTTTCTTAGATCAATTGCTGAAAATGACTTTGAGCGTGGGTCTTGGCGAAGACCATCTTTCTGCTTTGTGGACTGGCGCTACAGAATCACAAAGAACTATACTAGATAACAGAGACCACATCACTTGAGGGCTTTCAACAGTAGCGACAACTAAAATGGATAGTACATGTGACTCGAAGAGAAAATAATGATATCATCAAGATGTTGACGTTCCACACTGCTTTAAACAAAAGATTTGGAAGGAAACCTCCATCACTACTGGAAAGAGCTATAGAAGCTCTAGTACCGGCTGCTCGGTCAATAAAGGTCAAAATATTTCCTTATAAGGAAAAGCTAATATTTGGATTACTATTTATGCTACTTTAGTTTAAAAAAAATGAACGAGTCGATAATATTAGATTTAGGTTAGGAGATAAAGAAACTGAACATAGAATAGTCTGCGCTAGGGTTAGTTTCGCCCAATACCACAAACTGCTACAAAACCAAAATATCAGCATATAAACTAAAGTCATGTTCTTAAATAACCTCATCAGATTGAGACTTTCATATGGATGTCAAACATGACGCTAAACCTGTTCAGAAATATCTAAACTGTCAGCTGAATACAAACAGTTTCTCATATCAATGACTTTGAGCCAAACCTATGAATCTTGGCGAAAA
Source organism: Acanthosepion esculentum (assembly GCA_964036315.1). NCBI lineage: Eukaryota > Metazoa > Mollusca > Cephalopoda > Sepiida > Sepiidae > Acanthosepion > Acanthosepion esculentum. Next base: position 62,012,139 of record OZ038488.1, read on the forward strand.
TCACCCGCAGAGACGGCTCAAGGTACTTGCAACTCGGGCAGTCGCTCAGGTCACCATCAAAGTCAGTCTATGATATTCTCAGCGTCCTCTTGTAGATAAATTTTGTTTTTTTATTTCACCTAAAATCTGTACACACGCTCACTTAGTAGGTTATGCGCTGTTATCCTCTGTCCCTCTTACCCTCAATATGCCCTGTGGGTGTCTGATTTTTCAAGCTGTCTTTCCTCATTATGTGCCCTAGAAATTTCAGCTGCCCCTTCCTGATGTTAATTATACGTTTCCTTTGTGATTCCATTTTAATAGCTAATTAAAATATCTCTTCTTGTGGTGCCGTTATACGTTTATAATTCTCCTCGGCGCACACTGTTAGCAGAGCGGCTATGTTCACACTGTAACAGCAACAGGAAAACCGGCGCAATCAAGCGCAAACTTCGATCACATGACCACAATAGTATACTATAAACACGCATGTGCAGGAGTCTGTGTGACCAACCTAAAAATATATATTATGACGAAAGTGCGTATAATTTTTAACTTACCCTCGATGTAGGATAAATAACGATTGACATTCGATCTGAAGAGGTGAAGTTTGTAGTGACCAGGAAAGCATCACCTTTGAGGCTCGTACCAAAATACAACTGTAATGGATAGCGGCTCGGATTGAGGAATCGGAGAGCCGAGTTTGAATAACAGTTGAATCCATTATATTAACTTACGTGCTAATACCCTTGGAAAAGGTATAAAATCCTCTTCTCTCCCCATTTATGGGTAAATAGCAGGACAGACCGGGTTCTATAGCCTTGGATGGCAACTAGTCTACCGCAGAAAGAAATGGCAACCTACCCCTTCAAACAAATCTGCCTCGTAAGTCATATATCGAAAGTTACATGTCCGCCTAAGCATGTATCACGCATGGCGCATAACTGACTAAATTAGGAAGAAACTGAGAATGAGGCACTTCAGTGAACACTGTGTGGCGGGTCCTAGCTGTTTCGTACACGGAGATGAATTATCCTCATTTCCTTTATATTCTATTAGTAAGTAGTAAGATCCACTACTTGTTGAAGTAACATAATTTATTATATATATGGACTTGACTTCTTTTTTTAAACTAGTATGTCTAATCTGCACTTTAATACGGTATCAGATATTTAGATTGTAACGCAAATGTAGTACATAACGATGGGCGCCATATTCTACACATACGCCTATTCATGTGTATAGACACCTGTTGCATTAGATTAAAATAAACATGTCACCGGTAAATATTAGATCATTTCACGCGAAAGTATTTGTATCCAACTGATAGGCTGCTGGTTACTTGAAACATATCAAGGTCCTAAACTGCGTAGGATACGAGACGACCTAGTGAGAAAAGGAGGTAAAAAGTTTGTGTTACGGTAACGTTTATTATATCGACATTCTAGATCTCTTGAAAATCAGCATTTAGAATCAAATCATTTACATAAGTACGCTATGCATTTGGCCTTGGACCAAACTAAGCAAAGCTTACTGAAGATTTTATGTACTTCAGTATGAAAGGGCTTACGGCCACATCACGTTGAATCACCGGTTCTCGTACGATTACTAAAGGCAAGCATCGTCGAGTCTGGCCGGCTCCTAGATGAGTGCCCGCTTGGGAATAACAAGTGTTCTAAGCTAGGATATGCGGAGGGTGTAATAGATAAAGGATTGTTAATTGGAGAGCCGAGTTCCAATTCCCGTTGAGTTCGTTATAGGGACATGCGCAAATAATCTTGCGGAAACGTGTGAATTCACCTATTTCCCCCCAGCTATGGGTTAATTAGTTAGACTTGTATCATCAAAATCCTTATTATCTAGATAAAAGGTATTGCGATTTCGCCATTAAATAACACATATTGGTTTATATGCCGTTAAGCAAAACAGCCAACCAATAATTAGTGTGTGAATAACAATTTGCGAGAGTTTGGTTGACGATTATTAACGAGTAGTTATATTACAGCTGAATGGTTTGATCCTTTCTGGGCGCCCTATACATTTGGCCTTGAGCCAAACGAAGCTAACCGTAGTGATTATGTTGGGTACCTCCAAGTGGGAGTACTAGCGAGATAGTTTCAATAACTGAGTAGTTTCTTTCTCATTGGGTGTCGTATACTTGTATCTTTGTGCCGAAGCTTATTAACAACTATATAAGCCTGTGTGAATGTGTGTGTTTATATATGAATACATATGCCTGTGTGAATGCGTGTGTTTATATATGAATACATATGCCTATGTGAATGTGTGTGTTTATATATGACTATATATGCCTGTGTGAATGCGTGTGTTTATATATGAATACATATGCCTGTGTGAATGCGTGTGTTTATATATGAATACATATGCCTGTGTGAATGTGTGTGTTTATATATGACTATATATGCCTGTGTGAATGCGTGTGTTTATATATGACTATATATGCCTGTGTGAATGCGTGTGTTTATATATGACTATATATGCCTGTGTGAATGCGTGTGTTTATATATGACTATATATGCCTGTGTGAATGCATGTGTTTATATATGACTATATATGCCTGTGTGAATGCGTGTGTTTATATATGACTATATATGCCTGTGTGAATGCGTGTGTTTATATATGACTATATATGGCTGTGTGAATGCGTGTGTTTATATATGACTATATATGCCTGTGTGAATGCGTGTGTTTATATATGAATAGATATGCCTGTGTGAATGCGTGTGTTTATATATGAATACATATGCCTGTGTGAATGTGTGTGTTTATATATGACTATATATGCCTGTGTGAATGCGTGTGTTTATATATGAATACATATGCCTGTGTGAATGCATGTGTTTATATATGAATACATATGCCTGTGTGAATGCGTGTGTTTATATATGACTATATATGCCTGTGTGAATGTGTGTGTTTATATATGACTATATATGCCTGTGTGAATGCGTGTGTTTATATATGACTATATATGCCGGTGTGAATGCGTGTGTTTATATATGAGTATATATGCCTGTGTGAATGCGTGTGTTTATATGTGACTATACATACCTGTGTGAATGTGTGTGTTTATATATGACTATATATGCCTGTGTGAATGCGTGTGTTTATATATGACTATATATGCCTGTGTGAATGTGTGTGTTTATATATGACTATATATGCCTGTGTGAATGCGTGTGTTTACATATGACTATATACGCCTGTGTGAATGCGTGTGTTTATATATGAGTATATATGCCTGTGTGAATGCGTGTGTTTATATATGAGTATATATGCCTGTGTGAATACGTGTGTTTATATATGACTATATATGCCTGTGTGAATGCGTGTGCTTATATATGACTACATATGCCTGTGTGAATGCGTGTGTTTATATATGACTACATATGCCTGTGTGAATGCGTGTGTTTATATATGATTATATATGCCTGTGTGAATGCGTTTGTTTATATATGACTATATATGCGTGTGTTTATATATGACTATATATGCCTGTGTGAATGCGTGTGTTTATATATGACTATATATGCCTGTGTGAATGTGTGTGTTTATATATGACTATATATGTCTGTGTGAATGTGTGCGTTTATATATGACTATATATGTCTGTGTGAATGTGTGCGTTTATATATGACTATATATGTCTGTGTGAATGTGTGCGTTTATATATGACTATATATGCCTGTGTGAATGCGTGTGTTTATATATGACTATATATGCCTGTGTGAATGCGTGTGTTTATATATGACTATATATGCCTGTGTGAATGCGTGTGTTTATATATAACTATATATGCCTGTGTGAATGCGTGTGTTTGTATATGACTATATATGCGTGTGTTTATATATGACTATATATGCCTGTGTGAATGCGTGTGTTTATATATGACTATATATGCCTGTGTGAATGTGTGTGTTTATATATGACTATATATGTCTGTGTGAATGTGTGCGTTTATATATGACTATATATGTCTGTGTGAATGTGTGCGTTTATATATGACTATATATCTCTGTGTGAATGTGTGCGTTTATATATGACTATATACTTTAAATGAGTTCTATTTCGGCAACAAGATTTCTTTCAAACATGTTTGATGGAAGAATATCGACATGTTCTGTCTATCTAATGTTTTGTATATAGATTTTTCAGTATATATTTGAGTAGATACTTGTACATATATTTGTTTAGGTAGGCACGTGTGCGTAATTATGTGTGTAGGTATAAGTGTTTATGCTAGTGTAAGTGTATGAATCCTTTTTAACATAGATTCACTTTATCTTTTCTAAATTATTTTCGTCAATTGTCCTAATACACATTCAGCTTTGATATTTCGACTTCATGAATTTAAGTGTTGTACTAGATTGCCAGTTCGGTCTCATCATTTTACTACTGAAATTGCTAACTCTAACCGTAAGTTCTATTCTAATAATTTATTTTCTCATACTTCTGACCGATGAAACTCACGTCCGGTTTCATGCTTTCCTATCGAATCCTATATACAAAAAAATAAATGCAACACCAATCGTCATCATCTTTCGCCTTTAATTCTGTTCTTTTTATTACACGTACCCTTGGGTAATGTTTTCTAGGTTTTCTTCACTATAGTATTTTTCATCCTCAGTAAGCAGTTGCGTCTTAGTGGCTTTATCGCCTTGCTCAGAGTAAAAGGATTGAGAACAAAATCCAGCAAAGACGAGGAATTTACACCGAGTATGTGGATTCATGAATTAATCTGTGCGGATCTATTACGCACGAACATACATACATACAAAAATACAAATCACATACAACGCCAAGCATTCATTGGTTAATAAATCACTACTACATTACAACAGGCAATTTACAAATTGCAATAATGCGACAATTTTGTAATCGCTCTATTTTTAAGTAGTTAATTTTGTGCACTTCTGGGAGAAACGGATCACAGAAGCTTTCTTAAGTTTCCCCAAAGCTCGCTCGCTCGCTGACTGGTCGATGCCAACCAATCAGATCGTTTGCACGTGAAGAATAATTCTTCCCGTGCAAAGATTTGGAGCCTATAGTCGCTTATCTAAGCCAAGGTTTTCCTATCTCAACTAATGAGAATTCAACTGTCAAACGAATCCACCA
>OZ038488.1:62027253-62029753 GCA_964036315.1 Acanthosepion esculentum
TATATGTATGAAATATGTTGTCAAACGATTTTATTAGATTTGACTATATATTTATGGACCTGTGAAAACAGCATTTAAACGCTTCTCAGAACCTGATCAGGGCCTTGCTGCCGGATGTCGTTTATTAGTATGCACTGGACAAAGAGTATTAGTAAAAAAAAAAAGTCAAATAAAAATAAAAAAACTATTTATCGCACCTTCCTGACATTTACATTTTAACTTTTTTGATCCCTTTCTGAGAATTTTTATTTATTGTCAGTTACAAATGCATATATATTCATGTATTTACTATAAAATAAACCATAAGCGTACAAATTCTTACAATCGTAAAATACATTTATACATATATCTATATAATATTAAACGTGTGATTACCGCATAATTATTTAAGTTAATGTGTACAGGGGTTGGACAAAATAATTGGAACAGGTGCAAATTCCCCTTCTATATTTCAAAGACCTATTATATTAAGAACTTTAACTAAAACTTCGTAATTGAAGGTTATATCTATTGTAAATGAATTTATTTATCTAATTTACTGTCTTTGTCTCATCTATTTTTAGAATTTAGTAAAATTTAAGCTAAATGCGTGACCTCTCCGAGTTCGAAAAAGGGCAAATTGTTAGAGCTCGCATGGCGGGAGCCTCGATCCCTAATGTTGCTGAGCTGTTTGGTTTTTCAAGAGCTACCATATCAAAAACTATGACGCAATTCGAGAAACAGGGCAAAACCTCTAGCAACCGTAGCAATTCGGGCCGGACTTGCAAACTTACTGACAGGGAGCGACATGCATTGAAACGCAATGTGGCAAAAAATCATTGGACAACTGCGGCCAAAGTGACTGCTGAGTTGAATAATCATCTGAATAGTCCAGTTTCTTCTAAAACTGTTCGCTGTGAGCTCCATAAGGCTGGATATCATGGAAGAGCCGCTTCTCTCCACTCGCAACGTTCAGAAGAGGTTGAAGTGGTGCAGAGATCAAAATGCCTGGTCTGCAGGCCAATGGAAGCAAGTCATATTCTCAGACGAGTCCAGTTTTTCTCTTTTCCCAACTTCAGGCCGAGTTTATATGTGGAGGCAGCCCAAAAAAGTTTACAACCCTGACTGCCTTCTTCCAACAGTGAAGCATGGATGTGGATCAGTGATAGTTTGTGCCGCCATATCATTGAAATGCCTCGGTCCAATAGTTGCCCTGCATGGTAGAATCAACGGCAAAGATTACCTGTAAATTTTGAGAAATCATATTCATCCAATGGCCCTAGATTTTATTCCCTGATGGTGACTGCATCTTCCAAGATGATAATGCTCCAATACATACCGCTCGAGTGGTTAAGAATTGGTATGAAGAGCATGAAAGTGAGCTAGAACATATGGAGTGGCCTCCCCAATCTCCAGATATTATTGAACACTTGTAGTGCATTTTGGAGCGACAAGTTAGGAGCCGCTATCCTCCACCGTCGTGTCTTAAAGAGCTGCAGCAGGTGTTAATGGAAGTACGACTGAAAATTCCTCTGGATGAAGTCAGGAAGCTGTATGATTCCATTCCTAGACGTATTAAAGCTGTATGTGAGGCTAAAGGAGGACCAACTCCATATTAAACAAATTTTCTTTGAATTTAGCAAGTGTTTCAATTATTTTGTCCACCCCCTATATATATATATATATATATATATATATATATATATATATATATATACATATATTAAAATAATGAGAAACAGCTGTAAGATTTATAATCCGTTGTTCTTAGCAATTATTTTTTTTATTTAAAAAAAGTGCTCGATTCAAACAGTAGAGCAAAATATAATTTTTTTTTCATATATTTAAAAAAGAAATTAATTATATTATTCTCTCTCTCCTCTCTCTCTCCTCTCTCTCTCTCTCTCTCTCTCTCTCCATATATATATATATATATATATATATATATATATATATATATATATATATATATATATGTAATTTTTAATAGCGTTCACTCCAAGCAAGGTAGTAAAGCCACTAAAATAAAAGAGGTTACTCGGTGTGGAAGAATTAGAAAACAGAAACATTACTAAAGGGTGAGTGCAGAAGAACAGTCATCAGGAGGACAGTAGATAGCGATAGAGAATTCTTATGATTTTTTGAAGATTAAAGTTGACAGGAAAGTATAGGATCGGAAGTGAGTTCCACAAACGAGAAGTGCGACAAATTAACTGTTTGCATACGATTTACGCCTACATCTAGCCAAATCAAATATAAATTGATCGGACATAGTCGCCGGTCTCTACTTAAATTGATAAAGACGAGGGACTATAGCAAACAATCACCGTGAAAGTATATAGAGAAAAGCAAAGGACGGTAAGTTTACGGCGGTAGAAAAGAGACTGATACCGAGACGCCAGATCAGGACCAATACTATTGCTGATTATTCTTCTGATTTTAACAAGGATCTCCATATATATATATATATAGCACGAGCACCGGACCATATTCTGGGCATGGACGAATTTTAGGGTTTGAA
>OZ038488.1:62034753-62037253 GCA_964036315.1 Acanthosepion esculentum
ATATATACACACACACATATATATATATATATATAATTATATATACACATACATATTGGTGCAAAACTTGCTCAGCATCTGCATTTACCCATGAGTCTATATCCATTTATAAATAAATATACATATAAACATATATATATATATATAGATAGATAGATAGATAGATAGATATGTACATGCATAAACACACGCATATATATATACATATATATATATGCATATAAATATATATATATATTAATATGTTTATATAAATATCTTAACTAATTTATATATATATATATATATATATATATATATATATATATATATACATACATATCTATCTATCTATATAGATAGATAGATATGTATGTATATGTACATATGTATGTATAGTCCCCTGTTGCTAGATGTGCATTACGTATGTTGGCTTATAACGTTACATCGTAGTATGCAAATACAAAACTCTGTTTAGTGTAAATCTTGAATTTTAGAAAAAAGTATCCGCCGGAAGATAATTTAGCTTAATTTTATAATATTTTAATTATATACTTTCGTAATACTAACAATAGTAATTACATTTAAAGTTCACACTATTATGATTATTATAATATAGTCGTAGAACTGGTAATCCAGGTGGCAATGGGGGAGCGTCAGTGCATATTTTTTTTTAAATTGTTGCGGCGCTGATGTAGAGAAGTGGAGGGGGATGGCCAGAAAAAGGGCGTGGAGAAGATGACGTAGAAAGAAAGAAAGAAAGAGAGAAAGAAAGAGAGAAAGAAAGAGAAAGAAAGAAAGTAAAATGATGTACTTATATAAGTACTTTTTATTTATAGTGATGAGAATATTTACTTATTAAAAATGGAATGTTTACTTATTTTGAGTACTTATTTTTTAAAAGAGTACATCTGAAAAACGGGACCATTTGAAAATATGAATCGAAGTTGATAGAATTGATTTGTGAATATTCGAGAAGGAATTAAACGAGAGCACAAAGAGACAGCCAAACAGATAGATAGATAGATAGATAGATAGATATGATTTTACCCATATATATATATATATATATATATATATATATATATATATATATATATATATATATATATAGAGAGAGAGAGAGAGAGAGAGAGAGAGAGAGAGAGGGAGAGATAGATAGATAGATAGATCATTAACGGAAGATAGGTAGCTAAATAAACAGATAGAACATTAACCGGCCTATATACACATATATATATATATATATATATATATATATGTTTATAGATAACCGACTTAGATATATAGATATTGTTAAACTGTTTAAAACTATTATTTACGAGTGAAAATGTTATTTAAAACCTTTAATTTTGCGTTTCAATTTAAAACGAGAATATATACTTGTCATATTTGAAGGAATAATTTGATGCTTGAAAAGCGGACTTAATTTTAAAATCATGTTTTTATTTATTATTTAAATATTTATTTACTTATTTATTTAAATTTAACTTCAGTAGGGAGGTGTATCTTCTCTAAATATGCAAACTGCTTTCGTTTATTAAAGATTATAACACGAAATATAGGGATTTAATTTTTCTTCAATTTACGCAAAATGTTCCTGAAGAACTATTTATATATATCAGCAAATAAAATCAAACTTTTAAAAGCACGATCAAAATTAAATATATTACATTTTATTACTCTGAAAACAAACATTTTTTTTAATGCTGATATTACAAAAAAATAAAATTCAGAGAGAGAGATATAGAAAGATAGATAGATAGATAGATAGATAGATAGTTGGAGAGATAGATAGATAGATAGATAGATAGATAGATAGATAGATAGATAGATAGATAGATAGATAAAGAGAGGGGTAGATAGAGAGAGGCAGATAGAAAATATGAAAAAGGAATTAAAAATAGAAAGAAGGAGATAGATAGATAGATAGATAGATAGATAGATAGATAGATAGATAGAGAGAGAGAGAGATAGATTGAAAAAGCGAGATTGTAATAAAAGAATGATAGGTAGATAATAAATACTGGTGGATAGTTATAGATATGCGAATGTGTTTAAACTTTGCTTTCTTTTTTATTTTTTTGTTTCGCTTTTGTTTTTGATAAACTGATGGTCATTTACAGAACAGCCCCCTTATCTGTAACCTAAATGAAAGGGCAAATCCGAATGAGATATTTTGCTATAAATATGGATGAATATATGAAGATATGCATCTAAATATTATATCGAAAAGTATGAAATTCTTTTCTCTCCACTGTCTCTTGACTGCTGCGTTTAAAAAGCTTCAGACACATCTCCCCGCGTCTGTGCAGTAACACCGAATGGTTATATACATGTTTGCAAGCAGATTTATTTCGGTAATGGCTGTATTTGTCAGTGTTCTAATAAGTCACTTATTTTAGCAGGTGAGAAAGAAAAGCAAGTCAAACTGGCGAGATTGACAGGCTTTAAACAACAAAGTTTTGTTTAAACAACGTAACTCTGAATGCTGATATCAAGTGAGGAATGTATGAGAAAA
>OZ038488.1:62042253-62044753 GCA_964036315.1 Acanthosepion esculentum
TAGACAGCAATCCTTATTTCATGCACATTTCATTTGAATATGACAGACAAGGTGCTTTTATTTAGTTTTTTAATACAATTTCTCATGCGATCTAATATTTTCTTTTCTTTTCGGATGATAAATAAAAACTGTCCGAATGTTCTTTTTATCCGAGCGCTTTCGGCTATACATTTAGCCATGTTCAAGGACTAAATATTTCAATTGTTAAATAAGAAATAGTTTGTCGCATGAATGTTTTATAAAATGTTTTCATTTTTCAAAACACGGTCCAGATTATTATTAATAAGGCTTCTACTCTTTTAGCCTTTATATATATATATATATATATATATATATACTTTTATATATTTATATATTATTTATATTTTATATATATTCTTTATATATATATATATATATATATATATATATATATATATATATATATATGTATGCAGGTGTGCAGTGAAATAGGAAAGAACACGTTAGGTAGATAATCCGGTGTTCCTTAATATTTAGCTTTATTTTCAAAAGGACAGTGCTCCATACCCAAATTCTCGCTTGACAAGGAAGCGGGTCCAGACGCCTTAACTCTTCATAACTTAAAAAATTATGTTAGGGGTCTCGGCTCTCGCTTTTGAAACATGAGAACTCTTATGTAGCGGAGGAATCATATTTTTAAAAACTAAAAATATTATTATATTATATATATATATATATATATATGTATATAAATATACGATATATATATATATATATATATATATATATATATATATATATATATATATATATATATATATATATATATATATATATATATATATCGTCCTCGGGATGATCCCGGAGGAAAACACTTGAATAGGAAAAAAACTACGGTACATTCCTTGATGAATTTCATTTTAACTTCAAGAAACTGATTAGAGAACTAGAAAGAATTATTATGAAAACAGACATAATATGTGTATATTATTCAATGCGATATGTTTGAATGAAGATATACTGCATATATATATATATATATATATATATATATATATATATATATATATATATATATATATATATATATATTAATATATATACGGATATATATATATATATATATATATATATCAATATATATATATATATATATATATTAATATATATACGTATATATATATATATATATATATATATATATATAGGCAGCATATCTTCATTTGCGATGTCCCATGGAAGGCTATTTTTAATCATCATTCACAAATGATACTCTGATATTGTTTCTTATATGAAAGCTGGCTTCGAAGCTTTCGTTCCAGCTCGGAAATACCAAGTGAAGCCATGTTTATCTCTCTGGTTATAAACTACCTACTCAGCCGCTATAGCCCGCAGGTCTGATTGTAACAGATGTCTCTTTGTCTCTGCTCGTAATGAGTGCAAGCGTGTGCTCAAAATCACTGCTAATAGAATGTGGCACCGTATAACCTCTCACAAGTTTGGTTCTCGGGATTACGTGCGGCTCTGAAAGAGTGTGTTGAAGAAAAACAAATGCTGAGTCATTCCTCATTTCAAGCAGTATGAAGTACTGACATCTACTGAAGATAACATAGGAGGCTTTACCCATAAGTTCTCTTTCAGCTCTATTCTCGACTCATCTGGAATACCCCTGTCATATTTTCCCACGAGAACGGTTGCTTTACAGAGTGAAAGACGCATAACACCGCCACTGGTTTCTAGCTTCCTCTTGAAATCAGAGCACCACAAGGATACCTGCCGTCATCCTAAAAACATGTGCTCCTGATATGGCTCCTGTTCTCTCCAAATGCCTCAAGGATTCCTTCTTTCCAATTTGTTGGAAGTGCTCCTCCGTAAACATATAAATGTAGCCGTGTTTAAGTAAGGACGTTACGGTAATTTAAACAATCATCATTATAGTTCAACTGTTGATATGTGAAAGGCTATAGTTAAGGTAATAGTAATATTAGTCGTTTCCTTATAAGGAGACACTCAGCATTCATTGACTGAGCAGCCAGTACTACTTTCGTTCGAAACAATACAATCTTTTCAGAAAAATAGGTTTCTCAAGTTTAGCACTGGCCAATGATAATACCGTCTTTCTTTTGAAGTTATATATATATATATATGCGTGCGTGCGTGCGCACGCGCGTGTGTGTGTGTGTGTGTGTGTATCTGTGTGTGTGTGTGTGTGTGTGTGTGTATCTCTGTGTGTGTGAGAGAGAGTGAATTATAATTAATAAGATTTACATCATACAAATGATCATTTCGTTCATGGGAAAGTAGTTTTTCTCTGGACTTATCAATGTATATATTCGCTTTAATATATATTTTTTAAAGACTGCGGACTGCGGACATGGTCGGTTGTGTGGACACAGGATAATAGTTTTTTATATATATATATATATATATATATATATATATATATATATATATATATATATATATATAGGAAACGTATATGAATCTAAGATGTTTCACTTTTATTAAAACTTCATCAGAGATTGAGAGGAAACAGAGA
>OZ038488.1:62049753-62079753 GCA_964036315.1 Acanthosepion esculentum
AGCTTATTCCTTTAACGGCCAGTACGACTGAAAGGTAATCACAACTTTAGATCTCGAATACGGCCAATACAGCTGAAAGTTATACATATTTTAATTCGGGTATACGAATTCCGGAGTCTTCTTCTATGTGCCGTATGCTCTCAGATGTCAGTTCATGCGAATATCACTCGGTAGGGGTGCGGAGAAATCAGGTGTGGTTACTGCAAATGAGTCGAGTGTCGAGTTGGAAGAGGATTTCCGAGCAAAGCATTCCACCTTAGGACTTCGAATTGATTGAATAGAAGAGGGATTTAAGATCTGCTCTTGTTCAGCACACACTTGCAGAGCAGCCAATAATGTCGAGAACGAAACTTGCGAGATGCTATACGTTGTTTCATTCTATCAGCAAAACAGTAACTTCGCTTTACTGAGGACACGCGTGAACTCGTTACGAGCAGTGACAATGAGAATTCTGTTGCAATCAGATGTGTCGCTCTGGTACAACCGGAAGAAGTTATTCTTATGGGTTTATATCGGAAAAGCATGCAGGTGAGAACCAAGGAAATGATCGCAGTTTAACTTGGCATTTCCTTGCTGGAATGAAAGCGTCGAGGCCAGCTTTCACCCAATAAACCTCAGACGCGCATTTTTTATCAGGACTGTTAAAAACTTCATTTCAAAGGACGTCACGAAGGAAACCACGGAACAAGTCCCAATCTGATCGTTGATAAAAGAAAGATATTCTGTTAGTAGTAGGTTCTTGGCTGGTGGGGAATCGGAAGGAGATGTTTACAGACATTACCGCATGATCAGAGTTGCCAAGAGGGCAGAGCTGCGCAAGAGTCGGGGATAGAGTTAAAAAAAGAGATCGATAAGAGAAGTGTGTCCGTCATGGTTACTGGGGAAATGCGTTTGGCAGTCAACCACTTGAGTGAGAGATTGAGGGATTCAGAAATGAAGTATTTGGATACTAGCGAGGTCAGTGACAGAATGTTTAAGCCAGTTGGTATGGTGGACATTGCAGTCACCGAACACAAATATATTTGCAAACGGGTGTAAGGTGATGGCCTTGTCTATATTATCGGAAATACTATCTAGCAAGCAACGGTATTGAGAGGAATAGGAATTGTAAAGAAAGAAGTGACCGAGTTAAGTAAAGAGAAACGGAGACACTTATAAGAATGGTCTGCAGGTTCAAGAGAGAGTTCCCTAACCAACGGGAGACGTTCGCAAACATAAACTCCCAGGCCAAGCATGTGGATCTTAGACTGCTTTCTAAAGAAAGGAGGGTAGCCAGGAATCGATATCAGAGGAAGAGATTGAAGAGTTTAAATTAGTTTCCACAGAGAGCTAGGATGTCCGGAGACTTTTCGAAGAGGAACGATTCCATATTGAAGAAGATGTTACGAATAACACGAATGGTGAAGAAAGAAAAGTTAAATGGTTTAGGTATTTTTGTTGAGATGATTTAGGTTTATATCTGGTTGCTTATAGTCATGATGTGTTATTTTGGTGAGGAAAGGACTAGGGTATTAGTAGCAGCAGTCGGTCGCTTAACGTATCATGTGCAGGAAGGGAACTGGCACAGAATGCAACATAGTGTGGCCTGGGGTTGTCCACCGGAGGTGATTGCAGGGATATGCGCGACATGGCACTGCAAGAACCCTGATATTATGCAACTGTTGATCAGAACAGTATCTCAAGACGCTACGCAAGAGTTCGGGCTCCTAACTACCAGTCGGGAATAACAGCCACAAAACTACCAACCCGTTACCCCCAGAATGAAGAGACGTTGCCACCATCCGCGCATATATTTTTTTGAAGGTGGGGGATCCGAATGTCGGAGGACTGTAACTATGCTACTATGCATGAGACATTTATATAACTTCCTGTCATCTGCTTCTCTTCTGTGTATATATTCGAGTGTATATATACTTCAGCTGGATTAATTTCCTGTTTATAATGTCCACCGACATCATTTGAGGCCTGAATCTGCACTTGGTGGCTATAAGATATCTTACTAACTCAATCCTTTAATACATCTGGCTCTTTTGATGTTTTCATGTGTTACCGAGTGTAGTGTTTACAATGATATCACTTAACACCACAAATCAATTCCTATGAGAAAAAAATTTCCTGGTTGGCATTAATCTCGATTTAGATATCTCGTATTTTCTGGCTTATAGTTCTACTTAATCAATGAACAACCGTTATTGAGACAGGAAATCTTTAAATTAGCTAAAGAGCTTTGTAACTTTTTTAAAATCATTTCACGACAAGCTAGGTGTTGTGGATTCCGAGAATGGAATCCTGCACAAATAAATAAACAACGCCAGTAATTGAGATAGAAAAATAAGTGTATTAAACGTAAGAATACAGACTTGAAGTGAAGATTAATAGTCCAAGAATGCGGGTTAGTAGAAAGTATATGTACAAGTCCCTGTAAGTGAAGCCGTAATTATCTCTCTCTCTCTCTCTCTCTCTCTCTCACACACACACTCTCTCTCTCTGGACACTCGTATAACTCCCTGTGAACACCCTGTGTACTGCCTCCGTATCTCTCACCCTGACTCAACGTATCTCCAACTGCAGGTATTCTCTCTGTCAGTATAAGTATACTTTGGGCGAGTCCATCTTGTGTAAAACGGGTCTGTCCCACAACACTAAGCAATAAGGCCACTAAGACACAAGGAGTTACTGAGCGGGAAAGAATACGAAAAAGAAAAACATTATTCAGGAGCCAGAACAATAAGAAAGAGACAGTAGATCACTATTAACATTGTATTTAAACTTTTTCAGATCAAAATTAGCTGGAAGTGATGTCCGCTAGCGAGAAGTGCAAGAAAAGAAACTGTTATCAAAGAACTTACCGTTAGACCTAGTCAATTCAATTGTAAAATGATACAACCTTATTTGCCACTTCAATACAGTGATTAAATTCATACGGTCTAGGTATCATAGAGGAAATTGGCGTTAATATTGTCGTCCCACGATTCATGCCCTACCGTAGGACATGTGGACCCCTAAGAATTTAACTTTAGCACAATAAGCCAATAGAGGATCGAAAGTACACCATCTGGGAATAGATTTAAGAGTTTGTTGATTATCGCTGTAATCTGGCGAGGATTCTCACTTTATTATTAATCGAATCTTACCCTAGTGAAAGTCCTTTATACTAGAACGGAACAAATTTGTAAGTCATTATATGTCAATAAACTATCCATAACACGCATCCAATATATTTACGCTGCTTAACTTAATGGGATATTGCAGACCTATACCTGTAATATGAGGTGCAGACTGAAACTGAGCGGAATTTGAACAGATTAATTATCTGTTTATCGAACATTGTACCCAACCGCTACAATAAAGCGCACATCCGCTTATTCATATATATATATATATATATATATATATATATATATATATATATATATGCGCGGTACTTATTGGTGAATATCAGTGATAGACTTAAACTGATGATCGCAAAAGCGCGAAACCCAGGGTAACAAAATCATATCCGTATATCTGAATATATATATATATATATATATATATATATATATATATATATATATTCATATCCGTATATCTGAATATATATATATATATATATATATATATATGTGTGTGTGTGTGTGTGTGTGTGTGTGTGTATGTGTGTGTGTGTGTGTGAGAGAGAGAGAGAGAGAGAGAGAGTGAGAAAGAGGGAGAGAGCAAAAGAGAGCGAGAAAGATGTACGTCCTTTTTTTTCTTTTTATTTCGATTATTTTCGGTCTGCAGTAAATATTATCTTTTTTTTTCCCAGCACCTTGAACTTTGTTTTAAAATTCAACTTAAATTTCATCTTAAATTGAGCAGAATTGATGAACTTACATATCTACCACATTACTCAACCGCTACGCCAAGCCCGCATCAGCAAATTGATATATATATATATATATATATATATATATATATATATATATATATATATATATATATATATAGAGAGAGAGAGAGAGAGAGAGAGAGAGAGAGAGAGAGAGAAAGATAGAAACAGACAGACAGAATTAATACAAGGAAAAATTTTTGTCACTCTGCTGATTGACGTTCAACATCCCGACCCCAGAGTTTGTTTAGACGTACTCTCCGGGAATTACTTCGTCCACTCGTCAGAGGTTATCAGCAATTGACTTCTTATCCTTCTCGATTTTTCATTTTTATATGCAGTTTTTATTCTTTTTATAGTGTATGTGTGCGTTCGAGCGTGCGCCCATGCACCCTTCTGCACGTATGTGCGTACATGTATAATGCCGTGATTATTTGTCTTTTTCATCGGTTTTTTTTTTCACTTTTAACTCACTCGTTAAATTTTTTTCCTTTATTTTCTATTACTTATTACTATAAACTGAGAAGTCCTACTAAAGCAAAACTCTGCCCCCTACGTGAATCGAACCTGCACTCGTTTTTTTTTTTTTTTCTTCATCGGATCGAAGTTTCATAGACTACGCAGAAGCACGTGATACAAGGCGTTATTCGAAATTTTCAGAAAGACTGATTCACGCGGAACAGATACCCTACGAATCCAGTTTAGTCGTGGAGAGTAGCTTAACAAGGTGAGATGGACCTCTCAATTCCTGTTACTGTTTCGGAAAATAAAATTTAAAAACATGATAGAAACTCAAACAGGTGTACTCGACTAAAAATAACGTTTGTCGTAATAAAAAAGAATGTCATAAAAAAAATCCTTTGAAAAATTATTACCTAAAACGTTATTACAGTGGAAATTTGTATTGAAGTTGAATAGCTTATATTACGTCTATCGGCCTGTGCATTTGAGAAATCCTAATTAAAAATCTCCTCTCCACCAGTGATCGAACCTGCGCCCTCCTTTTTAAGAAAGACCAACTTTTAAATTCAGCATACTTTAGCGATCGTCTACTGAAAACGCTACAGGATATATTTCCCATCTTAAGGAAAATACACTTCCTCAAACAGATATTTTCAAAAGTTTGCTTTTCTTTATTAATACAATTCGGAAAACAGTTTATACTTCAATTGTTTCATCTTAAATTCTCTTGACTGTTTTATAAGTGTTGTAACCTAGTAAAGGTTACTGAATGAGGAATAACCAAAACGGAGTTTGGAAATGAAATGGTAATCTTTATAATATCAACAAATGCAATAATAGCCAGCGGCGTGACGTAGGTAAACCATTGCTACTTAGCATATTACGCCCATTTACAATAGTGTCCAACGTATTTACGAGGATTGGGACACACACATTAGGGTTCATTCGGTATATAACAATAAGGAAATCTATGTTTCCCAGATCAATTATTAAACATTTCACTACAGCAATGCTATAAAAGCCATAAAGGCATCAAGTATTACTGAACGTGACAGAAACAGATAGGACAATAAAAGAACGGAATTCAAGGAGACAGCTGATAATGATTATATATTAATATATGAAGATCGGTGCATATACAGGAAGCGAGAAGTGCGGTAGAAACTACGAGTATATTATCTTACTGTTACAGGAACCAATTTCAACAGTGAAATTATGGGACCTAACTGCTAATCAAGTACTGCGTTTAATATCTGTCTATATCTCTGAGATAAGGTATTATGATTATTTACATTATTTGGACTGTTATCCTCGTCTTCATTGCCATATTCACAAGGTTTCGGCCGTTGTACGCTCCGGCCTTCTTCAGGTAATTGAAATTTCCAACCGAACCCTTTACTGAGGTAGATTGTTCTAGTTCCACGCGCCACGCCTCTTCCGGATCCAGTGACTAGATCCAAAGAGCTGTGAGTTCAATAGCAAACTACAGAAGTGGTGGAACCAAAAAAAAAAAACTTGGAGAGTTAAAGGGAAATAACTGACACATCCGAAAGAGGCATACGTAGAACTAGAAAAATTTACCCCGGTGGACGAAATAATGTGTTTGGTGTGAAATTCCAATTACCTGAAGAAGACCGGAGCGTACAACGGTCGAAACGTTGTGAATATGGCAATGAAGATAAGGATAACAGTCCGAATAATGTAAAAAATATAAATAGTACTGCGCTTATGTTCATGAAGTCGACATATCAATTAATGATCAGCCAAGCAAACTTTCAAATTGTTATACCGACAATGAAATTGTCATACATAACATATTTATTCTTCTTGCTGATAGCTTTAAAAAAATTCCTTCTTAGGTCAATATTAGTAGCATATCCTTAGTACACTATTATAAACAACCAGATCCTAAACCCTCTGGCTCCATCGTTCAGGTATAGGTCAACATTAGTATCATATCAGTAGTAGGATGAGACCCGGACTCGAATCCCACTTCCTGATGTTATTGTACGGGAGGGGTCGATCCCAGCGTGCGGCACCATTGGAAAGTGCCTGAAAACCATACCACGGGTTGACCCAAGCGCTGTGAGTGAAATTGGGTAGACGGAACCCTTGGGTGCCGTCGATAGCTGTGCTAGCACAAAGTCACTAGTCATCTTTGTTGAGGGCTTGAGCGTTCTGGCCCTGTTGAAATTGTTGATCACGCTAGATAACACGCGCTTTCCCAGAAACTGTAACTAAGGTCTGCTCAGCATAGTTGCAGTAGAAACCACAGGTGGGATTTGTGGGTCTTGAATAAACACAAATGTGCCTGAGCAAACGTCTGCAATAGGGATTGGCTAGCAACCCTAGTAGACGGGTATCCTTGAATACAAGTGGCCAGCTATACTACTAATACTACTATCAGTAGTAGTTTCTACCTCCAAATTGCTGACTGATACAAACTTTTGGATAACGCAAACACCAACGCATTTTTACGTGTACTGCTGATCCGATGTAACTCCATGAAGCAATGGTGATGTTAACGATGCGAATTCAGGAGTTAAGGTAACAAGAAGGTAACTATTTCCGATAGAATTTCGTGTAGGATTGAAAGAAAATCGTTAGGGAGAGAAATTATATTCTCTATACGATTTTTAAAGGTCATATAATGTAAAATAAAATGCCTACACTACTTATAAACAAACCAGATCCTAAACCCGCTGGCTCCATCGCTCAGGGATAGACTACAGCGCACAGCGCAATAAAACTTCATTCTTGATGGCATGAGGATTAATCCACATATCTTCTGAAATTGATATAGGAGGGGTTGTAGCAGTCGGGGAATCAAAAAATGCAGACTAGCAAAGATCCCTCTTTGCAAAATCAAAGTTAACTGCTTAAACTTGATTTCTGCAAAGATTACCGGCAAATAAACAGCCTCTTACACCTCACTTCGGTTGATGATAAGGAGATTAGGTAACAGCTCAGTAAGAAGAAAAATAATACACACACCAAAAAGCGGATGAACTCCAAATTCAACGGTCAGCTAACTAAACGTAGTCTTAATAAAATCGTTGTTGAGAAAAGTAACGGAAAACCACGCATATAACGCTTACAAGGACAATTATTCTATAATGCACGACTCAGATTAGATAATGTGGTGAAGGGATTCAACTATATTCAAACAAAGAGAAAAAACAATATTACCTAAAAAATATAGATGGGCAATTAATTTTTTAAAAACCGATGTTAAATTGGCACTGATCAACTAAGGAAGAAGACATGATGCAATTTTAATAGAAATGCTGACAGGCTTTTAACGATGTGGGGACTGATAAAAATACTCAATTGATTTAAATACACGACAGAGGTGAAATACCGGAAGAACATAGGAGATCAATGTTTACGGAATTGCCAAAGAAACCAGATGCGAATGGACACGAACTCTACTTCACAATCAGCTTGACGAGCCACATATGTAAATTATCATTAGGATTTGTTAAAAAAATATAGCTTATCAGAGAATTAGTCCGGCAATAAGGCAAGAAAACTGTAGCACTGGAACAGAAAATGTAATCTTTATGATCAGAATGCTGTCAAAGGAAGCAAAATTATTTTAGAAAGATCTATAGATTAGTTTTATAAATTACAAACAGGCACGCGATACGAGGGGTTATTTGAAATGTTAAGAAAGACTGATTCATACGGTAAAGACACTCTACCAATCCGGAACATGTGGAGGGAACAAATAGCCTGCGTACGGATAGAGATCGTGTTCAGTGATTACACAAATCTTAGCAAGAGGAGCACAACAAGGATGCACTTTTTAACCGGATTTATTTGACATGTACATCGATACAATCCTGTGAGTACTAGAAAACCTATCTGGTTTTATTACTAGCGGGCATAATCTCAGGAACATACGCATCGCATCTGGTCGATTTAGAAAACTGAAAATATATTTGGTGAGGGAGTTGAGAAGAGAGAATCGAAAAGGCTCAACATTTGTTTTAAGAAGAGAAAAACGCAGGGTTGTCAGCACAAAAGCAAAAGAGACAACACAAGATGTGAACTGCATATTGGTAACGTCAAATTCAAGCAAATCTGGAAATGTGGGCTGTGTCGAAACAGACGACAGAAAGTGCGAGCCAGAAAGCGGAAGACATAGAGGAAGGGTGAAAGATGTTTTTCCGAAAGTCAGCAAAGCATTATGTGAGCGGGAAAATGTCTTTTAGAGACACAGGATAGATTGCTGAACAGTTAAGAATTGTTCACTCTTCGACAGCGCAGTAGAAGTTAGGAGGTTTCTTCACAGGCGAACAAGTGGCTCGATGCAACAGTAACGTGCTTCTACCGGCGAATGACGGAATATAATGAAGCGTGCATGAGGAAATTTTAAGGATAATATTGCTTAGAACAACGACGGATAAGAAATTGAGCCGCGCCATCATGGCTCACAACCTGACGACATAAAGCACGTAAAAGATGAATTTATTGGTGTGATTGTTTCATTTTATTAATAATTATCGATTCTTCATTAGCCATATTTTGAATTGTAAGGATAATTATTATTTTCGCGGGAAAATTGCATTAGAGTCTTTTCTAGATAAAAATGATTTGTCTAACGAAAACGGTGCATCTTCCAGAAGCTTCTTAGTATCTTCACACTTGGGTTGCCTGATCTACACAAGTCTTCTCAGCCAGGGGAGGATTTCTGGGTTCCAGAGAGGGCAGGGAAAAATCTTTTACTTTTTTTTCTTGTTTTTTATTTACAGAATTTGGAAACCATCACGTGTCTAAAAAAACTCCTCTATAAAAATAAATAATCCATGTAGTCAATCCAAATAATGACCCAGTTAATCCAGTTATATAGTTATTTTCCAAACGTAGCTTAGATGTGGCACAAGGCCGAAAGTAGGGGGCACCCAGTGAGAATCGAACTCACTGTTCAGTTATAACTGTTCTAACAAGACAAGTTTGCCAACCATTACACCACCTCGAGGTGCCCAAGTGATTTTCTAAGTGGAGCTTAGATGTGGCACAAGGTCGAAAGCAGGGGGCACCCAATGAGGATCGAACTACTCAGTTGTAAAATGTTCTAGCGAGACAAGATTGCTAACCATTACACCACCTCGAGGTACCCAGTGATTTTCCAAGCTTAGCTTAGATGTGGCACTAGGCCGAAAGTAAGGGGCACCTAGTGAGGATCGAACATTAGGAAGAGGCAAATGAAGATTCTGAGACACATAATGTGGAAGGAGAGCCTGGAGAATCTGATACTCACGGGTCGCATAGAAGGAAAGAGAGACAAGGGAAAAAACGCATGTCATACCTAGCAGACTTAAGGAAGTGGATGACAAAACATGGTCTGTGGGAGGAAGCAAAGGGAAGGAACTTGTTGAGAGCTGCAAGGCATAGAAGGATGTGGAGAGCCATGATCGCCTACGTCCTGAAAGGACATGGCACATATAAAGAAAGAATTCACCTACAATATATCAATCTGACAACGCAGTTCGAAAAATTAACGAAGGACGGATCAGGAGACAGTTCTTTCTTGCTCATCTCTCCAAATGAACATTTATTTAGACCGGATTCTCACCTATTTGTCAACACTTTTAACATAGGTAATGTGAACAAGAAATGAATGACAGACTGGTCATAAGGTGATAAATAGATCGAGGATTGCCTTCGATAGATAAATATGACAATAATTACACACACACGCACGCACTCACATACACACACAAATATATATATATATATATATATATATATATATGTATATATATATATATATATATATATATATATACTCACTGCTAGCATGACTGAGTTTCATGCACAAAGCAATCTTCAGGTGATGAGTATGGACTGACACTTAATTTGAATTTTAATATATCTGGTTATCACAATGTCGACGCAGCTATATATTATGCTGGGAGTACAGTTGTTTAATTTAAAAAATTGTATTTGTCAATTAAAATAAGCGGGATTTATATATATATATATATATATATATATATATATATATATATATATTATATATATATATATATATATATATATATATATATATATATATATATATATATATATGTATGTATGTGTGTGTGTGTGTGTGTGTGTGTGTATGTGTGTGTAAGAAAATAAAATTAAAATTTTGATTTTTTATTTTGGAGTTGGAGATTCATTTTTTATTTATTTTTTATTTTTCAATTAAAGGGAGATTACGTACTTTTATTAATTTTCTTATTAAAAAAAAAGCAAAACAAACATTGATTTATATTTAAAGTAAATAATAATTTACATTAAAATTAAACCGTAATTTGCATTAAAATTTAAAACTAATCTGAATCAATGCATTTAAACAGATATTTATTTCCATGCCTACGTGTAACCATCAATTCATTTCTCTTGTTTAATAAGCTCCGATTATTTAAGTTGTTTTTCGATAACCAGTTTTTCAACAAAACATATTACATTGATTTCATATATATATATATATATATATATATATATATATATATATATATATATATATATATCGAGAAACCCAGGGTCACAAACTCACATCAATCCAATTAAATATATTGTATATATATATATATATATACATATATATATATATATATATATATATATATATATATATATATCTTGGTTTTCCGTTAATATGAAAATATCGATACTATATCTGGCATATATCGAGGGTTTAAAGACGTCATTCACGTAGAAATTAAATAAAGACAGACCCAGAGGCGAACCCATTACTATGTCGTCCGTCTGTGTATAAATGTTATTATAGTTATCATATAATCGTACTTGTGTGATGCAAGACAAGTAGTAGTTTACGTGAAATACATTGATCAAATATTAGGAGGTGAGATTAGATAATTTTTTTGTAACTATTACTATGGTTATTTTAACAGAAATATTAGTAAACAGACTTTCAACTTCTAACAAGGCAAGGATGCCATTGTTAGGTTCATTAGAATGTAATTACTGTCTTGCACCACACAGGTACCATTTTACAGTCACTATGGTAACATGAGGACACACTGACGGCGTCGACATGGTCTCGCCTCGGGGTTTTACTTCATTTAATTTCTACATGAATGATGTAGAAAACAAGATATTTAATATATATATATGTGTGTGTGTGTACGTGTGTGTACGTGTGTGTGCACGCGCGAGTGTGTGTGTGTGTACATAATATATATGTGTGTGCGTATATATATATATATATATATATATATATATATATATATATATACAGATAGATAGATCTGAAGACAGAGATATACAAACAGATAGCTAGATAGATAGATCTGAAGAATGAGATAGATAGATAGATAGATAGATAGATAGATAGATAGATAGATAGATAGATAGATAGATAGATATGAACAGTCTCAAAGAGTGAGTAGTTTGTATGCAGAAAGAAAAGTTGAATTTTAAACGCGGTTCTGTGGGAAGTCGGTGAGAAGATGAAAAGGTAAGTCAGAATATATCTGTGAAGAACTACTGTGTGGGTAGATAGAGAGGAGGTAATGGGTGTGGCACATTAAAGGAAGAAAGAAAGAACATGAGAAAGTAGAAGACTCAGCCACGTGATAGAAGGGACGGTAGATGGGGTGAGGAGCGGGTAACGTTGAGAAATGTCTCTACAGAGGTGGGCAGGAACCCAAGGGTAGCGTCGGTTGGGTACTGTACTAGGTCAAAACCGTTATGCTAAGTAACAGACTGGCGGGCAAACAATATTCACAGCGCAATGAACAGAGAGGCCGACAGACAGACCAACAGACAGACAGACCAACAGACAGAAATGTAACTTTCTAGTCTTTAATCGTTCATCTTATCTGGGAGAAAACATATTTTTTTAATAAGATGAGAAAAGGCTGAAAAGGAAAGAACAGAGAAATAGCTAAAAGAAATAAAGATGATTAAATAATTTTTTTTAATCTTCCATGAAAAGAAAACCGTAAAAATATAGACTGCGAAATAAAATAGAAAACGAAAAAAAAATCCGTTAAAAAAAATCTCAAGCTTCTGACGCTTAATTCAAGGCAAAAAAGATAAGCTTGATAAGATGTGAAAGAACGTCCAACTGATTATCAGAGATACGTCTAAAATACAGCAAAAATATGAACAGAACGACGATCTGGATCTAGCAAATACATTCGTCACGTAACTTTATTTAACGTGACTGTTTATTTCGACGTCTCTTATATTTTAACGTATGTATTTAACGTTATGCTGTCTATACAATTTTCATGTGAGCAATCGAATTTAACAGCGTAAGAAATATAGTTTTGAGGTATGCTATATTTATGGGATAAAGTGCTCAATATCAGAGATAGAGCGTATGTAAATATAAAAGTGAACATTGAAGTCAACACTCAGATGCGACAGGCTGTTTCATGCTAAACGCAGTCGTAAGGCCACAGGCGTTGTATTTTTTCTCGACTATTTATATATATGGGTCAATGATGCATTGTGGGTAGACTGTTGCATCAGATCTCATATCAAAATGGAGACACGAAAACAATGCAGACACGAAAACGATTTTTTACTACGTTACTTAAAAATCGATAACTGAAAAGAATAAATAAAAATAAATCAAATATAAATAAATATGCAAAAACGAGTAAAATAAATTAATCCGAATAAATAAATAAAGTAAATAATTAACAAACTACTCTTGCCAAAATAACCGTTAGAACAGCCTACCCATAATGCAATACGCCACCCATAATGAATCACTGTCTTGTATATATAAATAGTCGAGAAAAACACAACGCATGTGGCCTGACGATTGTGTTTAACACGAAACAGTCTGTGGCCTCTAAGTGTTGAATTCAATGTTCACTTATATATATATATATATATATATATATATATATATATATATATATATATATATATATATATATATATATTGAAAGACTGACACAGTGTAGATATATGAATCAACAATGCATTTGTGACCTTCAGCTTCAGTCAGTGTCTTACCAATAATTCAATGTGATCTTCAGAATAATGCATTATCATCTTCCTGCACACAATCTTCAGATTGCGATGGATACATTCTCGTCTAAATTACGCAAAAATTAAAATAACACTGACATCTCATTTTAACAGATATATCTACCAAAATTGCACAAAAATATCTTGAAACACGAAAGAGTAAATTCATTCAATAAAATCGCCATTGGCTTCAACCACAGCCACCAGATGATTTCGGAATCTCCTGCATTTCTTCGGGATGGTCTCATTCTTTAAGTTGGTGAATGCTGCTATAATACTTGCCTTCGGTTCATCTTTCGTGTTACAAGGAGTTTTGTTGCTGATAAATTTGGAAACGGTATGGTGTACTTCCAAATTTCTGGTGGAGTGAATTCCATCATGGTGGGCTTTTTCTCACATATGTTGCCCAAATGACCTTACTATATATAATGTGCAGTCGACAAATTCAAAAACAAACAACGCGCATGCGAGAAATTAAAAATATATAAATGTCGACAATTTACCTATCGCAACCTATATGTGTATATATATATATATATATATATATATATATATATATATATATATATATATATATATATATATATATATATATATATATATATATATATATAATGCGAAAACTCTTATATGCATGCATGCGTGTTTCCGAGATACAGATGAAACGATACATATGACAAGAAAAAGAGGATGGAAGGAAATCCTTTTTTATGACATATGATAGAACATAAGGGTAAAAATAATGTCTGATGTGAAAATAAGAGGGAAGTAATATAATATATAATATATGGCATGGGAACGAAGACGGAGTCTAAAATACTGCATTGCATGTAAAAGAAAATGGAGGCAAAATCATGTATAGGACGTTACATAAGACGGGGTCAAAACATAATGTGTGGTAGGTAAAAGAAGACAGAAGTAAAAAATAATTTATGCCATTTCACAGAAGGTAGAGAAAAAAATAATATGTGAAGGATGATATACCTATAATATAATTTATGGCATGTAAACGAAGATTGGATAAAAAAAATAATGCATGGCATGTAAAAAGAATTGGAGCTAAAAATCACGTATGGCATGTAAAAGAAGGTATATAAAAATAATGTATGTCATGTAAAGGATGGTGGAGTTGACGGTGGAAGTAAAAATAATGTAAAGCATGTGAAAGAAGATGGGGGTAAAATATAATTTATTGCATGCCAAATTAAATAGGAGCAAAAAATAATGTGCGTCATTTAAAAGAAGGCGGAGATAAAATGCAAAAACGGTGCAGTCAAAAATAATGTATGCCACATAAAAGAAGATGGGGTTAAAACAATAATTCATGGCATATAAAAGAAAATGGGAGTAAAAAATAATGTATTACATTTAAAAAGATAAGATGGAGATAAAAAATTAATAATGTAAGTGAAGTAAAGCAAAGTGAAAATAATGTATTGCATGTAAAAGAAGATGGAGGCAATATGTTTTAGTATTATATCATTTCCCACTTTTTATTTTATCATTCCTTTCACGTTTCTTTCTTTCTTTCTATCTATCTACTATCTATCTATCTATCTATCTATATATATATCTATATATCTATCTATCTATCTATCTATGTAATCTCTTCGTATCTATCTATCTATCTATCTATCTATCTATCTGTTAATCTGTTTGTATCTATCTATCTATCTATCTATCTATCTATCTATCTATCTATCTATCTATCTCAACATTCGGTTCATATCTATTTATCTATCTATTTATGGACAATGGTACACATCCCTGTTTGGTAGTTGTCGTTTTAAACTGTATAAAAAAAGATACACCCATTTTTTAACCTCTTTTTCGAGCGTAATTCATAATTGATACAACAATAGTTAATAAAAATGAAGACGCTACCGTCCCTGTCTAAATGATTGGAGTTCACTGTATCCTGGGAAACAAGAAATTATGAATTTATATGTGCGTTTAAAACTCAGTAAATTTAAAAATAAGTTTTTCCAAAATTCGCTTGAAGATGAAACATAACTAATGCTTTTAATTTAATTATATAATTAAATTAGAAGTTTCTAGCTTCGGTTTTTGAAACATGGTTATTACTGTGTAGCGAAGAAACCATATTTTAAATCAGTTAATTTATAATATATATATATATATATATATATATATATATATATATATATATACGTACACACATATATATATACACCCATATGCACTTTTTAGTCGCCTTCAGTCAGCCAGTATTTGTAGTATCTCTCTTATATAAATATAAACAATTATAAGTGTTATTTAATGTATGTGTCATTTATTGCATGTGTAATTTAGCGTATGCAAAATTCTGAAGCCATAAAAGCACGAAGAGACTCTCCAGCTTGCGCTAGTTACAGATTCAGTGGAATAGGCTTACAGCATTTCCGATTATACTTTTGAAACCAGCGGTTTATATGTTATATGTCAGCACCACTTTTCTAAGTGAAGAGCGATATCGTTGGTAGAAGTTATTGAACAAAGAAACTTAATTTTCGTAATAAACATATCCAATATCATTTCATCACCAGTGAGCAGACCTTAACTTGACTTAAATCCATTGGAAAGGGCGCACTCTCAATGAGGATCCCTGTCTTGATCTTTTGAATAATGCTCTCCCCAAACCTCAAGTGGAACTTCCTACTATCACTGAAGATGCCGGAAAGTGGTCGGTTCCTTCTAGCACTCCATAAAGTGCCTGATTCCTTCTCTCTCTACAAGAGTAAGATCCGACCCAAAATGAAGTATTGCAGCCAGCTGTCACAGAGTTCAAAAGCGTTTACCTGGCTTTGCAGAGAATGAATTATGTTCAACACAGCAACTACTTTCCCACAAAAGAAACATGCCTAACCTTTCACTATTCTATCGCTATTTTCAAATGTTCAGTCCCGCTTAGTTCCACCAATTAAAACCTTCTCGGATAGGACCCACCCTGCCACGTAGTCAGTGTATGCTCATCTTTATAGTTTTCGTATTCCAATGGTAAAGAGAAAGTTCAACCTAAACAGCTTTTTTTCTCCTTAGAACTGCTACTCTGAAAGAGTTCCCCAAGAGGATATGCTTCTCTAATCATAATAATGAAATCTTCAAGTCTTTGTATCCTTAATAAATTCATTAACTCTCTACTTTGAGTGTTCCTTGGGCCTTTTATTGGATAAGCAATGGCATAACAATTTGGTAGTAGGTAACCTCGACATATTTGGGAAGGATATTAGAATAATCCTATACTATTCGTAAATCGCGTGCATACGGATAAACAAATGAGTTCAGTAAATATACAAAAATAAAAGAGAGTGTAAAGCAAGGATACGTCCTCTTGCCGGACTTCTTCAATCTATACAGTTAAGCGATTCCGACAGAATTAGGATTCATATTAACACATACGATGTGCAGATGACACAGTGTTGATAGCAGACACAGAAAGAATATACAAGAATTCCTACAGAATATAGTGAAGGAAAGCGAGAAGAAAGGACTAGACATCAATTACAAGAAGACGGAATCCATGGTTCTCAGTAAAATGAACAGCCCAACATGCAACTTAAAAATTGGATATACCAAAATCACAGTACAGATATTTAAATATTTGAAAAGGCTTTTTTTCAGAGGACGGAAAGTGCGACAAAGAAACCCGAATGTGCGTTGGGATAGCGAAATATGCCTTCCAAACTCTAAGCAGAGTATTAAGAAACAGAAAAAAATTCTCTAGAAACAAAGAAAATAATACTGATCTGTCATGTAATATCAATCCTCCTATACGGCAGTGAATGATGGACAATCTCCTCACAGATGGAGAAACGTGAATCAACAGAAATGGGCTTCTATCGAAGGATGTTGAGAATACAATGCAACGACCATGTGAAGAAAAATGAAGTTTTAGAGAAAATTGAAACCAAAATACATATAATCAGTTGAAATTCTGGGGTGCAGAATGAAGAAAGAAGATTGGGAAAATTTGATACTCACAAGACCGATTGAAGGTACGAGGAACTGAGGTAAATAATGTATAACCGACCTCGCGAGGTTGAGCAAATGAATTGTGGAACATGGTTTAGGAGAGATAACAAAAAAAAATAATTTATTAACAGCTACAAACGACGAGAAATTGTATGAAGTCATAATCGCCAACATCCTGAATGTATGCAGCACATAGAAGAAGAACAAAAGAAAAACTTAAAGATCCTCATTTATTGTATCGTAACAAAGTCGGAGAGCCGAGTTCTAATTCCAGTCGAAACCATTACATTCACTTACATGCTAATACCCTTGGGAAAGGTATGAATCCTCTTCTTCTCCCCCCAGCTATGGGTAAATAGCTGTACAGACCGGGTCCTATAGCTTTGAATGGAAACTGGTCTATCGCAGAATGAAATGGTAACCTACTGCGGGAAAAAAAAATCTGCCTTGTCAGTCATGAATCGAAAGAAACATAATCGCCTAAGCGTGTACCCGGCATGTAACATAACTGACTGAGCACAGACTGCATTGAAAGCTCGTATGCATGGCGTTTGACTCCAGTTTTTCTGACGCATATGCACTGATATGACCTTTGCAAATGTAACTGCAAATGTAATTCGCTAATTGTTATATTAAAACAATTTAAGATTTATGACGTATGGTGAAAACAATATTTTCAGCTGAAATGATGCAATTATTTACGTACAATGTCTTTCAGCAATTCCAGTTCATCGCATCATGTTTTCTACAAGATCCATCGATTCAAGATCGTGGATTTCCCCATCATATCTTCGGAAGCTCTTTTTTTTTCTTTTAGCTATCCCACCCTTTTCGGACATATATTCACAAAAACTTCGTACGCAGGTTACTCGCTGTTTTTTCCACCCGTCTTGCCATCACTTTTTTCTGTGAGAGCCACATTATCCAACCCCTTATTTCTTCATTATGAAAGCAAGTAATTTCAAATACCTCTTTCTGTTTCTGGCTACAAGGGTCCTTTTTTTGTTTTCTTTCTTAATAATTTCACTCCAAGCAGTGCAATAAATCTACTATGACGCAATAGGTATTGGAAAATATGAGAAAAATACTATTATGGAGAGAGGACAATAAAAGAATAAACATTAAGAAGGTCTCAGATAACGATTGTTATTGCATTTAAACTTTTGAAGATCAACATTGACTTGAAAGCAAGAATCTGGAAGAGAGTTCCACGAGCGAGAAGTGCGAGAGAAGAAACTGTTAGCATAGAACTTACGGTTACATCTAGACATTTTATCTGTAAATTGATGAGGCCTTGTCGCCAATCTAGTACTGCGTTTTAATTTTAATGAATTTTCATAAAATCTATGTACCACAGAGTAAAGTACAAATTGCTTTTGTTTTGTTCCTCTTTCTTTAAATCTTCATTGTTTATCATAAATTCCGTTCATAGTATTCTCAGCATCCTTCTGTAGAACCACATTTTGATGCCTCAGTCTTCTCTACATCTGTGACAAAATTGTCCAGCATTTATTCCCATACAGGAAAACCGATATTATATAGCTTTTCGGTAATATTATCTTTTTCTCTAACGTGGATGTATGTTTCTTAATACATTGTTTATGTGGTTATTTACTTATTATGTTTTTAATCTAACAATAGGTTAGTTAAACGCAGTGAGGCTCGAATTATCTATCTTTTTTAGCTCTTAACAAAGTTGGTCTTTCAACTCTCTTTTCTCCCTGTTCCGGCGTCCATTATACAACCTCACCAAGGAGGTTATTCGTTGCTTTCACCTGTCACTCGTGTTCATTTTTTTTATATTGCTTTGTACGTCAAATTTTCAAGGTTTACTTTTTCATTATGCGTCTCAGAAATTTTTAACAGCCTCTTTCTGATTTTATGCATAATCGTCCTTTTTATCATATTTCCTTAAAAGTCAACCTCATTGCTTACATGTTATGATCATTGAATTCTCAACATTCATATCAAGCACGTCTTTTTTTCTTCAACTCTTCATCTGTGAGAAAATTATTCAGCATTAACTGTTATATAGGAAGACTGAAATTAGAGAAATTAAAGTTCATCAGTCTTGACTTTGTTTCTGACCAGTTTGCCTGTTTCTTAATCCTTTGCCTAGCTTTTGGAAGGCATCTTTCGTTATTCCAATGCGCCTTTGGATTTCGGGGTCACATTTGCCGTCATCTGTTAAAACTCCTCCCAGATGTTTAATCTTTTGTAACTGTTTAATTTTGATGTCTCTCATTCATATCTTCCTCCTTGTTTTGTTTTTCTTGCTGGCAACCATACATTTTGTGGTATATGAAACAGTTATATGTAATTTTTTTTCATAGCTATGTCCTGTAAAAAAGAAATTGTAAATCATTCAAAGAGTGGTATTGGAAAGCGTCAGGAAGTAATACAAATATATATGAAAAAATTTCATTAAATTTATATGCATTGTAAATGACTTTTACTATAGAATTAGCAAGAAAATTCGAAATTATGGATTTTACTATATAAATACAGTGTAAACGCTTTCTACTATAGAAATACCTTGAAAATTCGAAAGAATGGATTTTACTATAGGACTGCACAGTAAATGATTTTTACTATAGAATACCTCGAAAATTCGAAAGTATGGATTTTACTATCGTAAAAGGACAGTAAATGATTTTTAATATAGATTACCTTGAAAATTCGAAAGTATGAATTTTACTATAGAACTGCACAGTAAATGATTTTTACTATAGTAATAACTTGAAAATTCGAAAGAATGGATTTTACTATAGTAAAAGGACAGTAAATGATTTTTACTATAGAAATACCTTGAAAATTCGAATGTATGGATTTTACTATAGTAAAAGGACAGTAAATGATTTTTACTATAGAAATACCTTGAAAATTCGAAAGTATGGATTTTACTATAGTAAGCACAGTAAATGATTTTTACTATAGATTTAACTTGAAAGTTCGAAAGAATGGATTTCACTATAGAATGTACTATAACTGTCTATTACTATAGAAATAGCTTCGAATGAATAGATTTCCTATAGAAATCCATCGAAAATTATTTTTATAGCAATAACTTGAAAATTCGAAAAAATGTTGTTTTTTTTTTACTGAAGGAATGAAAATGATTTTACTATAGGAATAGGTTGTAAAATTCGAAAGAATGTCTTCGGTATTGGTCAAGAATTATTGCAAACATTTCTGAGAAAATTTGCTAGTATAAGTATAATGTAAATGCTTTCTAAATTATTTTACTTTGGAAATGCTTTGAAAATTAGGAAGAAAGGAATTGGTTGTGGTTAAGAAACAATACAAAAAATTCGACCAAATACAAAGTAAACAATATTTCTATAGAGAAACAAGAAAGAAAATTATTGATAGCGGTCAAGAATTAAGGTAAATCGTATTTAAGAAATATATTTATTAGATAGATAGATAGATAGATTATGCATTGCATTGTTAATGATTTATTGTAGATAGACTTTGGATATTTAGAAAGAAAGGGGATGTCAGTAGCCAAGAATTAATACAAAGGTTTCAAAGAAAATAATGCTATTATATGTATAACGTAAATGCATTGCTAATGTCGTTACTATAGTAATGCATAGAAAGTAAGAAATAAAGAGGTTTTTAATTGTCAGGAATTAGCGTACGCTTTCCTGAGAGAATAGCACTAAATGTGATAATTTATTCGTATAATCATTTCTAATTACTACAAAGTTAAACATGTAAAACCGCTGAAATTATTACATATCTTTAATTAATGTTGATTATAAACACACACACAGACACACATATATATAATATATATGTGTGTGTGTGCTCACCTAAATGTATGTAGTGCGCATGCGCTGAGCTAATACGCTTCTGCACTGAGATATGTAAGAACTCTTGCCATCTGCGTTATAAGTTTTCAAGGCGAAATGAGCCTAGTTGTATAGACTCGATTTACTGATAAGCCAGCTTTAAAAACGTTTAACTGAAATAAACATCTTAGCTTTCGTTCTCTCGCCCATTTTTAAACAAGAGGCAAAAATAAGAAAATAAAAATAACAATCAGTGTGTAAAGGTAATTTAAGATAGATATATTTTACATGTGTGCAGGTTACACAAAAAAAATCCTAAAAAAACAAACGTTTATTTCTCTTTCTTTTTTACCCACCATTTATTAAGTTTTTTGCAATCAAAATATTACTAAAATATACTAAGGGATGTTTTATCTCATGTCATAAAAATTAATTTGGTCTGAAGTATTCCATTAGTTGCAGAAAGGAGGATCTTTTGACTCTAATTCGACATTTACTTGAAGCAAATCGCGAACGAGCTTGTTTGTCGGACCACCGTGACTGCCGTGATTTTGTGCCAGACATAACGATTTTTTATTTTATTTTTAACCAATTCATCCCAAGGAAGACAATAAAGCCACTAAGATGCAAGGGGTTACTGTGTATTAGCGAGTAGGAGAAAACTACCATTAAAGAGAGCACAGAATAAAAGAACAACAATGAAGAAGACAGACGATAACGATTGAGATTACATTTAAATTTTGAAGATCAAAGTTGACTGGGAAGCAAGAAGCCGGAAGAGAGATACACAAACGAGAGGCACGAGAGAAGAAACTATTAGCATAGAACTTGCGGTTACATATACCTCATTTCAACTGTAAGATGTTTACCCCCTTGCCGATTTTCTAGTAGTACGCTTAAATTCTTAGAGTCTAGGTAGCAAAGAGGAAAGCTCATCAGAACAATTACCATTAAAGTATTTATTTAAAAAAAGGGTTCGCTGAAGCTACGTTAAGGCAGCAGGTAATTGACTGAAGCCGAGATGCAAGATTATATCTGTAAAAACGCACTAGATGTGAAATTTTACAGTAAATTTGCAATTACTCAGATGATCGCAGTAGATTTTCAAAGACAATAATTTTGAAATATCTCAGCAGTGTTTTCTCGCTTTCCAGTTGATATAGGGTTAATGAAACAGCACTTTTTAATTATCATTCATTAGGAATGCCCCTAGTACGCAGGAGGTTACAGGGAGTGATAGGGAGAGAAAAGACTGACTATGTCGGGGATTGAGAAAAGGACAAAAGATGAAAGGTGTTCAAGAAGAAAAAAAACATGGTTATTGACGAAGCATTTAAATTTTTGAAGATTGTAGTTATCAGAGGAGCAAGTAAACGGAAGGGAGTTCCGCAGGCGAGAAGTGCTAGAAAACAGTAAACGGGTGGGACCTAGATGCCAGTCTAGTAGCACGCTTAAATTCATATATTTGAGTTATTAGGAAAAAAAATCTCGTCAGAGCAGTTGCCATGAAAATATTTGTAGAAAAAAACAGAGAGAAGCCACGTCACGTCGGTGAGAAATTGACTGATGTTTTGCCAAAAATCTTTAACTTGACAACTCTCACGATCA
Source organism: Acanthosepion esculentum (assembly GCA_964036315.1). NCBI lineage: Eukaryota > Metazoa > Mollusca > Cephalopoda > Sepiida > Sepiidae > Acanthosepion > Acanthosepion esculentum. Next base: position 62,072,452 of record OZ038488.1, read on the forward strand.
TAATACTGCTGCCACATCTGTTCTTGTGCTCCTGCTATTCGCCTCGCGGTTCTTGACAAAATCCAAAGAAGGGCATTCAATGTAATCGGTCTTGACCGGGCATCTCGACTTCACCGACGTGACGTGGCTTCTCTCTGTATTTCCTATAAAATATTTTCATGGCTACTGCTCTGACGTGTTTTTTGCTTTTCTCCCTGGTGCTACGGAAGACGATTCTTCGAGATCATTCGCAGAACATTAGAAAGGAAAAACGAACGAATACGTGTAACAACCTAATACTGTCCTCGTCGATTCCATTTGGAATATTATCTCCTGGTGTAAAAAAAAACTTCTACAATGATAAACAAGAAGGATTAGCTTGAGCTTCACGGGCTTAAGTTGAACAAGAATATTCAAAGAAAGCGGATATATATATATATATATATATATATATATATATATATATATATATATATATATATATATATATATATATATATTGTGTGTGCGTGTGTGTGTGTGTGTTTTACAGGCGAGAGAACGGGGGAGAAAACATTTTAAATTAATTATGATTATTTACTCAATTCATTCATGACTGGCACATGGTCATAACCGGAAGTAAGCTCGATGAGTTCAAAAGTAATTATATCAGTGAATCAGCGAGACTATTCCGCTAAGAACTGCGATTTGCCTTCTTTTAAATTCGAACCTTTATAAGACACAAGTTTAAACGAATGGATTAGATATAGAAAACCTGTGATGCTTCTTCTTTCTTTTTCTTTTAATGTGACATGTCCTTTCAGGGCGTAGGCGATCATGGCTCTCCACCTACCTCCATCCATTGCAGCTCTCAACAAGTCCCTTCCCTCTGCTCCTCCCTCAGACCACATTCTGTCATCCACTTGCTTACGCCCACCAGGTATGTCACGCGTTGTTTTCCCTTGTCTCTCTTTCCCTCTGTTCGACCAGTGAGTATCAGATTCTCTAGGCCCTCTTTCCTCATCATGTGTCCTAGAGATATCAGCTGCCTCTTCCTGGTATTAAGTATAAGCCTCCTCCTTGTTTGCAACATCTCTAAGACCTCATATTTGCTCACACGCTCGGATTGTTAAATTGCATTAAACGCCATAAATACTGAATTGTACTTGCTATTGAAAAACTACACTTGGCTTTGATTTTTCCTCTTAATTTCCACCAGCTCAGATCTTTACAACCAAGATCCGCCTTGCTACATCCACAGCGTTGAATTATCTTCATTCTTTACATATTCTAATGTTAAGAAGAACTTTTTACTCAGACAGCCTCTTTCCAAGAACGGCTACTTCATGAAACAGACTTAATAGAATAGTATAATCTTAACCTCTTCAAGTTTAGTATTAATTGTTATGTATCTGCCATAACAGCTTAAACTTCATTTCCTGTTTCTTTCTATTCACATTGCACATCTTATTCAGTAACCTTTTAACTTGAGTGTGTAAATGACTCTCTCGAGTAGTTTGTAACACTATATCTATCATCTCTCCGTTGCGTCTCTGTCTTTGGGCAGAGTGCGCTCAGGGGCAGCTCCGTCAAAGGACAGAGTCGCAACTCAGGAAAATTATAGTAAGAGGTGGCCGGTCCTGGGGAAGAGCTGTCCGAGGTCGTGACCTCTCATTGCACCAGAGAGAGGGATCGGTGCTCGCACCGAAGCCAGTGCAACCAACGGCTGATGGGGAAATATTTTGTTCCTAGCCCGGGTGCACTTGCTCGGGCTCCCCACATTCAACCGAGTTTGTGTCACAACCTGACCTCGTGGAGGAGGGGGTAAATACAAACTCTCTACCTTGAGCGGCTCTTTGGACTTGCATTGGTTGAATTTTAATAAAAAAACAAAAGAACTAAAAATATCGTAACCATTTAACGTTGATATTTAGCTACTTATTCATAACACAATCATTTCAGATGTAAGGCTATGCATCTCACATCTATGCATTGGTTAATTGATTTGTATTTTTTACAGCTTGTTAACCACTCACAGGTCATTTAAATGCAGAAAATATTTTTAAATTATAAAGAATTTGGGAGTGGAGATAATAACGATTTAATGATACAAGCCCTGCTAATTAACCCGTGTGACACCCGTACTCCTGGTCAGGGCACCATTTGTGACGTCCGTCGTCCTAGTCAGGGCACCATTTGTGACACCCAACTTCTTTTTCAGTCACGACGCCAAAATGTGACGTCGGTCCTTTGTGACGGGCTAACCCTGGGACATCGGTTGAAGTCTTGTTGGGTTCTAGTACCAACTTGTCGTACTCGGCTCGCTTCCAACGCCTGGTCACTGAAGCAACTGCTTTGATCTCGATTCAACCTACCCACGTTGTGATTTGATCTTAGGTTGACGAGATCAATCAAACTTCGGGCCGTAGTGCCAGCCGAATCCGGGTCAAGGTGATACTGCACAATAAATGTAGACAAAAAAACAAAAGCACAAACAACAACTTCAAGGCGAGCGACTGGTTAGGAATAGTGATTAATTTTATGTCGGTTTGTTGAGTCACAGGAGTGCGTCTCTCTCTTTCTCTCCCAGCCCGAAGAAAAAAAAAGTGGATTGTAACACATTTTTTGCTAGTTCTGGATATCTGGATTGTTTTTCAATAAAGTCAGCTCTGGTGAAAAATATAAATCAGACTTCTATAATTTGTTCTTGGTTAGAAGTCTAAGTCGGAAACTTGTTTTGGTGGGAAATCTAAAGTCGAACTTCAACGAATTTGTTCTTCGTTAGAAGTCCAAGTCGGAAACCATGGAATCGTGCGGTCACCTGTGCGAGGCGCGTCTCTCTACGAACGGCACTGCACTGCACTGCTCTCTCTTACTGTACTGGCTGTACTCTTCTTACTGACTGGACTCGACTGTAACATCCGAAGACGTTTGCTTATATGGACGCCGATCAAAACCTGGCGTGGGGTCGGACGTGGTGTGGCCACCACGTTGATTTCAAATCCCCAATAAGGATTTTCTTTGTTTTCGGCCAAAAATAATTATCATTTTCCATATTTGGAAATCTTATTCCACTCCCACCCTCTTCTGCTCTCATATGGGTATCTCACCATACTTTAGAGGGCGTCAACGGTTTTCCCACTTCCTCGCAGTAACATCTCATACCTATCCTCTCAATGGGCGGTGGCAGGCCTCCTCTCTGCGTCACATGATCATCTCCGCCTGGCTATTCGGCCAATAGGCGTCAACTGATAATCTCAATTTTTATCCAACTTCACGGGATATGGTTTTTCTCAACCAAGTTTTTCCGCCAACATTAAGTGGACGAATCTTTTGGCGAAATTGGGTTAATTAAAATAAATACCATAACATGGCCTTCGTTATCACAAACGAATTTAAACAGAACGCAGATGTTCTGTCCAGTCGACATTTCCTCTCAATCAAGGGCCGAGCTCCGTGTGCGGTCGGCAGATGACCCATCAACTACTGATAACACAATTTCGTCATCCTGACACAGCCAATGTTTTATCTGCCCAGAAGCTCTGGTATCCCTCAACTAATTTTTACGACAATGACCATCAGAATTTTCGCCATTCCACTACCCAAAACAACATCGCTTTTGTGGGTGGCCTTTTTCTTTCTCTTATCATCTAAGTTGTTAAGTCTTGTCCCTCTGTTTCCTTCTCTTCTTTCTCTTTTTCCTTCTTTTGTCCTCGCAGATAATTTGGCATATCTCAGCATCACACTTCCGCGAGAAAGTAAAATGGTTATCTTGATTCGCACTTGAAAATAACAAAACAAAAAATCTTTTTTTCAACGATACCCTGTTTTGGGAAAATAACAAAACAAAAAGAATATCGCTCAGTATGTCTTTCTTTATATCTATCGGTTTAAGTAATCGCTCAGTATGTCTTTCGTTATATCTATCGGTTTAAGTAATCCCCGTAATTAACTTCTGTGGTTAATTAATTGATTAATTAACCTGCCGTTTCTAAATAGTGTTACACCCGTAGCTGGGGAGCGAAGAAGTGGATTCATACCTAAAGAACCCGATTAGAATTGAACCCAGCTCTCCGATTTCCATCATCGTGCCGTTATCTAATACAACAATTTGCAGTCTGTTGGTGTTCACGAGCGATTACCTATCTAGCTACTGACCAAGCACGACGTCGCTTAACTTCAGCGATCTTACGCAAATCGGTTCATCAAACGTAAGCCTATATTTATGAAAAATAGTGTGAGCATGCTCATATCTCGACAAGGCGTCAAGAATGCATTTCTTTAGCCAACGACTTCGGAGGTTAGTTGTTTAGATATCATCAGACTGTCGGTCGTATGTCCGGCTTCAGGTTGTACATAATATCTCTATAATATTGTACATAAAAGTGTTTCTGTCTTTTGTAGAGTGATAAAAGAAATGAGCATAAGAATTTTCCAAGCATTTGGATGATTTGCGAAACAGACTATTCCAATCACGAAATTAAGTGCCATGACTGATATTCGTCTTCTTCTTTTCTGTTATTCCTCCTTAACCCTGTTCTCCTATCCATTAACTCAAGCTCGCTAGGTAGGCTATGCGTTGTTTTTCTCTGTCCCTCTTGCTTTCAATCTGTTCCGTGAGAATTAAATTTTCCAAGTCCGCTCTCCTCATTATGTGCCCTAGAAATTATATCTGTCTCTTCCTGTAGTTAAGTAAAATCGCCCTTTTTGTTTGCATTTTGTCTAAAACTTCGTCGTTGCTCACATGTTCGGTCCATGGTATTCTCAACATGCTTCAGTAGAACCACATTTCTGTTACCTCAAGTTTCTTCTTCATCTGTGTGGAGATTGTCCAGCATTCACTGGATTTGTATTACATGACTGTTAAGTATTATTTTCTTTGTCTCTACAGATGTTTTTTCTGTTTCTTAATAATTTGCATAGATTTTGAAAGGCATTTTTCGTTATAGCAACGCACCTTCGGGTTTCAGTGCTGCACTTTCCGTCCTCTGTTAAAATACTTTTTGTACTCTGATTTTGGTATCCCCAATTTGTAATTTGCATGTACGGTAGTCTCTTTTGCTAACAACCATGAATTCTGTCTTCTTGTAATTGATGTTTAATCCTTTCTTCTCGCTTTCCTTCACTACATTCTGTGGGATTTCTTGTAGAATCCTTTCTCTGTCTGCTAGCAACACTGTGTCATCTGCATATCTTACGTTCTTAATCCTAATTCTGTCAGAATCGCTTAACTGTAAAGGTTGAAGAACTCTGGTGCGAAGACGCATCTTACACACCTTTCTATTTTTGTATATTTATTGATCTGATTTCCTCTCCGTAAGCACGTGAGTTACTGCCAGTATAGGTTGTGAATTATTCTAATATCCTTCCCAAATATGTCAAGGTTACCTACCGCCAGAATTTTATGCAATTGTTTATCCAAGTTCCTAACAGATTTTTCCTAATTCTTAATAATAAGCTTAGCTTTTTGAAGGCATATTTCGCTATCCAAATGCGCCTTTGGATTTCAGTGTCACATTTTCCGTCCTTTTTTTAAAAAATCTTCATATATATATATATATATATATATATATATATATATATATATATATATATATATATATATATATATATATTATTTAACTGTCTTGATTTTAGTATCTCAAATTTGTAATTTATATGTAGGGTTGTTCCTTTTGCCGACAACCATGCCTTCGTCATGTTGCGATCGATGTTTAGTCCTTTCTTCTCGCTTTCTTTCACTACATTCTGTAGGATTTCTTGTAGTTTCCTTTCTGTGCCTACAATCAACACTGTGTCATCTGCAAATCTTGTGGTGTTAAGATTGTGGTCGCCAATAAATAATCCTGGCAGGACATCTGATATTCTCAGAAATGTGGCAAGGAATAGCTTGTAAATATTAACGCCTCAAAAAACGAAACTGTGATCATTTAATCAATATACAGAAATGTTTCTGTCTTACATCATCATGGTTGATACTAACCTCCAGGAGAGTATTCATTTGCGCCTTCTCGGCCTTACCTTTTTCCTTGATATGAAATGGAATTATTATTTTGAATTAATTTCTAGGTCTACTGCTAGAAAAATTGGTTCACTGCATTGTACCAGATATTTTTCCGTTAGAATCCACCATTCACATTTATAAATCTAACATTCGTCCGTTAACTTAATATTGCTATCACATCCTGTCTGAGGCTCCTGCTATATATATCGCGATTCTCGGCAACATCCGAAGAAAGATCTGCAATGCAATAGGTCCTGACCGGGCATCCAGTCTTCAGTCACTTTCCCACCAAAGTGACGTGGCTTCCCTCTACCTTTTCAACAAACATTTTCATGGCAATTTTTCTGAGAGGCTTTCCTCTTTGGTACCTCGTCTGCATGTATTTAAACATACTACTAAATTGACAAGTAGGTTTCACCTTCTTACTGGTAAACTAGATAGATGTAACTGTAAATTATATTCTAATAATTTATTTTATCGCTTATGGAACCATCTCTTTTCTTTTGTTTCCTTGCCACCTACAATCTTTAAATTTTAAAAATTCAATCTCAGTTACCACTTTCGGTCGTCCTGAAACCCGTTCTTTTATTGTACATTCTCATAACAAAGGTCTTCTCGTTGTCTTTCACTTTCAGTAACTTCTATCTTATTGGCAGTATCGCCTTGCTAGGAGTAAAATGGTGAACAAAATCTGAACGGTTCCATTTATATTTACCATAACCTATTTTGCCATTCTTGAATGGTTTTGCAAGTCACCTTCGTTTTATTAAACAATGCCGGAATAAACGTATTGAATTATTATTGTATGTATGTCCCATGAGATATTTTGGAAACTCTTCCCCAAATATGCTTATTGCTTGCAGTCTGTGATTTCTTTCCAAACAAAATGAGAAATAATTTACTTGCTTACAGGGTACCAGTGACAGAGAGTATTCTTTGATTTGATCTGCAAGAAAAGGTAGATTCATACCTTTCCGAAGAATATTAAAGCGAAGTGAATACAAACTTATTCGGAACTAGAACTTGAATTTGATTCGCCAATATAATTTTCAATGATATTTGACGTTAGGTCACTTCGTCTTCACCTATTTCATTGGTTATAATTATGATTAAAATACAGTTTATCTGTAGATTTGAATTTCTATTCAAATAAAATCTTCTTTTTAGAAAAAAAAATAAGCAGGAATGCATTATTAAAGCCTGTAGTATACGGCAAAATATGTTTTGAATTTTTTAAACTTAAGTACCTCGCTAATACTTTTTGTAACTCAGAAATAAAATACATGGATTCTATATTTCTCCAGTTGTAGGAAAATGTTTGTGTAAATGTCAATAGAGGA
>OZ038488.1:62084753-62089753 GCA_964036315.1 Acanthosepion esculentum
TACGCCGGGCCATGCTGCTAGTATATGTGTAATTTTGTATTTGGACAGCAATCCCTCTTTTATGCAAGTTTCGTTTTTTATTTAATTTTTCTTGTTCTTATATTTTTTCCTTTCTGGACATAGATTATATGGAATTTGTCCGAATGTATATGTCCCAGTTAAAAAAAACAGCGGACTTACAGAAATTCGAACAATTTCTCCATAATTTATGTCCAAAAAAGAAAAAAAATATAATACAAGAAAAATTAAATATAAAATTTAAACGCAATACCTTGTCAGTTGTTTTTATTGAAACTTAGGAATGGATTTCTCATTTATTAATACGACATATTTTTATTTTGTTGTTTAAGTGTTATTTTTAGTGGACACCCATATTTAATTAGACGCTGTGTTTTTTCATTTATTAAACAGTATATTTCCATTCTCCGGGAAACGCATATTTTTTTTCTAATACGATTTCGTGAATGTTCAGACCGATAGATGGAAATAATTTATTCAGATTCGATAATTTCCCATTCAATATTTTAAAATCTCTTCTAAAATGAACATTCAACAATGACATTTTCAACATTTCAGTGACATGGAAAACCTCTTCGGTTTTGAATATCTTCATCTGTTGACTTCTGTACTTCTTTAAATAATGACCCTCATTCGTACTAATTAGTTTTATTTAATAATTTGTTAAATTGTTACGCTCAAATATTTCAAGATGCAATAGGGGGAATTATAGTCGTGTAAATCGCAAGAAACTTATTCAATTATTAAAATAACAATTATAATTAAGCTATAAAGTCAAATAGGAAAAAACCTGAAATATTCTGGACGAGAGTTAATTTTAAAATTCTTTTCCTTACACAAACATTATTCACCTCGACGAAGTTTCTTCGCTTCTTCAGCTGGATATCATCTGCCAGATAAGATTCTTTTTTTTACCTCCATTTTCATTCTGACTTTAAAATTGGTATTTTAAATATATTCACTGCTTGTTCACGTGTTCTGAAATCTCTTAAAATACATATGGATTGTATTCCCGAGAAAAGCAGTTAAATCGAATGACTGAAAAGCTGTAGTAAAAAAACAAAACAAAAAAAAACAAGACATGATTTCAATTTTCGCAACAACACCTGTAATGTTATTTTTCGCTTTTAAAAACTTTTTAAACATATAAATCTAACAACTATTTTCCCTGCATCAGAGAACACTCCCTTGACAATGCCTTAATATAAAGCACACGTGTGTCGTTTTCGATATAAATTTGATTTAATTGCAATGAACTTTAAATTAAACACTTGAAACTAGTAAAGTCGGGAGTTGTTTAAGTGGAAACTGATTTGAAATGAATGAAAAAAGTTCACAGGCGTGTATCAGAAAATAGATGATAATGAAAGAAAATGCTCGGAGCTGACATGAAATAGAACGATCATGGAAAGGTATATATATATATATATATATATATATATATATTTTTTTTTTTTAATTATTCATCGTCATTGTTCTTTTATTTTTATCTTCAAGTAAAAGATACGAAAACAAAATTCTAAAGCACTTGGGGCGGAAATGACGGATAAAAATAATTACAATTCATGAGGAAGAAGTTTTCAAAAATCTACATATATATTATAGATATTCTGCAGAATTTGAAGGTATTGTATTGCTATCAGCGTCGTAAATGAATTCAGCGTAACGAGGTCAAATTCTAACCGTGTCTAAACATTCTTTTACGTACATCGGTGGGTTAGTAAAGATTTTATCGTGAAAGCATTTATTTCAGTCCCAAAAAGGCATCGATTTGCATTCATCGTACAGTTAAGTGCTATACGCGATACAGGCTTGGGCGATCATGACTTTTTCGAGTCATGACTGACTATACAGAGGATAGACTGCGATAGACTGGTTACCAACCATGGCCATAGGACCCAGTCTACCCTTTATTTAATCATTTCTCCCCAAGCTAGGCAATAATGTCACTAGTACATAAGGGTGTCACTGAATGTTAGAGAATATAAGAACAAATGATCTATTAAGGAGAAAGTACAATAAAAGAACAAGAATTAAGAAAACAATATAACGACTGATATCGCATTTAATTTTTTGAAGATCAACGTTGATTGGGAAGCAAGAATCCGGAAGAGTGTTCTCCAAACGAGAAGTGCGATAGAGGAAGCTATCAGCATAGAATTTACGGTTACATCTAGCTGAGACCTTGCCGCCAATCTAGTACTGCGCTTAAATTCATAAAGTCTAGGTACTATAGCGGAAAGTTCGTCTGAAAAATTAGTATGAAAGTATTTATAGAAAAGACACAGGGAAGCTACGTTACGGCCGTGGGAAAGTGACTGAAGCCGAGATGCCAGGTCAGGACCAATAACACTGCAGATTCTTCTTTGGATATTATCAAGGATCTCTAAATATATATTAGGAACACTAGACCAAATCTGTCAGCAATATTCAAAGCAAGGTCTAATGCTAAACTTATAAATATATATGATAGATCTAAGCGAGAAAGATTGTCTAGCACGACATTTTGTTGTGGCGTCCTCCCTCTAATGAGGCTATAGTGGACTCTTCCATTTACTATAAAGTTACTAGAAGAAGTAGGCCTCAGGAGAAACAGTGATTAACTGAACGCTGGTCAACCGAAACACACTCCCAAGTCGTGTAACACTCTTCCGTTGTATTTACTGTTCAATAAGCTATTTATCTGCAATCTCTAATTTTGTTATTCATCACCATTTGCACACTTTGAAACTGATTTAATATAATCTTTTCACTTCATGTCAACAGAAAAATGTTCATCCGAGAAAGTGCAATGGATCCCTCTCATGAAGCTTAGCATCAGCCATGCCGTTGGAGGGTAAAAAGGGTTATCTTTGATGATTAAACGAAGGCAGTTTCGTTTTTGAGGTGTTAAAACTAACAAGCCACTCTTTGCCCCATTTACCAACAGACTGTAGGTCATTTTTTTGTAGATCAGCTTTCAATTTGACCTTATCAAACCGATCAGGAATAAATAGTTGTGTCATCAGTATAGATATCGATTTGGGCCAAACTTGTTAGAGGCTATACAGTGCCTCATACTATCAGCAAACAAAAGACTTAGCTTCTTTTGAGGACATGTTTACAGTTATTTCGAGCAGCCACAAATAGGCGTCTGTTGTGATCGGAATTATCAAGCTGGTACTCCCGGAAAAAGTGATTCCTATGTACTATAGCGGATGAGCATGTTGGTGTGAACAAATGAGAAGATTGTTGCATCACCTACTATTTAATCCATAGCTGGGGGACAAGAGAATGATTCAGAACTTTTCCAAGAGTATTTGTGCGTAAATAAATGTAACGAACCCCTGTGAAAATCGAAAGCGAACTCTGCTCTCCGTTTTCTCATTGAGCCGTTATAATAGTGAAAGCATTAATTTAAACTGGAGAAATCTTTCACACAGCAAAAATTGTATGTATATATATATATATATATATATATATATATATATATATATATATATATATATATATATATACTATTCCTCACCAACTTCTATGTCAATTTATATAAGCTTAATACTGCCAGTCAAAAGTGTAAATTTTACATTCATTTGTCGTTTCAACTTTGAAAGTGAAGTCTGAAGATCCAAAGAAAAATAAAATTCTCTGGTGAAATAAATTATAACATATGGAGTCTTAAATTGGTCTGTTTTTCTTTAAATTAAATTATTCGCTCTGACTTAACATTGAGTTCTCAGGATTTCACCCTCCTTGGGATTATTCATACGGAGATTTTCGTTACTTATATATATATATATATATATATATACCGGGTATAAAAGCAAAATTGACCACATCGTGTAACAACATGGGATAATTGTTCATCTCACAAAATGTTTAATATCTAAAAAAATAAAAACACTAAACTAATTGAATTTCTTTTCTCTGCGTTTTCAGATAAGACGTTTAGTCATCTTGACAGTATTTGTCGTAAGAATCACTGAAAATCTCTTTGAGTTATTCAGCTAAAAAGACAGCAGGCTTAAAGTGTTTTGTGTCAAAGCCACTGTCTTCCCAAATGGTGAGACGAAAAAGATCACACATACCTTAAGTAATGGTACTAACATTTATACTCTGACTTCCGTCTTCAAAGTCCATTCAAAAACCATCAAGCGAACGGTGAAAAAGTTTGAAAGAGTAGAGAGGAAAACTGGATCAGGAGGTCACAGCAGCAAGAGGATCATTATTTCACCTTAGAGCTAAATACATTCTTATTGTTCAAAGTAGAGTGTTATAAAAACATCGGAGAATTCCAGTAAGCTATCTTATATCATGATCATGCCCTTAAAGGCTATTGGAAGTGAAAGAGAATGAAAAATTTTTACAAGGAACCAGAAACCCAATCCTAAACAGAAAACATGGGATAAGCCTCTACTGCTGTTCAAAAGACCGAGGAAACATATGAACTGGACCATCGGCGAACCTATCTACTCCTATTGAGGAAAATAAATAGTAATTAATATGTCAGAGTTTAGGCGGAAACGCTAGAAGTATATAGTTGGTGCAGACTTTAGAAGGAACCGGAAACCCAACCCTGAACAGAAAACAATGAATAAACCTCTATCTCCATTCAAAAGTCCGCGGCGGATCGTGAACTGAACGATAAGCGAACATGTCGACTTGTATTGAGGAACGATAAATACATAAATAAATAAATAAATAGTAATTATAATTTCAGAGTTTAGGCCGACACGTTAGAAGTATAGAGTTGAAGTAGACTTTAGAAGGGCCTGGTAACCTAATCCTAAACAAGAAACGATGTATAGACATCTTAAATATGCATACCATTTCATAAACATGAACACATTCTGAATAGTTTCTGCTGTTGAAAGTCTTTAAGTGGTGTAGCTTTTGTTATTTGTTATATTTCATTGTTATTGATTAGTGCCAGTTTGAAGTCCAATAAAGGATAGTTTTCGTTAAGATCTACGGGAATAAAAAAAACATTTCTTTTACATGTA
>OZ038488.1:62094753-62252253 GCA_964036315.1 Acanthosepion esculentum
ATTTCATCCTTGAAAATGGCTAAATGTATAGTCGAAAGAGATCGGAAAAACAGATCATTCGGACAGCTTTTATGTAATTTATCATTTGAAAAGAAAAATATTAGATCACATGAGAAATTGTATAAAAGCACCAACCACCTTGTCTGTCGTATTCAATGAAATATATATATATATATATATATATATATATATATATATATATGTGTGTGTGTGTGTGTGTGTGTGTGTGTGTGTGTGTGTGTGTGTGTGTGTGTGTGTGTATTAGCTTTCCGATATCGCAGGTTTCTCTATAGGTCTGTATCGAATGGCCATAGACAATGTAGGCAAATCTACGAGGCTATAAGTTCAAGTATATCTGCAATTTTCTGATAAGCATTTGACCGCCGTAATGACGTCTGCAACGTCACATACATCATCCGAAAATAATATAATAAAAGTCTGGATGGAGATATCCATAATGAAAAGAGGGCCGCAAATCTAATGTTTGAATTTAGACTTTTCATGAGTTGTTTCATTAGGGGCAAAACAATCCTCACTGTGAACAGACATTTAACATATATTACTGATGCTTGAGAGCCAGCGGAAAAGATCTCGACCCGACCCAGTTTCCAAAATTTAGCCAGAAGGCAAAATATAAGAGTACTGAACTGTTATGTAACAGCAGTCATGCTCTATGAGAGTGAATGCTGGACAATCTCCTCAGAGGAAGAAGAGACTTGAAGTAGTAGAAACGTCACATTTCAGGAGGAGGATGCTGAGAATATCATGCACCGAACAGCTGGGCAAAAAATTAGTAATGATACTTGGAAAGACTGTTTGAAATTTCTCGGGCACATAATGAGGAAAGGGGGTTTAGAAAATATGATACTCACAGGGCACATTGAAGGCAAGAGAAACACTGGAAACAATGTGTAACCAACCGACTGAGCTTGCGTAAATAGATGTCGGAAGAAGGTTTAGCAGAAATAACAAAAAGCAAAATTTAACAAGAAATGCAAAGGATAGGAAATTGGGGGAGAACCATGATCGCTAACATACTGAAGGGACGCGACACAGAAGAAAACATGAACCAAGATTTGTTCGGCATTCTCTCGTATATAAGGTAAAGGAATAAAGAAAAATATCCCGTAGATATCCTGTGTATTGGCAATGTTGTTTGAATAGAAGCAAATTATATAAATTAATAGGGGTTTGTAATTTAATTATATTGATCACGTTTTAAGGTTTTTTTTATTGACCATTGATTTCTGTGATCGAATCGAACTATGATCGATTCTTCATCGGTGTCGATAGCAGTGTGCACCAACTGTTCGAAAGACATCGATGATAGCAGGAATTCACAAGTCATTGTGACATCGATGATAGCAGGAATTCACAAGTCATTGTGACTGAGGAGTTGAAAGTACTGACGTTGTTAAAAACAGCTGCTTATAATAGATTATGATCTCTCACAAAGATACTGTAACTAAAGCCCACTTAGCAGAGTTACAGTTTAAATACAATGTTTTCACGGTGGATTTGGAAGAAACACAAATATTTCTGAGCAGACGTCTGCAACAAGGATTGAATAGCCGCCTTAGCAGATGGATGTACTCTGAAAAGGTGTAGGCAAAGTTTCTTATCACATATATGTATTTAAATACATATATGTGATAGGATAAGAAACTTATATCCATATATACACCTTTCCCAAGCCAACATGCTTGACTTTAAAAATGTTAAAAAAAGAAAACTGTTAAATTCAAACTTCTGTAATTTAAAATATATAATACATAAATTAATCCCAAAATAAAATAATTCAATATAAATTAGCAAAAAAACCATTCATTTCATTTACTCACTGTCGTTTATTAGACATTAAATTAGCATCTTCCATAATTTACTTAGACGTTTCTTCATTTTAAAAATTCTGTTAAAGTAACAATATTCTTACCTTTGTTTATGAATAAATACTTGTTGCAAAATAAAATCGTTATATATGCCCTGTCTATCAGACGTCGAAACGTATCGATTAAGTTTTCCTTTTGTCTTTATTAATATATGTATAGGTAGGATGAGAACGAATAGAGTACAATTCCAACGTTTGTAACATTTGATTTAAAATAGACATCAATACAGAGTAGAACAATATTATTTATTTATTTTAGGATATTACACAGAAAACATGTAAAAATCGCTACACAATTGCAGTAGTATTTCAATTGGCATCTCATCAGACGATTCTAAATTATTGGCGAGTGAGCTACCTCTTTTTCGAAAATAATATATACAACACACACACACACACACACACATACATATATATATATATATATATATATATATATATATAGATATAGATATATATATATATATATATATAGTTTTCTTGTGTTCGTATAACTGTTTTCTGTACAATAAAAGATGTACTGTGAAAAACTGTACACATGTTGAGCATATACGACCGCTTTCGGCTATTATTTTAACTATTATCGCGGATGATGTTTAATTTTTTTTTAACAGAATATATGGATTTTTATGGATGTATCTTGAATTATAAGAATGTATTATTTTCCAAACAGGGTCAGTATATTTTGATTTTGTTCATAGCTGATATTATTGAGTGTTGGCGATTTCATTTTTTTTATTAGGGCTTCCATTATCTTTAATAGTTTTTTTTACTACTTTCTAAAATCTACTGTAAATTTTGGGGTAGAGTTTATCAAATAGTTGCTTTATGCAAGTGGAATACACACACACACACACACACACAGACACACACACACACACACACGCGCGTGTGTGTGTGTGTGTGTGTGTGTGTGTGTGTTCGTGCGTGCGTGTGAGTGTGTGTCAGAGAAAAAAATGAGAGATTGATGTGTCGCCAATAATTTCGCACTATAGGCTAGACCAGAAAAAAAATCAAAGTCTTTACTCATGGGCCTGAAACCCAAGTACCCACCGAATTCTGCAGACCTGGACAGCATAACTGAGCACCTCAGCAAAGAAGATGGAGAACAAAGTTGAAGCAAGAACGTCACCTTTCGTAACTCCATTTTCAAAGTCTATGGTTTCCCAGAGCGACCTACTGAGTTAAGTTACCCTTTCATCTCTCGATAGTGTTGTTTGAACCTTCTTACAAGTTCTGGAGGACACCTTACGTTACCGAGAATAGTCCAGAGAGCATCCCTTTTTAGTGAATCAAATGCGACAGAGACGATCTTTTAAACTTTTCCCCTGCAGTATCCATTGTCCCTCTTCCTTGTCTGAATCCACATTTTGTCTTACGGATGACTGTGCGGGCAAATCAATCTTGAAGGGCCTATTAATTACAATTTTCGCAAAAGTTTTATCCACTGCTTCATGCGGGATTCTCTCTGTTTCTCTCCATTAAACAAAGAAATAAGGATGGCATCACACCAGACATGAACTGTTCACGTGTCCTCGACCAATCATCCGAAATTATACGGTGAATCTCTATAGGAAGCTTGTCGTCCCTGTGAAGTAAAACTTCAACAGGATTATCATAATGACCTGGTGCCTACCCAGTATTAGATGCTTTTATTTTCTAGATATCTTTCAAATTAGGATGATTCACAACCGCACCGATGATATCCAAATGACTAGAGGTACTGACGATATAATGATACAAGCGGCGATTGTCTGCTTTTCGTTGAGATAGTCACGAGTGTCACGTGACGGCTAGTGAATGACGTCACGTGATAGAGTGACGAGGGGCAGCTGTGATGTAGAGTCTACAGGAGAAGGACATACCTAGCCCACAACGGTAGTCTTACATGAGAAACCATATTGCCACACCCGGTTTATATAGAAAGCACCGTACCTCCAGTTTTCCATTCGGGAAATATTACAATATTACACTGTTTGTTGTTGCATATATGCTATAATTTCTCTGCGTGGGACATGTGTATAAGTGTATACATGTAATTTTGTGTACGATGTAGCATTATAAAACTCTCTCTGAGAACAAAGCATGTTTGTCATTTTTTTTCTATTCAACCATTCCGTGAAGTACAGTGTTATAATATCACGGATATAATAATGCCCATAATGGGGGAAATAAAAAAAGGGGAGAATAAGCCATTCTTCTATAGCAACATCCTGTTAACCAGATCACCACTACAGCACAGATGGAACGGATTAGCTGAATGGAAAAGGAATGACAACGGTATATTAGTTGAATACTGAGGGGTTCTAAAAATTATCTACAAAATGTTCAGTCCAGTGTTACATTATACACTCCGAGACTTTGAAATAAACACAAACACAAACGCGCGCGTTCACCCCCCCCCATATATATATATATATATATATATATATATATATATATATATATATATATATATATATATATATATATATATATATACCGGACACTATTCGGAATATACTTGTCGACAACTCTAATATAATAGCATCATCCACTTGCAAAAAAAGGCTAAAAATAATGGAAGCCTTACTAATAAAAACAAACAAACCAACACTTAATAATATTAACTTTGAACATGGACATAATATCTTGACCGTGTTTTGAAACAAAAAAATGAATCACTTTGTAAAATATACATATAACAAACTATTTCTAATTCTAACAGTTGAAATATAATCCTTGAAAATGGCTAAATGTATAGCCGAAAGCGCTCGGATAAAAAGAACATTCGGACAGTTTTTATATAATTTATCCTCTGAAAAGAAAAACTTTATTAGATCGCACGAGAAATTATATAAAAAACTAAATAAAAGCACCTTGTCAGTCGTTTTTAATGAAATGTGCATATATATATATATGTATATGTATTATATATAAATTATAAGAAAACGAACAAGTAGGAAAGAGATCTTAATCTAACATGTTTCACTTGATTAAAGCTTCGCCAGAGATCAAGATAGAAATGATAATAAATGATTAAAAGCAAAGAGAGGCAGATTAATGGTATGCTGTGTTAGGCTTTTTAATTGCTTAGATACGTGTATTGAAGTAACATATAATGTTTAAATATGTGTCGGAAACATCCTCGACGCTTATGTATGTAAAAGTTAGTATGATGCAGTAAGATGATTTGGTTGGATACGTGTCACGTGTAAGTAACAAATAATATCCAAATAAGTGTAAGAAAACATTCTGGACATATATATATATATTCTGAAATATATATATATATATATATATATATATATATATATATATATATATATATATATATATATATATAAACCCTTGCATGTGTTTCAGAGGTAACGCTTTTGAAAGATTGAAATGTTATAAACAGTATAAAACATTTTTAAAATAAAAACAAACTTTAAACACGCACACGCACACACACACACAAGCACACACACACACACATACATATATATATATACTTATTACTTTTGCACACTCAATTAATATATGTGTGTGTGTGCGTGTATTTGTGTGTGTGTGTGTGTGTGTGCGTGTATTTGTGTGTGTGTGTGTGTGTGTGTGTGTGTGTGTGTGTGTGTGTGTGTGCTATTCTGGAAATTCTGAGGAAAAAACATTTCATTCATGCAAATTCATCACGTTACTATCCAGTCAACAACTTATTTTCCTGTTTTTGCTATGATCTTTCAATTAGTGTATCCCACCACATGAAAGAATGGTTTCCTATCTGACTTATTATTTTGGGACTTGTTCAATTCATTTTTACCATATGTAATAGTCGATCAACACAAAATTTTTGCCTGGAGAAAAACAAAAGAAAGTCTGATGATGACAGATCTAGAAAAACGTTCGGTATACATGGGGAAAAATACATTTACGGTGCGTGATCAATGGCTACACAGAATACGTGGTATTTTTGGAATAATGTATTTTTTATTTTCGTAATAAATACATTTAGCTATTAATTCCCACTACCTTGATCTTGCTTAACATCAAGAAGAGGCAACTGAAGTTTCTGGGACACATAATGAGGAAAGAGGGCCTTGAGAATCTGATACTCACAAGTCGAATAGAGGGAAAGAAAGACAAGGGAAAGTACTGCGTGACATACCTGGCGGGCTTAAGCAAGGGGATGACAGAACATGGTCTTGGTGGAGGAAGCAGAGAGAAGGAACTTGTTGAGAGCTCCAAGGTATTGGGGGGGGAAGAGCCATGATCGCCTACGTCCTGAAAGGACATGGCGCATAAAAAGAAGAAATTAATCATTTCTGTTTCAACAAGATGAAATTGATCAAAGCTTAAATGCTAAATGTCGTTTATTTTCATTGCATCAAGATGAAGCAACCTTTATTAGCTTCAGTACATTTCGGTTTCCGGCCACATCAAGTTGAAACAACGGTTCCCGTACCAAAGTTAAGAAACCTCGAATCTGGTCAGTACCTAGATGGGTGACCGCTTGGGTATACCAGGTACTGTAATTTTGGATATGCTTGGATGAGAAATCACAGAGAGAAGCCATTTATTACATGGAATTGTTAATCGGAGAGCAGAGTTCCAATTCCAGTTCGATTTGTTATATTCACTTACGCTAAAATACCCTTGGGAAAGCTATGAATCCATCTCTTCTCAGCCCAGCTATAGGTTAAATAGTAAAACTTTTATCCCTAAATCATTATTATTATTATTATTATTATTATTATTATTATTATTATTATTATTCTTATTCTCTGGTTTTAAATAACCTGCAAAGTGTTGATAAACCGTAAAAATATATCAATCACTCAAAATTGAGAATACTTTCTAACGATTTAAACATGCAGAATAAATTTCAAAGACACTTTTCAGATTTCCCTAATATTACATCGACGTTTGCACTGATACTTTAGCAATAACCCAGTTTTTTGTAGAGCTGCATCTTCTTGCGTGTCCTGACATTGGTCAATTATGTGCCATGCGTGATACACGCTTAGGCGATCATGTATCTTTTAATACATGACTGACGAGGCAGATTTTTTTCCTGCAGTAGGTTGATATTTCTTTCTACGTTCGACCAGTTGCCATCCAAGGCCCGGTCTGTCCTGCTATTTACACAGAGCTCGGTGGGGTGAGAAGAAGAGGATTCATACCTTTCCCATGGGTATTAGCACGTAAATGAATGTAATGGATTCGACTGGAATTCGAATCTCCGATTCCTCAATCCGAGCCGCTATCCATTACTCCACCATCAAGTATCTTAAATGTAACATATAAAAAATGCGCGTAGTCTATAGCCTAATCACAAAAAAAAACAAAAAAAAATAATAATTCAAAGATTTTATAAAATATTTATTTATCAACATAATATCAGAGTTTGTTATGGGACTTCGTATACACAGATCGAACATGATAATTTCACAATATCCATGCGACATAGATATTGATCAATCCTTGTAAATTACACGGAAACAAATACGGTCCTTTGGGGTAGATATAAGTTTTCAAGAACTACAGTTTTACCGACTAATCTATACATAGCATGTATTGGCAAAGACGTAATTTTACATTTAGTTCTTTCTCATTGATTCCGGATAAATGTTGAGGTGCCACCTGTCGGGTTTCTGGCATCGACAAGAGCAGTGAAATTACGTACTTTTACTTCTTTTTTTTTTCGTAACTGGTAGGAATATTCTATTTTCAGTGGAATATGTTTTACTTTAGATCATAATGTTTGCTGCTCTATTGAAAGTGATCTGAACGTCATTCGGTTCAATAATGCGCATAGGTGCTCACATAAATAATTGTTTTTCTTCAACGCCATCACACACTGTACTCTTTCTCTCCACCTCTCACTTACTACATCTATTTTTATTAAGTTAAAAGTTATCATATTAGATGGTCATATTTGAAAGTAATTCTTTATATATATCAACATACAGTATAATAAATATAGGCACGGAGGAGTAGTGGATTGAGGAATCGGAGAGCTGAGTCGAATCCATTACATTCACTTAAGTGCTAATACCTTTGGGAAAGGTATTAATCCTATTCTCCCTCCAGCTATGGGAAAATAGCAGGATAGACTGGGTTCTTTAACGTTGAATGGCAACTGGTTTAGGAGAAGAACATTCTGACAGTTTTTGAATAATTTATCGTCCGAAAAGAAAAAAATTATTAGATCGCATGAGAAATTGTATAAAAAACTAAATAAATGCACCTTGTCTGCCGTATTCAATGAAATGTGCATAAAAGAAGGATTGCTGCCGAAATACACAAATTATATATATATATATATATATATATATATATACACTCACATATATATAGAGAGAGAGACAGACAGACATACAGAATGACAGACAGACAAAAAACACTAAAAATAAATGGAATAGCTTTAATCTAATTTTAAGTCAAATTTCAGTGGGTATATATATATATATATATATATATATATATATATATATATATATATA
This sequence comes from Acanthosepion esculentum, assembly GCA_964036315.1. Taxonomy (NCBI): domain Eukaryota; kingdom Metazoa; phylum Mollusca; class Cephalopoda; order Sepiida; family Sepiidae; genus Acanthosepion; species Acanthosepion esculentum. The sequence goes on from OZ038488.1 coordinate 62,103,106, forward strand.
TATATATATATATATGTATATATATATATATATATATATAAAGATAGATAGATAGATAGGTAAATAGATAGATAGATACTCTCTCTCTATATCTATCTATCTATCTATCTATCTATATATATATATATATATATATATATACACTCACATAGAGAGAGAGACAGACAAAAAACACTAAAAATAAATGGAATAGTTTTAATCTATTTTTAAGTCAAATTTCAAGTAGGTATATATATATATATAAATTATATATATATATATATATATATATATATATATATATATATATGTATATGTATATGTATATATATATGTATATATATATATATATATATATATATGTATGTATAAAGATAGATAGATAGGTAAATAGATAGATAGATAGATAGATACGCTCTCTCTCTCTCTATATATATATTTATATATATATATATAGGGAGAGAGAGAGAGAAAGAGAGGCAGCAGACAGAAAGACGAAGAAGGACAGTGAGGGAGCGAGTGAGTGAGTGAGTGAGTAAGTGAGTGGTGAGTGTTTAAAATACTTCTGAATGCTGCAGGTGCAATCGAAAATTATGTTATTTATATTATTCATTAAAAAAAAACTTAAATAAATAATACTTTGCTTTTACAAATCAACTAAATAAAAAAATATATTTTTTCGTCGTCCGTGTTTTATTTTTTTGGTGATATCCGTGACTCAATCAATGAAAATGTCCATCGCTGACAAATTTGATCCAAGGTTTTCGTTCTCGTAGCAACAGCAAAGGCTTTTGAAGCTAGTAACTGACTTAAACCAGATTGTTTTGTACAGAGTCTGGCCCGTTCTGTAGGTGTTCTTGTGACTGGAGACTTTCTGCTGATCTTCGGACCGTCTCCCCCTCTCCAACCTCGCATATTACCATTATTCCCAGTGTAGCATTTGTCTAGCAAAGTTCTAGCAATATGACTCTACTTCTAGCTAAACCTGCTACATTTGGAAAATATAGTGTCCCACATTTATCATATACAAACTGATGGATCGCTGGATAAATTATTTACCCTTTTCTAGAAAAAAGCTTGACATTTGATTAAACTCGTTACAATGTTCTTCGAAGAACTTAGCGACTTCACCTCTGTTTATTTCGATCACAAAAGCAGATTTCAACATAAGTACATACATACATGTATATATATGCATGCATAAACGCACACATAATATATGTGCGCGTGTGTGTGGCTTTGTGCGCGTGCCACAGTATTTATTACTTCAAGTTTATTTTTATTGGATAACCGTATTTGGAATAGACGCCACTTTTTGTTTTAAAACAGTGTGTAGTATATCTCGTTAAGATACTACTGGAATAAATTTTTGCCTTCATCTCTGCATTTGTCGAATACAGCATAAATTCATACACACATGCATATATATATATATATGTATGTGTGTGTGTGTGTGTGTGTGTGTGTTTGTGTGTGTATTTATATAAAACAACCACCCAGATGTGATATATAGAGAGATTCACATATATCTCCCACGTGAATGTGTAGAGTACACGTTTGGAGAAGGTTCCAAAGTCCCAAACCCGCAAGTCAACATTCATTGTCGATGTCCTGATATGAATAAGCAGTAAAATTATGTATTGCAGATTCCGTCTTGGGTATCTCTTACATCAGATAACATCAGTAGCAAACTGGGTCTAAAATATTGGTTTCCAGGTGACAAAAGGTGCTCACCACAGTTTATTATTATTATTACCGAGTCGCTACACCACACCAATCAGGTATTGCACACAGAGTCTTGCCTGGGGTGTTAATGTTTCATGTTCATTAAATGTGCACGAATCTTCAAGACTGGGGCTAACTAAAAGATAGCTTCATAGTTTGTAATTACACACACTGGCAGTTGGGATCAACATCAATATCCCCATTACACCGACTAAATGTAGAAAGTTGTATCTTGATTCTAGTCTCTTCGCCATTGGTTCACAGCCGTGGAATGGATGACGATGATCAGTTTCCTGCTTCAACTTCTCAAGCTGGGATTGGACTGTCCTTCTCATGTAACAGTACTATCATTTAATTTTCATAACGAATAAATAGAATTATTTTAAAAATACATATAGAAAAATGGGCGCAATTAATTATTTGTGGAAACGATGGGTATTTCTTAATAATTACAATGTTCATGTACTGTACATCCTGTTGGCAATAAACACGAAATGTGAATACAGAATGCTGTAAATTAGTTTTATATTTATCTTTTAATTTTTAAGTAAATCGTTGATATTTTTAAACGGTTTACTGAGACATTGACAGACATCCCAAAGCACAATAGAACACTGCATGCAATCTACTTTATTCAGAACAATCGTTTGTGTTCACTAGATGATTGTTCGAATCTATGCATAATTGCTTAAGCATCTAATTCATCTAGCAATTCTCTTTCAATGGACAGCATGTATCATTCAAAATTCTCCTGTCAGCGAATTAGTTAACTTTGTCTGAATGATCTTTAGGTTTGAAAATATCCTCTAATATTGGACTTGACAGCGTGCAGATGACTTTATAACGTTCTTATATACTTGTTATCGCTAAAACAGTTGTTTGTGCTAGTTGCTTTATGGCATTTTTATTTGACATAGGGGGTCCACTCCATCAGGGGTCCAATTGCCACTAGGGAAGCTGATACCCTGTTCAATCCACCACTGAATAAAATCACAGACCAGACTGGAGATATATTGACAATAAATCACAATACTCTATCGATCGTAATATTCTATTTTCAATAAAGTTGTCCTTACGATGATTTTGATCATTGTTCAGGTTATCAGTTTTTCCAAAACTTTTGTGAATCTCGTTCTAAGTGCTTCAACAATTATGGACATAATTGACGGTTTCGTTTTCATTTTTTTTTCAGTACTTTTGAGAGGTATAGATATTAGTTCAACTTTGCACGTTTTTTCAGTGGAAAGAATAAAGTATTCGCATAATTACAACGGGGGTGATCAGCATAAAAAAAATATTATTTTGTAAGTACGACTCACAGGCTTATTTTTCAGGGTAGGAATTTTGATCCCTATCGCTCCCAAATTATCTTGGCCTAATGCCAGACTAATCAAAGCTTAATAAGCAGAACCTGCTTTTTCCGAATCCAATACCAGTGTTCAGATTTCATACCAAGATTACGAATATACATTTTTAATGGTAGCCGCTCCCAAGCTAGAAGATTGACGTAACACTGCCTTCCCTTGTTTTTTTTCCAATATGATTGGATGTTGTAGTTAACTTAACGCAGTAAATCTCGTGAGGTTTTGTCATTCTGTCATAAATGAGTTACTGCACTTCATCATCGCAATGGTTTCGACTGTAAATCTGTCAGATTTTTCATCTTCAGCATGGTTTCTCGTTTCCAAACATGTTCATCTACACAGAGCTAATTATGCTTCTTCAACACACACAGATCCTCCGTGCGTTTATACTACAACTATGCTGGAAATAACTTAGTTACAGTTTCTAAAATAGAGCGTATAATCTGGCGTGATCAACAGTCTGAACACGGCCAGCACGCTCAAACCCTCGGTCATGATGATTTTTGACTCAGTGCTAGAACAACGATCGACGGCTTCCAATGATTTCTGTCCGTCCAATTTCACTCACTAGCGGTATGGTTTTCAACTATCCCTTAGTGATAGATCATATAATTCCCTACCTCTCAAATCAGTCATAGTAAAATAGTAAACATCTCGTAATGCTAATGTACTAACCGGGTGCCCACTCTCCTGATCTATCTATATCGGGTGTAACGGCAAACACGCCCATTTGTTAGATTAAGCTCTGAATCGTTGTAACTTAGAAATGATTAAAGATGACTTACTGGAATTCTACGAGAGTTTTATAACACTACTGGACTCTACTTTCAGCAATAAGAATGTATAATTTCTCTCCAACTTAACATAAAAACCGTAATGAAATCGATCATAAACGAAAATGACATGTTGATCATTAATTAATTAAAGCTAAGTATCGGCAGTTCATGAAGGATTGAAATAAAGTTCATATATATATATATATATATATATATATATATATATATATATATATATATATATATATTATTCAGGATAATTTTCCAACTTATCCAAGATAATCCTCGCCCTCTCTAAATGTTGTGGATTCCGGGAATTGAATCATACACAAATAAATAAACAACGCCAGTAATTGAGATAGAAAAATAAGTGTATTAAACGTAAGAATACAGACTTGAAGTGAAGATTAGTAGCCCAAGAAAGAGGGTTAGTAGAAAATATATGTACAAGTCTCTGTAAGTGAAACCGTAATTATCTCTCTCGCTGGACTCTCGTATAACTCTCTGGGAACACCCTGTGTACTGTCTCCGTATCTCTCACTCTGACTCAACGTATCTCCAACTGCAGGTATTCTCTCTGTCAGTATAAGTATACTTTGGACGAGTCCATCTCGTGTAAAAGGGTCTGCCCCACAACACTAACCTAACTTTCTGTCCTGGAGTAACAAGGTACCTCACAGGTTTCACGTACGATTTCATTTTCAAGTCTTTTTTCACTGCTCTTTGGACTATCATGTCTAAAACTCCTCTCGCACGTGCCAAACAACGTATGGATTGAGTTGGATCTTCTCTAATTGATCACTTTAGCTCCAAGTTGAAATGATGACCCCTCTACCTGTTGTGACCTCATGATTCAGTTTTCCACTCAATTGTTAAACTTATTCACCGTTCTCTAGATGGTTCTTGACTGGACTGAAGATGAAAGCGAGATTATGAATGTTGGTATCATTGCTGAAGGCCTGAATGATCTTTTTCGTCTCGCAATTGCTCAGTTGGGAAGAAGTAGTGGGTCTGACACAAAACGATTGTAATCTATTCTCTTTCTAGCTGAATAACTCAAAGGATTTTTTTTAATGATTCTTACGATAAATAGTATCAAGATAGCTAAACGTCTTATCTGAAAACCTTGAAAAAAGAAACACAATCAGTTTATGGTATAGTTTTTTCAGATGGTAAACCTTGTTTTGGATGGACAATTATCCCATCCTGTTACACGATTTGGTCAATTTTGCCGTTACACCCGGTATATTTATTTCCAAAATTTTCGTGAAACTACATATGTGTTGCACCTAGTTACACTTTAAGTATGTGTCCCTATTGGGACACATACGGTTTTGAATTCAGAATTTCCATTCTCTTATACGGAAAACACAGCTAGAGAGTTCACTCTGTCATACTATTTAACCCATAGCTTTGGGGAGAATAGCTGGAGTCATAGATTTCCCAGGAGTAATTGGGAAAAAGTGAACATGACGACATCGATCCAGAATTCGAAATCAGATTGACGAATTTTGGTTTCCTTTACTTTAAACCAGCTAAATATCTCTGCTGTGCTCGGCTTGATAAAATTCAATGTCATTATCTTGGCGAAAGCAAGGAAATCACTCGGTATTCGATCGTATTGCGGTTCCCCCAAGTCGCATTTGCTTCTAGGAATATTGAGATTTCAAATTTCCAGGCACGTTCATGGTCAATGTAATATTCCTTGACATGCAAGTTATTAGCAAAATTTACAATACTCCTGTGACGTAATGTCTACTTTTATTACATTTCTACATAAACGCTGAAGTTGTTTATATTACCGATGATATCTCAGCTCAAATGTATATGGAGGCACAAAACAAAAATGCCATGTATTATAATATCAGCGTATAAAAACAACATATTCAGCGCGTCCATAAAAATTCACCTGTAGCTATTTTGCAACAGAAAGGCATTAGAAATTATTAAACGAATGCATAAGAAATTTCACAGACTGTACAATTTGTATCTATAGAGAAGAGAAAAAGAATATACGAAACGCGTGAATTAGTTATTACGGTCATATCAGGTTGAAACAGCGTTTCTCGTACCATCGCCGACGTTAAGCAACGTCAAACTAGATCAGTGCCTAGATGGGTGACCGCTGTGAATTAACAGGTTCTACAAGCTTGGATGTGCTAGTGGTATAATGGATAATGGCTTCGAAATTGTTAATCGGTGAGCCGAGTTCCAATTTCTGTAGAGTTCGTTATATTTACTTCCGCGCAAATACGTTTGGAAAAGGTATGAATTCACCTCTTCTTCCCCCAAACAATGGGTAAAACAGTAAAACCTGTATCACCAAATCGTTATTATCTCTCAAAACAGAATTATTGCAATCTAAAAAAAAAAAAGATTCTGGCTTTAAATATCCTGAAAATGGTTGATAAGCCGTGAAAAAATAAATACGAAAGTTCATCTAATAGAATATTTAAGAACACTCAAAATGGAGGCCTATTGTGAACGTAATATGATGAATAGAATATAAATGATTTCTTTTTTTATATAAATGAAGGAAGAGGTGGTAGGAGGTGAAGTTTATGAAGATACGGAGATTAGATAACGATTGAGATTTGATTTGATGTTGTTAAGATAGTAATTTCCAGGGAAGATTTAACATGGGATCATGAAACGCAAAGAAGTAGTTCTTCAGAGTATAACTTGCACCTTACATTTGGAATACAGCGGAAGTGAGGGTAAATCGATTCCATCGAAATAGCATGACGTGTCCTAGATATTAATGTCTGATCTGTTGGAACTTAAGATATCATCAGGACAATTGGCATGGAAATAGCGATAGGCTTATGATCAATGGTTATTTATTTGTTTAGCAGCATATCAAACGCTTATGGGTCATTTAATACCAACATTTCATTTTCTTGGTAGCATTAGTAATTTATTTTACAAAAATGTATTGCTGGTAATATATTTTTTTATCAAAAATGCATTGCTGGTATTTTTCTTATAAAAATGTATTGCTGGTAATTATTTTACTTAAAAAATGTATTTCTATACATTCATAGTGTTTTGCCCATAGTTGGGACCCTAAGAGGTGCTACTACCCCGGGTCATGGTGGTCCAGAGGAAAAAGCAATTAAAAAGTGTTTCACTGATCATCAAAACCTCCAAATAAGAGGCCTAGCTGCGGGATGTCGTTCATTGTCATACCTAGGATGCATCGTTATATATATATATATATATATATATATATATATATATATATATATATATATATATATATATATATATATATATATATTCTTTTAAAATTTTGAAACTACCAGGGTCTCTCGTTTTGCACGCATGTGTAGACGTGGCAACATCAACAAATTCTAACGGATGAAACGCGCCACAAAAACTTTTTTCCAATTTGTCATACTATTTTTCGAAACATATATATATATATATATATATATATATATATATATATATTTATATATATATATATATATATATATAATCTTTATATACGAAATCTATATATCTATCTCTCTATCTCTGTCTGTCTGTATCTCTCACTCACTCTCTCTCACTCACTCTCTCTCACACTCTTTCTTTCTTTCTTTCTCTCCCTCTGTATATATATATATATACTGTTGCTAACCCCGTTGCTATTTCAATGGCAAGTGTTCAGATCAGCTCCTTGCTTAAATTCCACAGCCTAATGTTATCTACAAATAAAAAATGTAACACTAACGGCTATTTATCTTTTAGCCCACCAACTTCTGCTTATAGAGAGATTGTTGGTAGGCTTCAATGTATTCTGTATCATTTTTCAGTTACAGCAGTCATATATATATATATATATATATATATATATATATATATATATATATATATATATATATATATATATATATAGACCTTTCGAAAAAAATCTATTCTAGAAGGAAAATATTTTGTGAGGATTGTTACTTTGAAAAAATTTTTTCGACGCACAGAAATATATTTGTTTGCCCGAACAGGAATAATAAATTAGAAAGTATAGTCTTACGCTGGGCAGTTACAAACGGTAATTGTTACTATGAAAAGATATTTCTGCACCACAGAAAAGAGATAGATCTTTAACAGCGAGGAATATTTTAAAATTAAACCCTTTAAGATTAATTTTGATGGTTCTACATGAAACATTGCCGCCTTGAATAGCAAAGAGATAGACCTTTCCTAGATATACATAGTGAAATGGAATTCTTTCTTTATTCTTTATATATTTCGTTTCTTTAAATATAATGATATTCACAACAAATTCACACTTTTTGAAATTTTTGTGAGTGAGATTGGGTTTTTCAAAATGTGATTCTTGGCTAATAACTGGTGCAAATGTAAATGGCGCATCCGTGGATGTCAGTTTACTTGTTTATGCTTTATGGTTTATATACTGTGGTTCATACTGCAACTATACTGAGCAGATCTTAGTTACACGTTTTGGGAGAGAGCGCATTATCGATCGTGATCATCAAATCTGAACAAGGCCAGCACGCTCAAACCCTCGATGACGATTTCTTGTGACTTCGGTGCTAACACAACCACGAACGGCTACCAAGGGGTTTCATCTACCCAATTTAACTCGCAAGGCCTGTGACAACCCGTGGTATGGATTTCATCCACTCTCCAAACCTGCCGCACGCAGGGATCGCCTCTTGCAGACCGATAACATCAAGAAGTCACCTTCCTGACAAATCGAAATCGACAATGTTGAGAATGCCTGTGTTATGGTCAGAAAACACCCATATAATTGATATTACATTGGTATCACTGCTTATGAGAATAGGTGTTAGCGTTCTAGTACTTTTCGTATGAAATTGTTTCTGTTTCATCATCCAGTTAGCTTCAAGTTCATTGGATAAAATAACAGCACAAATTTGCATTCTTTTCAGTCTTTAGAAAAGGAGCTGAGGGTTATCTCTTCTTTCTTGTTTAGGATTAGGTTTCCAGTTCCTTCTCTTAAAGCCTTCTGATTCTTTTTCACTTCTAGTAACTCTCCGCGTTTTAGTTGCATTATCGTGTTGCTTGGGATTGTAATCATTAAAACAAAAGTGTCATATAATTTCGACTAAGCAAAATTTTAAAATATTTGTCATATAGAAAACTTTCATTTTTTTACGTTTTGGAATGAATTCTTCTTTAAAACATCGAAAATTATATAGATTTCTTTTACAATTAACTATCAAACCTTTTCTCCGATGAGAACAAAACAAAAATAAAAATAAATCACGCTTTTAGTTTGCTTCTGAAGGCAAATAAAATCAAAAATAGAAAAACTAACGTTTAAAATGTTTATATTAAAAAATAAAATAAATATTGACTGACATTTTTTATAATAAAAAAAGCGAAATTTATTTCTCGGTGTGAAGAAAAAATATTTCGACTATGTTATTAAAAACATTGCTGGCATTTTTAAAGTCTTTAAATATTTGTCTGAATTTACATAGGGAAATAAGTATAGTACATGATAGACACGTATTTTTTTCTATCGTTTTGGCTTGCGTACCTTTCAAAAATAATTTATACGAAGTTTTAAGCTTTTGATTTCTCGCGAAGAGAATTCGTTGTCTAGGACTTTTATATTACCCACCAGGGAGAGATATGCAGTAAAACCTAGGATTTCAAAATTTGATATTCGAGGCCGACTAAATCAAGACTCATTCGAAATCTTGGAACAAAAAATAACTCAATAAAAAAGTGCTATATTTTGCATCATCAACATATGATCGATGCAAAAGTTTTTATAACCTAAGGAAATCACAGGAAGTATTTTCGTTATTGACTGCTTTAGTATTGTTTAGAGAAAAGTCATAATTTTTCTTTTGGCAAGCATCAGGGCCGAATATGGTAATGATAAAAATAACCGCTTCCATGGAGAAAACATTTGTCAATTAGTGTTACTATGAGTTTAAATTTATAAAATCTTTCTCTTAACAGAGTTTTACAAGAAATTAGACCTCTAAACCTTACAGAAAAAAGACGTTGATTCTAACATAATTACATACTCATATACATACTATATTAAAACACGCCCAAACTTTATTTTCTATCCAATAATAGACATTACAAACACGCCAAAAAGATTCCACAATGCGGCACACACAAATCAAAGTGTCTATGGGTTAGAAATTAAAATCATGATGCGAAATATTCAACCAAAGAAAACAAAACCCTTTTTTTTTTAGCCGACTTTCTGGAAAAAAAATTCATATAAAAACTCACAGACTCTCAGCAGCAGAGATGTTAATGTCTCCAACCGTTTAGACATAATAAAAATATGGCTACATACCTTTTACTCCCCACGCTACAGCGCGTGCTGAAAGAAACGTGAGTCGGCACTTTAAACGAATCATCTCCGGTCAATGAATCTTCTCTGACGAAAAAAGTCTTTTCTAAACCGCAACTTTTCTGTTGACCAACTTACCCAAAGACTGCAGTAAAGATTATTTAACTCCTTTTTGACTCCTCTAAATTCATGTACATATGTTTGTAAATACAACGGATTTATTTAATAGGCATACTTTTTTTTTTTTTTTAAGCGTATCACCCCAAGCAAGGCTGGAGGCCACTATCACGCAAGGGGTTGGAGAAGGGTTGGAGGAAGAGCAGATAGAAGTGGTAAAGGAGAGGATGTGGAGAAAGAGAAAGACAGATGTTTAATTTATTTTTATTTTATTATTGTTTGGCATTCGGACTTTCGGTTTTTAATATAAAAAAAAATAGACGACAGAATTTCCTACAAGCTCATTAAATGTTATTAATCTGTCTGATATTGAACGGGGTTTCTGTTAAACGTTTTGTTTTTGTTATTATGGAAAATAAACAGCTTGGTTGCATCATTATTGCATCTTCTAGTTACATACACTACACATTTTTGTTGTTGTTGCTGTGGGAAGTGTTGCAGTGATGTGGTTCTGCTATTTCGTAAAGCTATTTGTTTGTGATATTTATCGCGCCAGATTATAGGATCTAATGACAAACAGCCTTCATTAAGAGGTATAAAATGAATTCGTTTGAAACTGTTTTAACCACAGAGCTGAGAAGACAATTGTATACAGATTCTAGACACTATTTACATTATTCGGACTATTGTCCTCATCTTTATTGCCATATTGAACACAATGTTTCGGCCGTTATACGCTCCTTCTTTCTTCAGGTGGTTGAAATGTCGAACTGAACCCTTTATTTCGCTTGTGCCATGTGCCCTTAACTTGGAGAGGTGAATTAACAGGAGATAACTGATAACTGGCATCCATTAGACATGGCACGCGGAACTAGATCAGTCTACCCCATCGAGCTTCATCTCAGAAATATAAACAGGTGAAGATTCTGTAATGAAATCGATCAGGAACCGTCATCTCGGCTTCAGTCACTTTCTCACCGGCGTAACTTCCTTCTTTTTTTCTACAAGTATTTTCATAGAAACTGTTCTGATTAGCTTTTTCCCTAGTGCCTTGACTACTAGATTGACAACTAGGTCTCACCATTTTACTGTTGAAATATCTCGATGCAACGGCCACTTCTATCCTAATATTTACTTTTCCCGTACTTCTCACCTGCGGAAATACCTTCGGATTTCATGCTTTTCTGCCACCTGCAATCTTCAAAATCGTTATTTTCTCAGTTTTCCTGAACTCTGTTGATTTACTGTCCTTTCCTCTTATCCACTTTAGCTCCCTGTAATCACCTGCCTTCTAAGGGAATTATCAAGTGATAATTCCCTGGGTGAAATGTTTAAAAAAATGCTTATGTCTTTCTAAACTTAAGTCAAAAAAGAAAAAAAATATGTGGGTAAGTTCATGTATTTATCTATATATCTGAGATGAGGTATTATGTACACTATTTACATTATTCGGACTATTGTCCTCATCTTTGTTGCCATATTTATCACAACGTTTCGGCCGTTGTACGCTCCGACTTCTTCAGGTGGTTGGCATGTCGAACTCAACCCTTTATTTCGCTCACTGGGTTAGACTCTTCTAGATCCACGTTGGTTAGATCCAGTGATAGGATCCAAAGAGCGTGAGTTCAATACCTGGTTAAGGCGGTGGAGAATTTGGAGGGGGAATTAACAGTAGAAAACAGATAACTGATATCCATTAGACATAGCACGTGCAACTTGAACAGTCTACTCCAGCGAGCGAAATAAAGGATTCAGTTCGACATTCCAACCACCTGAACAAGGCCAGAGCGTACAATGGCCGAAACGTTGTGATGAATAGGGCAACAAAGATTAGGACAATCGTCCGAATAATGTAAATACAGTTCAAGCAGTGTCTAATTTTATTGACTAAGAAGAAATCCCAGAATTTATCTTTAGTATTTGTCTATAAATTTGGGTAGGCGGATTTTTAGTAGACATTCCCACAAATTGCAACCAGCATATGTAAGGAGGTCATGTCTCTGCTTCACTGAAAAAAAGCGACTTCGTCTGCAACACTGAAAACCTGTTTTCAAATTAAGAAGAAAAATTATTATTTGTTATTATGCCGAGCGAGTATTTTTTTTTTTTTATCACATAGATGTTTGACATTTCTGTGTCTTTCTACTCTGATATAGTGTTTTGCCTTTTGACAACCTCGGGGAAATACACGTGATGTAAATAACAAATGAGGAACGCCTGCGTCTTTATGAACGACGGAGAACGAAACAATTTCTGTTTCCTCGTGCCTTTCCCGTCAACGGCTCGGATGTAATATTGCCATTCCCATATAAACGTGTAAGAAATAACTTTCGAAATCATGACAACGATACCTGTCGATTGACCGACACAGAATTCATCCACGTCACCATACTCTGAAAAGGATAAAACGCCAGTCAAGACTGTGAAGCACACAGCCTTGTTCAACGGCCGTTCGTTTGCTGTTCACGGCTCGCACTCGTTTGGCAACAATATGTCGCTATTTGGCAAGCGTCAGTAACTTAACGATACAATTTATTTGACTTAAGTCTTAAAATGTCCAATATTAGGAAACTGCTTATCTTATTGAATTACTATGAAGACATTTTTCAAGTTTCTCTATCTCATGCAACGTTTATATATATTCTTTTGGTCTAAGTTGAGCAGAGTTGAGCTTGGAGAGAAGCCAAATTTGGGTCTCACTTTTTGGACAATGATGTTGATAGAAAATTTATTATCCCCATACTTTTGCACAGACTTAGGGATATCTTAGAAGTGTTCGTTAAAGGTTACGCATCTCTTTATTAATTCTGTATCCGGTAGATTGTAGTAAGTTGTCCATCAGATTTAAAAGCATCGTTTTTAAAGCACAAAGAAAAATCTCTGACGCAGGGAGAAGACCACCAGATGGATTTACCAAACAGAAGACTTGTCAGATTTTGAACACGTGTTTATCTATTATTGCCCAACAGAAGAAAAACATTTTTCGTCTAAATTTCTTGGATGTGGAATTGTTATTATTATGAGTTCTTATCATGCTTGTTCGTTCATTCTTTAGTTAGTTAGCACATACCTTACACCCTGCCAATAACCATTAAATAATAGACCATTCCGTTTTCATATTAAGGGAAGACGGAAAAGACATGTCAGATCCATTGTATGTAGTACGTTAAAATAAGAAAGAGTGAAGAAAGAAAAAGAAAGGAAGACAGGAAAACCCTGCCAATACCGTATAAATTGTGGACTATTCCGTTTTTATATCGAGGAAAGATGAAACATATATATATTAGAGACGTTGTGTTGATTTCGTTAAAGGAAGGAAGAAAGAAAGGAAGGAAGAAAAACAGAAGTAATAAGGATTAAAGGCACCCGGATAGAAAGAAGAAACAAGGGGATTTAGGAAGAGAATTAAGAAGAAAGGAAAACAAATACGAAGGAAAAATGTAGAGAAGTAGGAAGGAAGGAAGGAAGGAAGGAAGGAAGGAAAAACCGATAACTCTGGCGCTACCTCATAAATAATGGACTACACCGTTTTCCTTGCAAGGAAAAAGTAAAAGACATATCAGAAATGCCGTAAGGATTCCGTGAAAGAAAGAAAGAAAGAAAGAATGAAAGAAAAAAGGAAAGAAGAGGCGATAATACTTTGGTTTGTTTAACGTTCGTTTCAGTGAACTGATAAAGCATGCCAATTTCAAATATGTATATGTCTACCCTCTTACCTCTTTAAATAATGACATGCTTTCATATTTATGATTATTATTTCAATACTTTTTCTTTACAGTGGTTAAGCTCAAATATTTAGCGATGCAATAGGGGAATTTCTACAGGTATTATATAGGAGCTTAGTCAGTTAAAAACGTAACAATTTTCACGAGTATTTCTAATTTATATTCGATCTAATATCCTCATCTTAGTTATCATCACTAATAATAATAGCAAAGATGAGGACATTATTCTGAATGTAAATAATGTAAAGAAAAAACAATTATAAAGATTATAATTGCTCTATATTTCGAATATATCATAGTTATGAGGTCAGTTATGCAAAAACATCGACTTACAGCTAAAGTTGAATTAAGGGAGTAATTCAGAAAGTAAAAGCAATTTTTAAATTAAGGAGTAAAATATAGGGAAGCGCTGACGGGTGACACGTATGCGCATGGAACAAAGGATAGGTAGCGGCGCCCTGCAGCCCATCGTTAAGTCGAGTATCAGGGAGCAACGAGATCAGACGCATGAACGCTTCATTAAGCGATTGCGCTATCAAGGAATAATGCACAGTGTACGTTCTGTGTACAGAAGGAGTCAAACCTGCGGTAAATATTGCTGGACGTTAGCAGAATATGGCGCATACACCATGAACCAACGAACGGTGTATGAGTGGGTAGAACGCTTTAAAGCGAGAAAAATCAGTGCAACGAACCGATTTAATCGCTGATCAACATTGTGCATGTCAGAACACAGAAGCTGTATTTGAAAGTAAAGAACCCGACTGGAATTCGAACACGGCTCTCCGACTTCTCATTCCGAGCCTATATAGTGGAAGCATTAATTTACACTGTATATAAATGTTTTATACGACGCAAATTGTGTGTGTGTATACATATATATATATATATATATATATATATATATATATATATATATATATATATATATATATATATATATATATATATGTATATGTATATAAGACAATGTGTGTGTGTGTATATATATATATATATATATATATATATATATATATATAGGTAAGTAAACATATGTATAGCGGATCTCGGATAGCAGTCGTGGCTCGTGTGGCACAGTCCTATGGGTGAGTGAGATTCGGATGAGTTCCACCACGGAATATGTGAAGAGCGGTGCTATATCGAGTCTAATTGTTTACCTCTTCGCCACCGAGACAGTTGGTACAGTTGGTATGACGTTTTCCTCATATTGTAACTGTCCGGGTTTCGATTGTAACTGTCCGGGTTTCGATTGTAACTGTCCGGGTTTCGATTCAATGGATTTAGGAAATATAGGACGAAACGGCCGTCCATTGCTTTCATCATTCTGTTAAGGTTACTTCTAATCTCAATGAATTAATTAATTATGATTATCTCAAATCCTCCTAATAATTTCTATCACTTGAATATATATATATATATATATATATATATATATATATATATATATATATATATATATAATTTGTATCGTACAAACATTTCTCCACAGCGTAAATGTACTGACTGATATTTTATGGATTGCTTTCCAGTATTAAATGTTTTCTCCCATTATTTTACGCAAAATTTAATGTTAATACAAAAAACAATGGGAACTGGAACTCGGATTTCCTATTCAAAATTCCTGACAATTATCGATTAAACCACCCGCACATCTATGCTAACAGCACCTTTTATATATTATACTATATATATCTATATATATATATATATATATATATATATATATATATATATTATTTCAGGATAATTTCCCAATTTATTCAGGATGATCTTCGCCCTCTCTAACCTCTGAAGTAACAAGGTACCTCACAAGTTTCATGTACGATTTCATTTTCAAGTCTTTTATCATGGCTCTTTAGACTGTCATAAGACAACTACGCTCTCAAACGCAAAACGTCTTATGGATTTAATTGGATCATTTCGAATTGATCTCTTGAGCTGTAAGTTGAAATGACGATTCCTCTTCCTGTTTTAAACTTATTCACCCTTCTCTTCATGGTTCTTGAATGATCTTTGAAGATGGAAACCAGAGTATGAATATTTGTAACATTACATCAGCACATCAATGATTTTTCTCACCTTTGCTTAGTTGGGAAGAAAGTGTGGGGGTGGGGAATTTCTACTTCTAACAGTTAAAATATAATCCTTGAAAATGGCTAAATGTATAGCCGAAAGCGCTCGGATAAAAAGAACATTCGGACAGTTTTTATATAATTTATCATCCGAAAAGAAAAAAAAATTATTAGATCGCATGAGAAATTGTGTAAGAAACTAAATAAAAACACATTGTCAGTCGTTTTTAATGAAATGTGCATGAAAGAAGGATTGCTGCCTAAATACACACACACACACACACACACACACACACACACACACACACACACGCACACACATATATATATAGATATATATACGTGCGTGTGTGTGTGTGTATGTGTGTCAGAGACACAACGCTGGTGGCAGTTAACTATTCGGGAAATTTATACGTACTTTTTCCTAAGAACTTATTTTATATATATATAACAAGTCGATGAATCTATCTGAAATAATAAAAAGAATATTAATATACAACCCAGTGTATCTGAAGATTTTAATTTTTTAATATTTTTTATTGTTCGAAACATATATATATATATATCTAAGGTAATCGATTTATTTATCAATTTTATCATTTCAAACGTTATTTTTAGTGGGTACTTATATTTAGAAGACGCTCCACTTATTTATTAAACAGTATATTTATTTATTTCCGTCTACTGGTCTGAATATTTGACAAATCTTATTGGAGAAAAATATATGCTCTCCGGAGAAAATTATTTTGTTTACGTTTTACAAAACTGAAGAAATATGAAAATTTCGAAGATGTCTCTCAAAGGTACTTTTCAGAATTTACAAGATCGGTAAGGCTGCTCTGTGGCTGGATCGGTTAAGACACGTCGGATTTAACGAAGATTTCTTTCTGCCCAAACGAACGCATGTTTGAATTCTGCTGGAAAGCAAATACATTTCTTTAAGATTTCTCGAATATTCGGCGAAAATAAATAAGTGGACTGTTTAATAAATAAATGGAGCGTCTACTCAAATATTAATATCCATTAAAAATAACGTTATATATATATATATATATATATATATATATATATATATATATATATATATATATATATATATATATATATCCTTGGGGAAGTATATACTAATAATATAAAATATTAAAACTGATCAACAAAAGAGTGCTCAATATATATATATTATAGCTCATATGAATGAATGACATAAAAATGAAACTCAATTGTACCCCAATTTTAATTTTAATTTTTCAAATTAAAAAAAAATAAATTCATTCTTAACAAAGCTTTTAGCATTGACAAGCTCCAGGAAGATTATCCCGGCAGGGTGAAATGGCCACCAAAATGGGGTAAAATTGAGTTTCTTTTTTATGGAATTCATGTGTATATATGTATATATATATATATATATATATGTGTATATGTATATATGTATATATATATATATATATATATATATATATATATATATATATATATATATATATATATATATATATATATATATATATGTGTGTGTGTGTGTGTGTGTGTGTTTGTGTGTGTGACAAAATGGATTAAGTCCAACAATTATTTAATATATTTTCTGTTTATACGTTATTTTCCTAGATATAATTTCTTTAAGTAAATGCTCTGTTTCTTAATTAAATAGTAAGTTCTTAAATATTCAGGCCGGTAAATGTAATTAATACTGCAGGATTAAAAAAACAGAGCAAAATATTAAAAAAATTATATATATAAAAATAATGTATAAGCAGAATATATATATATATATATATATATATATATATATATATTTAATATCAAGTATGTGGTGCGGTTTCAATTTATAATACGCAAATCATTCATACGAAAAGCAGATAATGAAGTTAATGATATGGCAAGAATCACTCTCGCAAACAATTTTTAATAATAAAATACATCAACCTCGTATATATATATATATATATATATATATATATAAAGAAAGAACAGTAAAATATATAATCCGGTGTTCTTATAGATATTTTTATTTTTACAAAATAGTGCTCAATGTAAATTTACAGAGCATTATTATTATAAATTAACTAATTTAAAATACGGAGTCCAAAATTCGCTTGAGGATGAAATCGAATTAATGCTTTTAATTTAATTACAAAATTAAATTCGAAGCTTTTAGCCTCCATATTTGAAACATGGTCATTACTGTGTAGCGTAAAAGCCATATTTCAAATCAGTTAATTTATAATATATATATATATATATATATATATTATAAATTAACTGATTTAAAATATCGTTTCTTAGCTACACAATAGCGAAGAAACCATATTTTTATATCAGTTAATTTATAATATTTATGCTCTGTAAATTTACATTGACCACTGTTTTGTAAAAATAGACAATAAAAATATCAATTAAGAACACCGGATTATATATCCTACTGTTCTTTCCTTTTTATTATAAAATATATATATATGTGTGTGTGTGTGTGTGTGTGTGTGTGTGTGTGTGTGTGTGTGTGTGTGTGTGTGAGTGAGTGACACACAAAACCCTTAGCTCTTCGCTACTACACTGTTATCTTCATATAAGTTTCATTCATTAGTCTCACTAGTTCGGGCATTTAGATCTAAAAGACAATATCCTATTTCCGCCGAATCCAATCACCCAAATTTCTACGCGTAAGGAGAAGGTCAGAACGCAGGAATCTTTTTTCTCGACAACTGCATTTTGCGGAACAAACCCCTGCAGCAGGTTGCCATTTCTTTCTGCGGTAGACCAGTTGCTATCCAAAGCTACAGAACCCGGTCTGTCCTGCTATTTACCCATAGCTTTTCTTTCAGAAGAAGATGATTCATACCTTTTCCCAGAGTATTAGCACGTAAGTGAATGTAATGCATTCTACTGGAATTCGAACTCGGCTCTCCGATTCCTCAATCCGAGCCTCTATCCATTATTCCATGGTGAACTTTACTCTCTTAGTTTTAAAAAATTCTAACCATAGAACACCATGCTGAAATCCAGTCTTGAAGACTTTGCGGGGTTTGGAGAGTTCAACTACCTTCTTCTTCTATGGTACGTGTCCCTTCAGATTGCTAGCTATCATGGCTCTTCACAAGTTGCTTTTCGTTGTAGCTCTCAATAAATTTTGTCTTTTCGCTGTATCTCCCCAAACCCTATTCTGTCAGCCATTCACTCAAGCTCCTTTGGTTGGTTTTGCGTTGTTTTCTTCTGTCTCTCTTGCATTCGATGTGTCCTGCGTGCATTAAATTTTCCCAGTCCGCTTTCCTCATTATGTGGCACAGAAATTTTGACTGTCTTATCCTGATATGAAGCATAAGTTTCCTTTTTGATGCCATTGTCTCTACAAGTTCGTAATTGATTACATCTTCGGTTCATTCTCAGCATATTTCCAGAGAATCACATTTCTGTTGTGTCTGCTCTTTTCTTCATCTGTGATGAGATTGACCAGCCATACAGGAGAACCGATATTACATAACAATTCAGTATTCGTTTCTTTGTTTCTAACGGGGATTTCCTGTTTCTTAATACTATACTTAGTTTTTGGAAGGCATATTTTTCTCTCCAAATGCGCCTTCGGATTTAAGTGTCATAACATTAATTTTTGTTTTAAGAATTCACCCCTGAAGATAATCTTGGATGAGAATATTTCTTCTTCTTCTTCTTCTTCTTCTTCTTCTTCTTCTTCTTCTTCTTCTTCTTCTTCTTCTTCTTCTATGTGCTCTGTCTCTTCAGAACGTGACGATCATGGCTCTCCACAATTTTCTGTCATTTGTAGCTTTGACTTTCCGCTATCTTGCCTGATCCCTGTTCTCTCAAGTATTTTCACATGCTCGTTAGGTAGGTTATACGATGCTTTCCTCTATCCTTCTAGCCTGTGAGTGTTACATTTGCTAAACTCTCTTTCCTCATTATATGACCCAGAAATTTCAACTGTCTCATCCTGATATTAAGCATAAGTGCCACTGTGTCTAAAAGTTTGTAATCGCTCACATCTTCGGTCCATGGTATTCTCAGAATCTTTCTGTAGAACCACATTTCTGCTGCTACTTTTCATCTGTATAGGGATTGTTCAGACGGCTGAATTTTACATGACAGCTCAGGACTCTTCGTTTCTAACGAGAGATCTTTATGGGAGATAAAGGAGTTAAATACGTGTTTGCTTATATATGATGATTTAAAAATAGGAGTGACGTTAGCATTGATAGGATTGCATCTTAATTGATCCTCACGCAAACAAATCAGAATGATATCGATTAAGAGTCGCCTCCCTAAGATTCTTCAAAATTAATTATGTCCAAGATATAAAAGTCAGCATTCGGGCCATTATGTTTTTATCAATCCATCTTCCAAGTGATGTCCGCTATTATCATTCGCTTCACGCACACTCACATTTCCAAATCATTCACGAATCGATTGTTTATAAAAGAAAGTGAATTGACACGTTGAGGAGAAAAACCAGTTCTACTTTGTTGTGTTTAATACTCACTGAATGGTACATACATGTGATTTCACGTAAATGTCATATATATACATACATATATATATATATATATATTTGTGTATTTAGGCAGCAATCCTTCTTTCAAGCACATTTCATTAAAAACGACTGACAAGGTGCTTTTATTTAGTTTTTTATATAATTTCTCGTGCGATCTAACAAAGTTTTTCTTTTCAGAGGATAAATTATATAAAAATTGTCCGAATGTTCTTTTTTTCCGAGCGCTTTCGGCTATACATTTAGCCATTATCAAGGATTATATTTCAACTGTTAGAATTAGAAATAGTTTGTTATGTGTATGTTTTATAAAGTGATTCATCTTTTTGTTTCAAAACACGGTCAAGATATTATGTCCGTGTTCAAAGTTAATATTATTAAGTGTTGGTTTGTTTATTTTTATAAGTAAGGCTTCCATTATTTTTAGCCTTTTTCTGCAAGTGGATGATGCTATTATATTAGTGTTGTCGACAAGTATATTCCGAATAGTGTCCGGTAGGTCTCCATGAATATTTAAATGAGATCTAATTGAGCTATTGTCAGAAAGGTGTAGGGTTAATCTGCGTGTTAAACGATTTGTAGTGTGGCCTATATAATTATTTACGAAAGTTGATACTTGAGGAATAGAATTCCTTAATGGACATTTGAAATCGTAAATAATGTTTCCTCTATTTAATTTTGTTCTAGGAGGTGAATTATTATTTTTAACTATAAGGTTACAAGTTTTAAATTTTTTATAATAAATATATATATATTCAGTTAAAAATACGAAAATAGCGTTTCCTACATTCCCGCTGCTAAGAACACTCTGTTTTTTGTTTTTATTAATTTTCTTTGTTTGATTAAAATCATTTCGTTACTTGCTTTGAAAAAGTCCGCATTAGGACGAAACGCGTCAGCAATTACTGTTTTCTTATTGTCATTTATTTACAAATATATATATATGTATGTATGTATGTATGTATGTATGTATGTATGTATGTATATATTGAGGATTGGCGAGTAAGAACGGGATCAGATCGTTAGCATTCCGACCATAAATCCATAGTTCGAATCTTACTCTGGTCGTTTTGCCAGTTAGATGCTCTCTTGATAAGTCACTTGGAAGTGCTTACAAACCATAACACGAGTCAATGAAATAGGATAAACAGAACTAATCGTAACTGACTGAGGAGGCGTCTGCAACAGGGATTAGCTAGGCATCACATAAAACAGGCGTACTCGGATATGAGCGGTTAGTAATATATAGGACAGGATGCAATTTCAACAATCTAGTTACCAAGCTAAGCAGGCATATTTTTACTGAATTGAGTCCTATATTCATTGAATGCAAATCACTTTCGGATTTTTAACAAACTAAATTATACCTGTTTTATTGCCAAACAAAATTATATTTACTAAATATTCCCTGAAATGCAATAATCATAGTATAGAAGCATGTAAAGTTAATAGCAGATGGCCACACCATACATCGACATTATCAATATGCCTAGAGCTATATCAGTTGTGATGTACAATCTAGTGAGTCAGTGTGAACAGCAGCAAGGCCGCTTAAGGTAAAGCAACGTGGATTATAGAAATTCGAATGGAGGATGATATTGGGTGCCATATTATTTGAATATTCCATTTCTAAAATATATGGTGTTGCGAGTGTACCAAGAACAGCTGCTGTCATTGACCGCCCATTGGTGGAAAGAACAGCTGCCGACCATGACTCTAAAACGATAATGACCGAAGGCATCTGGCTAGAAAAAAAAAAGAACAAAGAGTTACAGCACTCAGATCATTAGCACATTCAATACAAGGTGATATAATACCAAGGATTTCAGTTTAACGTTCCACTGGATATTGGAGGTGAAAACCCAACAAGTTGCTCCTGTTAACTGCACGCCAGCAGACAAAGCGCCACACGGAGGTTAATTCTGGAGAACTGGTGACGAATGACGCGGCCTGATTGTCATGTTTTCAGTGGTTTCTGTCGGTTGGTAGGGTTTGTTTGTGGCGCAAACCTCATATGTCAATGGGCCCTGGTTGACAACAGGACACAGTGCAAGCTGTTGGTGGTTCGGTAATGGGAGTGTTCTGACAAATACAGACAGAGTTTTTATTTGGTACAAAACACTACAAATACATATCCTATAAGGCCAAAAGCTATGCAATTCTTTTTCGTACTATTGTATAAAAGCACAAAGCAGGTTTTTTTAAACATTTTTTTTTAAGTAATATGAAATATTTACAAAATAATTTCAACATCTGTCTGAGTATAAAATGGAAACCATTTAAAATCAACTCGTTGTCTTTACGTACATAACAAAAAATGTATTAAGTTTTACGAATAAATTTTCATATACATCACGAAGTATAACGCAGTCCTATGAATATGTATTTAAATAACGCATTATATCATTTAATTTTTTTGGAAATATGACTTTTCAGTCGTTGTAGAGAATTAACAGAAAAAAAATTCTTCAATTCAATCACAGGAAAACGTTTGTTTGCATAATATTATTAAAAATATCCACTTCTAACACTTTCTAAGGTGTAAGCATCTTCCTGACATCGGCGTTTCTTGTCTGTCATTAGAATAATGAAGATGCAGGATTTGCCAATATCAAGATAAATTTTAGTAGATAACTGTTTTTACAAATATTCTGAAAAAGTTATATATCAATGATTGTATCTCACTCTTCTTGCACCATATTCTTATGATTTTAACTTTAGAAATATATTATTTGAGGAGGCTTTTTGTAGATATTTAAATTCAGACCCAGTGTAGTTGACTGATTGATTATTTTTTTTACTTATCTTCTCTTTGTGTGGATTATGCCAAAATAATTGTTGGAAAAATTATTCGAAACATAATATTCGAAAAACATTTATTCGAATTGTAAATTGTTTGAATGAAAAGTTATCGAAAGGACAATAATAATAAATGATAATTATTCGAAATGCAAAACTCTTTATTGCAATAAAAATGTAAAAATTAAAAGAGGAAATACACAAATGATAATTATTCGAAATACAAATAACGTTAATAAAACAATTTAGTAAGAAATAATCCTTATAACCTTCAGTTATATGATACTGCACACAAATAGTCAATTACTGAAGAGTACTCGTTAAATGATGCCACTTATTTTTTAAGTTTTTCATTTACGTCACAGTATTCTTGGCGCTTTTGATATTTTGACAATCTGCTCTTACCTCGCAATTTTTTGCAAGTCCTGTTCTCTTTTAAGAGCGTCTAAGAATTTCCATATTGTAGGATGAAGAGTCGACACTTGCTGAAAAAAGACCTATTAGTTCTAAATAAATCAGCATTTACTCTCTCAAAGCAAGACCACGTACGTATTTCGAACATTGGTATTTCGAATAATTATCATTTAGTATAATTGTCCTTTCGATTAATTTTCATTCATACAATTTGCAATTCTAATAAATATTTCTCGAATAATTATTTTCGAAGAATTTTCATGCTACGCTTTGTGGGTTATTCAATGTAATATACTTTATATTTTAAGAAATAGTTTTAATGCAAGTGAATATTGCATTAACTATTCCTTGAGAAAACAATGATTTATTCAATCAACAGCTGGGGTGAGGAGATGAATTATTGCCTTTCTCATGGATATTTGCGGTTAAATGAATGCATCCATTACTGTAATATTTTCCAATGTTATCCGAAGAGTCCACGGTATAGAAATGGTGTAATATTCTATATCTATGCAGGAAATTATACTTGTAACTTAATCACCCATTCTTATATACTGTTCTGCTCTGAGAATATAATCAATATAGAATGTTAAATTTGAAAAAAAAAACTGATTCGTTTTCTACGGTTTACTTGGGTGCCATTTTCTTTATTTATATTGAAATTTTCCTGATTCTTTATAGTTTGCTTATTTTTGAAGTCATCTTCCGCTATCCCAGTGATAGTTCCGTGTCACATTTTCCGCCCATGTTATTAAAACACATACAGTGTAATCCGGATATAAGAGACCCTGGTATAAGATAAACCCGGATATAAGAGAGATTTTATCTGGTCCCAAATTAGAGCCTGTGTTAATGTACATATAATATACCAAACCCGGATATAAGAGAAACCCGGTTATAAGAGACTTCTTCTCCGGTCCAGAAAACTCTCTTATATCCGGGTTACACTGTACCAGATATTTAAATTTTCTGTCACTCTTGATTCTGACATTTCCAATTCTTAGCTCGAATCTCGAGCTCTTCCTTTTGTTGAGATAAATGCATTCTTTCTTCTTACAGTTGATGGTTTGTCCTTCCTTCACGTTTTCCTTTACTACCCTTTTTAGAAGGTTCTGCATTTTTCCTTTTTGTGTCTGGCATCAGCACTGTATCATCTGCAAACATTATGTTGTTAGAGTTGTGTATTTATGAAAGTCCAGTACTACTAAATTTTGGTTTTTGCTATTTGTGACTTTCTGAGCTACTTTTAAATTAAGCAAAGTTAACTTAGTCGAATAATGAGAAAGGAACACCGAATGCAATATTTAGTAACTTCAGCTTTCAAACGCAGCCTAATTTATAACATCTTTTAGTCACATCTGATTTCCATGATCTGAATGCCCAGCTGTATTCTTCTATCAATAAATCTGTATTACCCAAGCGCCATCCAGATTGTGTTAGCGATCTAATATTTGACATTTACGATAGTTTGAGTAGACAGACTCATAAATCTCTCAGGTTTTATACTGTGCCACTATATCATTAGACTGATTGACAATTTTCAAGTATTGTTGAATATATGTTGATATAAGTGTAAGTAGAAAGTTATTATCTATCTATCTATCTATCTATCTATCTCTCTCTCTCTCTCTCTCTCTCTCTCTATATATATATATATATATATATATATATATATATATATATATATGTGTGTGTGTGTCTGTGCGTGTTTTTGTGTATAAATGTATATTTGAGCAGCAAACTTTCTTTTAAAATCTTTCGTTAAATTTGGCAGACAAAGAAAATTTAATTATTTTTTATTTAGTTTTTTTTCAGCATCCTTACGTTTTACCGTTTTCTAGATGAAGTCACTAATTATGTTGATTGTTCCTTCAACTGGGACGTTGGTAAAAAGATTTTTCAACATCGAGCGAATTTAGTATACTAATTGTAGGATTTTAAGATATAGAGGAATTCATTTGTTGATGCGACACTGTAATAGTTCGGTGTGTATGGAGAAATTACGTGATTGAGGGTTTTTGATAGCAGTTATGCAGGTGTAGGTATTTAGGATGTGATAAGCCGGAGAGGACAACCTTGTTGATAGATTTTACATTACATTTCAGATATCCTGGATGGTAATCCTGAATAAACTGCTTGATTTTAAGTTTCGATCTCAGCGTTGTTTGCTGTGATCAGTTTGTTTACGTACATTTTTAATGTAGAACTTTTTCTTTAATTTTGAGAATTTTGGTTGGTTTGGTCTATTTTGTTTAAACCCATATCAACATCAGTGGGTTAATTAATGCCGACAACACTTTTAGGATAGGTTCCTATGAATAGAATATGTATTTCTTTGTAAAATATCAGTTTTTAGTTTAGATTTCATTGTCGTATTTTTATAAAGAGGTTTTCTGTCGAGAGTCAGATGTATTGCTGGTAATTTCTTTTGCAAAAATGTATTGCTAGTATTTTTACTATAAAATATATTTTATACTTTCTCAGTGTTTGACACCAGTTTGTGGTGGTTAACTATTTGCCCATAGCTGGGACCATAACAGGTACTACCAACACGGGTCAGATAGATAGATAGATAGATAGATAGATAGATAGATATAGATATTGAGTTAAATATATATATATATATATATATATATATATATATATATATATATATATATATATATATACATACATATATATACATATATATATATATGAAATGTTTATGTATGTATATATATATATATATATATGAAATGTTTATGTATATAAATATATATATATATGTGTATGTATATAAATATATATATATATATATATATATATATATGCAATTTTTTTATATATATTATTTCTATATTATATATGCGAGGTACGTATTGGAAAGCTCTCAATATCAGTGATAGAGTTAACATATTTAGTTGGATTGCTGTGAATTTGTGACCCTGGGTTCACACTAATTGCGATCGTCAGACAAACTGATTAATTTTAAATTTTGGATTTATATATGACTGCGTATATCGGTGTTTTTATGGTAGTGGGAGAAAAAAAACACCGATATACGCAACCATATATAAATCCAAAATTTAAAAATTAATTAGTTTGTTTGACGATCACAAATTGCGTGAAACCCAGGGTCACAATCTCACATAAATCCAACTATATATATATATATATATATATATATATATATATATATATATATATATATAGAGAGAGAGAGAGAGAGAGAGAGAGAGAGAGAGAGACAGACAGACAGACAGACAGACAGATAGATAGATGATACAAGCTAAAATCATTTGTCCAAATGCATAGAATTAATCGAATTTACCGTATTTCAATGCTACCTTGGGTTTTGTCAATAAAATGTTCAATCGTCAACTATAGTGACAATAGTCGATAAATTTTCAATGATTCAAATGACTTATTTTCCCACCGACTTCAAATTTGGGTGGACATTACGCACATATGTGTCAAATAAATCACTAAATTATTACCAGATACATTTACAGTTCGTCTGCAGTTATACAACTCTTATAAAGCAAAATAAATCGAATTTGCATTGAACAAGGTTTGTCAAATGTTAACCGATTAATTTAGTCGTCAAAAGAAAGCTTCGGTCAAATATTTAGGTAGTTTCAGTATATTTTATTAAAGTTATTGGATCTGTTAAAATAACCTGCACCTCAGTTTTTTACTTCAATAACAAGACAATAAAATGATCAACAGTAGATCAACATCTATAATAGAACAAATAAACATATATGATATGCCTATGAAGCATTTACATCTTAATATAGGGAACCTTCTTCTCAATAACAGCGAACAATCTATTATTCATTGATTTCTTTTTTAGCAAGTTCAATTTCCGACATGGTGGCTTAATTACTTCCTATAGGTCTGCTTTGCTGTCATATTGTTTGCTATCTTCATATAATTTCATCATTATATTTGACCATAGTTTTCTATTAGATCTAGATCGAAAGTTGGTGGTAGCTATTTCATTATCTTTTAAGCCTCTTCTGCTAAAAGATTTTACGTGTAAGCCTGAATACATGAGAATGAACATTGTAATGCATAAATACACATTTCACTTTGAAACTACGAGTCTGGTGTTATACATGTTTAATGTAGTTTGAATGTAGAAATCCGACGTGATAATTAATTTGTTCAATATAACAGCAACAATGTCTAGTAGCAGCTATTCAGGAATTCTTAAGGTCTTCCATATCAGAGGTTGGCAGTGGATATTCGGAGAGAGTAGGAAAGCGTAGTTCTGCAGGTCTTTTCATCTGACAGGTTAGCAGTGGATATTCCGACAAGAAAAAACAAAATGGCCGCCTTTATACACATCGGATTGAATATTTCAAGTCTTCTGATTGGTTAACCTTTTCTTGGTAAACTATAAAATGAGTCAGCTCATTTTGGTTTGCTCACTAGTATACTTATGTACACAAAATAACCCAACACTTGGGACTTGTAACATTCAGCTTCTGTTTATTGCTGAAACTCAAAATAGCCATCCTTACACCAGGAGAAAGTGTTTCTTTCATTAATAAATAGCACGGCGTATATGGTCTATATGGCATTACATTTGTTACTCCCAGACAGGAAAAATCTTGTCGGCGACTTGTCAGTGACGCAAAGGGTGAGATGAGTGAGGGACCTTATTAGTTATAATATTTTGCTTCTATATGTTCGCTACCAAGCAAATAATTCATACTAACGTATTTGAGAGGAAGAATCTCCCTTTTTTTATCACGAAATCACACGTTCTCGCTGGTTGCTGATGCGTCAATTCACGGACCAAGGAAATGGCCTCACCGCATCCTGCATTTTTTGCTTTTTTGGCGGACTTGTTACCTTTAATTGACCCTGTCATATATATCGAATTTCAGAAATACAATATATTTCCAACAACCTGTTTAGCTGTTAAATTCTATTCTTCTTAATCCTTAACACATTCTTAAAATAGTGGAAGGGTTTAATTTTGCTATCTCCCGGGTCTTGAATTCATGCTTGACACCTCGACTACAATACTACCAGTGGTTAGAAAGTTCAGTTTACACCTTTTTTTACCCATAGCTAGTGGAGCAAGAGAGCATGAATTCATACCGTTCCCAATTGTATTAGTGCAGTGGGAACATAGCAGATAGTTCAGAATTTGAACTCGGCTGAGTGAATCTATTTCCAGCGCCAATAACCGTCAGGATACCATTACATTTCATTCACATATCTCCCGCATAAAGGACACAAATAATATTTGCATTTGAGTCGGATTAAAACTTTTTAAAGCCAAAATTATCTTATATTCCAAATAAGATTCCTCTATCTACAGAGTACTTTCTTCCTTTTTTATTTTGTGTTCCTTTAGAAAGTTGACAATCATGGCTCTGCAAACCTTTCTGTGACTTGAGCTCGAAGCAACTGTTTCTATATTGTTAGAGTCAATAAACACCAGTTTTGTAAAATATTTTATATGGAAAACTAATGTTTTTTTTTTCAATTCGAATCTTTTTTGTTAATTCACTGCAAATAATGTAAACTTACTTATCGCAAATATGAATTGAGCCCAAGAGTATTAAAAATTTTAAATCAAAGTTTGTTTTGTTTTTGTTATTTTTTTTTCTCTTTTATTAATATTATTGTCCAGGTTAGGACCAAGGAAGAACAACACGAACACAAGAGTAGAAATAACGAAGATATTTTACACGGAATAATAATACAATATGTGGAAGGTGTTAGTATGACTGTCAGTCTGGCTCGGGATGTCGTACTTAGTAGAGCAGCCACCACACTGCGATCTATTGAGACTCAGCCTTCGACCGACTCATCTCTCTCTCTCTCTCTCTCTCTCTCTCTCTCTCTCTCTCTCTCTTGAGAGGCATAGTATACATAGCGTTAGGAAGAGTTCATTCTGTAGTTATAGGTAAGGACCCATAACAATTAAGTTTTTGACACTCTTTTGAAATTATAAATTTTTAATCAAAATTTGTTTATTTTGCCTCACAACATCTCCAACCTTTGGAATGAAAAATTACCAAAAATTTGGGAGCTATTCAAATTTCGTAAGTACGGATGATATTCGAGGAAATTTTTACAATTTAAAAAACATAAGAAAAAATTTTATTTTTGACTTCTTTATCAGACCTCAGACTTACAAATAGCACAACTGAGTCGTGCACATTTGGAGCGATCGCCAAGGTCCACTCACCCGGAAGGGCCTAGCTCTGGGAGAATTTAGTAAAAATAAATTCTTTTTAATTTGGGGTGAATTAATATTTTGTAGTGAATTAACAGAAAAAAAATCTTCAATTCAATCACAAGCAATCATTTTGGGGATAATATTTTTTAAAAATATCTACTTCTAATGCCTTCTAAGGTTTGAAGCATCTTACTAACATCGGTTTTTCGGGTCTGTCATTATTTTCCATAATTTTTAGATCAGATGCATACTTTAACTATGCACCGGTTCTGATAGATTCCATACAAAATGCTTGATATTGTAACGTGAAATTGAAATGAAACTTCGTTGTTCTCTCGACAGAGCACAATTTGACGACGAGGTTGTAATTAAATTAATGCAATTAAGCTTCTTATTAAAGATTTTAATTTAAAGACATGTTGTCCACAATGTGTCCAGTCATGTATTATCCGATGACAAATTTTAATTAATTCTTACATTACTGTACAAATTAAGGACAATAAAAACCTCTTAATAAAAGATTAATTATTTCAGTTTCGTTAATTACATTACTTTTGCAGTTCTCTTATTTACTTCTGGTTAAATTGTGTTTGTTCTAAACAGTTATCTTGAAAAGTTTCTTTCAAAAGCGATTAGGATGATCGAATAATTCAGTCCCCTTTATCGGTGTGCTTGTGAATACGTTTCAGAGATTATTTCGTTTCTTTCCCAGTCAGTTTGCGCTTAATTCGCAAAGATCTCAAGTTATAATTATAAGTTTCGAAAGGAAAGCATTAGCAGGCTTAAGACTGGTTGGTAGACAGTCAACGGAGATAGTCGCGGGCCAAATTAATGGCTTCCGAGAAAATTGTTGTTGCCATTCAGGCTTCGGTGTTAATCTCAAGTCCTCGTTTGCAAAAGTACCCATCATTCGCTGACTCATTTAAAGATAAATCAGAATTTACCATTTCGAATTGGACAATCTGGAGCAATTTAAAGTTTCAGATCGACGCGGTGTATTTCAATTGAATGAAAGTTTCATGAGATTTTATAGGACAAAGTCGATGAGTCTTCTGAAAGCAACCTTTGTAAGAATAAGAGAGAGAATTGTCAGTGTTGGTCTAACGGTTCACGGTAGGGCAAAACGGAAAGAACAGAATTTAGATACCGGCGAGCTACATTTCCCTTCATACATACATTCCCACATACACATAAATATATACAGACACACACATATATATATACACACACACATATATATGGATATATATATATATATATATATATATATATATATATATATATATATATATATATATATATATTATATACACACATACAAATATATATAATATATATTATAATATATATATATATATAATTAATATATATAATATATACATATTATCTCTCTCTATATATAAATATATAAATAATATATATATATATATAAATAATATATATATATATATATATATATATATATATATATATATATATATATATATATATATATATATTCTAATTATTTAAAAAAAATGATTCCATCGCGACACAGAAATTACTAATTCGAAACTGGTCACCCGTATTCAAGTTTAATTTCAATATCAAACCTTAACTGTTGGATGACAGTTTCATCCTCAAGCGATGTTTGGAATAACTCAGCAACGAAATTTTTTCTCATTTATAATTTCGAAATGGAGGTGTAATCTGGGGTTAGTTTTACACTATCAAGGGGTCTCTTCTTTGATGAGAGTAGGGGTGTTTGTTATATGTGAAGTTTATGGAGTCATGTAAAGTTGTTTTTTGGGTTTCTTTGTCTGGCTACAATGACTAATTTTATCAGGCTCCGTTCTTTTTACCAGCAATACATTTGACACTCGACAAAAAAAACTCTTTACAAAAATACGCCAATTAAAAGTGATCTACAAACCGATTTCTAAAAAAGAATACCTATTCTATTCATACGAACCTACCCTAAACATCTTGTTGGCATTAAATAACCCACTAAAACAAAATAAAACAAACTAAGTTATGTCTATCAATCTTTGATTAAATCTTTCAAATTTCCGAAAACGTTTAGCGTTATCGGTAAATTTGACAAAATCATTATTAAGTTTTATTTTATATTATTATTTTCCCCCCGAGTACTTTTGAATGTTGTTACATTTGTTCCCAAGGATTGTTTTGTGCGTGGCAACAAAACTGTTTGTTTTTGTTGTTTTTTTTTTTAATTACAGGGTTCTCATGTTTGATGGAACGCAACTATTAGGTTGGTGCAAAAATAATGTCGTTTTATCACATGAAGTTGAACGTCAAAAAACGACATTATTTTTGCACCAACCTAATATTTATTTTTAAGTCCAGCGTTCTCATGTTTGCTGAAATCAATTTCAAGTCACTCAAAGTGACGTCATTGGTCAAACTGAAATTTTTGTGTGTGTAGTAGTAGGCACCCGTTTATCTGGCGATATGAGGGTAGCGCCCTGTTTATTCTAAATTCAGTCTTTGGAGTGTGTGACCTCTCCACGGCGAAGGCCTGGGCGATGATATATGGAAGCCGTTCACGGACTACATACACGCCCTAATGGCCGTACCGACAAGATCTAAAGAATTACAGGGCATGACATTTGAAGCCGGTTTGGTTGCAGGAATTGCCGGAAAGTTGTTAGCACTGACAGCCAACCGCATTCGGAGCTCCAATCTATGTTTTCTGTTTGGATTTACTTCCAGAGCCGTGTTTGGATATGACCGCAAGGTAGCGCAGGTTTAAAATCCGGTTTTTCCTTCCCCGAGATGAACTGCCTTCCTGGGCTGTCGAGCTCGATCTGCTCGAAGCTGATGTTTATGAGGCGCCAGTTTGTAGTAGTTTATTATCATATTTATTAGGTTGGTGCAAAAATAATGTCGTTTTTTTTTACGTTCAACTTCATGTGAGAAAACGACATTATTTTTGCACCAACCTAATAATTTTCCAAAGTTCTTTTATTGTATCCACCCATTTATTATAGCCCCTTCCCACTCCCGAGTATTTTCGACTGTCACTATAGTGGTTATCCAGGTTACTATGTTTGCGTGTAAGTAGAACTGTGAGTTTAGCCACTTCGGTCATTTCTAAGACTGTTCAAATCAATAAACTTGGATGGATGAAATATGGACAATTAATTCTGATATAAAACAACATAAGTGGAAATAAATATATAAAAAGATGAACAAACAGACGTTTCGTTATTTATTTATTTATTTGCTGACTAAATATAATTTTTATGTATATTGTAGCCGTGTTCATAGTTAATGTTATTGGGTGTTGGCTTTTAGTTTTTTATTATTAGTGCTTTCATTATTTTTCATCTTTTTTTACATGTCGATGACGCTATTATACTTGTATTTTCTACTAGTATGTTCCTGACTGAGTTTGGTAACTTTCCGTATGCGGTTAAATGAACCCTACAAGTATAACAGCCCCATCGGCAACATGCTGAGCGGGTTTGCAAAAGAAATAAATTCCTATAAATTCAGACAAATACATAAAATACGCAAAAATTAATTTAAAAATGAAAATTGTTCTTGATAATGGCTGAAAGAATAGATGAAAGCGCTTTGGAGGGTTATTATACGCTTTGTGTCCAGAAAAGAAAGCTCTTCTAGATACAAAAGAAAAAATTAAATAAAAAAAGCTTAACCGGAGTACCTTGATACTTGTCTTAAACGAAACTTATATAAAATAGGAATTGCAGCCCATATATATATATATATATATATATATAAATATCACTCTGTTGGTTTTCTGACAGCTACATCTAAATAGTTCCATACATATCCGGCTACAGCGAAAAACTCTACGAAACAACATCAATTTCATCTTGGCACTTAGAATGTACGAACTCTCCAGAACAACAACTCAGCACCAGAAAGAAAAACACCTCTGGTCACATTGGAGCTAAAGAAATACAACATTGATATAGCTGCACTGAGAAGTAACCATCAGTCGACTACGTGAGTCGAGAAAGCAAAATAAGACATCTAACAGTGTTCCTGTTGCACTTGGATACAATATATTCTCCTGTACTGTTTGTGGTCTTTTGTGCAATTATCGAACCGGTGTCAAAATTCATTACCGTCATATGCATGCAGATAATGTGTTCGTGGTTGTCGGAACCTCATACGTCGAACTCAACGGAAGAATCCACCATATATATATATATATATATATATATATATATATATATATATATATATATATATATATATATATATATATATATACATATATATATAAATGGTCATACACATGCAGGGTTGTTTCGCTGTATCATAGCTCATTGGCGTGGCTAGATATGCGGTTGCTTCAAGCCAGGATAGAAACCTGCATTCCATTTACAAAAAAATAATATATAGACAACTGCATATTGCGATGGTAAGTGCCGTGAATCGACATTTTGGGAGCCGGTTTATGCCATTTCGTTATTTGTCACTTGCTTTGCTTCCTGTAACATTTTTTTCTGGCGTTTATAACCATTTGTGGAAATTTAGCAATGGCTGATAAATAAAGAAGCCGGTGCGGGAAATACTTTTTTTTCCAATTTTGGTGGTGGTAGCAGCAGCGGTGGAGGCGTCTGTTGAAATTTGGATAAGTGTTTTTCGAAAGAAGCTTCAAGTAAAAAAAAAACACAGGAATTATTAGAATCTGCTTTACAAATGCCTGTGGGTGATGAACATGCATTTAGCTTAGCTTCAACCAGCCAAAAGGCTGAAAATACTGAAAACGTCACGCCTACATAAGAAAAGAACTTATTTCCTGGTTTGTCTCGAATTTCATGTCAGCGAATATAAGCAAAAGAGTGAAAGAGGAAAAAGCTCGCGACTCGCTTTCAACTCGCTTTTTCTTTTGAAAACCACGGACGTGCAGTGGTTTGTAAGGGCAGGGCTGGTTCGATCCCTACCGTAATTATATATTCTTTATTAACACTTTCGATTTTCAAGGCTGGTATAAATCAATAGCACCGTTAAAGAAAATGATGTCTACATACTACGTGTATCCAGTAAATATCTGTCGATATATATATATATATATATATATATATATATATATATATATATATATATATATATATATATATATATGGACAGATTTACATAATGAACAGAGATGTGTAAATAGAAAAACAGACTAAATGAAGCAAAGTTCATAAGCATAGACGAACACAATAACCACACGCATGCATGTACACACACACACATACACACACACACACACACACACATATATATATATATATGTAAAAGCATACAAAATGTGTGTACTTGTATGCGAGTTCTCCTTTCGTAAACTAAATAAAATAAGATTAGCAGGTTACTTCTGATATATATATATATATATATATATATATATATATATATATATATCAGAAGTAACCTACAAATCTCATTTTATTTATTTTACGAAAGGAGAACACGCATATATATATATATATATATATATATATATATATATATATATATATATATATATATATACACATATATATATGTATGTATAAATGTGTGTGTATGTATATATATATATATATATGTATATATATATATGTATGTATAAATGTGTGTGTATATATATATATATATATATATATATATATATATATATATATATATATATATATATATATATACAACGTCAATTTTTATCATGTCAATAAATGTTTTCCAAATAAAAATATTATCAAATCAGGGTGAAATTGCGAGTTCACCCTGATGATCCCATGTGGTGAAACCTAGGTAGGTGGGGTACATGGCTCATTAGGATTTATTTATTTTGATTTTGCTCTACTTAGTGTATTGAGCACACTTCATTTCAACTTATGATCCACTGGGATGTTTTTTCTTTGTACCAGAAATTTAAGGAACTGGACGATTTCTTTTCGCGTTCTTTGGAGGCTTCTGTTGTTTCATTTTTTTTTTTTTACATTTTTCCTTGGATGCCAATTTTTTTTAAATTGCACAATCCAAGTTTTTTCACTCACCGAGTTTAAATAGATTTAAATTATATATATATATATATATATATATATATATATATATATATATATATATATATATATATATATACATATATAAAGCGAAAAGAATTTTGTAAAGTTATTGAATGATGGGAACACAACGTTGGAAATTGAATAGATTGATTGATCCGATTAATACGGTTTATCAACACTTGACAAGTTATTTAAATCCAGAAAATATTTCTAGATTGTAAGAATTTTTCGCGAGGGGAGATAATAAGGATTTGATCACTAGTTAACCCATAGCTGGAGGGATCAGATATATCGAACCTAACTTGTATTGGAACATGGCTCTAGGATTAACATTTCTACGCCATTTTCTATTACATACTCGCACATCCAAGCTTATACCACCTTATATTGCCATGCGGTCATCTATCTAGGTACTGACCAGGCTCGATGTTGCTTAATTTCACTGAACGTATAGGAACCGTGATACGGTTGATCTTGAGCCGAGAAAAAGAAACTGAAAACAATCCCATTCTCAAAAACGAAACTTCGCCAGCCTCTCGCTACACTATCACTGTTTCCATTGCATGTGTTCACGCGAGCTACATTCTTTTGTTCTATTATCCTCGTTGTAACCTAGAAAGGTTTACTGGATGAGGTATAATCAAAACGGAGGTTGGAAATGAAATGGTAAACTTTATGACATCAACAAAATACAATACTCGCCAGCGACGTGAAGTAGGTAAACTACTGCTTGTGGTGCACTATTTAGACATATATATTGTATGTAAATACACTTATGGCATAAAGCCGAAAAGGGGGAATAGGTTGAAGATGGCCTTCACTAACTATATTATACCTACCTAATCCGACGACTCCCGACCCATTCACTCATTACAATTTGCTCATTCACCATAAAAACTCGTCCGTCACCAATAAATCCCCGATACACCATAATGTCGCATCCTCTCAGGAAGACCTATAAAATGCACCCCGTGATATAAAAATTTATTTAGACATCATATTTGTATTTATCGTACTTTTACCTACAATTATGGCACGAGGCCGAAAAGAGGAAAGGGGTTGAGGCTGGTCTTCGCTAACTATCTTATACCTAGCTAAACCGATTCACGACCTGTTCACTCATTACAATTTGCGCATCCACCACAAAAACTAGTCCGTCACCAATCAATCCTCCATAGGCCCTAATGACGCATCCTTTCAGAAGGACCTACAATATAAAAAATTATTTAGACATCATATTACCCACACTTACAATAGTGTCCAACGTATTTATGAGGATTGGGAGATACCCATTAGTGTTCATAGGTACGGGTATATAAGAACTCTTAACCTTTACAGCTGGGACTCTGCATGGCACATACACAATGATGAATCCTTTTCATTTCATTTGTATTCCGTTAATAAAAAAAAAAGTGTCGCACTCGGACTGCATCTTCCCAAGAACTGCTGCTATGTGTAACGGACTCGCAGCAGGATGTTTTCCCCTTCACTACATCTTGACCTCTTCAAGTCTGACAGTTATCTTTCCTACATAGCTCCATGAACTGCATTTCTGGCCTTTTCTTGCACCAGTACATCATCACGTATTAATTCTCAGTGTGGCCATTCTGCTTTGTATTAGTGATTAACTAAGTGTAGTTTAGATGTGGCATAAAGTCGAAAGTATGAAGCACACAGTGAGGAAATGGCTACAAGAGGCAGAGAGTTGTGGAGACCCATAGTCGCCTACGTCCTGAAGCTGAACCCTAAATAAAATAAGGCAGGAAACAAAAAATAAATCGCACATTTGCGTTTCTTCAACACCCACGGAAACAACATGTGGCTTATAATGCAATTATGCAGTAAATGCCTTAAAATGCCCTTAATTTTCACAGCTATATTACACAAAAGCTTACGAACGAAGACACGCATCGACATTAGAAAGATCAATAACAGTTAGTGGATTTTATAAAGTGTGAGAGAAACATTTCGACTGACAAAAATGCTAACCGTTCTTTCGTTCAATGAATACAAATATTTCCATATAAGGAAACGACTATATTTCACCCTTAGTAGCAGGTTTTGGGAGAGAGCGCTTAAGTTGACATGATCAGTAGATGAACAAAACCAGTACGCAAACCATCGGTCACGATGATTTATGGCTTCCTGCTGACGCAACTAGTGACGGCTTCCGACAAGTTTCGTCTATCCAATTACATTACAAGGCTCGGGGCAACCCAAGTACTTCCAACAGTGGCATACAATGGATTATCTCGCTTAAGTCTAAAGTAATTTTCTAAGCGCGGCTCAGATGTGGCACAAGGCCGAAAGTATGCGCCACCCTGTGAGGACCGAACTCACTACTCTATTATTCTGGTCCTCTCCAGTTTATACTATAAAAATGCCATTTCATTGATAAATGTTCTGTGTTGAATTTTGAACTTTGGCTCTCCTGGTCTGAACACTAAAATTCTGATCACACGGCCATATATCCAAAAGATATTTATTAGTGTACAAACACAAAATTGTCCATATGTTATTAGGACTTAATGCATTTTATAAAACGGTGTACGAAAGCATGAATACGCTACTAAAAGAATGTGGCGTCAATCGACTGAGGACACGTTGCAGTTGCATTCAATAATTAGCTAATATCGTCTCTGAGATACATATAAAAACCATCATTTCTTTCAACTCAACAACTTTGCTCACAAAGTACAGGTAATGTATTTGGCAACTTATTGTAAATATCTCTCTTGCTATGGAAATATCTGCAATGAATATTATTAAAAATTATGAAACGAAGATTTGACCAACCCTTCCACGGATGTCTTTCAAAATAAGGATTGTGAAAGATTATCTTCTTCACAGGGATCATCTCCGTTAATAACATTCAGCTTTTTCAATCCAGTCATTGAAGCCCAGTGGATATCCCTATCTTGTGGCAATCCAGTCAATACGTGTTTAATGCACAAAGAGATCAGAGAAATCCGTTTGAAAATTGCATCAAAGCTTCTTTCTCTTTTATACGCCGTGTCCTTTCAGGGAGTTGGTTATCGTGGCTTTACAAAATTTCCTGTTTTTCTGTTTTTGCTTTTATTGGTCTAAGTAACTCTTATCACTAAACTATCCAATTTACCCTCAGATAACTACTGCCGTACATTAACTCGAAGCTGTTATAGAGTTTATTCTATTTTCCCCTCGTCGATTTCCCCCCATAAGCTCTGTGTACGGGCGCAATTCGACGTGGTATAATGGATAGCAAGCATTTCTCGCTAGATTAATTACGACTGAATAGTGAGTTCGATTCTCACTGGATGCCCTATACTTTTGACATTGTATCAAATCGACGCTACGCTTAGTAAAACATTAGAGGACTTCGATGTGGTGTAATGGTCAGCAAGCATTTCTCGCTAAATCAATTACGACTGAATAGTGAGTTCGATTCTCACTGGGCGCCCCATACTTTCGGCCTTGTGCCACATCTAAGCTACGCATATAAAATCATTTCAGCACTTCGACATGGTTTAATAGTTAGCAAGGCTGCCTCGCTAGATCAATTACGAATGAGTATCAGAACCGATAATAATGTTGATTCTTCTTTCGATCGCATCAAGTAGCTCCAGGAAAATAGCAGGAGCACCGGACCATATATGGCAGCAATATTCCAAGCATGGATGAATGTTAGACTTACAGATATGCAAGATACTCGCTCGACACAGTGAACCGACTTTCTTAGAGGACGATCTGGTGATGGATTCTTTCCACCTCATGTTCGCTGGGAACGTTAACAGGAGAAGGTGCAATAAGCCACTTTCTTGGAGGATAGCATCAGCCATGCTGATGGAAGTCAAAGAGTGGTCTCTCAGATAACTGTTTTGATTCGTTTGCTATATATATATATATATATATATATACAGCGGTTAGACAAAATAATTGGAACAGGTGCAAATTCCACGCCTATATTTCAAAGACCTATTATACTAAGAACTTTAACTAAAACTTCGTAATTGCAGGTTATATCTATTGTAAATACGTTTCTTTATCTAATTTACCGTCTTTGTCTTATTTATTTTCAGAATTTAGTAAAATTTAAGCTAAATGCCTGACCTCTCCGAGTTCGAAAAAGGGCAAATTGTTGTAGCTCGCATGGCAGGAGACTCGATCCCTAAGGTTGCTGAACTATTTGGTTTTTCAAGAGCTACCATATCAAAAACTGTGACGCAATTCGAGAAACAGGGCAAAACCTCTAGCAACCGTAGCAATTCGGGCTGGACTTGCAAACATACTGACAGGGACTGACGTGCATTGAAACGCAACATGGCAAAAAAGTACTGAGGCCAAAGTGACTACTGAGTTGAATAATAATCTGAATAGTCCAGTTTCTATTAAAACTGTTCGTCGTGAGCTCCATAAGTTGCATATCATGGAAGAGCCGCCGTAAGGAAAACTCTTCTCATCGCAACTTTCAGTAGAGGTCAAAATAATGCAGAGATCACAATCCCTGGTCTGCAGACCAATGGAAGCAAGTCATATTCTCAGACGAATCCAGTTTTTCTCTTTTCCCAACTTCAGGGCGTGTTTATGTGTGGAGGCAGCCCAAAGTAGCTTACAACCCTGACTGCCTACTTCCAGCAGTGAAGCATGGAGGTGGATCAGTGATAGTCTGTGCCGTATATCATGGAAATGTATCGGTCCAATAGTTGCCCTGCATGGTAGAATCAACAGCAAAGATTACCTGAACATTTTGGGACATCATGTTCATCCAATGGCCCTGACTTTATTCCCTTATGGTGACTGCATCTTCCAAATGCGATAATGCTCCAATAAATATCGCTCGAGTGGTTAAGAATTGGTATGAAGAGCATGAAAGTGAGCTAGAACACATGGAGTGGCCTCCCAATCTCCAGATATCAATATTATTGAACATTTGTGGTGCATTTTGGAGCGACAAGTTAGGAGCTGTTATCCTCCACCGTCGTGTCTTAAAGAGCTGGAGCAGCTGTTAATGGAAGAATGGCTGACAATTCATCTGGATGAAGTCAGGAAGCTGTATGATTCCATTCATAGTTGTATTAAAGCTGTATGTGAGGCTAAAGGAGGACCAACTCCATATTAAATAAATTTTCTTTGAATTTAATAAGTGTTTCAATTATATTGTTCAACACCTGTATGTATATATATATATATATATATATATATATATTTTAAGCGTATCACCCCAAGCAAGGCTGGAGGCCACTATCACGCAAGGGCTTATAGAAGGGTTGGAGGAAGAGCAGATAGGAGTGGTAAAGGAGAGGATGTGGAGAAAGAGAAAGACAGTGGATCGATCAAGGCCAGAGGGTTACAGAAGATTTGGAGCAAAAGCAGATAGGAATGAAAGGTGAAAGGATGTGGAGAAGGGAAGTGGATAGATCAAGTCAACTGGAGATGTCGATTGACGTTACACTTAAATAGTTGGAGATTGTATTTGTCAGGCAAACAGGAATAGGGAAGGGAGTTCCACAGGCGAGATGTGCGAGACATGAAGCTATTGGAGTAGAAGAGACGTCTACATCTAACAGTTTCAACGGTGAAGGGGTGGGAACGGGATGCCAGCCTCGTAGGACGTTTAAATTCATGAGGCCTAGGGACAAGCGAAAGCAGCTCCTCGGAGCAATTACCCTGAAAGTATTTGTAAAAAAACACAGCGAGGCAACATCGCGTCTGTGAGAGAGCGACTGCAGACGAGATGACAGATCAGGGCCAATCACATTGCATATCCGTCTCTGGATCTTATCAAGAACCCTGAGGCAAACAGCAGGAGCTCCAGACCATATATGGCAGCAATACTCCATGCAAGGGCGAATGGTCGATTTATAGACTTGGAGGATCGATTCCGAGGAGAAAAATTTCCTGGCTCGGCACAGGGAACCAACTTTCCTTGCGGTGGATGATGCAACTGACTCGATGTATTTGTTCCATCTCAGATCAGCGGCCAGCGTGAGACCGAGCAGCCGCAGAGAGGAGCTCCCGAGAAGTTGGTCTTCAGACATTCTAATGGGATGCAGGGATGGATCCTTGTGGTAGTTAATAGAGAGCAGTTTTGTTTTAGAGGCGTTAAAGTTAACCATCCATTTCTTGCCCCAGTTCACAACCGATTGGAGGTCCTTTTCTATTTGAACTCCCAGGTTAACTTTGTCAGCATATATATATATATATATATATATATATATATGTCAGCATATATATATATATATATATATATATATATATATATATATATAAGTGTGTGTGTGTTCGAATTTTGGTTCATTTCGAATTATCCATCTGTTTATCTCTGTTTATCTTCTAAGTATTTTCTATCTATCTATCTATCTATCTATCTATCTATCTATCTATCTATCTATCTATCTGTCTGTCTGTCGGTCTATCCATTTAAGTTCATATCTATCTGTCTAGCTAGCTAGCTGTTCATGTTCTTATATATTTATATATCTATGTAACTGTCTGTGTTCATATCTATCTTTCTATTTGTCTATCTGTCTCTATTCATAACTATCTATCTCAAACTGTTAATTATATCTCTCTCTCAATATATATATATATATATATATATATATATATATATATATCAACATGTTCATTTTATATCTATATATCTTTCGCAACCTGTTCGTTATCTATCATTCTCAAGCTGTTCATCTATCTATCTATCTATCTAGCTATCCATCTATCTATCTAGCTAGCTAGCTATCTAAGTTCATATCTATCTGTCTAGCTAGCTGTCCCTGTTCATATACATCCATGTACCTATGTAACTGTGTTCATATCTATCTTTCTATTTGTCTAACTGTCTCTTTTCATAACTATCTATCTCAATCTGTTAATTATCTATGTATATATATTACGGATTGTTTCTATCTATCTATCTATCTATCTATCTATCTCTCTCTCTCTCTCTCTCTCTCTCTCTATATATATATATATATATATATATATATATATATATATATATATATATAAACCTGTTCATTCTATCTATATGTCTCTCACTTGTTCATTATATATGTTCAATATTCTGTTCCTTTCTCTCGATATCCAACTCCGTGTGTTTGTCTGTTTATTTTTTAATAAATGACAATTTAAAATTTTTGCACAGTCTTAATATTATCAAATTATCTCATGCGAGTATATTAACCCTTTCCACCATTTTTATAGCTCTTCGGTTTTCTTTCCATCGGGGATTATTTCGCAAAGACGTCCATTAAAATGCGCTCAAGAATACTTTTTTTTTATATACATCAGTAGGATTTTTTTTTGTTTTCCAAAATTCCGTCTTGATTTTCTCCTTTAAAGCCTAGTGGATAATAACATCACGTGGTTATCAATTCACTACGTGGTTCATTCGCAAACGGATACGGTAAATCTGTTTTTGTATTGGTTCAAAGTTTATTTAAGTGAATGCTTTTCGAGACATGAAAATTGGCCACCAATTCTCTATGTAGAAATGTAACCGTCTCTGACACGATGACATTGTGCTGATTACAATCACTGAAAAATCTGCCAGAAATCCAAGACCAGATAACAGATGAAAGCGAAACGAATCGATTAACCTTCAATTCTAAAAAGACAGTTAGTAAGAAAGAGAGCCCAAGACACGAAATCTGAATTGCAGATGTAAAAATCAAGCATGTACAAAGAAAATAACTACAGCTTAGTCTATTCATTCCGGCACCCTTGGAACCAAGTCACTGCCGAACCACAGTGAATACTGGATGAAAGATATCACTAACTAAAAATTCTCTAAGTAAGCATAATCTTGCTAGTTCATTCTACATATATATTGCTGTGTTATCAAAGGTAAATGCTAAAATATTGTTTACCCCCCCAACACCCCAAAAAAGACAAAAAAAACAAAAAAAACAAATACATACTAGCATGAATATTTTGCAGTAAGGTTTACTCTTTAGAAGGCCCAGGGACACTCAAGATAGAGGATTACGTTTAGAAGCAATTTATACGAATGGGAGTCTGGTAAATATGCAGCTATATATAAAAAAAATTAGTTAGATCGTATCACCAAAACACTCTGCTGCTGTTGAAATTTTGTTTGCTCAGCAGCTACATTCGTAGCTGCTGAACAAACAAAATTTGGCTGATTCACAGAAACACCGGACTATAAGAGTTATCGAATCACAAAATCCGGATTAAAGATGTCAGACTGTATCGGGAAAATGTCATAAATTTGACAGAGAGAACA
This sequence comes from Acanthosepion esculentum, assembly GCA_964036315.1. Lineage (NCBI taxonomy): Eukaryota > Metazoa > Mollusca > Cephalopoda > Sepiida > Sepiidae > Acanthosepion > Acanthosepion esculentum. The sequence continues at coordinate 62,147,286 of OZ038488.1, forward strand.
AATAGAAAATTGAAAACGCGAAAGATGCGTTCCATCATATAAGAAGGTCTCGACACTGGCATGCCATCATCGTAGAAAATGTAGGTAGCTGTCGAAGGAGCACTTTATGTGATATTTCTTTACAGAACCGACAAAATAGAAGTCAATAATAATGCCTTAGATTCGAAATTTATCATGACAGAAGCCATTTGCCTCGCAAAGTTAATATTTCTTCACAAACATCCCCCCTATATATATATATATATATATATATATATATATATATATATATATATATATATATATATATATAGATATATATAGATATAGATATATATATATATATATATGGCATGAATCATTCATACAAAAAACAGATATTGAAGTTAACTTCAATATGTGTTTTTGTATGAATGATTCATGTCATGTAAATTGAACTGCACCATATACTTGTTATATATATATATATATATATATATATACATTTTTAAACTACCTGCGTCTCTCGCTTCGTGCGCATGTGTAGCCGTGGCAATGTCAACAAAGCCCAGTCCGATGAAATTATATATATGTATATATATATATATATATATATATACATATATATATATATATATATATACATACATATATATATATATATATATATATATATATATATATATATATATATATATATATATATATATATATATATATATATCATTTAAAAATACATATGTTCTGTTATAATAAATACATCGGGCTCTCTGTGGATCAGTTTTGATAATTAATATTACTAAGATCCACCCGGATTATATATCAACGGATCGATTACATGTACTCTCTCTCTCTCTCTCTCTCTCTCTATATATATATATATATATATATATATATATATTTATGTATATTACTTGTACTATATATATATATATATATATATATATATACATATATATATATATATATATATATATATATATATATATATATATATATATATATATATATATGTATATATATATATATATATATATATATATATTTTATATATATGTAAGCTATGTCAGGGATTACTTCCCGATGTTCAGAGTAAGACGAAAAACTGATTCACATTTTGGGAGTAATCACGTTTAGTAAACACGTTTAGTATAGCCTTAAACATCTAAGAAATTAGATCCACATCCTACAATTCTGGAATCTTGCCAGATAGCAGAATATCGTGAGAGGCACTAGATTTCGAATCAACCAGATCTTGACAGCTGATCTCTACTATGATCTAACTCTAACATCTCAGTCGGGGAAACACTGACTGGTTACATTCAATGCCTCGAAACTAGTTACATTCTATAATTGACCATCGAAACCCGAACTCTCACCATCCATGATGAATGACTGCTCCCTTAGGTAGGCCACGTGCCTTTATTGTTCCTTAAACTCACTGCTGACCTCAAGTACGATCCCTTGCTAAAGACGCAGGTAAAATGGTCGGTTACCTGTACCGCTCTAATAAGTACCTGATTCCTCCTGCTATCTTCTATATTTACAAGAGCCAGATCTGGCCTAAAATGGAGTACTGCTGTCATTTACGGGTGGCTCAGTTTTCAAATTCCAGTTTTGATAGCGTCAAAAAGCAAAGCTCTCGCTGATCCATCCCTATTTCCATGGAAATTTTCAGACGATTTACACTCTAAAGGTCCATCATTTTTAACCTTCATGACTAAGACCCGCCATACCACGCAATTTGTAGCGAACCACCGCCATTCCTTTCGTATTCCATTGGTAAGTTCCACTCAAGTAGCCTCTTCCTGCGAAACGCTGCTGTGTGAAACAGAGACTCAAGAGGATGCTTGCCGATTCAATATAGTCATCATCATCTACCTTCCTATGGTTGTTCGGAACTCCATTGACAATCGCTTTCCACACTGCTCGGTCCTGCACTGCTGTCCTCAGATCCCCAATGTCCAACCCTGAGTCCCGAGCTAAGGTGTCTTGGAAAGACAATTTTCGTGAGAAGCTACTTCCAGAAGGGTGCCATAGGAGTAAGGATGAGACCATTTCTCTGTTTACTAGGTGGCAGTGGCCGGCAGTATAGTGTTAGCTTGTCTGGGGTTAAACGTAAATCTTCCCCACATCTGCATAAACTGTACCTCTTACTCTGTAACGCTCTACTTCAAGTGGCTCTCGGGCCTTGTACAGAGTGAAAATCGCTCTAAAAATGTTTTTTATGGAAATAAAATGGGTTTTATGTAAGTAAAGAAAGTTTTTAAGACCTCTGATTGTTGTAACTGGAGAAGTGAATTATATAAAAGCCTCGTTCGTGTGGTTCCGTTTTCAGGCAGCATCTCCCTATTATATTAAAAGCTATAGTGCCAACGAGCCCAAAGGAACGATCTATGTTTTTTTGTTTCTACAGATAGGATATTTTTTACGCTTCCATTTTCAAAAGCGTTGTGTCTGTAGCTACAGAAACGAAAAGTTGCAGAATGTTTTTTACAAAAGAATGACATGATATATATGTGATCTTCCAAATATTTACCCTGTAGTTCAGCAAACTTGGCACAAAATGTCCGATCTTTTAATACCTTCCAAACCATAGTGATGCTGGATCACTGAAATACTGATTTGGGAAATGGGTCAAATCAACACTATTTTAGCATCAGATTCTATTGGCAAGAAGAAAGTTAGAGTCGTCTTCCTAAGAGCGGCTACTCTGTGGTACAAACTCCCTAGTAGATGCTTTCCAGAACATTATACTCTTAACCGCTTCATACCTGTGGTCACTCGTTATCCATCCAACATATTCTCATAGTCTTCACTTTTTACTTCCGTATTTTAAGTTCAATAATCTTCATTCAATAAAACTAAATTGAGTGGCACTTGAGCCTTGTAGCTCTTGAAAATTAAAGACAAAATTATCAATGAATTATAATAAATTATAATGCGCTCATGGGTGAATCTGAACTCAAATTAGAAAATCAATAAGCGATTCTCAGTGTAAAAATGATTACAAATATAATTGCTATAATATTCACCAACATCTTCAAAGGAATCATTATTAGTCAAAGATCCAGCATAAAGAATACGTCACTCATTGGCTAGCTGCATTAGTCAAACAAGTGTGGGTTTAGACGCGGAGTGGTTTCGTTTCTCAAGACGATTTGCAAAAGTGCCATATTTCTGTGACTGGAGACGGGTGCGCAGATCCAGTTGCAGATTGAGTATAGAACACCGTCTGTCGAGGATAAAAAGCAGACGCCTTCCTGTATCTCTCGTGGCTTGCCTCGAGATGCTGCGTACGGCAATGTACTCGGAAGTTGCATGCTGCCATCAAATACATTCTGCACGACTTGGAGCGGTCAGTAGCACTAGGACTCGAGTTCAGGAAGTCAAGTGCTTGGCCGACATCAGATTCGTATCGAAAAAACACCAAGGTATTTGCGCAAAATAAATTATAATGGAAAAAGAAAAATTGTGCTGAGAAATATAACACGGAGTTGAGGAACCACTAGCACAAAAATTATCTGAAAGGGTGTTCTCTGCGTTTCATCACTTGATAGAGAATAGACTGATAAAGTTTTGAAGCATAGAAATTTCTGTGCCGCGATGGAATCATATTTTTAAATAAGAAAATAATTATAATATTATGCTCTAGTGTTTGTATCGAGCACTGTTTCTTTAAACTGTTAAAACTAAAAATAATTGCTAAGAACAGCGGATTCTAAATCTTACAGTTTTTCTTATTATTTTAATAATATATATATATATATATATATATATGATGGAAAAGACAAAACAAAATCCGAATATGCAAGTTTACAAAATTAAAGTTGTTTCACAGTAAAACAACATTAAAACAGTAAACTTGCATATTTGCATTTTGTTTTGTCTTTTCAATATTTTTCATCATACCGTCGGATCTACATCCACATATTTGCTTACATATATATATATATATATATATATATATATATATATATATATATATATATATATATATATATATATATATATATAAGTATAGGATTGGTGTATACGGAATAAATTCCAATAATCAACAAATACTATTCTTAAAAGTGTGCTCAATACAGAGTAGAGCAAATATAATTATTTATTCGAAAATTATAACATAAATATGTTATAAAATCAATGCAAAAAATGGCCATTTTGTTTCAACACTTCTGGTGTCTTATCAAGTGATTGTGTTGAATTCTACATTCAACACCATCACTTGATAAGACAACAGAAGTGTTGAAACAAAATGGCCATTTTTTGCATTGATTTTATAACATATTTATGTTATAATTTTCGAATAAATAATTACACACACACACACACACACACACACACACACACACACACATATATATATATATATATATATATATATATATATATATATATATATATATATATATATATAAAGAACAGTAAGATATAAAATCCGGTGTTCTTATAGATATTTTTATTTTTACACAAATAAATGTAAATTTACAGAGCATTAATATTATAAATTAATTGATTTAAAATATGGGTTTTTCGCTACACAGTGATAACCATGTTTCAGAAATGGAAGCTAAAGCTTTCGAATTTAATTTTGTTATTAATCCAAAGACATTAGTTTCATTTTCTCGTCAGACGAATTTTGGAGTAACTTATTTTTTTTAAATTACGGTTATTAAAGGCACGGCAAAGATTCATAATTGAGGGTTTCCAAGGATACCGAGAAATTCATTCATCTAGACAAGGGGTGGTAGGGGGTTCAATTTTTTAATTTTCGTTGTATCAGTTAATAGTTACATTCGAAAGCGGGGTTATGTTTAGGGATGGGTAGGGATGTATTTTTCAACAAATTCTGACATCCGTGAAATGCAGGTCGTCTGTTTTTTTTGTTTTTTATATATATATATATATATATATATATATATATATATATATATATATATATATATATATATATATAAGTGCGCGTTGACTGCTGGTGGTAATAATCAAACAGTGCCGGGTGTAAACTAACGACCGGCGCATGTATAACGTTGTCTTCCGAATATTTCGGGAAATTGAAGGAGCAAAATCAAGCGCAAACTTCATATTGTATGGACAGTTGACGCAAAACTATTGATTTATCTGTCGGTTTCATTTATATCAATCTATCAAAATGTCTTCATATCTGTCTTTCAATTAATCAATCTTTCCTTATGAATATACCTATCAATCGATATCACTTTGGTCGTAACTATCTATCTGCTTATATCTATCGCTCGCTCGAACTATATTTTTAATTTTGCGCATGCGCACTCTTTCTATTTGATTTTGTCGACTGCATAGCATAGCAGGATCGTTTGGGCACCGTATCTGTAGAAAAGATCACCATGACTCAATTCACTCTGCCAGAAATTTGGAAACACCACACTGTACTGCTTGGCATCCGCACCGGAAGTTTCAGCCCGAACATTTCAGAATCTTTGGGTGTCAATTTGAGGACAGTGCAGATGGTTCGAAAAAGTGTTGGATGATATATCCAGTGAATATCATGGTGTTTGAAGTGATCACTAGAGAATGGCAAAGTTTTGCCTCCATTCATCTTTCCACAAGGCCTCAGTCTCAACACTTTTAAACTTCTCGATCCACTCATACCCACTTCTACGCCTTAGCTCACTGTCGCCGTGTTGTGTTAAAAACCTCCGTTGAATTGAATTCAGCCCCTGACACACCTTTCGACCAAAGAAATCGGAACACTCCTCTTTGTGCCTCCTTGGTGCACACTGCTAGCAGAGCGGTCGTTTTTGCACTGTAACAGCAGCAAGAAACCTAGCGCGATCACGTGACCACAATAATACCAACTATAAGTACGCATTAGCAGTGTAGTGCTGCTCTAGATCAAGAGGGTGATTGGCTGGAAGAACAGATGCCTGGCAATAGGACACTGCCTCATGCCACATATGCAATAGAACCCAGTCATGACTGTCAGACAATTTCTGCGACCACATCACCCCTTACACCTGGTCACCTAACGCCGCAGACTGCATCTCCTTAATTTTTATGTGCGGGGTGCAGTTGAGTAAGAGACCAATAAAACTTCTTTTAACACCAAAGATAAAATGAAGTCAATGATTATGGCATCATTCATAAATTTAAACAAGGAGACCGTTTAGAAAAAAACATGCAGGAGATTCCGAAGCCGTCGGGGGGGGGGGGCCATGGTTGAAGCCAATGACGATTTTACTGTTTACTGTTTAGTATTTCAAGATATCTTTCTTTAAGTTTCTGTTAAAATGAGATTATCTTTGCGTAATTTTGACGGCAATTTATCCATCGCACTCTGTATATATCAGTCGAAATATTTTCATATCTATCTATGAATTGATCGTCGGTGGCTTTATTTTGTATCCAAGAATTTAATCCTTCTTTGCTGATCGCTTCGGTTTTGATGATGGCATTGATAATTAAATTCTCCGCCAACGTCTCCTCATCCAATTCCTATCGCCCGCAACATCTCGTCATCCATCCACTATTTGCTTTGGAGGTGAAAGAAAAGCATCTTACCAGGAAGTGACCCACACACATGGTTTCATGACCTTCTGCGGCACCGATATAAGGAAACATGCAGAATCCAGTTATAAGGCAACAACAGGTAGCGCCTTTTGTAGCATGTCCGTAATGAGTAGCCCTCTTCATCCGCTGGTTCAACCGTTGATATTTGTCGCCATTATTATCCGCTTGTTACACAGATGAGGCCGCTGCGGTTGGTCGCGCTTAGTCTGGGTCCTCGTCTTCGACTTTGCCGACAAGGGTGTCTCTACAAGGAGTTGAGAACTCTCGAAGGCATTGCTCTCTGAGTCATTGGAAAACGCAAGCCCCTCTACCACGACAAGGTGCGACCATCAGCTGTACACACATAAAGCATATACGCATAAACACACACAGACACAGAGATATATTTGGGCAGGAGCTGTCCAGACCCCACTTTCCAGTCTTGATAGAGTTCAAAAGCGTTTTCGTGTCCTCGTTGGAGAAGAATTATTTTCCACACTCCAAAGTCTCTCTCACGGGCGGGGTGTGGTGAGTGTCTCACTGCTCTATCGCGGCTACCATGGAAAGTGCTCGGACAAACTGCATTTCCCGGTTCCACCAGGTCTGACCTTCACGACTAGGACCCGCCATGCCGCTTACCTAGTAGCAAACACCCACATTCTCTCCGTATTCCATCGGCGCAAAGTAAGTTCCACTCAAACAGCTTCTTACCGCGAACCACTGCCCGATGGCACAGATTCCCAACAGGATGTTTTCCCTATCACTACAATCTTAATTTGTTCAAGTCTGACGTCAACCGTTATCTTCTCCTATCCATATAAACTAACCCATAACATAGCCCTTTAATTTGAGTTACTCACGGGCCTTGTACAGCGTGGACCTTCCGCTAAAAAAAATATTTAGACTGTATGTCGTAGTAAACAGTTCGCCATCAAATGTACCAATTATTATTATTATTATTACTATTGAAACCAAACAATAAATAAATAAAATAATAACAGTATAAAGTTATCATTAAATTTATGATCCCAATTGAATAAATTGAGTATTCTGATCTGAACCAATAGTAAAAAGCAAAATAACTTTAGGATTGAAACTCTTCTTACAAACTTTTTAATACGTCGTCGTCCATAAAAAAAATGTGACATTACTTTTATCAATGAATAATAAAATGATAAAAGAATAAAATTACCGGCAAATGTTGTTAACAAACAAAACTATCATTACGAAATGATTTTCCTAAAATTTCAAAAATTACGTCCTTTTTCATAAAAGAGAAATGTTACCCTTCAATATTATACAGTAGAACTATTCCTGTCAATGTAGAAGTGATTTAAGAAGTACAATGTATTACAAATCCACAAGTGTTCTTAATGTAATAATGATAACAGACATGTTCTGTATATATATATATATAAAGCGCAGTGTACGTGTGTTCGTCCGTCCGTTTGCGATCTCGGTGAATCATAAACAAACTGAAGTCACAGGTAGTAACTAATCTAAACACGCGATTAAAAAATTAAATAAATAACTCATTTTAAGTTAAAGTTAAATATCGAACCGAGTGAAAGGTTTTAATAAAATATTCTTTATTAAAGGTTTAGCTTTATTTTCGCTTTAAGTCGCAACTGATATCGTCTAATTAAACCATAAGTAAAACTTAATCTAGGCACCGTACGTTTCTCGTATGTTTTTTTCTTTCTTTTCAGCATGCGTATTGTGACGTCTTCGAAATATTACATATTTAGGGTTCCCTAATGTCTTTTAAGTGTGACATTATGTGCAGGGTTCCTAAAGAACGGTGATTTAAAAAAATAATATTCCGCTCAAACTAAATGTAAACAAACTACGCAGATCGATTGCGTATACGAAGAAAGATTATACCGAATTAAGGTGTGGAATAAAGATAAAATAATTTTATTATTTCTAAATTCTTATAACTTTTACGTACATAAGACGAAAAGTCTTCCACAGCAGCTAGCCTAAAGTCCGCCTGAAGGGAGGCTTCTAGGTTAGTTCTTAATAAAGTATACTTGCTAAAAAAATTAAAAAAATTAAAACAATGATATATTTACGACTTTTTAAAAATATGCATTTTAATTATTAATTTTAATTTATAAATACTTAATAATATAACAAATATAATATAATAAACAAAGCAAAACATAAGAATAAATGGATAATTTAAAATATGACATAGCCTTCTTTGAAGAATGAATATATAGATATAGAATGAATATATATATATATCTATATAAATATATTCATACCTGTTAAAATATGTTCATATCTACCTTATATAATAATGACTTGGTGATTCGTGCTAGCATAGCTATCAACGGTCCCAAAGTATTCCATCTACTCAATTTCATTCTCACGTCTTGGGCCAACCCGTGGTATAGCGTTCAGGCACTTTCCAAAGGTGCCGCACGCTGGGTTCGCCCCACTCCAGGCCGATAACGTCAGAAAGTCTCCTTCATGACAAATCATGGTCTCATGTCTAGAAAGCGAACCTTCTAACCACTCGGACACTTTTCGCTATGCTTCTATGCGTGGTTATATATATATATATATATATATATATATATATATATATATATATATATATATATATATATATATAGATATATATATATATACATATATATACATATATATACATATATATATATACATATATACATATATATATATATATATATATATATATATACATATATATATATACATATATATATATATATATATATACATATATATATACATATATATATATATATATATATATACATATATATATATATATATATATATATATACATATATATATATATATATATATATATATATATATAACCACGCATACAGACACACACACACACACACACACACATATATATATATATATATATATATATACATATATATATATATATATATATATATATATAACCACGCATACAGACACACACACACACACACACACACACATATATATATATATATATATATATATATATATATATATATATGTGTGTGTGTGTGTGTGTGTGTGTAGGCGGAGAGAGAGTGAGAGAGTGGGGGAGAGCAGTCTAGATGAAATGCCTAAATATTGATTCTTATCTAGACGGAAGCATTACTGACAAGAGTGCTGGACTCTTTGATTTCACTTGATCATTGCTGATAGCCAACAGACAGAATTGATGTAAAAACTCAATAAACAGATATAATAACATGTCCAAATTGGGCATATGGCAAACACCTTGAATTTCACTCGACAGGAAATACTTATGAGACGTAAACTCGAAAGCGTCACTGAGAGCTGAAAAAGTAAAATTATATGCGACATTGAAATCTGAATGGACAGGGAAACCAGATGCAGTCATTCTAAACAAAGGGAATTGTATCCATTCCTGTTGGACACTGTAATATTGAAAGAAAGAAAAAAGAATTTGGCGAAGATATTTGGAGTTTGTTCAAGAATTTAAAGAATTGCCGAAGATGAAAGTGACAGTGGTAGCGATCATAAATGGTTCAATTGGAACAGATCCAAAGAACCTTTCAAAATTACAGAGAGAGCTGAAAATCCCAGAAAGGGTAAGAATCATCCAGAGAAGAACAACTTTAGGGGAATGGATGAAGAATCAGTGTTACTTGATTCCCACTAGTAACTCTCGTTTGGTACTGGTTAGAAGTCACAAGGAGAGTAATAATTGTATGCATTAAAAATTCTCGGAACAGCGAGAGCGAGATTTGAAGGACATGCTGTCATTCGATATCCAAATATGGCTGCCACTGGTTTAAAGACAAATAATAGCCACTTGGGATTTTGGAATTCAAAAGAACATCATCACTTCCGGCGTCCATATCCAGATACGCCTTGTTCTTTTATATTACTGACGCCGTGTAAAGTGGGGGATCACTCTGCTGAATATAAATTCCAGCTGATATCGTTGAATTCCCTTCTGTAAAAATACCCTTTATCAATTTTAATTCACCTCTTTTCTCCCAGTTAGGGTTTTAAATAGCAGAGCATGCTGGGAATTCTGAATTCACAACCGACTTACTACGGAAACCACATCAGTATTACTCGCCCTCTTTCCACTGAGTCAGAGTCTGTACTATCTCGCACAGGGATTGAACTCACAATTACTCTGCCAGCAAGTTCATAAATCCATGCTTTAATCCACGAAACTATTCTCCCTCCATCCTGCTAAATGGCTGACAAATCGTGGATCATGAACGTAATAGTTGTACCGATCAGTTTTGGAGTATTCGGAATAGAGTTACTGACTTTTGCTCAAAGACTGGATAAACAGGTAATCCAAATGAAACACCTGATTATTAATTTTAAGTACTTTTCAGTATTTTCGGGTTTCTGAGATATCTTGTTATTTTTCGGACTCTGTCCCGGGAAACCCCAGTATAAGACTGAAACACACTCTAAAAATTCGATAAAACTCTACCCCTTGCTTGAGAGTTGAAAAAGAAAATGGTGAATTATATACCTGACAGTTTCATCATTGGCGGTCATTGAGGACTTTCACGTTAGCAATAGTGGCTTTGTATTCGAAGGATGTGTTAAGACATTATTCCTAAAATCAAGAATACTACGATGTTTTCTGCAGTCAGGAGGATTGCTATCACTTTAATAAATTACATCAGTTTCTACTTGTGTAAAAAACAATATGACGATTTTCTAATTGTAGCATAGATGTGGAACAAGGCGGAAGGCATGGTGCACTCACTGCTCAGTCGCAATTATTCTAACAAGACAAGCTTGATAACCATTACACCACATTGTGGTGCCCCTTGTGTAACTGTTCAAATTATAAATAGCTGGTATTAAAAAAATTATAGAAAAATGGGCGCACTCATGTAAAGATTTTTGCAACTTATATGGAAAAGATACAACTAGCAATACAACTGACACCATATCCCGATGATTAACTTGCGTTTGTTTGATCTCAGTGTGTGTCTATACATATTGATATTAATGAAAATAATAGTTTAATGTTTACTTCTATGTGCCAAATACTTCTTAGAAATATGTATAAATCCTAGAACGTTAATTCTAAAAATGTTTTCAGTTTAATGAAGTAATTATAAAAAAAAAATGAATCTCAAAGAAAATAAGATTTATTTTGGATTAGAACTTGAATAATTTTATTTACCATGTAAGATGTTTCAATAAGCCTAGTGAAAAAATTGCAGTTAAATGTCGCCTCTTCACGTAGCTCATTATAATGCACAATGCTGCTATATCTGGGCTTGAGCAGTTCAGCCCTTACCTTCTAGCGGTGATGATTGCATGGTCTCAGCGATTACTTAAAAACATTGCCAGAACTTTAGTAAACATCTATGCAAACGATAACACTGTTTATGGAAGGACATCCAAAATCCATGATGATCGGAGCCTTGCACTTGATCTACACCGATGACTCTAACGGTGCAATGGGAAGATAATCAGCTTCTTACTTTCAGTACCTCGAAAAAAGTTAATCTCACTTCACTGTCACCGCTTAGACACTCAACGAGGCTTTATACATTGAACGTCTATTGAGTCTCAAGTTTGCTACCAGAACTCAAGTGGAACTTTTTAATTCACAATCAACTTTTGATCTTCTGATCTTCAAAATGCAATAACAATCAATTATATATATATATATATATATATATATATATATATATATATATATATATATATATATATATATATATATATATATCTGATGCAATGAGAAGGAAAATAATATATAAATTCTAACGTTCACAGCATTAATCCAAAAGAGGGCTTGATACTGATAGTAGACAGTTTATTCACTACAAAGATGCAACTTCGTTTCGGTGCATTTCAATTTCGCCTCGACTGGTGGGAACCAAAGTTCTCACCAGTCGAGGTGCAATTGAAATGCACCAAAACGAAGTTGCATCTTGTAGTGAGCATACTGTTTTTGTCTATATGAAAAAAAGTTATATATATATATATATATATATATATATATATATATATATATATATATATATATATAGACTAAAATGAGGATTGGAAAAAAGGCACCTAATATTTAATATAGTGTTATTTATTTATAATATATGAATTTTTGCAGAGAATAATTAAAACTTTGTTATTTACAATTGTAAGTAAAAAAAAGTTTTAATTCTTCTCTGTAAAAATTCATATATTATAAATAAATAACACTATAATAAATATTATCTACCTTTTTCAATCCTCATTTCAATCTATACAAGATGTTTTTGTAGAGAATCCTCTAACAAAATATTTTTTACCTAAACACACACACACACACACACACATATATATATATATATATATATATATAATCTGTTGCTTATCTCCAGCCCTTACAGCCGCTATAGCTCACATGAATCATTCTTTCATATAGGTCACTTTATAACCGCTCGTATTGAGTGTAAGCTTGTTCTTAAAGAGTAATATCAATCGTTGTCTTCTGTCTTCATAATTACACTTCTTTTATATTTCTCTCGCCTTAATCATTTTTCTCATATTCTCTAACCCTCCGTAACATCTTGCATCTTAGTGGTTTTATTGCCTTGCTTGGGGCGAAATGATTACACACACACACACACACACATATATATATATGTATGTATATATATATATATATATATATATATATATATATATATATATATATATATATATATAATCAGGTGCTTCTCGAGATCCCGTTCACCCGCTATAGCGCACATCAATAACTCTTTCAGTCTATACAAAAGCGACATGCCTGATAGACGGCTCTTTGTAACCAATGTTTATGAGTGTAAGCATGTCCTTAAAGAGGCAAAGCCACTATTCGCTGATAGAATCAGACACTGTATAGTCTTTCACAATTTTGGTTCGGGAGATAACTGGCAGCTCTGTAAGTGCCAAATGATTAAAAAAGAAACGATGCTGGGAATATGGTCGGCTCATTATATCGTTCCACGAAATACATAACTTTTTCTGTCACAAAAGAATCAGATTATGCCATAGATAGATATTGCTGGCATAGTTAGGCTGAAAACCGTCGCTCGTCAGCAGTAATTTAGTACGAAACAATTTATTTCTTGGATAAGACTTAATTTCGACAATGCAACCTCTTTCCAAGAGGCGCAGCTTTTCAAATCTGTCGCAGATTTATCGTCATTTCAATTTTGAGACGAGCTCAATCCTTTAGTTCCACAAATTCAGACTTTACAACTAGAATTAGTACAAAACAATTTAAACAATTTATTTATCGGGTAAGACTTATTTTTGACAATACAACCTCTTTCCTAAAGACGCAGATTTTCAAATCTGTCACAGATTTATCGCTATTTCAATTTTCAGTTCCATCCTTTGGTTCCACAAATTCAAACCTTTACAACTAGGACAGGCTATGTCACCTCAAAGAAGTGGAATCATCCTCCCTCCGTATCCAAAATGTAAGAAGAAACTGCCACTCAGCTTTTCCCCAAGAACATGTAAAACAAACCCCCATTTGCGTGCTGCCCTGAACATTTAACCTTGACGTCTTCAAATTAATCATCCGTCTCCATTTTTCCTCGCTATCTTCTTTTCATCTCTTCCAGGCATATCACATACCTCAATAATCATTACCAATTCGACTGTAACCTTTAGTAGGTCTCCAGCTTTTATCGGATGAAATTTGGTATTAAAATATTTTAAACTTACAAAAAAACGACTAACATCGACAATTCTTTTTTCTTATTATTTTCATAATGATATTAAATGTGATCAAAAGCGATAGATCTCAAAGGCATGAGCAATAATTAACTTTATTGAATCAAGTCATGTCTTCCCTTGTACAGAGACAAGAAATTTTAATTAAAATTAAAAATGACTTTTGTCTGTTTTTCAAAGAAGTATTAATGAAGACTGATGCCTAAATAAACATTTCAAACAAGATAAAGGTATGCACTCGTGTTATCTTTATTTTAACGACTTAGCTTTCTGATGCTTGGTTGGCATTTTCGCATTTATTTCCCCTGACGCTTGTTTAGTTGAAAACTGTAATATCGATTCCGGTGAAGTCATTTCCTTTGGAGTTATCAGAGCCATCTCCGCAGCGTATGAACTTCAATAAGGCATAGGAGAAGAAGCATGGTTGTTCGTATGCGGTGAATTGTAAGTACGCATGCGTAAACTCAAAATGATGACATCTTCAATTTTTAAATCATTTACTCACCTGAAAAGAAAAAGAAAAAGAAAAAAAGAATTAGTACGAAGACAGAAAGAAATAATAAGAAACTATAGTCTTAAAACTTCAAAACCAACAACATTTTAATTTAAAAAAGATCAAAATAAGAAGGTTCTCAGGAGCTTTTCATCGTTGGTCCAAAAGAGGAAATTAAATCGAATAATTGACGAAACAAAAAATCTAATGATTACTCATATAGCTCTAAAGCAGGGGTCGCCAAAATTTTGGAGAGATTGTGCAAGGACGTTATGCAGTGTCTCTGAGGAGGGCAATGATATAAAATAAATTTTCTCGACCTCAGACCGCTTTGACCAGAAGGTTGTCTTCGTGTTGAGGTTTAAAGAAAAAACAACAAAGTTAATCTGTTTATATTTCTGAGATGAGGTATTATGTACACTATTTAATACATTTTCTTTATCATCACGTTATCTACTTATTCAAAATGGAATCGCCTGTATTTTCTCTCTGGTGATCTGTGTTCAAATTCCAGTGTCGGCAGCAACACTTTATTACTATATTAAGATCTTATTAATTTCTGTTCTTTCCTTATTATCTCTTCTTAATAATGTTTTTTTTTTTTCAGTTTCTCTTATTCTTTCACACTCAGTAACTAGTTGCATACTTAATGGGTTGAGCTGGGATAAAATGTTTTTAAAAAATCCTTATGCCATGTGATTTCTTTATTGGAAATTTCTATAAAATATCCTAAGCTGGAGTGTTTAATAGTCAGTATTATATGAAAAATTCGGATAAGATAAGGAATATTGTTTTTTTTATTTAAATTTTATTTTAAGAACTCATATCGTATGAGTATATTTTGCTTTAGTTTCCGTAAGTCTATCAATTTACAATGAATTTACACAGCAACTAGAAATCCAATTTTATAAAATTGATTTAAATCATTATAATCGTTTGCTGGAGGGCTTTTTAAAAAAGAGAAGTCGACCGTAGTCGAGATCATCGTATCAATGAAAACGATCCTTTCCTTAGCTGCATATTATTTGTTTTTTACCCATAGCTTTGGAGGGGCAGAGGAGATGGGTCCATTCCTTTCCGAAGAATATTAGCACGCAAGTGAATATGATGAACTAAACTGGAATTCGAACTCGGCTTTCCGTAATCCGAGCAACAATACATTACTCTACCGTTCCTTAACCAACATTGCTATTAAGTAATCCATTTCTCCGCCGAGGGCTTAAATTACATTAATATTAAGGATAAATTAAGAAAAAAGATTATTTCTAGTTGTTCTAGAATTCCACCACCATACGATATAGATAGATCTTTCCAGATATAATTGTGTGAAAAATATATGAAAAATATATCGTGTGAATTTCAGTTGAAAATATGTATCTTATTAAATATATAGAAAATTACCTATTTTAGCGGTTCCCGATTGTATAATGCAAGATGCCCCACAAAAAAACAGGACATTTTAGATTTACTATATGATAAAAAAATAGCTAACATAAAAAATTAACTATATATATATTACTATACGAAGGAACTAAAAAATTAACTAGCATATAAATTTTTCAACCATTTCTTGTTTCAGGATGCCACAGTTATCAAATATTCAACGCGAGGTGATTGTTCTCCTTAAGAAATGAATCCAAATTGGAGAGTGAAAAAAATGACAAAAAATTTTGCCATAGTTTGAACACTACATCTAACATTAGTGTTTTTATTCTGTTTTAAGCTACTAAATTTTTATCCTTTGCTTTTGTTTCAATTAACTGTAAGAAAAATTCCAATAATTAAGTAAACTGTACCAAATTTCCTGTTTTTTTTTTTGTTGTTGTTGTGGGGTACCCTGTGGAATCACTTATTTGAGAAACAAGTTTTCTTTTATAAAGCCATATATACTTTTAATTCTTAATGATTAAATAATCTAAAGGAGATTTCTGCGACAACAAATTATCCGTATAAATTCCCCAATCGCATTGTTAAATACAGAGTGCGATGTGTAAATTGTCGCTATATTACATTTTAATTTCGCGCATGCATGTTGTTTGTTTTGAATTTTGTCAACTGCACGGTATACTAGGGTTAGCTGGGCACCGTCTGTGAGGGAAAAAAGAGAACCATGACGTAATTAACTCCTCCATAAATTTGGAAACTGTATGCTGTATTGCTTGGCATTCGCGCCGGAAGATCCAATACGAACATTTCAGAGTGTTTGGGTGTCAATCTGACGACAGTGCAGAGGATTCGAAAAGAGTTGGATGAGTCTAATGGTGATTACGAAGGTTCTTGAACTGCTCACTAGTGGTAACGACGTTATGCCTCCGTTCTTCTTCCTTAGATCCAACACGGAGGCCCTCATCAAGTGCCTACATCTAAACGCCTACTGCTACCCTGGGTCAAGACCTGATGTCTGGCAACATGACTCTGCGACATGCCACACAAACAGGCGCACCCAGTCATAGCTGTCAGACAATTTCTCTGACCACATCACCGCTTACATCTGGCCACCTAACTCCCCAGACTGCCACTCGCTTGATTATTATGTGTTGGGTGCAGCTGATCGAGGGACCAATAAAATTACTTGCAAGAGCAAAATGAACCGTAAGCAAGAGATTATGGTAGCATTCACCAACTGAAACAAGAGGACTGTCCAAAAAAGTTGCAGAAGATTCCAAAGTCGCCTGGAGGCCAACGTTGAAGCCAGTGGCGATTTTATTGAATAAATTTACTCTTTACTATTTCAAAATATTTTTTTGCAAATTTCGTAAATATATCTGTTAAAATGAGTTGTCAGTGCTATTTCGATTTTTGCGTAATTTAGACGACAATTTATCCATCGCACCCTTTATTTAAGCTTAACAGCATTAACCAAATATTCCAATAACAATCATAAATATGAATTCTGGTCGTTATTTAATGGAGTAAAGGAGTATAAATGAAAATATGTTCGAACTGATTTACACTGTTCCCACTTCACTGAAACAGACGCCAAACATTTCTATCCGCCCTTCGTTCTTTCTATCTTTCATTTTCTCAGTGCAACCAATTAGCGTTTCTGATATGACTCTTCCGTCTTGATACGCGAACAAAACGGAATAGTCCATTATATATGAGTATTGTTAGGAGACGTTAAGCAATTATTTCTTTCTGTCATTATTTCTTTCTTTCATTTCCTCATTGAAACCAAGTAGCGCCTCTGATATATCTATTCCATTTTTCCACACGATCAAAACGAAATTGTCAGGATAATTAAATAACACCTATCTTTCTTTGATTTTTTCTTTCTTTCTTTCTTTCTGTCTTTCTTTCTTTCTTTCTGTCAATTCCTCATTGAAACCAAGTAGCGCCTCTGATATATCTATTCCGTTTTTCCACACGATCAAAACGAAATAGTCCATTATTTATCAGGTATTGTCAGGAGAATTAAATAAGGTCTTTCTTTCTTTCTTTCTTTCTTTCTTTTCCTCATTGAAACCAAGTAGCGTCTCTGATATGTCTTTTCTGTCTTTCCATGCGATCAAAAAGGAATAGTCCATTATTTATCAGGTAATGTACGTACTAACAAGCAGAATTAGATTTTTATAGTCTGCATTGACTTCGTTTCATTTAGTAAGTTTTCTTTGTGCATAAACCCACTGTTAAAATACGCATGCATTTCTGAAATAAATAAAAAAAAATGAAAATCGCAAACAATTATCGACCGTCTTATTTCTGGATGTTCAGACACGCATCGCTAACAATAGTTACCTTGGTCGTGTCTAAATGTGAATGCTGGAAATCAAGCAAAAAGAAAATGGTTGAAAAAGTAACAAATCAGGATATTAAATAATTTCTCACTGCGAACAAAAGGTCCTGGAGCAGGAAATGGGGGAGTGGATATTACATACCCTGTTCTGTTTTTTTTTTGTTTTTTTAAGAAATTCTCAAAATAAGTTAGTAAGTAAAAATTAAAAGTCAATATGCAACAAAATACAATGACGTCAGATTATTTGAACATTTATAGACAGAGGTTAATGTATAATTTGATTTCTAGAATTAACTAATTCTGAAATGTGTTTGCGCACGAACACACACACACACACGTGCACACACACACACACACACACACACACACACACACACACACACATATATATATATATATATATATATATATATATATATATATATATATATATATATATTACAATTGGAATTAAGATACCTATAGTAAATGACCATTTTCTCCTACAAATTTTAATTTTAAAATTCGCAAGATTTTTCAAATTGTTTATGGTATCATTTTGTAGTGTACTGTTTATTTGGAGAGAGAGAAAGACAAAGAATAAGTTATAGGGGACTTATTGGGAGGTATGGGAAGAAGAGGGTGGCACCGTTACTGGAATCATATTATGTAGGTAGGAGAGCCTTGGAGACCGATGAGCTGACCTACATCCTAATGGTCACACGGTCAAAATTTAATTCGACGGGAATTCACGGGAATTCACGGAAATTAACGAAAGCCTGAAAAAATCAGTAGGTAAATGGAAGAGAGTTATTTCGGAATTATTGGTATTCGACTCGTCCATATAATCAAAGCTCAAAGTTTGGAGGAATGTTTTCAAAGATTGGGAGTGAATTTGGATATATATGTGTATACGCTCACATACGTTTTTCCACGATAATAATACCTACTCACATAGCTGTCTAAATTAACATACACTTAGATCTCTACATTCAAGCAAATCCATCATACGCTAGCTGACATATATATATATATATATAATTTTAAGGGTTAAATTGCTCAATTTCAGGGATAGAGAGTAGGTAAACGTAAAAGTGGACATTGTGGTTTTCATCTGTTTCATTCTTAAGCACAATCTTCAGGTCTGATGAACATTATCAAGGCAAATGTAAGGATTTTATTTTTCAACAAATACTTAGAAACAGAAGTAATAATATCGTTAAATAAACTTAAGGTCGCTCATACATATTCTAGAGGTTAGCTGTAAATGTTAATTTAGACTATGGAGGATGATAAGTGGTGTAATTTAATGCCTAATAAACGGAAATCTATCTATCTCAGTCTGCTCATAATCTATCTATCTATCTATCTATCTATCTAGTCAATGATTTTCCCCAAACTATAAATTAATTAGTTAGACTTGTGTCGCTAAACCATTATTATCTCTTTTCCGGTTTTAAATATCCTACAAGAGGTTGATAAGCCGTAAAAATCAAATCAATCAGTCAAGAGTGAATTAAAGGTTGCATATATTAAACGTCTGGCTGCTCCTTTCCAAGTATGTTTTTATGCCAATGTAGCTAGATAACCGCAGTTAAAGATGCCTGTTCAGGCAAATTTTGGATTTCTTCAAACCACGCTGCAACTATGCTGGAGAAAGCGGAATGTATGGATGGCAGTAATAAGAAGAGTCGAACACATAACTGGTAGAGTTTATCATCTCTCAGCTGCGTCTCTGTCTTCGGAGAGATTGCGACTCAGAGGACAGAGGTGCAACTGAAGAAAATAAATAGTGTGACGTGTCCGACACTGGGTAACAGTTGCTCGCCGCTGCTCACTCTCGTTGCACTCGAGGTCAGAGCAACCAAATTTTTGTCCTCAGCCTGGGTGTACATGCGCGAGTTGCCCACAATAAAACCGACCTTGTGTCATATCACGTCGGAATGGGTAGTCGAGGTAAATACCTAAGAAGAGCCGAACATGCGAATTACAAATTGTCGTTGTATCTTAGAAATGATTAAAGATATCATACTGGAATTCTCCTAGGTTTTTATAACAATACTGGACATTACTTTGAGCAATAAGAATGTATTACTCTCGAAGTTTAACAGAAGAATCGTGACGAAATCGATTATAAACGGAAATGAGATGTTCATCATTAATTGATCATAGTTAAGGATCGGAAGCTCATGAAGGATTCAAATAAAGTTCAATATATATATATATATATATATATATATATATATATATATATATATATATATATATATATATATATATCATTCCAGGGTGATTTTCCAATATTCACCCTCTGTAGCCTTCTAATTTTCTGCCCTAGTGTAACAAGTTGCCTCACAAGTTTCATATACGATTTCATTTTCAAGTCTTTTTTCACTGCTCTTTGGACTGCCATAGCTGAGCCTCATCTCTCATGTACCAAGTGCCTTATGGATTGAGTTATATCTTTTCTAAATGATCTTTTTTATCTAAGTTGAAATGATGATCCCTCTTCCTGTTGTGACCTCCTGATTCACGTTTCCTCTCTGTTTCTCCCTCTTTTTTAAAACTTATTCACTGTTCTCCTGATGGTTCACGAATGTACTTTGAAGATGGAAGCCAGAGTATGAATGCTGCTACCATTACTGAAAGCCTGAATGATCTTTTTCCTCTCACCAGTAATCATTTGGGAAGACAGTGGTGCTGACACAAAACAATTTTAACCTGTTCTATTTTTAGCTGAATAACTCAACGGGATTTTCAGTGATTCTTACGACAAATGGTGGCTAACCGTCTTATCTGAAAACTTGGAGAGAAAAAAAATGATTTAGTTTAGTGGTGTTTTAAATATTAAATATTTTGTGTGATGGACAATTTTGCTGTTATACGATTTGGACAATTTTGCTGTTACACCCGGTAGGAAGTGATTTAAGGGATGCGAGAAGTGTGACACTCATATTCGAATTGCGCATTGGGATAGCAAAATATGCCTTCCAAAGTCTAAGCAAAGTAATAAGAAGAAGGAAAATATCTATCTTTAATTGAAAAATTAGAAATATTCCTGTAATATTGTCATTGAGGTCAGTGTGATTAACACACATTACTGTGAGGGGTTTATTTCTAATTTATTCATTTGACTATACAAAAATATTTTAGAAATAAGAAATGTTTCTTCTCTACATAAAAAAATATTATGAATGTTTCCTTTTAAAAGCTAAAATATTAGTACGTGTAATGACACGTACGATCTTCCTTAGTGAAAATGGCCAATATTTTATAATGTTGAAAACGTAATCTTCAACGAAAGGTCACAAAATTCAAGAAACGTTGTACATAATAATTGTCATGTATATGGTGAAGACCAAGATGGCTGTGTACAACGCCTGCGTCATCAACACACAGCTAATATGGCATCGAGGCTTGGACAACGTACGCCAGGCAAGAAAGGCGTCTGAACACCTTTCATATAAGAAGCAGCAGCCGCATCCTGGGAATAGCGTGACAAGACAAGGTGAACAAAACTGTGATCCTGTCTCGAGCAGGTCTGCCCACCATGTCCACACTGCTCAGCCAGTGTAAACTCCATTGATTGGGCCACGCATTCCCAAAGACCTCCTGTATGGAGAGCTGGCCTCTGGAAGGAGACTCGTTGTGCGTCCACAGATGCGGTACCACGATGTCGTGAGGCGCGACATAAAAGCTGTGGACATCAACAGAGTGTCCTGGAAGAGCCTGGCAGCCATACGATCCAAATGGAGAGGAACCCTGACCAAACACCTCAAGTCGGGGGAGGAGAAGCTGACACAAGTCACCACAGAAAGGCGGGCCCGGAGAAAGCAAAGTGTCAGCTCCAACAGACCAGAGACAGAAAACACATGCGACCTCTGCAACAGAGATTGTCACTCGCGCACAGGCCTCTACAGTCACAGACGCCGATGCTCCAGCCAAGCAGACAACTAGAATGCTACCCATGGTCAACCTTCACCGACAGAGGCCTAAAGAAGTATGTGGTTATTAGAACGTGTGATTGAATAAGTGAGATGGGGGCAAACTACATAAGATAACTATGTAACTACATAACTTATGTAACCGGTGTAAATTGGGAAAATTCAGAAAGCCAACCATGTCTCATGCCTCCCGGGGACTGCAGTTTGCCTATGACTGCAAAGACAATCATTAGTGTAATGTAATTTCTGACGTGGTTGCTTAAGAATTCTTACCACTGATAGCACAGATCCGATAATGAGGCTGAATTAAAGTAACGGTATTTGTAGTAGTCGTAGTAATAGTAGTTGTAGTAGTCTTGATTGTCGCACACTTTTGATTAAAGTGCTTATTTCTCGAGGCAAGTGTTAACCGTTAAATGACGTTTTATCAAGGAAACCGGTAAAACATTTATTCACGATAACCTTAATTGGCCAAGCAAAAACATTCGTGGGTTCCGAATCGATCATTTTCTCCCTCTTTTTTTCGCCGTTTAGTTCGTTCATTAAAAAGTCTTTCTATGAAATTAAATTTCTTGATTAGTCAAGTTGTTAAAAAAGAAGTAAAAATTCAAAAGCGTGTCTCATTAAAATGGCGCCGTCAAGACGTTACTCTCGTATTGTCTCGGTCTTTTTCGTTCTTGATTCCTGATAAATGATTTGTAGGACACTTTAATTCCTATTTTTTGTGTGTAGACATGAAAAAAATCGACTGCATTTACAGAAAAAAAAAACAATTTAATCTAATATTGGAAAGAGGGAAAGACGTCTACATTTTAGAATTCTAAAGAGAACGAGCAAGGAACTAAAATAACCTTTTCTTTCTATTATTTTCATTTGGATGTCAAATGAATTCGATTCTTTTTTAGATTGCTGCTACAGTTCCAGCAGAAAGCAAGTGATCATAAACATTGCTATAATATTATAAATCTATCAATGATTACAAATGCCAATATACCCATCATGACACCCCGTCTGTTTAAGGTATATTAGGCACAAGTAACACAGGTAAATGTAGGCGATATGGTGACAGATGTTTTAGAAAAATAAACAACATATAACATAGCAAAAGTCGAAACAGTTGTAAATGAATTCAGATTGTTTAATCCAGTTCTTCTGTTATTGAGGTTGTTCGCAAGTAATAAAAATAGCTTCGAGTGAATGAAACGAATGTTGGTCTTAGAGAGGAGCAAACTTCGGAGACTGGCGCTAATGTTTGACAAAAGAAAAACCGAGAGCAGCACCAAAACAGAAGCCACATCACTAGAGGAAATGCAACCAAAACAATAAGAATGTATAGCACGTATAACTTGAAGGTTAAATAACTACATACACAAGATGATGAATTTCCTCACTACTTCGAACAAAAGGTCAGGAAGGAAACCTACACCAGTATTGGAAATCGTAATAACAGTAAGAGGACCTAACAAACAGATTTTCCTGAAAAACTGGTTTGACAGCAAGATTTTAAAAATCATTCCGCAGCAGTACTGGCTGCTCGGTCAGTGAATTGTGAATGTTTCTTTATAAAGCTTTATATAATGAACGGAAAATGCTGAATTGTATATATATATATATATATATATATATATATATATATATATATATAAATATGTGTGTGTGTGTGTGTGTGTGTGTGTGTGTGTGTGTGTGTGTGTGAAAAAGAAATTGAATATGCAGCTGGAGTCTTCAAGAATATTTATTTAGAATAACATAACCGGTTTCAAAGTTCTATCATTTTCGAAAGTTAAACTGAGATAGAGATACGTATGGTTATACAATGGTCATCTCGCATCCTTTAATGGAGAAAAAATGTGGCTTCGATTACTGTTTAAAATGCCACATGATTGGTTGATTATAATCATGTGATCAGGCATAGTAATTTTTTTCGCCCACAATCCTTAGATTTACTTGTCAAAGTTTGGTATTGTCATAGTTCAGTGACCGTTTCTAATGACAGGAATGTGTTAAATAGTTCATGACGAAGGGTTATGTAGTTGATGGCATTAAAGTGTTACGTGATTTATGACAACAATGCGTCAAGTGTGATAGATTCAGTTTTATTGTACCTTGGTTACAGTCTCAAACTCTTCAATGTACAAGGATTAAATTTGTGTGTGTGTGCAAAAAATAGTTTTAGTGTTTTTTACTTTGGATAATGTGACACCAAGAAAAAACGGATGTAGTAATAATAATAATAATGATGGTGATGACAAAATATGCAATAACTGTACATAAGTATCTATAAAAATATAGTAAGGATCACTAAGTAGCCAGCTGCACAAGAATATTTATTTGAGTGTGTTTGCGTGTGAGGAGATAGCAGTTTATGGCCTTAACCTTTAGCATTCAAAAGGTAATTATTTTTTGTCAATACAAATTTTATTTCTTGGTTATGTAGTCATAACCCTTCTATGGCAACATCTAAAAAAACTGACTGAAATTGAGAGGCTACTGCATTTTTAAATATATAGAACTAGTATATAAAACACTATATTTTGAGGGGATTCCACGTTGAGTAAAAGGAAAGTAATAAATAATGCAGAGTGTAAAATGTAAATAATAATAATAAGGATGTTATGTGTGCGTGTTTGTACGCAATTGCGCGTGTGGGTGTGGATAGTCCTTGATAAATATGTCTTGTTTGAGTTTGTATTTAGGAATAAATATATTTTATTTATTTATTCGAGTTTGGTCTGTGGTATTATCTGAGCAAAGACAAGGTGACAATACTTGGAATTGGGGGATGTAATAGCCGAACATGTATCGAAATATGTCTTCTTCCTCATTATATATATATATACACACACACATATATATATATATATATATATATATATATATATATATATATATATATATATATATATATATTTTTAAGCGTATCACCCCAAGCAAGGCCGGTGGCCACTATCACGCATGGGGTTACAGAAGGGTTGGAGGAAGAGCAGATAGGAATGGTAAAGGAAGGGATGTGGAGAAAGAGAAGGACGGAGGGTCGATCGAGGCAGGGGCGTTACGGGAGATATAGAGCGAGAGCAGATAGGAATGAGAGATGTCAGGAAGTGGATAGATCAAGGCAATTGGAGATGACGATTGACGCTACACTTAAACCGTTGGAGATTGTATTTGTCAGGGAAACAGTAATAGGGAAGGGAGTTCCATAGGCGAGATGTGCGAGACATGAAGCTATTGGAGTAGAAAAGACGTCTACATCTAACAGTTTCAACGGTGAAGGGGTGGGAACGGGATGCCAGCCTCGTAGGACGCTTAAATTCACGAGGCTTAGGGACAAGCGAAAGCAACTCCTCAGAGCAATTACCGTGGAAGTACTTGTAGAAAAGGCAGAGCGATGCAACATCGTGTCTGTGAGAGAGCGACTGCAGACGAGATGACAGATCAGGGCCAATCACATTGCATATCCGTCTCTGGATCTTATCAAGAACCCTGAGGCAACACGCAGGGGCCCCAGACCATATATATATATATATATATATATTACATGAATCATTCATACAAAAAGCAGATAGTGAAGTTAATGGTATAAATGGCAAGAATCACTCTCGCAAACAATTTTTAATAAAATACATTAACCTCGAACCCGTTGATGAATGTTATGATCCCTGTTTATAAATTCCAGTTGCATAAGGACTTTTTTTACTACAAGCTTTCGATTGTTCATACAATCATCCTCAGGTATAGAAATAAATATCTCTTTTTTACATCCAGGTAATAACAGAACAGCGAAAGTTAAGATGTACTCCGAAATAGGTTTTTTTTTGGAAATGTGTTATTGTTAACTGTATAAAATGTTTTGGAGCGTGCGGTCGCAACGCTAAGGTTGAACTTTTATGGATTGTTCGTTTTTTGTACTAAAATAGTAATATGAGAATTCTTTTGTAGAAGTAGGTTTTTTTCCAGTCAATATGGCATGTTCAATAAATAGTGGAATGTCACCGTTATTATAAGAAATTGGCACATCGGATCAGTTATTTTAATATCAAGTATGTGGTGCACTTCAATTTACATTACATGAATCATTCATACAAAATGAATATATATATATATATATATATATATATATATGGAGAGAGAGAGGGGGGGAGGAGAAATGCCGATATGGATAGATGGATATGAAAAGGCAAGGTGCTAGCAAACATCTCGTGATGTTTGAACAGCAAGTTAAACCGAAAATGGTGTGAACTGTTACAGCTCCCATTTGAGAGCGGCGTCCCTTGTAATGCAAAACGCAAAAATATGTAACGGTTTGTCTACATTTTCATGTTCAAATTAACTGAAATATAGTAGTACCTCTCTCTCTCTCCCTCCATGATGAACATATAGCATTAAGGTATGCTATATTTCTTGGTAAAACTGTTCAGTATCGGGATGGAGCGTATGTAAATATGAAAGTAAACAATGATGTCAAAACCGAGTGGCTATTGTTTGTTCCATGATTCAACACGATCTTCAGGCCATCAAGATTGCGTTCAAACATGCAACAGACTATTTTCACTCGGTGTTGACTTCAGCGTCTACTTTTATATATATATATATATATATATATATATATATATATATATATATATGTTTATACACACACACACACATACATATATATATATATATATTGAATGTTAAAGACAACATAGTCTTGCATATTTTCTTTTGAATTTTCTCATATTCTCTAATGAGATTTTTTATTTGAAAATGATTTCGAAATATGTATTGTCCATACGATGGCCTAGCGCTTTCGAACATCATTGACTAAAAATATTGACCCTGAAGATGAACAATGATGTTCGAAAGCGCTAGGTCATCGTATGGAACATACATATTTCGAAATCATTTTCAAATAAAAAGTCTCATTAGAGAATATGAGAAAATTCAAAAGAAAATATGCAAGACTATGTTGTCTTTAACATTCAATACTACATGTTTAAAAGAAAAGTTGCTGCCAAATTACATATATATATATATATATATATATATATATTTATATATATATATATATACATATATATATGTCTAAGTATGTGTGTGTATAAAATAGTATACAGAATGCAGTTAAAGTTTGAAGAATATGACAAATGGAAAACTGTCTCATTGAAAATAGATTACGAGTTTCGACCTTACTATACTTCATCAGATCAAAAGGGAAAGAAAAAATATATTTATTTGTGTGTAAAAAAAATAGCGGAAAAGTACTAACGATTTCTTATTTAAGCTTACACGCAAATACACACACAAGCAAAAATATTTCTTTCTTTCGTTTTTCATCTGATGAAGCCTAGTAAGGCCGAAACGCGTAATCCAGTTTCAATGAAAACGGCTTTTTCTTTGCCATATTCTTCAAATATATAACAAATATATAACCACTCTGATGATGGTTCATGTGATCGAAAAAATAAATATCCAAATGTTGGACAGTTTTTGTTTTTATTTTCTCCCGAAACTAAATCCACTCGCAAAATATAATCATTCTTACAATCCCAAATGTTTCGATGTCAAATAACCCACAAAGAGATGATAAACCGTGAAAATCTTAAAATATCAATTATGTGGGCTAAAACTGTTTGCTTTTTCACCATGATAGGTACGTCAGGAAGGCGACTTGTCTGAAGATTATTATTATCATAAATAAATAAAAATAAGTATTAAAATCATTATAATTATGAATGTTATGAATAAATTAAAATCAAACAATAATATAAAAACGTTGTATAAAATAAATTAAATAAAAAAAAATAATAAAATACTCCCAGCATGCAACAAAAATGTGTTCCTGCCGGAAATACGGACATCCCGCTAATAGACGTTAAATTCAATCACTTCACCAAGAACCTTGATATGGACAACATGCGTCCAACTTCTCTGTGAAGTGGCTTGTAATACTATAGCGTCAATTTCTCTCTTTTATCACATGTACCATAAAACTATTATAACCTAAAAAATACACACATCAATATACACAAAAATATAAATAAATGGCATGAAAGTAACATACAATTTATCATGCTTTTCTGCTATCTGTGTATATTTTATTTATACAGTATACGATGGGAAAATGTTCGCCAAATTATTTTTAATTTTGAGAATGCACGTTGTTTGTGTTTAATTTTGTCGACTGCACAGTACAGTAGGGTCATTTGGGCACCGTCTGTAAGAAAAAGAGCACCATGACACAATTCACACCTTCATAAATTTGCTTGCCATTCGCGCTGGAAGCTCCAATACGAACACAGTGATTGGGTATCTGATAGTGTAAAGGATACGGAAATGTTGGATGAGTCTGACGGTGATTACGAAGGTGTTTGAAGTGATTACTAGTGATGGCGACGCTATGCCTCCATTCATCTTCCGACAGGGCCTCAGATACAACACTGACGACTACATAAAGTGCATTAAGGAGGCAGCTCTGCCCTGAGTCAAGAGGGTGGCTCCTGGTAGATCCTATGTCAGGCAACAGGACTCTGCATTATGCCACACAAGAAGCAGACAAAGTCATGGCTGTCATGCAATTTCTGCGACCACATCACCGCTTACATCTGGCCATCTAACTTCCCAGATTGCAACCCACTCGATTATTATGTGTGGGGCAAATTTGAGCCAGAGACTAAAAAGCTTGTAACGCCAAAGATGAACTGAAGGCAAGGATTATGGCAGCATTCACCGAGTTAAAACAAGGAGACCGTCTAGAAATGATGCAAGAGATTCCGAAGTCGACTACAGGTCGTGGTTGTAGCCAATGGCGATTTAATTGAATAAATTTACTTTTTAGTATTTCAAGATATGTTTGCCTAATTCTGGTAAATATATTTGTTAAAATGTAATTTTCATTTTTTTGCAGGTTGGATGAAAATATATCGATCGCACCCTTTATATTACTTATTTATTTCAACAAAGCAAAATTAAACCTGTAGTGATACAAAATGTGATTATCTCCCTTTGGTCGAGACGTATTCACGTGGGTCACGTGACGGCCGCTTGCTGAAGAGTGAAGAAAGTCCGTCAGTCTGTAGAGTCAGTAAGCGTGAAGAAAGTGCGTTAGTCAACTGTTTGGACTCACGATACATGATCTCAGAGTGTGCGGCTTCTGTGAAAAGTACCTGAAAAACCAAATACCACGGAATGACCCAAATCTTGCGAAATCATAAATACGGAAGTGTTTCAGAGGTCTTTGGCTAGCTCGGAATATATCCTTGTTTCAACTGCTGATTTGGTCAGGTCTGTATTAAAAACAGTAACTAAGCTCCGTTAAGAATAGTTGCCGTATAATTCACCCCTGTTATATATGTGTGTTGAACAAACACACATATTCCTCAGCGGGGTCTTTTACAGGGATTGGTTAGCTCGTACGTAGGAAATTATTAACTCTCTCTCTCTCTCTCTCACTATATATATATATATATATAAATATATGTATGTTTCTGTTTATATGTGCATATATATGTTTACATAGGTATATGCATATGTATGAGTATTTATATATATGCATATATATGTATATATATACATATATATATACATATATATTTAAGCTTATGTACATATAAATGCGTGCATATATAAGCATATATATGTATATATGTCCCTGTATATGCATATGTATATATATGCATATTTGTAATGTATATATTTGTGCATATGCACATATATCTACATATATATATATATATATATATATATATATATATATATATATATATATATATATATATATATATACAAGGGTCATTCAATAAATAAGGTGAATTTTTCGGTATAAGGACTCCTAATACAGTTAGAAGATTTTTCTTTTCTTTTTTCAATAATCTGCAAAAGAAATTAAATCCATGTGAAAACGAAGTAAAACCAAAAAAAACGAGTAACCTTCTATCTGTATTAGAAGTCATTATACCGAAAAATTCAACTTATTTATTGAATGACCCTCGTATATATATATATATATATATATATATATATATATATATATATATATATATATATATATATATATGAGTATTTTTGAAACGTGCATTCGCACTTAGTTTTTTTATCAAAATTCTATTCTCGAAGAATCTTTTTTATTAAATAAGAACTGGACATATCTTTAATAAAATTTGATGAATTTTTTTTCTGTTTAAATGCATTTTAAGAAATAAACACAACGCCAAAATTATTCCTTCTCAAATCGAAATAAGGAAATAACTAATGCATACAATATTATTGAGATATTCCAGACAAAATTAAAGAATTTGCTAACTGAAAAAATTAATAACATAAAATATGAAATTAAATTCTAAATTTATGCAAGGAATTCATAAAGGAAAAAACTGTTATCGCCTCAAATACTTAATATTTAAATTTTAATGGAATTTAATAAAAAGTATAAAGAATATTTGTTTTCAGCTTTGGGTAATATAGTTATATACAAAATAATTCTTCTTCCGCCCAATTGATATATAATCACACACACACACGCACACACACACACACACACACACACACACACATATATATATATATATATATATATATATATATATATATATATATATATATATATATATATATATATATATATATTTTATACTCATATTGATTCTTCTTATATATTACGTATTTACGTAAATCAAGCAGAATTATATTTGTAGTGATATAAAATGCGAATATCTACCTTTAGTCTAGATGCATTTACATGGGTCACGTTATGGTTGCTTAGTGACATCAATTTGCAGAGTGTAAAGATTGATCAGTACGTCAGTTAACTGCCTGGAATCAAGTCACACGATTTTGTGTGAATGGATGGCGGAACGGGAATAAAAACTGCTAACCGCCGCAAGGATATTAACGTGTGGAAAGTCATGATCGCCTATATGATAGGAGTAAACTGCAACGCTTATCGTAAGGTTCACATTCATCCCTAGTCTTTTGAAAAGGAGTAGAGATCTCTCCCTTGTTCCCTGTTTCGTATTGCATTCCCGATTCCTTCTGAAGTCTTTTCATTCTCTATCAGTCCCAGTTGTGATAAACATGGCGACAAAGATGAGGACAATAGTGCGAATAATGTAAATAGTGATTATAATTCCTATTGTTTCTTATTAAGACTGTTAAACTGTTATCCGATTATATTAATGCAAATAACTTTATGACGCGGAGAAAAATATTTGTTTTGCCCTTTTGGCAAGAAATAACGTAAAAGGAATATGTCATCTAGTTTTATTTGTAGGTAAGCAACATTTAGGGCTTTTTATGCGATTCGCTTTCGCGTGTTTAACCTTGGGTAAGGTATGAATATATATCTCCCCCCCCCCAGCTATGGGTTGAATAACAGGTCAGTCTGGGTCCTATAGCCCTGGTCGGCAACCAGTCTGTGACAGAGAGAAACGACAACCCACTTCGGGAAAATCTTCTGTCCAGTCAGTTATGAGCCGAAAGAGACAAGATTACCCAAGTGTGTATTACGTATGGCACTTAAGTGACTGAATCCTTCCCTGACATAACCCCACTACATTTTAGATAATGAAGAAAGAAAAAATTGTTTTCAATTGTTTTTTGTTTTTTTTAATTTCACACAAATATTAGAAATAAAGCCACTAAGACAGAAATGCAAATGAATAAGAGAAAACTAAAATCATTATTAAGGAGAGAGAACAAAAAAGAACAGAAATCAAGAAAACAAAAGGTGGCATTGCATTTAAACTTTTGAAGATCAAATTTGACTGGAAAGCAAGAGGCCAGAAGAGATTTCCACAAGCAAGAAGTGCCACAGAAGAAACTGTTAGCATAGAACTTACGGTTACCTCTAACCATTTCAACTGTAAAATGATCCGAATTTGCCGCCAATCCTGTACTGTGCTTAAATTCGTAAAGTCGAGGCGGCGAAGAGGGAAGATCATCAGAACAAATTTCCATGAAAATATTTATAGAAATGACACAGAAAAGCTAGGTTACAGCGGTGGGAAAGTGACTGAAGTCGAGATGTCATGTCAGGACTAATAATATTGCAGATTCTTCTTTGGATTTTATCAAGAATCTCTAAATGTACAGAGGAATCATCAGACCACACATAAGATAAATATTCAATGCATGGACTAATGGTAGACTTAGAAATGTGTACGATAGATTCCGGAGAGGAAATAGTTTAATTCACTGAAGTGATCTTGTGCCAACGTGATCAGTAAATGCTTATAAGCACGTTTTGCTCTGGACGCAATCACTGGCTGTTGCAAGCAGACAGAAAATTCATGTTTGGTTAATTACAACCATGAATTTTAAAAAAAGAAACTGTTTTCTTTCGCAATTCGAGAGAAAAAAAATGAGAAGTTGAGCATGTCACGTGATACTGTCAGTTGCATTTCCTAACTAATCGATAAAATATTCGGTCATGTCTTTCTATTTCATTGAGTACCTGTCATTTTTGGCGGTTCAGAGGCAGACCAATCAGCAATAGTGGCATAATATTCAGACGACTCTTGTCCAGTATTTCTTTTTCTCTATCGTGTTTCTAATTTTTTAAATTTATTTCTTTTTTCTACTTTATTTCTTTTTAAACTGTATTTCCTTTTTTTTCTCTATGTCTCTTTTTCTCTTATGCTTTTTCTCTTTTATTTATATCTTCCTTTTCTTTCTCTCGTTTGTCGAGTGTTTTTCGTATACAAAATGGGCACTACAGTGGAGTAATGGATAGCGGTTCGGATTGAGGAACAAGAGAGCCGAGTTCGAATTCCAGTCGAATCCATTACATTCACTTACGTGCTAATACCCTTGGGGAAGTTACGAATCCTCTTCTTCTCCCTCCAGCTATGGTTAAATAGTTCTATAGCCTTGGATGGCGACTGGTCTACCGCTGGGAGTAATGGCAACCTACTGCGTGAAAAATCTGTCTCGTCAGTCATGTATCGAAAATTTGATATTCATAGGACAGATTGAAGGCAAGAGGAGGAAACAACTCATACATGGATGACTGAATGAGATTTAGGAGAGATAACAAAATGATTAAATTTATTCAGAGCTATAAAGAACAGGAAAATGTGGAGAGCCATAATCACTACTGTCCTGATGGGACAGCCACATAAAAGAAGAATTTGGGCAGACGGTACATATTTTTCCAATTCTTTTAAAAGATTTCAATCATTAGTTCTGATTACTTTAGATCTTCGAAATCTTCACTTTTCTTTTTACTAATCTTATAAAATATCAACTCGATTCATTCAATGATTGTTCTAGCAGAATGATTTGACAATTAATTCTTTGCATTTGATAACCGAAACTTCTCTTCATATTTCAAATTTCTAAAACGATTATACTGTAGTGATAAAAAAAATAAATAATTAAAAATAGATAGATAATAACAAGGAAACAAAAATTTCACAATTCTCTAAAAATAGATGTATATTCAGAATCGCTGGGGAATGAAACCTTATTTCGACCACCCAATCATAAACCCTCCCGACCAGTATACAAACATCCTAGTCTAGTAACGAATCAGAAACAAGAGCTGTTCCCAACCAGGATATAAGGACGTGAGCCAAAGAGAAGCGCAGCAGTAGTTTCGAATCGGATTTTTAGATATGTAAATCAGAATCGATAAATTCATTTTATATATTCTCTGGTGCTGCAGTAATCGTAACCTACACAAAACCGAAACATGGCACACTGGCAACCTTAGAAAACTGGTGTCTGCTACATTTGAAGACATACATACTTTCTTTCAACCACATTGTTAAGCAGACGGCTACTAGATTTTAAAAAAATACATACATATACATAATCGATAACTCACAATATAGATTGCTCAATCCAACTAAGAATGACATTGGAAAAATTAGTAAATATATTCTCGAGTGATCATGCAAGAAATTTCTTATGAATTAGCCAGTGGCATATTAGAACAGAAATCATAATCTGGTTTAATGTAATAAAAAAGAAGAATGAGAGTACGTTTATCCAATTTGATATGTACGATTGTTAGCCGTCTGTCACCAAAGATTTGCCAAAAAATAATGCCATATTAAGACCAAAGAAAGTAAAATAATAAGGCAGACGCAAAAACCTATAATGTCCCATAACGTGTGGACAAAAAGAAATAACGAAGATTTTTAACATTGCCTTGGACGCGTTTCATTCGGCAGAAACATTTGAATTGGTAGGAGCATTGCTATATTTTTGACTCAGTTTTCAGAATACGAGCTTTTACAGAGATGGCATGTGGCATCTTAGAACGCAAAACAAGTCCAAGAAACGGAAATCGTTCAAGAAAAGAACCAATAAAATTCTTCAAGATCACGAACTAAAAAATTACTACAACTAATGCTAACGCGATCAACTTTCTCGGTGTGACTTTGGACTTAAATAACCATATACTAAGGATTTACATAACTAGAAGTACGTAAATAGAGAATCTAATATTCCTTTCATTGCATGTAAGCATTTACACAAATCAGTACAGCGTAGATTAAAAACTCCATCAATAAAGAAATATTTGATCAAATAAAATTAAATATATCAAAGCTTCAGAAGTAAGCAAACACAAAGTAAATAGAAAAATAAATTAGAAAAAACAAATGAGGTAAAAATAAAAAAAAAGACTCTGCAACGTGTTATGGTTCAACCACCCTTATAACCGCAATGAAAAAATAATGTCGGAAGAATTTACCTCAAAATAACAGATAACATTTAAAAAATCCAGCATCATTAAATATTTTTTTAACAAAAATAAAGATCAGCTACAACTGCGTTAGAAATATCGGCATATCTATACCCCACAATAACAATATTATATTGACTAATTATATCACTCGTAAAAAGACCAATAATAACGAAAGAAGAGTTAATAATAATAATAATAATAAATATAATCGCCAAAACAATACGTTCTTTTCCTTAAACGGACAATGTTTGACTAAGAATAGAGTATATCGAGCGAGTATACAATCTGATGATCAAGTGCGATCAAGCCGTTGGGTGAACAAGCAGTCTCGCCAATTCAAGCCGTCTCATATTTTGGATTCAGAGTTGCGGCGTTCATAAACTGGTCACCAACAAAGTTTAGAGAGCTCAGTCTGTCCTGCTGTTTAATTATTAATTTCATGAGAAGAGATAGATAGATCCATATCTTTTGCAAGTATAATCGCGCAAAATTGAGAGCAGTATCCTCGCAGCAAACCAATCTTAGTTACTCTGGTAATAACCGGTACGCACATCTCAACAAAGATTAAGCAAAAAAGAGTAAGTAGTTTATTGTCCCTAGTCAAAAGCCTCGAAATAAAACAATGACCAGGTATTTTCAGTGTTTAATATTTATTAATTCCATACTCTGATTTTTTCCTGATAGATTCAGGGTAGATGAGTTCATGCCTTCCATTCAAATTCCAGTTTATAGAACCAGTTTTTTAGAAAGATTTGATCGTAAGTCCTACTTCTTGGAATTCTTTGGTGAGAATGTTGATTATTTGTTCAAGATCCTGCTCATACCAGCTATGAATGCCTATACCATCATCATAGATCCCCCCTGGCTTCAGGACACTGTCCTCTTGAGGGCAAGTAAATGTTGACTATACTTCAACCATATTTCTGAAGAAAGGCGACACCGAAATCTGAAAATGCATCGGATTAGCAAATAGATCATTGCAAATATTAAGAAAAATACTAAGAAATAGGAGAAGTTCATTATAAATAAAAAAAATAAAGCAGAATTGTTGCATAATATAAACCCTATTTTTAGGTAGTCAATGCTTGACAATTTCTTTACAGATTAAGAGAAAACTGAAATGTGGTTCTACAGAAGGATGCTGAGAATTCTACGAATGGAACGCGTAAGCAACGATGAAATCTTATGTAAAATGGAAACGAAAAGGACTCTTATACTCAGAATAAGTGACAAGCGTCCAATTGGAAAATATAAAACAGGAAATTAGCAGGTTAAATATCAATATTTAGGCGTATGTGAAACGAGGTGGCTCAACAATGGATATTCATTCATTGGCAGATACAGGATTATATATTTAACCGGAGTGAAAAATGAAAACGGAGTAGGAGTGATACTAGATCAAGATATGAAGAAATGCATTCTGGGATAGTCAGTTAACTGAAAGAATTCTTGTCGTTTTTGAACGCTTGTCAACATATCCATCACAGCTGTGTATGCACCGACAGCACAAAGTACAGAAGAAGAAATCGAAAAGTTCTGCTCTCCACTAGACAACTTTAAGGCTCAATGTAAATTATAAGATATTACAAGTGTCATGGGAGTTATAAATGCAAATGTAGTCAATGAAAGGGAGGCTGATATATTTGGTAAATTCGGACTAGGAATTCGCAATGAACGGGCAGAGAAATGCGCCCAATTATAAATGGAAAATGATCAGATAGTAGCCAACACCTAGTTTTAAGAACACCCAAGAATAATATAGACATGGAGAAGTCCAGAAGGAGAATCGAAAAGCAAAAGCGACTACAGAACTATCAACAAAAGTTTCAGCAATGCAGTTGTACATTGCAAAACCTATCCAATTGCGTACCGTGGAAGCGATCACCTCCCAGATATATGTAGACTTGGAGTGAACCTACGGAAATTTTAAAAAAAAACCTAAGGTAGACCGAAATTGCAATAATACAAAATTTGAACGACCCGAGTCTAAAGGAAAAGTATGTGAACAGCGTGATATAAGGGACAAAATTAAAATGGAAACTCGAAGTGGGACACACTAATTGAAGCCTTAGTGACAACAGCAAACGAGATCATCCCAAAGGAAAATGCACGAAGAAGAAAGAAGTTAATGGATGACAGATGAGATTCTCGAAATGATGAAAAGAGAAAAATAAAACGCAGCCAAGACACGGAACAGAAGATAGATTGATAAAGATATATGGACCAAATGCAGACAGGCTAGATAGGAATGGCTCAACAATAATTGTGCAGAAATAGAATGAATGAATGTCACAGATAAAGAAGATATGCTTAAAAATAAGAGAACTGGACGAAAGAGATGCTCATCAACAGGTTGCATAAAATCCAAGGACAGAACGATGATATTAGATAATGAAAATACTTCCGAGATGAAACGAATATATTGGAGAACTCTTCCACGACGAAAGAGAACAACAGGCGATATAAGAAAATATCGATAGACCGAAAATCTGAAGTGGAATATTGCACTTGCTAAATTGAGCAGAAACTAAACAACAGGACCGGAACGGTAATAGAGATTCTGGCAGCCTTAGATGATTTCGGTATAGACAAGATTACAGAGATAATAAATGAAATCTACAACAGTGAGGATGTAATATAATACATAAGTAGATCTATTTTCATAACACTGCATAAAAAAAAAACGCGCAAACGAATGTAAATTCCATCGGACAATCAGTCTAATGAGCCATATAACAAAACTCAACATCCGAATCCTGATGAATAAAGTATGCAGCAGAATCAGAGCGGTGGTAGGACAAGAACAGTGTGTCAAAGACACTGAAACATGGAAGGGGATATTATGGTCAGAATGTTATCAGGAAAGGCAATACGAATAAAGAAGGCCGTGTACCTGAGCTTTATAGATTACGCACAGATAATGTAAGACACAAAGTTCTGTTAGAACTGCTCAGCAACCTGGACATATTTGAGATGGACATTAGAATAATCAAGAAGCTATAATGGCAGCAAACCACCGACATGCCGATAGAAAATGAATTCAGTAGATACACAAAACTAGAAAGGGGTGTAAGACAAGGATGTGTCTTCTCACAGGACTGATTCAATCTATACAGCGAGGTAATTCTGAGAGAATTAGATATATTACCATGATTCAGTACTAGCAGCCACAACTTTAACAACACAATAACAGACACGGAAAGAAAACTACAAGAACTACAGAACGTATTAAAGGAAAGTTAGAAGAAAGGACTAAAGATAAACTGCAAGAAAACAGAAACATGGTTATTAGCAAATATATGAGCCCAAAATGAAAATTATGTATCGGAGGTGCCAAATTCAAAAGAGTACACACATTTAAATATTTGGGAATTGTTCTAACAGAGGTAAGTCCGACAGTGAGATCCAAAGATGTACTGGGATGGCCAAAGATGCATTCCAAAAACTATGCGGTATTAAGATATAGATACAAATCGTTAGAAACAAATAAAAATTACTGAACTGTTACGTGATACCTGCCTACCTGTGTGTCAGTGAATGCTCGACAATGTCCTCAGAGATAAATAAGACACTTGCAGCAACAGAAATCTAGTTTTACAGAAAGATACTGAGTTTTATAGAAAATGTAACCCAGAAAAATTATACATAATATCCGGAACAGATAGGTGAAATTTCTGCGGCACATAATGAGGAAGGAGGGTTTGGAAAATCTGTTTCTCACAGGACAAATTGAGGGCAAGAGGAACAGAGGAAAACAGCGCATAGCATACTC
This sequence comes from Acanthosepion esculentum, assembly GCA_964036315.1. Classification (NCBI taxonomy): domain Eukaryota; kingdom Metazoa; phylum Mollusca; class Cephalopoda; order Sepiida; family Sepiidae; genus Acanthosepion; species Acanthosepion esculentum. Next base: position 62,186,080 of record OZ038488.1, read on the forward strand.
GACGAGCTTGAGAAAATGAATGGCAGAACAGGGTTTAGAGATAAGGAAAAGAGAGAATTTATTTAGAGTTGCAAAGGATAGAAAATGGAAAGTGGAGAGCTAGGATCACCTAGGTCATGAGGGGACACGGCGAGAAAAGAGAGATGTGTTTCTAGGACTGATATTGAGTAAAGATGCCTTGACTCTTTCAGGACATATCAAGAGCAGAGAGAGACAGAGGAAAAGAGCGGGTCACCTACCAGACGAGCTTGATTGAATAGATGGCAAAAAAGAGAGGGGAGAAGCTTGGCAAAAGGAGGAAAGTTGTTAAGGACTGCAACGGAAGAAGCGGTGATCCTTTTCTTGTCAAAAATCAGTTAAACATGTCCGATTCTTCTAATATGTGGACACGATTGATTAGATACAAACATTTACTATCTCTTTATAGGTGCCTATTTTTCAAGGCTTGCATCTTTTTTTATTTACTTCTTTAACGGAATATCAACTGCTTATGGGGTATTTATTGCCGAAATTTAATTTTCTTGAAAGCATTGAAGTAATAAAAAATACGATATATGTTATTCTGCTTTCACAATTGAATACATGGTAGATGATACTTAGCTTTTATGCATATACATGTTTGTGTTGAAATAATTACTAGAAGCGGTGATTGATGCGTTTTATGCTGTAGTTTTGTCAAAGTTATATTTTAGAATACAAATTGATTTCATTAAGAAATTGTAGGATATTATATGGATTAATGTCATGACAGTGTTCTTTCATATTGGTTGCTTGGTTCAGTTTGTTTAGCGGCATATCAATCTCTGGAGGTTATGTCAAAATCTAAATATTTTGAACACAATTTTATGTCTTCGAATAAATATATTTTGAACGTTTTTAATATGCCTTCTACTATAAATAGGTATTATTTGTATATTTTTTATATAAAAATGATTTTCCAGTAATTTTACTATAAAATGTATTGTTATGTTTTCAAATTTTAGGGATTCGCTATTTATCCTAACGTGTGCTACCTCCTCAAGTTGGGATGGTCCTGGGAAGAATAGCCCAATCAGAGGACTTGCTCTCGGATGTAGTTCCCCAGGAATTTCTTCTATCGTATTAAAGGATGTAAAATGTGTTAATATTATCTGTAATATCGTCACGTACGTAGTATTTTATAATTTTCTTGAAACTTAATTAAAGTACACTGTGTGAATCTTCGGAGAAGCTAATTTACATTTCTAAAGTTAAAATTATCTTTGCCAATCACAACAAATTATGAACACCCGTTTCCAGAAAGAAAGAATTTAGTAATCTATGGAATTCCGAAACGAATATGTGTTGTTGTTGTTTCTTCTTCTTCTTCTTCTTCTTCTTCTTCTTCTTCTTATTATTATTATTATTATTATTATTATTATTATTATTATTATTATTATTATTGCCTTGTTAGGGCCAGAAATAAAGACACAAAGAGAGGAATTGAGTTAAATAAATATATTAACAGAAACAGTAATACAAACAGATACAAACGAGTGTGTTACAGCAAGAATGTTCGGTCCGACTGTCAGAGCTGACTGCTGGAAACTTCCCCTCTCGAAAAAGGCAGTACCTGCTCCTATTTATAGCTGGGAGAGTCCATACGTGCGTTGGTAAATTGCCATAACAATTATTATTCTCAAAAGTGGCATTAATTGGGAAAAAAAATTCGGAGTGAAACTTTCGTTTTATATTTAGATTGCAGAGGAAATGAGAATGATGCCCCTTCGTTATTGAGTATATGAGCAAGGGATAGCTGCTCCGATTAAGGAATCGGAGAGCCAAGTTCGAATTCCAGTCGAGTTTATTACATTCACTTACGTGCTAATAATGAGCAAAGTATTAATTAATCTCTTTCCCCCTCGGCTCTGGGCACATAAACAAACTTTTTCCTATTGCTTTGCTTGGCGACTAGACTAGGAGAAGGAAAAATCTTAATTAAAACCAGCTTGAAGAGGGTTGAGATCCACCATGAAACACCATAGATGCTGCGTCTACAGTGCATTTGATGACCCAACAACCCTAATGGGTTACGGGTCTCGTGATCGTGATTGGGCTATTATATTGAGAAAGCTTTACTCAGGTTGTCGGTCGTGATCCTAGAGTCATTGAGACCTCCATGCTCATTTCGTAGAGTTTTGAATTCAATGTTTTCTTTCTTCTAGATTGGTTGTCAATCAGGGTCAGTCCTGTGGGCTAAGTGATGGGTTCATGCTTTTCACAAGGGCATTTATGTGAAAATGAATGTAGCTAGCTCCGCCGACCTGGGTATGTATCCAGCAACAAGGCCTCTTATCGGGAGCATTTGGGGAGCGTGGAACCACATCTTAATTGCTGTTGTTTCCAAGTGCACCCTGACCTGGCGTGGTAGCACCTGATAGGATCCCAGCTATGGGCAAATAGTTAACCCCCAAACTAGGATCAAAACACGATGAAAATATACAAAATTTTATAGTAAAATACCAGAAATACATTTTTTGTAAAAAATAAAATAAATAAATAAAAATTAACATCAATATATTTTGTAAACGAAATTACGTATGTTCACAAGAAAATTAAATTTCAGCATTTAATGACCCATGAGTTGTTGATATGACGCTAAACAAAGAAACATTAGCTTCGCCAGAATTCGAACACGGGTCGTCCCAATAGAAACCGCTTCCATTTCGCCACATGCGCACAAAAAATCTTTGAACCTATCACAAATATGTGTTTCATTTTCTGAAGAGTTTTTTTTAATGTTGATATTTTAAAGAATCATTGTACGCGTCAGGGAGTCGTGCTTGAGTATTTAGATAGACAGTCATTCTTATTCAGTCAAATACAGTTGTTATCAAATATACATTCTCGTTGACCAGTCGGACGCACATGATTGCAAACCCCGGTTGAATAATCAAATGTCATAATTCATCGGCATTCACAGAGTGAGATTCAACATTATTTCTGACTTCTTTGAAAGATTAATACATCAGTTTGTAGCGAACGTTCTGTCCGTTCTTTTCGATGGAATATTTTGAATGAGATTTTGTGAAGTCGAATTTTTAACTGATGTTCGCCAGTCTCTAGATGGCCAATATATTTTTTTTCAGGCTTGAAGTTATTTGAAGTAAGCTTTCAAATCAGCTCCATGTTTGCTCTAAGTACAAAAAAAACTGTCATGTCACTTATAACACATTTAGCACAGGAGATGAGAAAACAGAAGATAGAATGTGCTGCGCTAGGAGCAGTCTCACCTAAAAACGCAAATTGCTACAAAACTGAAACATTAACCTAAAACGTTTGGCATATTCATAAATAACTTTGTCGGATCGAGACATTCCCATGGGTGTATTGCATGGGACGAAACTTCAGAAATATTTAAACTGTCAGTTGGAAACTTACTTAGATTTCTCATATCAATTGCTTAAAATGGTTTCGAGGCGATGAAGCCTGTAGTTCTTAGCAAGAACTATCCTTCTTTGTAACACGCGGACTGGCGCTACAGAATCACAAAGAACAGTACCAAATAACAGAAACCGCAACACCGGAGGTTATTCAACAGCAGTAACAGCTAAAATCGTTATCGCATGCAACTCTAAGCTAAAAAAATGGTATAATCAAAATGAAAATATTTATTTGATCGCTATGAAAATATTTATAGATAAGCTACAAGGAAGCTACGATACGACGTATTGGTATTGAAGCGAAGATACCAGGTCAGGACTATCAGATTAGTAGATTTCTCTTTGAATTTAGTTCATTTTCATTTCAGTGTAGAATATATTGAAAGAGATACAAATGCATTAGAATTCTTTAGAATTTAGTATGTATTCAGATTGTATTGAAAATAAGAATGCACTTAGAATTTAAAAACAAAAGGTTAGGAAAGAAGCCTCCAGTAGTACTGGAAAGATCGATAACAGCTACTGGACTTGAGAAACCGATTTTCTTTTAAAAAAAAATGTTCAATAGAGATTTCATAAATTTCCAAAAAATTATAAAGAATAAATGTATAAATTTCAACCTAAATTAGCACTGATTGCTTTGTTAATGTTTGCCGAATATTTCCTGATAAGGAAATGGATAATTACAATTATCGTTCTATGGAAAGATTATGAAGCAAATACTGCAAATTCAGTAAAAAAAAATGCATATTGTCACGGTGTATTTGAAATTACACGTAAGAGATAGGTTACTCGTTTAAGAGAAAAGTGATTTTAGTATAAAGGATTAGTCAAAAAACAGTCGCCTAAGAGTACTTGTTTCTGACTCACTGGCAGCAACTGTTGATGCTAACGCAACCATTTCACTTAGGCGCACCAAAAACACTTCTATATTAGCCGTATAACTGTCCATCACGATATAAAAGATCTTGGGAAATAACTGTAACGTGTGTTACAATGGAATTTATTGTGGATTTGTGTTACGTGTCAATTATTGGTCATCATTACATTGCCGTCACCTTTAAGTATCTTTTTAGGGTCGTTACTGGGGATAAGAAGCGAATTCTTTACAACAATGTTGAGACATCAGTGATTTCGTCGTAGTCGAAAGCCTAGTCAACAACTAAGAGCAGGACTACATCCAAGAAAGGCTCTTCGGAGTTTATGGTTAAATATTGTAGGGGATATTTTATTACGAGCTGTTAAGCGATAATATACTGTAGTTTACTGTCAACAGATTAAAAAAAGACTTCCACCTTTACCAAACAGAGAATAAATCTCCTTTACCATGATCAAGGTGCTAGCACCTGTTAGGGTCACAGCTATGGGCAAATAATAAACTCCCAATCAAAAACAAATAATATGAAAGAATAAAAATATATTTTTATAGTAAAAATACCAGCAAAATCGTAAAATATTAGCATCATATTTTTATATAAAAAAATTACAAAGAATACCTATATATAGTAAAATTACATAAAGCAAAATGACCAGAAATACAGTTTTAAAGTAGAATTACCAATAATACATTTTATAGCAAAATGACCAACAATCCATTTTTATAATAGAATAATCAACAATGCATTTTATAACAAAATAACTATCAATATATTTTATATATAGTTGAAGGCATACAATTGAGTTCAAAATATATTTACTTGAAGCCATAAAATTGTGTTCAAAATATTTAGATTTCGGCATTAAATAAACTTTAGAGAGTAAACAAAATCAAACAACCACCCAACATTTACCATGATAATGCACGACTCCATTCTGAATCAATGCACAAAGATCTCCAGGAATAACCTGATTGGGAACATTTACCATTATAATGCACGACCCCATTCTGAATCAATTCTCAAAGATCTCCAGGAATAACCTGATTGGGAATATTTACCATGATAATGCACGACTGCATTCTGAATCAATGCTCAAAGATCTCCAGGAATAACCTGTTTGGGAACATTTACCATGATAATGCACGACTCCATTCTGAATCAATTCTCAAAGATCTCCAGGAATAACCTGATTGGGAATATTTACCATGATAATGCACGACTGCATTCTGAATCAATGCTCAAAGATCTCCAGGAATAACCTGTTTGGGAACATTTACCATGATAATGCACGACTGCATTCTGAATCAATGCTCAAAGATCTCCAGGAATAACCTGTTTGGGAACATTTACCATGATAATGCACGACTCCATACTGAATCAATGCTCAAAGATCTCCAGGAATAACCTGTTTGGGAACATTTACCATGATAATGCACGACTCCATTCTGAATCAATGCTCAAAGATCTCCAGGAATAACCTGATTGGGAACATTTACCATGATAATGCACGGATCCATTCTGAATCAATGCTCAATGATCTCCAGGAATAACCTGGTTGCGAACATTTACCATGATAATGCACGACTCCATACTGAATCAATGCTCAAAGATCTCCAGGAATAACCTGGTTGCGAACATTTACCATGATAATGCACGACTGCATTCTGAATCAATGCTCAAAGATCTCCAGGAATAACCTGGTTGGGAAAAAGCTTCATTCACTATATTTCTCCTCAATCGCTCCTTCCGAAAAATATCTGTTTTGAAAATTCATAAAGCCAATTAAATGAACTTAGACTAAGCCCAAAATAGAGATCGGAATGAGCTAATATCTTATTTCCGGTCAAAACTTAAAAAAGGCTATACACGTGGCTTATAAAATTTTGCTAACAGATAAGGTCAGTGGAGATAACAAATAATATATGGACGATTATAGACAACTCTGTTAATTAGTATTTTGTTTTATTTGTCATGAAAACAATCGAACTTTCAATACAAGATGTCCACTGACCTTATTTAGCTAGTGCTCTTATATTGTTTTGTATCGTCGCGATCTTTCGCTCTTCTTCGTTTGTCTTCGCAGCTGTTAAGCTCTGGGGAATTTCCATTGAAGCCATTTATTCAAGAAGTAAATTAATACCGTTTCACTTATCAGATTCGGGCACATATCTATTAGTTAATTCTTCTCATTTTCATTACAGTCAGACTAATGTCCTCATCTTGACAATAAAACCGTTTCGGTGTTTATGCCCTACGGTTTTTCATCAGGTGGTTCTCACGGAATTTCCAACTCAACTCTTTATTTAGAGTAGATTGTTCTCATTATACTGTCGTAATTTAAGAATATCTCGACTTTGGTTAATCATCATCATCAGCCGTCCTGGGTATGACGATAAACTACATCCGTGCAGCAAGGCCTCTGATCAGGAAATTTTGAGGAGCATGGAACCACTTCTTATTTGCTGGTGTTCCCAGGTTCACCCTGACCCAAGGTGGAAGAACCTGTTAAGGTCCCAGCTATGGGCAAATAGTTAACCCCGAAACTGGGGTAAAAATGTGTTTTAATAAAAGGAATACATTGTTAAAGAAAATTACTATCAGCAATAAAATTTTGAAGAAAAAAAATATTACCAGGAGTACATTTTTTTTTTAAATTATTACCAACAGTACGTTTTTGAAAAAATATTACCAGCAATACATTTTTGGAAAAAAACATTATCAGCTATAGATTTTTGAGGAAAAAAATATTACCAGCAATACCTTTTTGGTAAAAAACATTATCAGCTATAGATTTTTTAGGAAAAAAATATTACCAGCAATACCTTTTTGGAAAAAAACATTATCAGCTATAGATTTTTTAGGAAAAAAATATTACCAGCAATACCTTTTTGGAAAAAAACATTATCAGCTATAGATTTTTTAGGAAAAAAATATTACCAGCAATACCTTTTTGGAAAAAAACATTATCAGCTATAGATTTTTGAGGAAAAAATATTACCAGCAATACCTTTTTGGAAAAAAACATTATCAGCTATAGATTTTTGAGGAAAAAAATATTACCAGCAATACATTTTTGGAAAAAAACATTATCAGCTATAGATTTTTGAAAAATAATTATTACCAGCAATAAATCTTTGAAGGAAAAAATTATTACAAGAAATAAATTTTTAACAAAACAAAATGCCAGCAATAAAAACTTAGTCGGCATTAAATAAACCATTGAGGTTGATATGCCGTAAAAGACAACAAACCAAACCATCATCATCATCAGTAAAAGGATGTGCCCGAAATGCGATTTGGGGGTCGGGAACACTAGAATCAAGCAGACGCGGAAGTTTAAATACCTGGGAAACGTTCAGACAGAGGACGGTAAATACAACACTGAGATTCGTAGACATATTGGGATGGCCAAGGTTATGTTCCAAAAGCTGGACAGAGTATTGCGAGGCAGGAGGATTGCTTTGGTAACGAAGAAATGAATACTGAACTGTTACGTGATATCTGTTCTTGTTTACGGAAAGCGACTTGAGGTGACAGAGAAATGAAGGGACAGTAGAGGGTAAATATTATCTAGAACCACAAGGTGGGATGTTAGGGAGAGCCATCGATGATGACGACCTGAAGCGGCATATCAAGGAGAATTTCTTTAGTAACGAAGAACTGAATACAGATCTGTTACATTCGCTACTGTAAAGAAGGACAGATGATCACATCGAATGTTGGACGATTTTCTCAAAGATGAAGAAGAGACTTGAGGTGACGGAGATGTGGTTCTACAGAAGGGTGCTAAGGCCATCATGAACCGAGCGGGTGAGCAACGAGGAGGTCTTACAGAGGATGGCAACAAGGAGGAGGCTTATACTTAACATCAGGAAGAGGCAGCTGAAGTTCCTGGGGCACATAATGAGGAAGGAGGGCCTAGAGAATCTGATACTCACGGGTCGAATAGAGGGAGAGAGAGACAACGGAAAACAACGCGTGACATACCTAGCGGGCTTAAACAAATGGATGACAGAACTTGGTCTAGGGAAGGTGGCAGAGAGAAGGAATTTGTTGAGAGCTGCAAGGGATAGAGAGAGGTAGAGAGCCATGATCGCCTACGTCATGAACGGACACGACACATAGAAAGAAATAATCTTTAGTTTTGTACCAATTGAGAGTACGGGTTTCATTTAAATGTTTCCCGGATCGCCGAATAACTGAAGAAGGCCAGTGGGTACAGCGGCCAAAATGTTATGATGTTAAAAATGAGGACATTAGTTCGATGGTAAAAAATATAAATAATAGCTCCTCATTCTAGAAATGCAAACAATAATACAACCGGATTAATTAGTTGTTGGGATGTTTCTTCCGCTGGACTAATAATTGTATTTTTTTTTCAATATCAGAGCCTGATATTCCAGTAAGTCTAAAGTAGAAACCTGAAGAATTCCGGTGGGTATGATGCCCGAAACGCCGTAACGATATATTGACGACATTTGTCTATGTAAATCATTGTGTAATAATGATAATTACCCGTATAAAAAAAACCCAAAAAAACTGAAAACATGTATTTGTGAATAAAAATAAATTTAAAGAAAATCAAAATGTCTACTAAAAGTAAAACCATTTTAATCATTTGAGGAGTTTTCTTTAATCAAATCAGTTTACTCCCGAGCAAGGCGATAAAGCCACTAAGACGCAAAGGATCACAAATAGAGAAAACGTTATAGAGGAGAAAGGACAATAAAAGTACAGAATTAAAAAAAGACAAAAGATGCAGATTGACGTTGCATTTAACATGTTGAAGATCGCAGTTGACAGGAAAGCAAGTCCTGGCTAAGGCGATAGACTACACCCGGTAGCAAGGCCGCTGATTGCGAGACTGGAGATTTTGAAGAGCGTGGAACCACCTCTTAACTGCTGTTGTTCCAAGGTCTACCCTGACCCTCGGTGGTAGTACTGGTTAGGATCCCAGCTATGAGCAAATAGTGAACCCCCAAACATTATTTCAGTAGTAAAATGATGAGACCTCAACAACCAATCTTGGACTGCTCATAAATGCATGAAGTTGCTATATCAAATAGGACAGATCATCAGCACAATCGCTATGAAAATATTTATAGAAAATGTACAAGGAAGCTGTTCTACGGCGATGTGAGAGGAACTGAAACCGAGATGCCAGGTCAAAACCAATAGAATAACAGATTTTTCTTTGAATGTGGTTCATTTTCATTTCACTTTAGAATATATTGACAGAAACACAAATACGTTAGAATTATTTAGAATGTATTTAGACTGTATTTAATATGAACACTCACATAATGCATTACAATTAATTAGAATTTATTGCCAAAAGCCTAAATTGTAAGTAAAACATTCTGATTAAATGTTAACGGATTTACAAGAAACCTTAGCCTCGGGAGTTCTACTTGTAAAATTAACCTAAATTAGGAAAGTAAGCGTTTTCCTCTCTTCGGATAAGTCAAGCCAAAATTAGACTGATGGCAGTATAACGAGGAATATGTATCCTTGACATTTATATTACACTAAGAATGGCCGGATCCCATATATGCCTTGATATTTGTGGTATCGGGCTATTTTAGATGGATAGTGACTTTAAGCACTGCGTCGAGGATCTTTTGAGTATACGGATTAACTCTTAGTAAAAAATATGTCCATGCATTAAATTATGATTGGGTGGGGAGGCAATAATTTGGTTTCTATTAAGAAAGAAAAAAGAACTAGCCATTTTGACAGAAATTTAAAGCTGAAGAAGGTTGAAGAATACATCAGCCGAAATGTTATTAAAAGAAAAAAGAATGCGAATAAGAGATGGGTTGATTGGTTGGTTGGTTGGTTGGTTGGTTTTGTTTTGTAAAGATTTTGTTAGATTATTTTAATTCAAAGAAAGAAAAAAGAATAAAGAAAGAAAGAAAGTGCTGTAACCTAGGAAGGGTTACTGAATGAAGAATAACCAAAACGGAGTTTGGAAATTATATGGTAATTTTTATAACATTAACAAAATACAATACTCGCCAGCGGCGTGAATTAGGTAAACCACTGCTACTGATGGACTACGTAGACATCATATTACGCCAACTTACAATAGTGTACAACGTATTTATGAGGATTGAGACATAACCATTAGTGTTCATGGGTGCGGTATATAACAGAAAATGTGATAGAAAAATAAACAGAAAATAAAAAACAATTAAAAAGGAAAAAGTAGAAACGTGAAGAAACAACAAAGAAAGAGACAAGTAAAAGAAATAAAAAAACAAAAAGAAATAAATAAATAAAGAAATAGGTGGAACGAAAGGAAAAACAGCAAAACAGAGAAAAAAGAAAGAAAGGAAGACAAAAAAGAAAAAAAACATAAATCAGAAAGAAATATAAAAAGAAAGAAAAAGAAATAGTCAATGAAAAGTAACCAATATTACGCATTTATTTATTTGTAATTCACATAACGCATATAAGGCGAAATCTGAAGTAAAAATATTGTATTACGTCTGTGAATAAATTAGGGGGGGCAACTTGTTATAAAATCCATGTTCGAAATCTTGTTTTCATAGTCAGTCAATTACTTATGTACCGTAGGCGATCATGTATCGAAAGATACATGACCGTATTTTTCCCCGGCTTAGGTTACCATTTCTTTCTGCGGTAGACCAGATACCATCCAAGGCTATAGAACTCGCTCTGTCCAGCTATTTACCCGTAGCTGGGGGGGGGGGAGAAGAACATACCATTCCCAAGGGTATTTGCACGTAAATGAATGTAATGGATTCGATTGGAATTCGAACGCAGCTCTACCGATTCCTCAATCCGAGCCGCTATCCATTACTCCACCGTGCCTCCTATATTTTCATAAGTGAGCATAAATACTGGTGAGACATACGCACTTATTTTAGCCACAAAGCAGTAACACTGTAGTTAATTGTAACTCAGATTGACACAAGGACACAACACGGGTTTCATAGAAGAGATTGAAACGGCTAACGTGGTATAGTGGTTATTTTTATAGCGTAATTTAGTCTGGCATAGGAACAAAAATAGAGTGAGTCGAATTAAATCCAAAATCTAAGGTCCCAATACCTACTTGAATAAAACCTACACCATAGAGGAGGCGAGCGTAAATAATTAATTACATTTTTGATTCATTAATCATCGAAATAAGAAGCCAGAAAAAAATAAAGACGAGAAACAAAGGAAGAAACAACGAAAGAAACAAAGAAAGAGAAGCAAAGAAAATAAAAAGGAGAAATGAATGACGAAAAGAAAGTAAAAGAAAAAGTGGTACGTAGAAAGGGAAAATGTTAACAGGAGAGCATGAAAGAAAGGCAGAGAGGAAGTCGGAAGGAAAAAGAAGAAAATGAATATGAATTAGAAAGAAAGCATTGTGAAATGGAGAAGAAGCAGGAAAGAAAAGGAAGAAAATTGAAAAGAAATATAAAAGAACGAGTAGAAAGAAAGAATGAAAATAGGGAGAGAATTTTAAAAAAATGGATGACTTATGAAGAGACGAGAAAAAAGTTAATAATAAATGAGTATAAAAGAGAGAGAGAGAGAGAGAGAGAGAGAGAGAGAGAGAGGAGGAGGAGGAAAAAATAAAAAGAATCAAGGAGTTAGAAACAAACCGAGGCAGAAAAACATTAAAAAAGATGAAACAAACAAGAAAGAGAGAAGGAGCCGGAGAATAAAGAAATAAAGAAAAAAAGAAAGAAAGAAAGAAAGAAAGAAAGAAAGAAAAAAAGAAAGAAAGAAAGAAAGAAAACTCATTATGTCAATAGCAACTAATCATTTACTTGAGTGTTTCAGATCTCTTGACTTCCGGTGATCGTTCGCAAATCTACACATGACAACAATTTCCTAGCAACACAGACTCTCGAAAACGCATGTCACGTCAAGAGAGCCTTTGTGTGTGCGCTGGAATCGTCCGAGTTGTCATAGATCGTGACGTTTGCTAGCTCTGTTTACATTTATCTTCGAAAAGTAACGACCACAAAACAAGAGGAATGGTCTATCAAGGGAATATTCTAACGACTGGCATGTGATACCCGCCGGCTTTTAGTCGTTGTGGACGGCAACTTCATCCAAAAACACATAAACATGTGCGTGGGTGCTGTGAACTTAGTCGATAAAGATGTTGCTTTTGTAAGGATTCGGTATTTGCTTTGAGATCCAGGCTACAGACGATATTTTTAAATTCTTTTTCCCAAGTACTATCAAAGGATATAAACATCCCATCAGTGTTTCAATAATATTGTTGTCCATATTTGATCCTCATAAAAGAAAGTCTGCTCAGAGTTTGATGGCCTCTTTGTCATTCTTTTTTCTTATGCTTACACAATATTATTTAAACTTTGGGAATAAATTTAAAACCGGTTGAACACAGTTACCACATTTATCACATTGATCCTCATTTAGTGGTTGTCACCGGCGAGTAACAAAGCAGACCCTAATATATATATATATATTTAGTTGTACTGATGTGAGTTTGTGACCCTGGGTTTCATGCTCTCTGCGATCGTCAATATGTTAGCTTTATCACTGATATTAAGTAACGCACATATATCATATATAAATAATATATATACAAATTGCATATATATATATATATATATATATATATATATATATATATATACACATTTTACACATACGCACACACACACAGACATATATATATATATATATATATATATATATATATATATATATATATATATATATATACATATATACAAGTATATGATTGGTGTATACGGAATAGATTCTAATAACCAAAAAATACTATCCTTACAAGAGTGCAATACGTTATAAAATCACTACAGAAATAACCATTTTGTTTCAACACTTCTGGTGTTTTATCATTTGATGGTGTTGAATATGGAATAAAGGGTTTTAAATGGTTCAAATCGACCAAACACCCCTCGATATTAATTAGAATGATTTCTATTTTAGCCTAGCCCTAACCTTAAGGCATTAATTATTATAACCAAGCTTCGTTGTCTAGTTTTTTAAATTCTCATATACTTGTATTTTCATTGATCATTGCAGCTTAGGTAACAGCGTTTCCCCCATCAAAGGTCGTTTGTTCCATTTGAACCTTCTAAAAGGCTTTATTCTAAATTCAACAGCGCCACTTGATAAGACACCAGAAGTGTTGAAACAAAATGGCTATTTTTTAGTGAATTTATAACATATTTGTGTTACGATTTTTAAATTATATATATATATATATATATATATATATATATATATATATATATATACACACACACACATACACACAATAAAATGGAGGACTAAGTAAGGCAATTATTTCATATATTTTCTGTTTATACCTTATTTTTAATAGATAGAATTTTAATTTAATTTAAATTAAACAGTGTTAATTTAAGTTTTGATTAAACAGATTTAATTACATTATAGTAAAAACATTAATTTGGATTTTGGTCAGCAGACGCTTCTCTATAGCTAAGTGGTATATCACATCAGATCAAATGACTGTTTCGTATAAGGACTCTGGTTTGATTCCTGTTGGAGAATGCATATTTTCTACGAAGTTCCCGAACATTTAGGCCCGTTAATGTAACAATTATATTTGACTAATATTGTTTAATTAAAAGAAAACAGAGCATTTACTTACAAAAATTGTATCTACTAAAACTAAGGTATAAACTGCACATCTCTCTCTCTCTCTCTCTCTCTATATATATATATATATATATATATATATATATATATATATATATATATATATAAATATAAAAAATATATAAATATATATATAAAAAGTCAACACTTAGAGGCGACAGTCTGTTTCATGAATTACTTAATTATGATATATATATATATATATATATATATATATATATATATATATATATATATATATATATCATAATTAAGTAATTCATCGAGCCCAGATTAATCTTCAATAGTGCCATGTCTGCTTATTGACCCTTTGCTGCTCTTCGCGAGCTTTATCTCGGGTAAGCTAGGATATACAGTGGCTCTGGGGGTACTGTTCCGTGGTTATCCGTATACTTGGATCACTATCGCTGCGGAACTGAGTGAGTAGCGACGCTATATCAAGTCTAGTACCAACTGTACCACCGAGGCCCGTGGTACAGTTGGTACGACGCTTGCCTTGTGTCGAAATGGTCCAAGTTCGTTTTCGGTAGTGGATGCGCACGGCTAATGAGTCCCAAATACGAAGAAACGGCCGTCCAGTGCATTCTGTTGAAGATTATTCTGGGCTCGATGAATTACTTAATTATGATAACTCTAAATCTCAAAAAGATTTCTCATATATATATATATATATATATATATATATATATATATATATATATATATATATATATATATATATATATATATATATATATATATATAAAAATATAAATAAAAGACATTTATGATATGTTTAACGTTCTTTTTATAGATAAAAGTATTTAAGCAAATGCTCTGTTTATAATAAACTGTATAAAATAATGTTTACCGGCCTGAATGTCCTAGAAATATTCATAGAAAATTTTCGTTCTCCGACAGGAATCGATCTTGTATCCGACACGGAACCGTCATTTCGCGTGACGTCCCTTAACCGTTCGGCCACAGAGAAGAGTCAGGTTAGCAATGTCGATTTTACTATCTTTAAACTTAAATCTTTCATGAATCTCTTCTATTCATATCTGCTCTTAGCGTATCAAATGTAAACAAATGACGTCATATATTTTGAATTGGACAGAGTCCGACAATTTATTTAAAGACATGAAAATTTCTCGGACATTCAGTTAAAGTTTAATGTTATTTAATACTGTTTATTATAAACAGAGCATTTGCTTAAATACTTGCAACTATAAAAAGAACGTTAAACATATCAAAAATGTCTTTAACTAAATTGTCGGACTCTGTCCAATTAAACATATATATATATATATATATATATATATATATATATATATATATATATATATATATATATATTGAGACTTTCCTGGGGAAATGAGGGTGAAGGGCGACAGAATACCTCAGGTCCGCAAGTATAGCCAGTTTGACAGTGGACAAAGGACTGTTGGGCGGCCATGGCTCATGTATAATGCCAAACCAAAGAGTAAACACTCAGCTGTCAATGTGCCTCAAACTAACTTCGAGCGAGTTGCCCTGGATATAAAGTACTGGAGATATTTATGCCAGAGTTAATATCAGAAATTTCGAAATTAGCCGTATTGACCGGCTAAGAGACCAAAGACAATGTCGAAAAGCGTCAGAAAATATTCCTGTTGCTATGTCCGGAGATGCTTGTTGCGCAATATGGGGACTTGTCTGCAGGTCACTACCGGGACTGAAGTGTCACATCGGATACAAACATTAAAACTGAATGAGGTTATCGGCTCCCTATACGTCGAAATCGACGAGAGGCCATAATATGAACGTAGGAACAAATGGATGCTGGGAATTTTTTATTTAGTTATTTGCTTTATAAAATCTAACCGATTTCAATTGAATTCTTTTTTTTTTTCTTCGTTTCATCACTCTCCTTATTAGATATCCCACACCGTGATAATAAAAGTTCTTCCAGGAATAGTGAAATGTTGTAAGAGCCAGGGGATAAATTTACTGTGGATGACCTTGCGATCAAGGCCGTCTTATATCTAATATCTGATATCTAAATATTATTAAACTTTTGAAGATCAAAGTTGATTGGAAAGCAAAAAGACGGAATAATGTTCCACATCCGAGAAGTGCGATTGACGAAACTGTTAGCATAGAAATTACGGTTTCATCTAGCCATTTAAAAGGTAAAATTATGAGACTTTGCTGCCAACCTTGCGTTTAAATTCAGAATGTCTATGTGCCACGAGAGAAAGTTATTCGGAATAATTACCATGAAATTATTTATAGAAAAGATATAGAGAAGCTATATTACGGCGGTCAAAAAGTGACTGATGCTGAGCTGTCAGGTTATAACCATTAACATTGTAGATACTTCTTTGGCTTTTAACAAGAATCTCTAAATATATAGCAAGAACACCAGACCAGATGTAGCAACAATATTTTAAGCAAAGACTAATGGTGAACTTATAAATATTTAAGATAGATTCTGGCAAGAAACTTGCACAACACAACGAACTGTCTTTCCTAGAAGCAGACCTAGCAATTAATTCAATATAATCATTTCCCGTCTTGTCAGCGGAAAATGTTAATCTGAGAAGGCGCAATGGGTCACTCTGCTGGTGGTCATAATCAGATATGCTGATGGGAGGTTAAAAGGTTTCGTTCAGACAACTTTTATAATAATCTTTTTTATTCTTTTTTATTCTAATAAATTCTATTAACTGTTTTTTTTCTCCCTATATCATGTGCGAATAGCGTAGTGTGTATCGTTGCAGATAATGGGAATGACGTGCCTAGATCAAATTCCACAGATATCCCTAAAAAGCTGCGAATCTCCTATTCCCAACCAATTAGGTGTTAACAGCAGGGCAGAATATGCTCTCCAGACTTGGTTGGAAATAAATCAAGGAGGACAACCCAGAATTTAAAAATATTTGAACGTGAGACAAATATGTTCAGCCAGTGAAAAAAAGAACCTTGCTAGGGAAACAGAACTGCCTATTGTAGTGAATCTGTGGCTCTATACTCCGCAGGGGCAGTGCTAGGACGTACACATATTGTTTTGTGCGGCAGTTGTACGTAATTCTTTTATGTGACTTTATACAATGAATTCATTGTTTTAGTTGTTTTTAGCGAAAAGCCACGGCAGTTGGTCTTTTCGATCTTCCGTATATGTCTCTTAATTAAAGGAAACATAATATATATATATATATATATATATATATATATATATATATATATATATATATATATATATGTTTTTTGTAGCATAAAAGTTAAGTACAGCTAGGAATAAGCATAATTTATATGGCATTTTAATGTATATTTTAAAAGCTAAAAAACAACAACCGGTCTCGTCTCAGCCTGATAAAGTTTATTTCGGAGATATAACAAATAAACGTGTAAATTTAATTGATATTAATGATAACCAATGGAGGGAAAAATATGAATTTCAAGAAAGCTATATATATATATTTTTTTTCTTTTTCTTCACGCAATATAATCCCCAAAAGTTGCTCAATGTAGATAGTTATGGAATGAGATTGTTTCAATGGTATAAAGGAAGGAAAAAAAACGTGCATAGGAGGATATTTAGGCTAGTTTCCCCTAGATTTGAAACGGTTATGGTTGGAGTGATCGGGGAAGCATCCTCCAGCAACTTTTCCCAGAAAACAACCAGTCAAGATTCTTTACTTTTGATATGACCATCCAGTATTTATTGCCTTTATAAGAAATTAGATTAACATTTATTCCTTTATAGTAGATTATATTGGCATTTATCACTATATGAGGGATTAAATTAGCGTGTATCACCATTAGCATATATCGCCATATTAGACAATTGATTAGCATTTATCGTAATATAAGTGATTAGATTAGCATATATCACCATATAAGAGATTAGATTAAAATTTATTGCCTTTATTGATTAGATTAGCATTTATCTCTATATAAAATATTATATTAGCATTTATCGTCACGTAAAAGATTAGTTTAGCATATTTTTGTGTGTCAACGACCACTCGTTGCCACTTTTGTGATGCCAACGTGTACTCGTTGTCATTTTCGTAATGCGCATTGTAGTCAAGACTTTGTAATCGCAGGTACACTATAGTACGCCGTTGAACAATACTGGAGTCAGATGCCTTCAAACATCACTCGCACTAAGAGTACTTGCTCGATAATACTCGCTCGAAGAGTAATCCGTATAGAGAATAGTGATCCGTATAATAATAGAGGATAGAGTAGAAATATAGATCAATCTAGACGTCACCTGAACCACTTAATTCAATAACGGGATCGCCTGTGTTTTCTCACTGGTGATCTATGTTCAAACCCAAATGTCGGCAGAGACACTTTATTCCTATATAACACATATATCGGTATATCTGAGATTAGATTAGCATTTATTGCTATATAGGAGACTAGATTAGTATTAAGCGCCATATAGAAAATTAGATTAGCAAATATCACGATATAAGAGATCTGATTATCATTTATCGCCGTATAAGGGATTAGATTAGAATTTATCGCTATACAGGAGATAGATTAGCACAGGGTTCTGCAGATTTTTGAAGAGAGCAGGCCAGAAAGCTATACATTGTCTTGGAGAAGGACCATGATATCAAATGTATTATAAAAAATTGTCTCGATCTCAGACTGCTTTGTCAAGAAGGGTGCCTTGGTCTGGAAGTTTAAAGAAAAATCAACGAATTTAATGATATATTATTTAAACTGCAAGATAACAACACAATCAACAAAAATGCAAATTCCTTACTACAAACGAAATCAGTTAAAAATGGCAAGTTATTTAATAAGACACTTGTTTCTGCTTATTGTTTGATGGCATCTTTATATCAGGTGAAATATTTGTCGATGACAGGAGCAAAACATCATCCAGGTGGTCATCACCCAAGCTTGTTTTTACACGATTTTTTAGCAGATTTAATTTTCGACAGAAAAGTTGTTTCACAAGGGTACGTACTTCCAAATAATGATATCATCATTTTCGAATTATTCAATAGGCTTTTCTATTTTCCCCTGGGAAAAACATATTTCTTGTACAAGTCAGCAGTGGATTCGGAATAAAATTTTGAATTAAAAAATTCGTCGCATTGTAATTCAATTAACTCCAAATCATATTTTTCCTGGAACTTTCTCCACAAATCAATTGCATAATTAGTGTTCAAGTATTAATCTGGCGGGCCGGACAAAAATCCTTCGCAGGCCGGATGTGGCCTGGAGGCCGGGGGTTGCCGACCCGTGGATTAGCATATATCGAAATATAGGAAATTAGATTAACATTTATCACCATCTAGGTGATTAGATTAGCATTAATCACCATATAAAAGACTAGATTAGAATTATTTACATTATTCGAAATATTGTCCTCATCTTTATTGCCATATTTATCACAACGTTTCGGCCGTTGTACCCACCGGCCTTCTTCAAGTGGTTGGAATGTCGAACTGAACCCTTTATTTCGCTCAATAGTCCGAATAATGTAAATAGTGTATATAATACCTCATCTCAGAAATATAGACAGATACTAGATTAGCATTTATCTCCATATAGGAGATTAAGATTAGCATTAATCACCATATAAAAGATTAGATTATCATTTATCTCTATATATGATATTAGATACTCTAATATATTGGATGATTTTATTGTTTGCTTTGTTTTGGGGCTAATTTTTATGAATGAAAATCTTTTACTAATACAATGTAAGTACAAACATTTAGTTCCCTCGCTTGAATTAATCTCAGATTCAAGCTTTAAAAGTTAGCTTTAAAATTGACTCGTTTAAAGCTTGTAACAACTTTTAATTCGTAAAATAAACAACGCCTTGGCAGGCCTGCCATGTTTATTTCATTTGTTAACCATGTAGGCATACTCTGCTGATATTTACCAGACAATAAATGATAGATTAATTTGTCTTGGGCGAAAAAAAAACGAAGCAAGTAGAAAGATGTATCTGTTTATTGGGAGAGCCGAGTTCGAATTCCAGTCGGATCCATTACATTCACAGTATTTACATTAGTCGGACTATTGTCCTCATCTTTGTCGCCATATTTGTCACAACGTTTCGGCCGTTGTACGCTCCGGCCTTCTTCAGGTGGTTGAAAATTCCAACCACCTGAAGAAGGCCGGAGCGTCCGACTAATGTAAATACTGTACATAATACCTCATCTCAGAAATATAGACAGACCATTACATTTACTTACGTGCTAATACCCTTGGGAAAGGTATGAATCCTCTTCTTCTCCCCCCAATTATGGGTAAATAGCAGGACAGACCGGGTTCTATAGCCTTGAATGGCAACTGGTCTACCGCAGAAAAAATGGCAACCTACTGCGGGAAAAAAATCTACCACGTCAGTCATGTATCGAAAGATATATGATCGTCTCAACGTGTATTACGCATGGCACCTAACTGACTGACCTGTTTGTTTAAATCGGGTAGAGAACGATAGATTAACACCTGAATGTCTCTGGTTGATGGAACCAAAGTAAGGTTTTGTGTGGTTAATGATTTTTTTCAAGCATGAAATATAAGCTCAATAATATTTAAACTCCAATGAAATCAGCACTGGATTTTTTTTTATGAGAGAAAATTACAGTTATTTCCTTAAATATGTGTAAAAGGTCCTATAAGGAAGAATAAATGTTATTATAGAAATGATATAGTATAGAGAGAAATGCGGTAAGTGGCTAGGCTTTAAGAAAGCTTTATTTTATGTTCTCAGAAGCCTCAGAAGAAGAATTTTACAAAGTGTCAGGCTAATAAAATCCACACATCTTTATGCCTCCATCGTTTAATTTCCATGTAGTAATTGTAGAAGTAAATTGTGCATCTATCCTTTTGCAATTGCTTCCCTCTCACCCTCTCTCTCTTTCGTTGTCTCTCTTCGTCTTTCTCTTTTGCTAGCCCTCTTTACCTTTCTCTTTTTATTCCCACTCTTTCGTTCTCTCATATTTCTCTCCCTTTCTTTTCTGTTTCTTTCTCTTTATTTCTCTTATTTATTTCTATCTCTTGGATTCACTTTTCTTTCTCTCTAACTTTCTCGTTCTCTCTTTCTCTCTCGCTCATATTCTCTCTTTTTCTTGCACTGTCATATTTCTCTATCTTTCTTTCTTTGACAGATTTCCTTTCTCTTTATTTATTTTTATTTCTCCCTCCCTCACTCTCTCTCTCTCTCTCTCTCTCTCTCCCCCACTCTTTCTTCTTATAGATCTCGCTCCCTTTATTTCTCTTTCTTTCGCTGGTACACTCTTGGTTTTCAGTCTTTCTTTTCATTTCCCCGTTTGGCTCACTATCTTTTTTTTTTTGCATTCTCAATCTCTTTCTCTTTATTTCTGTTTCATTCTTTTTCACTCTTCCTCTTTTTACGAATGATAGGAAAGAGTGGTACTAAAAAAAATTACGAGACACACATATCAAAATCTTTTCAAATAATAAATCATTATAATTGTTTAAATTTATATTTCTATTTGGACGGGAAACCTTTTAACATACGCGCGTAGATAGATAGATAGATAGATAGATAGATAGATAGATAGATAGATAGTGCACAATGAAATATATTTTCAGGCGTTCTCACACATCATTACAAATGAACAGCTTATAGATTATCCGTATATCTTATTAATGATTATATAAACATACATTCATCCATATTTACACACATGCAGACGTATATATATATATATATATATATATATATATATATACCATTTCGTTCACTAGCTTAGTCACTAAGACTTGTTTCAAAATCTAAAACTCTAACTGTAGAAGTCAAAATATAATTTACTTGTTAGAATACACACTATGCCAGAATAGATACGTGTGGGCATATGAATGGCCCTTTCACTACAGAATTAATAATTAGAAAAATACTAGATGAAAATGAAGACAAGTAGCTTTTGCGCCACAATATATTTTGTCCAGACAGACTTTACCACAAATTAAACACCACAAGATAGAATGAATATATAATCACATAGATCAACCTCTACCCACATTCTCAACTACAGTACACAGACATGCTTGCAGAGGTGTTGAGGCTCCTTACATTCACACAATCTCATAAATATATACACATACACACATCACACACACTCCCAAAAGACCTAAAACATAACATACACTTAACACACATCCACTTCACAGCAACCAATAAAGGTGTCAAAATGGCTAAGGAGGAAATTCTGAGACTCAGGAACCTCCCAGCCTCGATTAAAAAAAGAAACTTGAAAGAGGCCATTTAACCAATACAAGGTCTAACCAAAATTAACGATAAAAAACAAATGAAAACTTCAGACAAAGTTCACTTTCTTCAAAGCTACATTACTGCTGCTAACAAGCAGTGAGTTTGTCTTCTGATAATGTCGATGCTGGCCGAAACTAGGCGAGGAACTTAATTTAAGTAATAGAACGAATACTACGAAGTGTGTCTGAAATTTTGATTTTTTTAACATTTTTTATTGTTTAAGTCATATATATATATATATATATATATATATATATATATATATATATATAGAGAGAGAGAGAGAGAGAGAGAGAGAGAGAGAGAGTGAGACATATATAGTTAGATAGATAGATCGATAGATAGATAGATAGATAGATAGATACTCAAACAGCTTTGGTTAAATAATTTAGACATACTATGTCCGTTTATTTTTGTTTTAATCATGTCGAGTCCATGGATCAGTTTCTTGGTAGTTGTAGAAAAGTGATTAAGAAAAATACCAAAATTTTCTTTCAAATAATCTTTATTTCCCCAAGTACTTTCTCTTGTAAATATACAGCAGAGACAACAACTAAAATGTATAGCACATGTAATTTGAATAGTAAACAATAACAAAATCGTGAATCTAACTTTCCACATTACTTCTGACAAAATGTTAGAAAGGAAATCTCCCATCGACACAAGAACGTGTAATAGCAAGCAGTGGACTTGAGACTTATTTTTGGGAGATTTTTTTTCGATTTTCTACATTTCGCCCAATAGTGATGCTAACTGCTCGGCCAATGAATAACTCATGTTGCCTGATAACGAAACGTCTCATCTTTCCTATGCCGTATGCAGAAATAAAATGAACATATTCAAATCACAACTAAATTCATATCCGAAAGAATTATCTCGCTACCATTTCTAGATATTCTTTAATTCGGACTAAGACCGGTTTGAAATTACCTCCCTATCGGAAGTCCACAAATAAATACATCGCAAATTTTTACCCTTATCGCAATAATCATGTAAAACCTGGGATAATTATAGAATGAAAAGCTTTAGAATTTACAAACCTGAAGATATTCTTGATGAAGAAAAATACAAAGAATGTATGTTTTAAATCCACTGAAATCGTATTTCATTTACAATTTCAATAAACAAAATAGCAAAATCAACAACAACCCACCAAATTTAATTATTATATAAATTATAAACAACCCAAAAAAATAAACTCGGTTACATTATATTACCTAAAAACTCCATAAATATTTAACACAAAAGAAAAGTCCTAATGTCTAAAGTGTCATAAATATTTCAATTGATTGACTGATTCGTTTGCATGTTATTTAAAGCCAGAAAATATTTTTTAATTTTAATTTTTTTTTGTTTTTCGGAGATAATAATTATTTAGTGATACAAGTCTTACTAATTATCCAATTGTTCGGGGTGGGGGCGAAGAGGTGAATTCATACAATTCCCCAACGTATTTGCGCGTAAGTGATTTTAACCAACCCGTGGAATTAGAACCCGGATCTCCAATTACCGGTAACACGACTGGGAGTTTGTTTTGTTTTTTTGTTTTTTTTTCACAACGCAATCTTCAGGTGCTGAATTGATAAGGAACTTACTATTGGAAGATGTAGAGAATGAGCCTCGTGCGCCTCTGGGCATATGGCATATCAGGTCTCAGCTGTAAATGTATGAACTGCTAGAAATAGGCAATGCAGCTCGTCAGAATATATCCTTGCGGGAGTTTTGCATCTCTGGGAGAACGGTTGTAGTCTGGAAATCAGTTAATCGCATGAAAGAGCGGTTAAACGATTTTGAACTCTGTCAAGGCTATAAAGAAAGGATTTGACAGCTCCAGCTCAGAATGACAACTATATTCCATATCTCCGCTTCAGCTGCCCAATTCTCACATGATCTACTGCACTATATTTTCTTGAGCATAGCTGCTTGTTCTGACATATCAAAAAACAAGAGAAGACAAGCATTCATACAATGAACCAACACCTCCTAACATAAGACGATCAACGTTTTTCCCATCTCCCCGTTATTTCCAATACTGTCACTCTGCTTGAAAACCCTGCATCGAAAAAAAAAGTTTGTCCTTTACTCTTCTTTCACACCCGAGGTTTCCGTGGCTGTAAATGACAATGCATCAATGATAATGGCAGCGCGAGCCTCTCTTTCATCTTACGCAGGGACTTGAACTGATCGAAGAATGATGCTTCTTTCGGTTACGTCATATTCCTGCGGGGAAAAATCGAAGGCTTGGCTGGAAACTTTCATTGCTATATTCTTTGAGTTTGTTCTTTTATTTCATTCGAATCGTTCAGCTTTTTCATTTCGATCGATCGATCGTTCTTTGCTTGGTGTCTGGTTGGGAATAACTTCTGCCCAACCTGTGTGACTATTTCCGACGGCCCACAAGATAAGGATAAGAAAAGAAAATGTTTGAAATGTGGAGGAGTCGGGGATTCAGTTGTGGGCTGCTTTTGAATGCAAGGCTTCTTTTGATGTTTGCTACAAAACGAAACATTGGGAAGAAGAAGAAGAAGAAGAAGAAGAAGAAGAAGAAGAAGAAGAAGAAGAAGAAGAAGAAGAAGAGGAGTAAGAAGAAGAAAAGAAGGGGAGTAAGAAGGAGAAGTAAGAAGGTGAATAAGAAGATTACGAACGGCAAGAAGAAGAAGAAGAAGAAGAAGAAGAAGAAGAAGAAGAAGAAGAAGAAGAAGAAGAAGAAGAAGAAGAAGAAGAAGAAGGGGAGTAAGAATTGGAATAAAGAAGAGGAATAAGGAGAGTAGGAATGGAAGAAGGAGAAGATGAAGAAGAGGAGAAGAAGGGAAAAATAAGGAAAGAGGAAGAGGGGTAACAGTATGAATAAGAAGAGGAAGTAGAACAAGGGATAAGAAAAGAGAAGAAGAAGAAGAAGAAGAAGAAGAAGAAGAAGAAGAAGAAGAAGAAGAAGGAGAAGAAGAAGAAGAAGAAGAAGAAGAAGAAGAAGAAGAAGAAGAAGAAGAAGAAGAAGAAGAATGGATAAGAATTAGAGATGACGGCGAAAGAGCGGAAGAAGTGTAAGAAAAGGAGTAGGAAAATAAGAAAAGAAAAAGAAAAAGAGTAGAAATATACAGGATATCACACCCATTGGACTGCCAAGGTCAATTATATGTATTTTAACATCTTTTTTATGCACTAACCTGACCCCTGTGGTTGTGTAAGTGACGACATCGAGTCGCATAGAATAATACCCATTAAACAATTAAACTCGTGAAGGTCAAATGCTTCATCATGTGGAGCCAGACGAATATAATTTTATTCTGATATGAATGGAAGGCAAATTATATTATGAAACTTTAATAACCCGGAGATTCATTATCTACCTCTGATGTCAAAGAAAATCGTCGAAATTTGTTGTTCTTTCTGGCCATTTGCCAATCACGTCCTCTAAGAGAAAGACACTGTCATTCTTCCAGAGACCAATTTAACGCCACTCAATAATATTTCTGTGCAAAGAGATAGTTAATTCCGTCTTTATGGTAATGGAAAAGCCCTGATGTAATTCTAAGAGGCACAGAGGACATCAGTTTTATAAGGAAAATCCCAGCCGTCTTACGAGTCTCCAACTTCTTATGCAGAACATTTGTTGTTTGTTATAGAAAACGGACGAGATATACAGAAATATGCCGAAGATATACCGGGTGTATCAGCAAAATTGTCCAATTGTTTGATTACGCTTTGAACCAGTGTATCTTAGAAATGATTAAAGATAACTTACTGGAATTTTCCGAGGTTTTTATAACTCTACCGGACTATACTTTGAGTAATAACAATGTATAATTAATCCCCAAGTATAACAGAAGAACCGTGATGAAATTGATGATAAACAAAAATGAAATGCTCATCATTAATTAATCGAGTTTAGCATTAAGATTGAAATAAAGCTCAAATGGAAGCGTAAATACTGGTATTTATTTCTAATTGATAAAATAATTCTGGTACAAGATCAAACTGATAGGCATTAAGAGTTGCTCCGCCTATTACCAATGACATCCTCAGCCCTCTCCTGAATGCAGCACAGTCTTTTTTAATGGATTCTATACTGTTGTATTTTTTGAGGGCTTGCAGGTTACTGTGGGGCGTCTCACAAGCTTAAGGCCAGTTAATTCCAGATGTTGAAGTCTAAGGGGTTCAACTCAGGCGATGAAGGAGACCAAGTTTGCTTATCTCAAAACCAGTTCGCGAACTCATCCCTGAGAAATGTTTGAGCCACTTCACTCGTATGACGTCGAATTCCATCCTGCTGGAATGTATATATGAAGGCTTTATTGATCTTGTTGGGGTTTCGATTGCCACTAGCCTCAGGATATTCAGAAATAATCCCGGTCTTTAACCTTTTTCAAAATTTGATCATAGCGAACTCCTGTCAGTCTTTAATCCTTCTCAACCATGTTCAATGGCATCTTCTTGCCATCAGAGGCCACACAGGTAAAAGCCATTAGCTTGGGAGGGTTTTTGCTCTTGAAAGTGACATTCTGAAGCCAGAAAATGGCCACTGCATCTATTTGTGTACGCATCCCGTGTAAAATTCTTCTCATCTGTGTAGAAGATTATTCCAGGATCATTTTCCAACTTATTCAAGTGTATCTTCATCCTCTCTAAAATTCTAACTTTCTGTCCTAGTGTAACAAGGTGCCACACAAGTTTCACGTACGATTTCATTTTCAAGTCATTTTTAACTATTCTTTGAGCTCTCATAGCCAAAATTCCACTCTCACGTGTCAAACGTCTTATGGATTGAGTTAGATCTTTTTAATTAATCGCTTTAGCTCTAAGTCGAAATGATAATCTCTCTTGCTGTTGTAATCTCCTGATTTAGTTTTCCTTTCAACTCTTTTTTAAAATTATTCACCGCTCTCTTGATGGTTCTTGAATGGACTTTGAGGACGGAAGCTAGAGTATGAATGTTGGTACCATTACGGAATGATTTTTCCTCTCACCATTGCTCAGCTGAGAAGACAGTGGGGCTGACACAAAACGATTTTAACCTGTTCTCTTTCTAGATGAATAATTGAAAATATTTTTTTAGTGATTCTTACGACATAGGATTTTTTAGGATTTTTATGACATTAAGATGGCTAACCGTCTTTTCTGAAAACATTAAAAATAGAAACTCAATTAGTTTAGTGTTTTTTATATATTAAACATTTTGGGTGATAGACAATTATGCTGTTACACGATTTGGACAATTTTACTGTTACAGCCGTTATACCGAGATATTTCATCATTTCATGTTACAGAATGCGGAATCTAGACCATGATGTCGAGTGATTGACCAGAATACATCGTGGTCGTGGACTTCTGACAGTGAGGGGTTGTCTCTGTCCAGCATTTTTGGAAGGAAAATTGCTTGCGCCTCACCAAAGGTAAGTTCGGCTGAAAGGGCGCATGTAACCCTGGGGCAAAGAAGGTCCAGAAATATTGTTAAAGGGAGATTCGAGGTCAGAACATTATTAATGATAATTCTCTTCTTCAATGTGAGGACCTTAGTTACTATATTCTTAATACTTGATATAATGCGAAAAATATCACAATGACAAAATCGGTCAATGATTATTTATAGCTATTCATACTGGGAGACATGCATGGACTTACGAATAATCCACAATAATATTTTAAATTTTGAAATCATATTCATTTTTGGTATATACATTTTTTGAAACTGTTCCTAATTCTTCGATTGCCTTTCAATCATTCTGTACCTAGTTCTTTCCTCTTCTGTTGCACCTATGATCTAAGTCATGGATATAAAACTAAAATGGCGTGAAGTCGGCAGACGGCCGGCAAGCGTTGAAGCGTCGACACGCTTTCCGCACCCTGAGTATTTAGAGAGGCTAGTACACACGTGGCGGAATGTTAACCCTACAAGAGTTGGTATACGTTCCCTTCAAGTTCTTCCTCTCTCTTCCTCCTAGAATCGATGTCACCATGTCTGCCAATCTCGTATAATAAAGGAACAAGAAAAAGAAAATGTTTTCGATGATGTAGTATACGAAGTGACGTTGGAGTCTACAGAAGCTGAAGTCAGTAGCGACACGAAACCCCACATTCCGGAGAAGCAAGACAGGAAGAACTGACAATGACACTCAAAAGAGACAATGAAGAATCAATTATATATATATATATATATATATATATATATATATATATATATATATATATATATATATATATATATATATATATATATATATATATATATGACTTCTGACATGTTTTCCTTTAGGTTTTATTCCATCACCCATTTATCATCTTGAAACTTTTTCATCACCTGTAGAATTATAGCATGAATAATTATATTAGACTTCACCTAATACAATATTCGTGAGCAACTCAAATTAATGGTAATGATAGCATTAACCGTTTACTTCTAGGGAAACATTCGGCGATTTTGACCGAGCAGCCATTGCTACGCTTGGAAAATCACTATAATTCAAAAGTAAACTAAACGTGATTAAGCACAATAGTAAATAACCAATTCAAGACATGTGTAGGAGAAAGCTTGTCAACGCTTTCGGGTAATTTCTTTTAATTTAAAGTCTTCTTTGTAATTATTTTCATAGAACTCCAGCAACTCTGGTCTGGATTGTGTCAAATGCTTCTTCTGACAAACTACTTCATTCAATCCCGTTTTTAGTTGTTTTGGCAAAGTTCCAAATAATCCGGTCATTCTGGGCGCCTCTCCAAAATGTCTACTCCAAAGCTTCCCAATGTCTATGGCTAAGGTCTTATTTCTAATATTTTTCACCTTCTTTCCACTTGTTTTCTAATGACACAGATATGTCTATAAGCAAGTAGATTTGTTCTTTGTTTACCAAATATAAATTCAGGTTTTCTTTCAAAGACGTTATCGCCAGTCTGGCTCAAGGATATTATGGATTGTTTTATTCTTTTTATCATCTAGTAAATTATGTAATGAGAGAATTTGACAAACCAAAGTGTCGTTGTTTATGTATAGATTGTTACATTCCTTTAGAAATGTACGGTGTGATCTAATAGCAGATCTAATCAGCGACATGAGTTCAAATATCAGCTGTGGGATTACTGCGTGCTTATAATGCGTCTCCCCAAACACGTCAAGTCAAAGATCAATCCTAATTTTCGACCCCCAATTAGGAGCAAATAAAAGCTCAAGTGGAACCATTCAGCTCTCTAAGTTAATTTAATATGAAAGAAGGTTACGCTAACAAAACCCTCTTCGGTTGTCATGGATCGACGAACAATCTAAAGTGGGGATTAGAGATCAAGAGGGGAAAATATGATGTTTCGGTGACTGAGGGAGTATTTGCGCGATTCGGTCAATGATTGTGACTAACGAAGTTAAAAGATGGCTGGCCATGTGCTCCTATTTTTTTTATTATTTAGGTTGTGCCTGGAATCATTCTGTAGAATTTAATTTCTATTCTGATCATCTCTAATCCGATCAAGTCTCTTGTCTCTAAGTCTGTTGTCTCCAAGGAAAATCCTGGTATTTTTCTGAAGTTTTCTTTCTCCTTCATATTCTATCTATCGTAAGTTGGCATGTCCTCCATCAGATTTCGGGGGAATTTTCCCCTCATAATTAGTGCCCGATGCAGACTTCTTTCATGGATAGGGGGTGGCGGAATCAATGTGTTGAAATACAAAAATTATTTTGTAAGTTTTGTATCCAAGAACAAACTCTAGCATGTACTGATGCCATTTATCCAAAGTTCGTATTGTATGATTGCCCCTATTCTGCAAGCTCTAATTTTGCACATTGAATTATTATAGACTAACTTAAAAGCTGCCCTACAGGGTGCCATTTAAGCTAGTTCCCGTGGAGGTCTC
The DNA here is from genome assembly GCA_964036315.1 of Acanthosepion esculentum. NCBI lineage: Eukaryota > Metazoa > Mollusca > Cephalopoda > Sepiida > Sepiidae > Acanthosepion > Acanthosepion esculentum. Next base: position 62,216,073 of record OZ038488.1, read on the forward strand.
TTGATTGGACCTTCATCACAATAGGTAGGGAGGAATAGATGCGATAGGCAACAATAAACTACAAAAGAACTCAAAATTGCTCGCTGCATTTAAATATTAAATTAGTATTTAAGGTCACCTTTTAAAAGTTCAACGATAATTCTTCACATAATTTAAAGACAATTTGATTTACGCAGGTCCTTACTTTCCGTACTAACGATTATTATTTATTTTATGGGCGACTTTCGCTGGATTTCGCAATTAATTTCGATTATTCCTACATTTATTTCCAAGTTATAAAAATTGTTATCGTACAAAAATAATGCCGAATGATTTTCATTTATTCACGGAGTCGGTCTGATTCCAAAATGGCATGATATGTTGAGCTACGCCCTCTAGGAATAAAGTTGAAAAACAGTGACACAGTGACACACTGACATTCGCATTTATTATATAGATTTACACTTTTATGACTATCTCCTCATAAGTTACCTGAAATTTGTCTAATTTTTATTTTGAGGTATTTCTTACAAATACATTCTTTTCGTAATTATTACAAATTTTCTTTCGCGGGGTTTTCAATTTCAGCGAGAGATCTTGCATGAAGAATATTCTTAATCAATTCGTACAAACAGAGAGCAAATTTCAGATAATATTTACAATGACAAGCTGCACGCGCTTCTGAAGCAATAGGGTATTACACTTTCTTCCCATTTCCTCAAATTAGTTCTTTGATATAGAGCCCAATGACTCAGTGATAACTAGGATAACAGTGGCTGGAACGACATGCACCCTGGAAACTTCATCCGGAGTTAGGAGCTTTTCTTGAACCTGTATAATTTTTTCATGGTATTATTGTCACCAGGAACAGCCAACAAAACGAGAAGGCATTAGCATTTTTATTTTTGTTAACAATGATGTGCCTAGTTTGGTTGTTTCAAGGACGAGGTCTGTTTGGATGTTGAAATCTCACAAGATTTTGAGTTGTCGTCTTTTTCACGAACCGTCTCTGTCTTTTGGCGGTACCATTTCGTGTCAACTCCAAGTCCATAATTTCTCCATAGGCACAGATGTATATGAGAGGTTAATTTATTAGACCAGCTTCTATTCTCTCTGCACAAGCATTTCATAGTGGTTAATGATGTATTATTATTGTTAGTAGTAGTAGTAGAAGTAGTAGTATTCATGATTGTCGTTTACCAATTCCATCATGTCGGGTTTATTATTCATATTATCCTTAATTTCATATTTATTTTATTCGTATGTTCTTATCAGATATTACGTGTTTTTCGCTTGAGTTCGCATGACAAACTGTCTCTCCAAAACTCCAGAACATTTCACACTAATATAATTATCTTTATATTAGCAGTATTGGATTGTAGTAGTAGTAGTAGTAGTAGTAGTAGTAGTAGTAGTAGTAGTAGTGTGGGTTGTGCAATGGGTATCGACTCAGAGAGCGGAATCGGTGAGTGGAGTTCAAATTCCGTCCGAATCATTCGCACAAATGCCCTTGGGAATGCTATGAATTAATCCCTTCATAGCGCATCAATTACATATCAAATAGCAGGGTAGATCGGGTTCTTTAGCTTTGAGTGGGAGGTTAGCCTAGTAGAAGTATTAGTCTGTATTCAAAACCGCGGAGAAGGCAAGGCAAACCCGCTCCATTACCATGAAATTATGGCAATTGACAGAAAATAATAAGTAGGGCGATGCGATACTATATCTTATTTCGATTTTTTTTCAGTGCAATTCGATGATATAGACCCCTACACCCAATAATAAATGGGCTAGTAGTGGCCTGAACGTTCTTATTAGATGCTGCGTAGTTACTGCTTGAAATCCATTGACAACTTGTCTCATCAAATCTCCAACACATTTCTCATTATTATTATTATTATTATTGTTATTATTATTATTATTATTATTATTATTATTATTATTATTATTATTATTATTATTATCTTTGATTTCTTGTTTATACTCATTTTTCCGGGTCCCAACCAGAGACCTAAATTCAGAAATGGCATCATGACATTTTCCACTGAGTATTTTGTATTATAAAAAGATAAACAAAACATAAGACTCACATTTTACATAGATAAAGCCCTTCGTAAGATGTGAGCTCTATTATTATTATCATCATCATTATTATTATTATTATTATTATTATTATTATTATCATCATCATCATTATTATTATTATTATTATTATTATTATTATTGGATACGCGGGTAGTAAAGGTCATCGACACAGAAAGTGAAATCGTAGACAGGTAACAAAATAACATTGTTAGATACAGTATGTTTTACGCTACAGTTTTTTTTTAAATAATCGCCACCGTTGGGTACACTTTTCACCATCGATCAAACGGTGTCTGTATGTCGCGCCCGGAATCTGGCTTGGCCCGCGCAACTCTGTAGCCACTACTGAAGCGCATTGCCCATTAGCAGTAATCATTAAGTTACCGCAAATCCACAAGACCTTCGTCAGTATCCTCCAAGATAATCGCAATGCCATTGTATGTCGAGCTCAACCATGTCAAAGATAATCCAATATTGATACCAGTTTTTTTTAGCACAATTCCAAATGCAATTATAGATAAAATACTAATTCATTATATTTTCCTCCTACCGAGGAAGGTCCTGGTATTTCTCGAATATTTTCTTTCTCATTCATATTCCCTCTATCGTCCATTGGCATCACCTCTTCCAAGTTTTGGAAGAATTATTTTTTTCACTCGTACATAATTGTCACATTAGTATTTTTTCTTGGGTAGGGTGGCCGATCAGTGTGTCAGAATCACAAATTGTTTTTTTTTATATTTTGCATCCAAGACAATTACTGGCTGGTGCCAATGCCATTTGTCTACATGTCAAATCCATTTTTTTGCATATTACACATTGTATGACTTTTGCTACACATTCATGCTTTTTTCATATTATTTTTGCTTTAGTTTGCTTTATTTACTATTCATGTGTTTTACCGTTTTTGCACTGACGTGGAATCATGTTCTTCCATTCACTTGTCTTCCATGTAGTCAAATCTAGGATTTTTCATCCATGATATATTTTAACTGAACTTCTCCAACATCTGCTAATGACGTTTGTGGAAACTGATTGTAAGTGAAGCGAAAGTGGAATAGGAAAAAGTCAAATGTTGTTTAGAGCAGCAGGTGCTAGGAAGTTGTGGAGAGCTACTACCACCTACATCCTGAAGACAAATAAAAGCCGACAGCTATTTTGTTTTATTTTTCTTTCCTTTTTGCATTATACATACCTACCTGTCACATTTTATTTTCTTGAAAATCTTATGAGAAGGACAAAATTGAAATGTCAAGATCTAAAACTTCAGGAAACTATTTTTATTAAATCAAAACAACATTCTCTCTGTCAACAAAAGAATTGATTTTGTGAACTTAATAAGATCTTTGTATGATAAAATATACTTTCAAAGTTTATTTTTAAAACGCGTATATTTCCTTTTTTTCCTGATAGTTTCAGAGTCTATGTGCACAATAATTTTATTTATTCACTTCGGTCGAGTTCAGATAAGTGAGGAGCGATAACCGGTTACTTCATTATATTTTTTTTCTGTATTTTTATTCTTTTCTTTTGGGGAGCTCTTATTTTCGTATCAACTACGATAGCCAATGTTTTCCTTTTCTTGATTAAAAAAAAAATGTTCGTTTTTATCTCTTTCTTTTAATTTCTTACTACACTGCTTCGGACATCTTTTGTGTTCTGCTGATTCCACCCGCACTCGTTTCCTTTATTTCATGTAATCTACGTCATCTTCAATATGTGAAGCCGGAATCCGAAGTAACATATTCCATCGATCCATTTATCTCATTTCTTCTTTAGTCCAGGCGATGTCCATTAACGTGTTTCTTAATGTCGATACTTCCCAGGTGTTCGTTCGTTTTATCAGAATTCTCTTATTTAGTTTGCTTTCAGGTATTTTTCTTCGCTTGCTAATATATTTTTCGCCTCCTAAAATATTCAGTTCTTTCTTTCATTTTTACCGCTTTACTGAGTCACATTCGAGTAGCCCGAGGTACTTATAACGATCCTGGGCTGTTAATGTTTTTATCGTCTCGTTATCTTGTACATCGATTCCTCGTGTTTTTCAGTCTTCATTTGTTTATCCCGAATTCCAGTCCGGTGTGGGCGTCGCTGCAGATTTCAGCTCTTCTGATCTGTATATAGAATTCTTTGTTAATATTCGCAAATTTTATGCTATCCATTCTTTAACTGGTTGAATTTTCCCTTGTACTGGAGAATTGGCATATTTTGCATTCTTTTATTTGATGAACTGATTCGTTATTTACGGCTTAGCAACCCTTTGTAGGTTATTTATAGGCAGAAAATATATTTAGATTTTAAGAAATGTTTTGGAGATAATAATTATTTAGTGATACAAATCTTGCTAATTAACCCATAGCTGGAGGAAAAAGAGGTGGAATCATACCTTTCCCAGTTGTATTTGCGCGTAAATGAATATGACAAGCCCAAGTGGAATTGAAACCCTACTTACCGATTAACGATTCCGTGTCATTATCCATTACACCACCAACACACCCAAGCTTACAGCACCTGGTATTCCCTAGTGTTTATCCACCAAGTGCTAATCAGGTTAGATGTTGCTTAACTTTGGTGATTGTACGGGAACCTGTGTTTCAAGCTGATGTGGCCTTAAGTCATTGCAGTCTTTTAATGTTATGTTCAGTGATGTCATGCCTATGAGAACTGATGGCGAGAAAAAAAAAGACTTTTTCTTAGAAAATTCCTCTTTTTGTACGAATTCTGATATTAAGTCTCGTTTGATCGTTAGGATGAATTGCCAATGTTAAGAATTGGTTCGGCAGTCTTGTATATACTGAATCGTTCAAATAGCCAATGACTTTATGTGCATTTAATTCTTCTAATAATAAGGTTTTCTTTCATGGCTTTATTTGCTTGAAAACAATATGGTCAAAGAATGTGAAGTAATTTAGCCCTTTTCTTTATTCTACTGCACCCATTGTCATCTCCTGCTAATATTTCTCAAAAACCCTCAGTTAATTGTCTAGTTACTTGATCTATGTAGCGCAGTTATTCCAAGACAACTAAAAGTCCTACTAAGATGTATTATTAATGGGTATAATCTTAACAAGAAAAGATACACAGATCATACCGTATTAATTGCAGAAATGCAGGAACTCGTAGACAAGGTAGTAAAAGAAAGCAGGAAAAGGACGAACCATCAAATGAAAGAAAGAATATATGGTCGTTAACAAAAAAAAAATCCCATGATACAAATTATTAACCGGTGACATGAAAAAGAAGCAAATACAAAAATTTAATCATTTGTGAAGGGATATAACAAACGATAGAAAATCTGACGCTGGAATAGAGAAAGATGCCTTCCAAAACCTAAGCAAAATATTAAGAAGCGGAAAAATCCTTAGAAACAAAGAAAAGAGTGCTGAAAATCTTTCCACTGGCATCCTACGAGATACCATCTCAGGCAAAAGAAAAAGTGGCAGACAAAAGAAAAATTGGCCGACAAAAGAAAAATTGGCTGACAACGTCACTGAGTGAACTGGAAGATCTCACATAGACACTAAGATATTGAGACACAACAGAAACATATACAGGCAGACGGGAATCCCTCGACGTGGTTTCATGGTTAGTAAGCTTGTCTCGCTAGAAATCTAAGCTCATTCCTCACTGGGCACCCGATAATTTTTGGCCCTGTGCCACATCTAAACTATGATTAGAAAATCACCGTATACAGCGAGATCATCAGGTGCTCAGTTGCGTAGCGACCCTACAACCGCACCTTGCCATGAGGTTGAATATTATTATAATTATTATTACTTTTATCGTTACTATAGCCACTTCATTTATTATTATTATTAAAGAGACTTCGTTTATTATTATTATTATTATTATTATTATTATTATTATTATTATTATTATTATTATATTCAGGCGTTAAAGCTGTCTTGTTATCACTATCATAACCAGTGATTCTGCCGCCATTTTAAAATTATTATCAGAATTTGTATTTCACTGCGGCTTTTGATGCTCTTCTCTTTCTTTGTTTTCATTATTTCCTCCATTTTCTTTTGCCGTTTTCTTCCATGTCAAAATGTAAGCTTCCTTCCTTTGACATTTCAACTTACCGGAGCCGCCGCCGCTACGCCGAAAACCAAGAAGAGACGTCACTTTATTTCCTGCTCCAGAATCCGAATCTTTCATCACATTCATTCAAATGTCTGGCCGAGATGCTGCAAGATCAAAGCATCTCCATCATCGCTGTCGACAAAGCATCACCACTGTTCTCATGCTTCTTTATTGGTGATACGCCGAATCAAGGAAAGGTAAGAATGTGTTATCGCTGTTCCACATTATATTGGTCGTAGGTTCGAGAAGCATATATTTGTTACTCACGAAGGCATAATCATAATGTTAACAACATAAGATAATCAGATAATACAGTGTTGATAGCAGGACACAGTAAGGAAACTACAAGAACTCCTACAGAAGATAGCACAGGAAAGCGGGAAGAAAGGACTAAATATCAATTGTAAGAAGTCACAATGTATACTTGTCAGCAAAAGGGACAGCCTAATATGTAAATTACAAACTGGAGATACCAAAACCAAGCAATTTAAATATCTGGGAAGTGTTTTAACTGTAAATGCAAAACCGAACTACAAAAGGCGCATTGGCATAGAGAAAGATACCTTCCAAACTGAACTGTAATGTAATATCAGGCCGTTTATATTATCATTTATGCCCGACAATCTGCTCACAGTAATATGCTTCTACAGAAGTATTCCGAGAATACCACGGATTGAACACGTGAGCAAAGACGAACTTTTAGAAAAAATGGAAGCAAAAAAAACACTTATGCTTAACATGAAAAAGAGACAGTTCAAATTTCTAGGTTACATGATGTGGAAAAGGGGGCTTGGAAAATTTGACACTCACAAGACATATTGAAGGCAAGCGGGAGAGAGGAAAACGGCACAAAACCTACCTAAAGAGCTTGTGTATTTACACCAGATCGTTATGTTGGTTTGCAGAACAGGGATAGGAGAGATAGCAAAAATACAAAAATTAATAAGAGCTACAAAGGATAAGTAATGGTGGAGAGGCAACGTTTTCAAGGAACACGTCACATAGACGAGAAGAATAGGAAAAAATATTATATATCACGCAAAATGTTCGGATTCCGACAATACATAGAAATTAGATGGGTTCCTGTCGAAAAATAATACCCCCCTAATGTCAACCCAGAGACATCTGCTATTGAGAAATAAATGCTTGAATAAGAATTTTAAAAATGGTCTCAGCAACGATGTGGCAGTTCCTGGTAAATATAATATTATTCCTGCGATATCTTTGTTCAGATTCCGTCAGAAAAATAGTTTCCAGTAAAAGTACGTGTTTACCTTATTCAGTATCTTGATGAGCACAAAATCCGACGCCCCAGTAGGGGTATTATGCAACTGTTCTAGAGTAGCTAGCATTCCTTCAGTACAAATAATTGAACAAGTCACCAAATAATAAACGATAATAATTGACTGAATTAGTATAATTTACACCTCATCAAAAATCAGTACTAACCAGTAATTTAAGGAATTACCCCACTTGTCCTCCAAAGAAAGTCAGCTAACAATCACTAGTTGCCATTGCCAAAAGCAGTATATAAGAAAATAGCACAAAAGTCTCACTCTCTTCTTTTGTCTCCCCAGGATGCCTTAGAGACAAGACATATCTTGTTTCCCTTTGAGGGACCTTGTGGTCCCAGGTAAGCATCATGTCCCATTGAATACAATACAGTATAGTACATAGCATATAATAACCTAAGCTTACTTGACTACACATAGACATTAATAATTCTAATAAACCAACAGATGAAGAGCTTTTATCAAATGTAAGTCTCCCACAGTCTTTAAAAGGAACTCCATACACATATATATATAATAAGAACATTTTTACATATACCCCTAGGGCTGAGCCTCGGGTTGCTGGCACCTCAGGCAAGCGGAACTTCAACAGCCTTACAATTATAATTTTTTTTAATTTTCACATGATGGTACCCCAGCTGACTTCCTGAGTTGTCACTCCAAGCAAGGCAATAAAGCCACTAGGATTACTGAGTGTTAGCGGATATGAAAAACACTACTATTAAAGAGAGAGGACAATAAAAGCATAAGAATTAAGATGACAGAAGATAATGATTAACATTGCATTCAAATTTTTCAAGATCAAAGTTGACTGGGAAGCAAGAAGGCAGAAGAGTTTATTTCTATTTTGCTTACTGACGCAAACTGTTAACACAGTTGATCACTTGGGACCAGAATATTTTTGTATGATTCTATTTTGGTAAAATATCTTCTCAGCAGTTCCATTGTTAATCATTACCTTCCTTCAATTGCTATCCAATTTATACCCAGTGTTAGAAGAACCAGGACAAAGGAATTTATTGTCAGATATCTCATAAGGTCAATCATTGCTTTTAATGCCTGCAGCACTGTTTACAAATTGTGTTGAATCACTCTCCAAGTCAGAACAAAGGTATTGTAGAGTAGCTAGCACCCCTTCAGCACTCTATCAGATGGCCTGGCTTATAGCCTTAAATAGTTTATGATTAAGGACTTCAACAGTTGATTAGTAAGTTGATACTAAACTGATTAATATTTGGATTGATTTTACTTTGTTTGGCTATACAGCATTTGACCCTCCTCTATTCCTTGTAAGTTGTCTTGTTAATTGTTTTGTAACATTTCAAAAGGAGAATCACTTAAATACCAACATTGATGACCTCGACACCAAATTACTTTCTAATTATAGTATTTATACTAAGAATGGTTGGACTTGAACTCACTGGTTTCAGTCTCAATGGGATTACTGTACAGATCAAAAAGATTTAAATATGTATTTTCAACTTAGTGTTGTAGAGTAGCTAGCACCCCTTCAGCACTCTATCAGATGGCCTGGCTTATAGCCTTAAATAGTCTACTTTTAAGGACTTCAACAGTTGATTAATAAGTTGATACTAAGCTGATTAATATTCTGAATGATCTTACTTCGTTTGGTTATACAGCATTTGACCCTCCTCTATTACTTGTAAGTTGTCTTGTTGTTTTGTAACTTATTGTTCAGTGTTTTTTTTTATGTATTCGTTAGCACCGGATACTGTTGCTGAATAAATATATTTAGCACTCATTCTTCTCTGTGTATCATTCACCTCGACGATACAACAGTAACAAAGAAAACAATTATAATATATAAAAATTAGAATACTTCTCCAATATCTACTGCAATCAAAGTTATTCGATGAGTAAAAGATCCGTTCTTCCTGTAGTTCTGAGCAAATTTAATATATGGTTTATTCTCTTCAGATATTATAAAATCTGTTACAGATTTGAAATTTACTGTCACCCCCAACTTCAGCGGTAATCACAGATATTTAATGAAATAATAATAATAATAATAATAATAATAATAATAATAATAATATAAGCTTTTTTAAACTTTTGTTTAATTATGTGGAGGTAACGAAAATATCAACCTTCGCTTGCACAAGGTCATTGGTTACATCCTGGCATGTGATTATAAAACAAATGCAGATTAAAAAGATTGTTGAAAACAATAATAATAATAATAATAATAATAATAATAATGAAAATGCTTTTTGAAAATGCTTCTTTATCGAATAGGCTGTTCTGTGTCAAGTTCAGGGGAAAAGAAAAGTTTATGAAATACAGCGACCCCCGGGTTAAATTTGCCAGAATGTGGGACATTCTTGTCCCAGTTATCAATGGGGCGCTGGTGTCTATACCACCGAACTTCCACACCTACATTAAGAAAATCTGAATATAGCTGTGTACTCAATTACTTCAGAATTCTGCCTCCCTTGGCACTGCAAATTGCCTGCGAAAGGTGTTAGCTGAATGAGGTCATACGATTTAATGGGGAACACCCATAATTAAAAGGAAAAACAGCGCGAGAGGGAAATAATAATAACAACAATAATAATAAGAAGAATAATGAGAAAATAAAATATGAATATAACAGGCGTGTGCGTCTGGTGTTAAATACGGAGCTGGATTCACAAAAAATCAGCCATAAACATTTTAGCTCTTCCTGTGGTACAATACCGTTTCAACAGTGGATCATAGCTGACATTAAGCGAACGGATGTCAAAACAGCTTCTCACTTGTCAACACATGCATCATCCTAAGACTGATGTTGATCGTCTGTATGTGTCCCGATCCGAAGGAGGAAGAGAATTAGTTCAACTAGAACTGTCTTACAAAACCACAACAATCGGTCTTCAAAGATACCTGGAAACTACAGAAGACTAGATGATGATCCTTGAACATGAAAGAAATAACAAACTTTATTCAGTAATAAAGGAAGCCAAGAAATTCAAAAGGGAATTTCAAGTGGGTGAAGAAGTGCAAATTATACACCAATTGCAACGGCAAAGTACTTTAAAAAGAATGCAAAAGCAAATGTAATGTACCAAATGCAGAAACGATGGCAAGATAAGCCTCTTCATGCTCAATACTCTCCCAGTAAAAACCAAGCTGATGTAGACAAACCCCGTACCCATCTTTAGTTACGAAGTGACGTGGTAAAACTGAAACCGAGATTTCAGTCTCGCTGCATAGGACCAATGCTTGCTGACTAGAAGCACACATACTGAAAAGTTGTTAGCCCGAAATGCAGATTCTGTGATAAGTATCCAGAAATAATTGACTATCTTCTATAGTATTGCATGGTGTTAGCAACTACCGAATATAAAACTCAACATGAGAGAGTGGGCCAATATATGCACTGGAAAATATGCGACTTTTACAAGAAGGAAACTGCAAGAAACTGGTATGAACACCACGCAGATCCGGTTACAGAGATAGGACGTGTATGGGACTTTATAAACAGACAGGTAGAACACTCAAAGCTAATCACCAGACATCGTGATCAATGACCACAAAAATAGAATCTGCTCTATTATTGACATGACAGTCCGGGTAGTTTATAATATATCGTTGAAGATCTTCAAAAAACTATCAAAATAGAGGGACCTTCAAGAGGACACCTAAAAAATGAGGCACATCAATAATTCTCGTTTTAGCTGGAACCCTCGTATTAATTGAAAAGTTTTCCGATAGACTCATTGAATGGATTCCTGGTAGCCCATGCCTTAAAAGAAATACAAATCATTGTACTTGCAACTACAGCTGACACATTATGATGAGCATTTTCTATGTAAAATGTGTGTTATCTTAGTTTGTTTTTATTCTTTCTTTTTTCTTTTTTTTTTACAAAAATGATCAGTGAAAAGTCATTTCTAACGTTAGGTCTCTGGCTGAGACCCGGGAGAAAATGTGTATACAACAGAAATCAAAGGTAATAATAATAATAATAATAATAATAATAATAATAATAATAATAATAATAATAATGATGATGATGATGACAAGTTCTACTAATTAATCTAGAAGAGGTGGATTCATATACCGGTATAATCTTTGGGAAACATAACGAGGAAAGTGGGCTTAGAAAGTTTGACCCTTACAGGACTTAATGAAGTCAAGAGAAAAAATCGTGTAACCTAGCTTACGCGCTTGTGTAAATGAGGAGTAGAACAGGAACTAGGATAGATAGTAAGAGAATAGGATAGAAAATTAGGGAGAGCCATCATCACACAGCCCTGAAGATATACGGCATATAAATGAAATAATAATAAGCAATGTTGCGTGGAGGAATAAGGTCTATTGAAGTTACAAAAAGATCAAAACGATCAAAACATTATATTGAATTGTTAATTGGAGAGCCGAGTTCCACTTTCCGTTGGGTTTGTTACGTTCATTTACGCGCAAATATCCTTGCCAAAGGTATGAAACCACATCTTCTCCCGCCTCCAAGTTATAGGTTAATTAGTAAGACTTGTATCACTAAACCATTATTACCACCTAAAAATTCTTACAATCAAAATAGAACAATTTTCTGGCTTTAAATAACCAGCAAAGGTTTGAAAAGATGTAGAAGCCGAAACAAACTCAAACACACGCACACGCACACACACACATATATATATATATATATATATATATATATATATGTATGTGTGTGCGTGTATATATATATATTTGTGTGTGGGGGGTGAGTAGGACTGGTAAAAGTTCATAAACCTAGTCCCAACTTGGTCATATGTGTCGACAATTATTCCGTACCTCACTTTATATATACATATATATATATATATATATATATAGAGAGAGAGAGAGAGAGATAGATAGATAGATAGATAGATAGATAGATAGATAGATAGATATAGATATAAATAGATAGATATTATTATTATTATTGCTAGAAAAGTTATTTTTAGGCAATATACATATTTGAGTTAACATTACTTATTTCAATTTTTTAAACACGTAAATTAATATAAAACCGCCTATATTAGGAAGTCCTACTAAACTTAGATTCTACCTCTAACAGGATTTGAACTTCTATCGCTTGAACTCAACTCACATATCTACCAAGATAAGCGTACCCACTAAAAATAACGTGTTTAATAATAGAAAATAATCCATTCATATATATATATGTATATATATATCGCGGGGTAAGTGTTGTTTATTTGGTCAAGATAACCTGACGGAGCCCAACCCTCTGCAGACCTGTTTTTGAATTCGGAGTTACCTTCTCCTAGACTGGTTCATAACCAAGCCTATAAAAACCAGTCTCTTCTGCTATTTACTCATAGTTATGGGGAGAAGAGGATTCATACCTTTCCCAATAATATTAGCACGTAAGTGAATGTAATGGATATGACTGGAATTCGAACTCGGCTCTTCGCTATGCATTACTCCACCGTTCTTCCCACAATCGCACGCACGCACGCATATATATATATATATATATATATATATATATATATATATATATATATATATATATATATATATATATATATATATATATATATATATATATATATATATATATATATATATATATATATATATATATATATAGCCTTCAGCTTTGGATGCCTTTTCGTCCGTTAACGTTTCAAAAGTGAGTGTATCACTACCATGGCTTGGTGACTTCGATCCTCGCTGAGTACACTTCTGGTTTTGTACAAAAACAAAGCTAGATTATGTAAAGATGGATATGTTACTCCATTCCAAGCTTATATCTATTTCACATGATTGCCCTTGAATTATTTCTTAGTTGTGTCCATAATTCGAGAAACCGTTTTTAATTCTTCAAATATTCTCATGTTGAATTTGCCTGATTGCATCATTTATTGGACCCCAGAGCGAGGTACCACTTGTTTGAATAGGTTTTGAGAAGACTGGGCTTTGTCTGTTCCACTTCTGTTGGAATGTTTCTGTCAAGTATTAACTTACCTGAGGAACCAAATGTGATTGTTCTCATTCATAATTTGTGGCCCCTTTGAGCTATCTGAAAATCATTTTTCTATAGCATCTACTGTTATATCTTTTAGTTCGACAGATTTTACAAGTAACTGTCTGGACGGAGAATAGACCAGACAAAGAACTAACGCAAAACTTGGATATCTTCCCAAGGGTTATGTTTCGGACAAGTTTTGCTCCATACAACTATTTACACTATTCAAGTGATTTTTAGGCAGTCGAAAAATCCTCGTCGAAAATGCCCGGTGACTGTGCGATTGTCTCCGTGCATATAAAACTGCAAGTCGCGGCTATAGTAAATGATAAATAAAAAGTATATTCTTTTATAAATATATATATATATATATATATATATATATATATATATATATATATATGTGTGTGTGTGTGTGTGTGTGTGTGTGTGTGTGTGTGTGTGTGTTTGTTTCTTTTTTAACTAATTCCGACACGAACTCAGTCTGTATACTGGGGTTGAATAAGACTGACGAAGTTTTCGTCGGTTTAAATAGATCTCTACCCCATATGAGGCAATTTGGGATTTTATGGCTTACTGTTATTTATTTGCTATGTATAATAAATACATTTAGCTCTTTTTGCGGATCAGTTTCAATATCTTATATTACTAGGATCCACTTGGATTATATACCAACGAATTTATTAACTTTATATATATATATATATATATATATATATATATATATATATATATATATAAGCATTTCACCCCAAGCAAGGCTGGAAGCCACTATCACGCAAGGGGTTACAGAAGACTAGGAGTGTCAGAGGAAAGGATGTGGAGAAGGATAGTGGATAGATCAAGACAAGGGGTTACAGAAGATTTGGAACGAGAGCAGATGGGAGTGAAAGAGGAAAGGATGTTGAAAAAGGATGAGGAGAAGGATAGTGAATAGATCAAGGCAACTGGAGATGTCGATTGATGCTACATTTGAATAGGTGGAGATTATAGTTGTCAGGGAAACAGGAATAAGGAATGGAATTCCACAGGCGAGAGGTGCGAGATATGAAGCTATTGGAGTAGAAGAGGCGTCTACATTTAACAGTTTCAACAGTGAAAGGGTGGGGGCTGGGTGCCAGCCTTGTAGGTCGCTTGAATTCGTGAAGCCTGGGAACTTGCGCAAGCAGCTCATCGGAGCAATTACCATGAAAGTATTTGTAAAAAAGACAGAGCGAGGCAACGGCGCGTCTGTTAGAGAGCGACTGCAGACGAGATGCCAGATCAGGGCCAATTACATTGCATATCCGTCTCTGGATATTATCAAGAACCCCAAGGCAAACAGAAGGAGCTCCGGGCCATATACTGCAGCAATACTCCATGCAAGAGCGAATGGTTGATTTGTAAATTTGAAGGCGCGATTCCGGGGAGAAAAATTTTCCTGGCGCGGCACAGGGAGCCAACTTTCCTTGCGGTGGACGAAGCAATTGACTCAATGTATTTGTTCCATTTCAGGTCAGCAGTCAATGTGAGACCGAGCAGCCGCAAAGAGGTGCTCTCGAGAAGTTGAGCGTCAGACATTCTAATGTGGGCAGGGAAGGATCTCTGTGGTGATTAATAGAGAGCAGTTTTGTTTTTGAGGCGTTAAACTTAACCAGCCAATTCTTGCCCCAGTTCACAACTGATTGGAGGTCCTTTTCGAGACGAATGGCCAGGTTAGTTTTGTCAACGACACTAGATTTGTTTTTGAGGCAGGAGTAAATTGTAGTGTCGTCCGCGTAGATGCCAACTTGGGAATCTATGGTGTCAGAAAGATCGTTGATGAAGATAAGGAACAGAGTAGGGCCTAGGATTGAGCCTTGGGGAACATCTGCGTTCGTGGGATAGAAGCTGGAGGAGAAGCCGTTGAGAACGACCTTCAATTCACGGTTTGACAGGAATGATTGTATTACGTCAAACAATCGACCTGTAATACCATAACGCTGGAGCTTGCGAAGTAGGCCGGCATGCCAAACCATATCCAACGCTTTGGAGATGTCTAGGGACACGGCACGAGCTTCTCCGTTATTTTTAAGAGCTTGGTAGACAATTTCAGTGATGGCCGTAAGGACATCAGCTGTAGAATGGGCAAAGCGGAAACCATCTTGCTTGTCTGGGATGTAAGGTCTGATCGTGGGATGTAAGGTGGTTAACAACTTCGGCGTTGATTAAGGCTTCGAAGATTTTGCCGAAGAGGGGTAGGAGACTGATAGGGCGGTAATTAGAAGGGTCAGGAAAAATAATTAAAAACTGTCTTGTTCTCCAACTCCTTGTGGGTGAGTTTTAGAATTTTTGCACGACTCTCGTATGACGACTGTTCAGTTGTTAAGTCTTTTCGCGCCAACTCTGTTGGATTTAATGTTTCTAAACATTATTCCTAAACCCGATGAGTTAGGTCAAGTTCAAAATACTACAGCAGCTAATAAAACTTTTAATACTAGATGGCAGCACATGTTGATTCTAAACACGCTTTATTCCAATTACGTGATCGTTACGATGAGCTACCCGACGTATCTTTTCAGATTTATAATCCTCGTACACGTTCTGACGATATATTGAAACTCTTAAAGACTTAGCGTGAATTACCATATACTTTGGTAGAAATCTCAAATAGGCGTTAAGAAAGAATTATACTGTTGTACTGACGTTTTCACCTATGGCATATTTAGTCGTAAAAAAATCAATAAACAATTACTTTCATATCGTAGGGCCTGGTTTTGTTTTGGTAATCGAGATTAGTGAATACGATAATTTCTGTTGACATTATTGTTATGATGAAGAAGAAGAATATCTTGGTTCGATAGACTCAATGATGATGACATGGATGGAATGAAGATGTTCGTTATTGTGTGCGAAGTTTTCTGCTAACGAACTGAACTTAATAATTTTGGTTCATTTTCTTATTTTCTGCCCTGTCTGTTCTTCGTCTTTTATGTGCCGTGACCCTACACGGTATAAGTGATAATGGCCCTCCACATCTTCATGTCTCTTTTCGCTCTTAATACATTTTGTCTTTTTGAAATTTCTCGCAAACCTGTTCTGCCATCCATTTGCTCACGCCTATCAAGTGTATTACGCGCTACTTTCCTCTGTCCCGCTTTCCCTCAGTCTGTCCCGTGAGTAACAGGTTTTCCATGCCCTCCTTTCATATTACGTGCCCTAGAAATTTCAACTCCCTCGTCCTGGTGTTAAGCATAAGTTTTCTTTTTGTTCCCATTCTCTCCAAAACCTCATCGTTGCTCACATGTGCGGCGCCCATGTTACCCTCAGCAACCTTCTGTACAACCAAATGTCTGTTGCTTCAACTTTCTTCTTCATCTTTTAGGTAAGAGTCTAGCACTCGGGGACAGATATCATGTAACAGTTCAGTACTCTTTTCTTTGTTTCCAAACACATTCTTCTGTCTCTTAATACTCTGTTTAACTTTTGGAATTCTTCTTTGGCTATCCAAATACATATATTATTCTTTTTCGTTTTATCTGCCGTAGGCGATCATGGTTCTCCACTTCCCCACTATCCCTTATCGCTCTCAATAGGTTTCGTCCAGCTGCTTCCTCCCCCAGACCAGGTTCTGTCATCCACTTCCTAAACCCGCCAGGTATGTAATACATTGCTTTCCCTTGTCTCTCTCTCCATCTATTCGACCTGTGAGTATCAGATTCTCTAGACGCTCCTTCCTCATTACGTGTCCTAGAGATTTCATCGGGCACTTCCTGTTGTTAATTGTAAGCTTCCATCTTGTTTGCATCCTCTCCAAATCCTCATCGTAGCTCACACGTTCGGTCATGATATCCTTAGCATCCTTCTGTAGAAACATACCACCGTTGCCTCGAGTCTCTTCCTCTTTGAGGAGACCGTTTCAGTGCCGGTAAGGAGGACAGATGTCACGTAGCAGCTCAGTATTCTTTTGTTGCCAAATAAATCCTCTTGTCTCGCAATACATTGCCTAACGTTTGGAATACGTCCCTGGCCGTCCCAATATGTCTTCGTATCTCAGCAGCGTCGCACTAGTCGACTTAAATCTTTAACTTTTAGATGTTCTTAACGGAATCATTTTAATTATTATTACTTTGATTCTTATAACTTTCATCGTCTTTTCGTTGGTTTTAGGTGCTTTTTATATCGGTAGCCTCCGACGCGACTGGAATTCAAACTGACTCGAACTTATACGAGGAATTGGCTTTATTGCGGAGATATATCCATCGAATCACGTTACAGGTTTGACTAAAACATTTTTTAAAATCTTCTCCTCCCCAATAAAGGATATAAATGTACTCATACAGAATGGATTACTGAGAGTGAAATTATTAGAAAGAAAAAAAAATCTTATTAAGGAGAGAGGAAAATAAAAGGATTCAAGTAGACAGATGACAATTGACATTGCATTTAAATTTTTCATTGCATTTAAATTTTTCAAGATAAAAGTTGACTGGAAAGGAAGAAGACTTAAAGAGTTCCATTAGCGGGAAGCGAGAGAGTTGAAACTGTTAGACTATGACTTCTGGTTAAATTCATTACAGCAATTTTAGATGAGAAGTCATAACCGCTGATCTAATGCTGAGCTTAAATTCGTAAAGTCGAGGAACCAAAGACGATAGCTCATCAAAAAAATGACTCTGAAAATATTTATAGAAAAGGCAATAGGAAGCAAAATCCTGGAAGAGATCTCCACAAGCAAGAAGAGCAATAAAAGAAATTGTTAGCATAGAGATTACGGTTACATCTAGCCATTTCAGTTGTAAAATGACGTGACCTTGTCGCCAAATCTAGTACTGCGCTTAAATTCGTAGTCTACGCACAGAGGGAAGTTCATAATAACAATTATTTTGAAAATATTTAAAGAAAAGGCACAGGGTATTTATATTACAACTTAAGCCGAGATGCCAGGTCAGGACTGATAATATTTCGGATTGTCCTTTTTTTTTTCAAGAATCTTTAGATACATAGCAGAAGCACCAAAGTGGATGTGGCAGTAATATTCTTTTTCTCCTGCTTCTTTTTTTCCTATTTCCTTTTCTTCTTCTTCTTCTTCTTCTTCTTCTTCTTCTTCTTCTTCTTCTTCTTCTTCTTCTTCTTCTTCTTCTTCTTCTTCTTCTTCTATGTTCTGGGCTTTTTCAAGATGTGGAAGATCATGGCTGTCTACATCTTCCTATCCATTTTAGTTCTTATCAATGTTTGTCTTTTCACTCTCCCTCCTATTGTCAGTTCTGACATCAGTTTACACACACTCTTTAAGAAGATTATATTGTTTCACTTCATTCTTTCTGCTTTCAACATGTCCTGTGGATCCCGAATTTCCCAGGCCTTCTTTCCTCATTATTTTCCCTAGAAATTTCAGCTATCCCTCTGTGAAAGTCATTGTCCTTTTTGTTTCATTTCCGCAGTATTTAGTCTTTACTTACCTAATTCTTACATGGTGTTTCCAGCATTCCGCTGTAGAAGAACGTCTATTGCCTCAAAACCAGTCTACGTCTGTGAGCGTTCTCTCTCATATATGAAGATTAATATTACATATCAATTGAGCATTCATTTTGTTGTTAACTGTTCCTATTTCTTGATACCTTGTTTAGTTTTTGAAAGACATATTTTGCTATTCCAAAACGTCTTTGCATTTCAATATAAAATTTTCTGTCATTTCAACTTCTGTACTTAAGCGATTACGCTGAACGAGTCTCAAAATTAAAGACAACCTGCTTGCTTTGAAAAAGCTTTCAAAATGATATTCTAAAGCCGATTACCAATAGTGCCCACCCCCGGCAATAGAAGATTAGCGATTATTCTGATGGAGACTCCCAATACGACCTGCTTGTTTTGAAAATCAGCTTTCAAAATCCTCTTCTATAACTAATTTCGAACTCCGACCACTGACATTAGAAGATTAACGGTTATGCTGAACGAGTCTTCCAAATAAAGATGACCTGATTCCTTTGAAAACCAGGTTCAAAATCCTCTTCTATACCTGTTTTCGAACACTGACCAGCAGCGACAGAAGAAAAGCAATAATTAAATCAAGATCTCATGCCTCTAAAAGCCGCTTATACGTTCAAGCCATTTTCGTTTAATTTCTGTTTTTAAATCTTCCAATTCAACAAAAAAAAAAAACAACAAAGAGGCAAGAAAGCAACGTTTTTGTTTTTTCTAAGTTTAAATCAATATAAACTAAAACATTGTCGACGCAAGTCGTCTGTCTAATTTGATTTTCTTTCTGAGCACAATCATGACAGCAAACAATGGCTGGCTCGACGAAGAAAGGAGACATGACTAATTCATAGCACGATTTAAACGGATCCGGTCAAAGAATGTGCTAAAATTTTGACGAAACAAATCGATAATGAGAAAAAGAAATTATTTTTGAAGGCCAGTCTGTGATGTTGTTTATATTTTACAACTACAACGGATTTTGGTCCAGCTGAGTTGAACTCTATTTTGACTTTATTTTCTTTAAAAAAATAAATACATCTCCAGTGAGTTTTCAGAGGTTTAAAGATTAACCGTTAAACGACGGGAAATGTTTACGTGAAGTTGCAAGACAAACGCGTAAAAAACTAGATAACTTATCAGTTAATGCAAATATTATGCATATTATCAAGTTAATTATATACTTCTTTTTCTTGTCACTTCATGATATGAACGATCATAAATTTTCTTTCCTGTTCACATCTTGAGCTGTTAAGATTGTGAATTAGACCGGAAACAGCACAAGTACAGTGTGGTTTCGTTAAAGACACTTGAATAAGGGATGTTACAAGGGTAAGAAAAAATGATCCACACTTTCGCCTTAGCATATCTGCGTTATGAGTATATTCACAAGGAACAGTTTGAACTAATTGGTAGGCTTAATTCAGAACATATACAGAGAGAAAACCGCCGGCATACAGATAGAAAACGAATTCAGCATAAAAAAGAAATTGGCGTAACGAAAAAGATGTGTCATCACACCGGATTTATTCAGCCTTTACAGAGAGACGATCCTGAGAGAATTAGAAATCCTACCAGAATTCATTATTGACACCTTAACAATATAAGATATGCAGATGACACAGTGTTAGGTGGGTAGCCGGGTCACCAGGGAAAATATTCATCAGAGCAGTTGCCATGAAAGTATTTGTAGAAAAGACAGAGAAAGCCACGTCGCGTCTGTGAGAAAGTGACAGAAGTCTAGATTCCTGGTCAGGATCGATTACAATACAGATACTTCTTTGGATTTTGCCGGGAATCTCGAGATGTTCAGAACGAGCACCAAACCAGATATGGCAACAGTATTCAATGCACAGACGAATGTTGATTTATAAATGTGCAAGATGGATCCTGAAACGAAATAAATTCCTGGCATGACATAAAGAACCAGCATTCCTTGCTGTAGACGTAGCAGTTGATTCGATATGTTCTCTCCACTTCATGTCAGTGGAAAACGTAAGGCATGAGATGTTGCTCTCCTGGGGTTTAGCATCAGCCAAATGATTCTCTGTGATGATTAATTGAAAGCAGCTTTGTTTTCGAGGAGTTAATTCACAAGCCATTTCTTACACCATTTAACCACTGATTGGAGGTTCTTTTTCAAGGATAGTTAGTGGGCCCTGTCGTATTTGCTACTATGACAGGAATAAATGTTTGTGTTATCTCCAAGGACGAAGCACGGTGGAGTAATGGATAGCGGTTCGGATTGAGGAATCGGAGAGCCGAGTTCGAATTCCAGTAGAATCCATTACATTCACTTACGTGCTAATGCCCTTGGGAAAGGTATGAATCCCCCCCGCCAGGTGTGGGTAAATAGCAGTTCTATAGCCTTGGATGGTTACTGGTCTACTGCAGAAATAAATGGCAACCTACTGCGGGAAAAATCTACCTCGTCAGTCATGTATCGAAAGATACATGATCGCCTAAGCGTGTATCACGCATGGCACATGACTGATTGTAAGAAATCAATTTGTAGATCAGGTCTTATTGACGTATTTTATAAAGAGGGTTAAAATATTTTCCATCTTATTTTCGCTTTCTAAAATAAGGATTTCTATAATTATCATTACATGCTAATCCCCTTGGGAAAGGTATGAATCCTCCTCTTGTTCCCCCAGCTATGGATAAATAGCGGGACAGACTGGGTTCTATAGCCATGGATGTCAACTGGTCTACCGTAGAAAGAAATGGCAGCCTACTGCGGGAAAAATCACCTAAGCGTGTATCCCGTATGACACATAACTGACTATCTCCATAGATTCGATATGTTCTCTCCACTTCATGCCAGTGGAAAACGTAAGGCATGAGATGTTGCTCTCCTGGGGTTTAGCATCAGCCATGTTGATGGCAGTCAAAAATGATTCTCTGTGATGATTAATTGAATGCAGCTTTGTTTTCGAGGAGTTAATTTACAAGCCATTTCTTACACCATTTAACCACTGATTGGAGGTTCTCTTTCAAGGTAATTAATTATCAAGGTAATACGGACGAAGGAGAGGGGACGTTAATTTTTTTTAATTTTTTGCCTCCACAAATGGGCTTGGGTACAGTCACATATGTGACTGTGTACCCAAGCCCATTTCACGAAAAAAAAGAAAACTAATTTGTTCTTAATTTAAGACTAATTTGTGTTTCTTTTAACTTATTTTACACACAACAATATCTATGACAGAATTTTCTAACTCACATTCACAGTAAACACACGAGTAAAAGAATTCCTACCAACTTCCTATTTCCAGACATTCGTTTTCTTCATTCGTTTATTAAAACATAACGCAGACATATATATCGTCATGTTGACATCCTTCGTTCTCTGCTTTCGGAAAAGATGAACAGCATAGTCAAATCTTCTTTATGCACCGTGTCTCTTCAGGACGTAAGCGATCATGGCTCTCCACTTCTCCCTATCCCTTGTAGCTCTCAATATATTTTATCCTTTTGCTACTTCTCCCAAACCCTATTCTGTCATCCACTTGCTTAAGCCTGCTAGGTATGTCACGCGTTGCTTTCCCTTGTCTCTCTTTCCCTCTATCCGCCCTGTGAGTATCAGATTCTACAAGCCCTCCATTCTCATTTCTTGTGCCAGAAATTTCCGCTGCCTCTTCCTGATGTTAAGTATAAGCTTCCTCTTTGCTTGCATCCTCTCCAAAACCTCCTCGTTGCTCACATATTCGGTCCATGGTATCATCAGCATCCTTCTGTAGAACCATAACTCCGTTGCCTCGAGTCTCTTCTTCATCTTTGAGGAGACCGTTCAACATTCACTGTCGTAAAGGAGAACAGACATCACGTAGCAGTTCAATACTCTTTTCTTTGTTACCAACGAGATCCTCCTGTCTCGTAATCCTCTACCAAACTTTTGGAATGCGACTTTGGCCATCCCAATACGTCTTCGGATCTAAGCGTCGCACTTATCGTCCTCTGTGAGAACACTTCCAAGATATTTAAATTTCCGCACTGACTTGATTTTAGTGTCCCCGTCCTGTAAATCGCATACACGAGTACTGATATTCATTGCGACTTGAAGAGTTATTTTTCTTGAGTTTTCGCTCATTGCTTTCTATAATTTTTTTTTTATCTTCGTTTAAACATACAATTTATTATGCTTTCTTGTTTATTTATATTTTTGCCTTTTTTTCCCTCCATATCTAAAAATATGTTTAGTTTATATACAAGTTTTCTTTATATTTGAGGTTTTGTATCTTAAACAAGTTGGCATTTCTGACTCTCCACCACTTGATATCACTTGTGTCACTTAGCAGTGTTTCTTGCTTTACAAAGCCAACCTCCTGCCATCCATTCCCACAAGTTTACCAGGTCTTGTGTTAAAACGATTGCATTAAGCAGGTTTTTTTAGCAGTTATTATTACTTGTTTTCCTTTCGTTATTATTTGCTTTGTATTATTTTAAATGTTCTTCCTTTTCTTCATATTTCAAAGAGTTATTGATATTATTTTTTTCAAACAATGGATCTCCTGCTTCGTGTTGCTATATAACCTTTTGTCCGACCCACTTTTTTTAATGTATACAATTCACTGAAAAAAAATATGAAGAAAAAAGATCTGAAGAATTAAGTTTTTTCTTCTTTTTTTTCTTTTTCTTCCTATCTTATAGATTATGCACCTGGTGACGTTTGGAAAAAAATGGATCAAACGAAACGCTGAGTTAGCAATATCGATAACACGAGAGAGTTCAAATAATCGAATACAGTTTAAAAGTATTTTTTTTTTTAATTTTTCCCCTCATGCAAAAGATTTCGATACATTTCAATATTCTTTTAGAAATATATTGGAAAGAATTTAATTGAATCTCTTAAGAATCCACTATAGTGTGATTCTCGAGGATTGTCTCTCGGCATTTTAATCTGTATCGTCTTCTTTCTAAACGTTATTTCTTCTTTTATTACCTTTAGATATTTCAGCTTCCTTTCGTGTTTATCCCTCTTTTCAGCTAACACTTTCCTGTCATTCTAAACATACTGATTAAACGTATTAAACTCTATTCTATTATTTCTAAATATACTGATTAAACTATGGTGAAATACTCTGTGGTAATTGGTAATCATAGTCAAGTATGAGTCCCTGTTTGGACCTGGGATGTATCCAGTTTTACTTTATGGATACCTTTTAGATTAAAGAAAGAGTTGCAAATAACAATATCAAAGGGAATGCATAATTCAAGAAGGAGACCGTTACTGTTCATCTTGCCAGGACCATATTTTCCCAGAGAATCCCTGACGCTATCATCCTGACCGCCTCTAGCATTAAATTCTCCGAGCAGAAGGATTTTATCAGCCAAAAGAATCTTCGTCAGTATTGTCCTGAGGTCTTGAAAAGAGGCCAGGTCTACTTTCTCGCTGCTCTTAAGAGGGGAAGCATGAATGTTATATAACGATTATTTGGAATAGGAACGCTTAGTTGCATAATTCTATCACAAAAGCCTTGAGGATGTTCTAGGAGATTAACTGTCTCAGATTTTATGGCAACGCCCCCATTGCGCCTTTCACTCTCTGGTTTACCTTTCCAGTAGAAATTATAACCATACCCTATTTCAGTTAAATGATCATTCGTAAATATATATATATATATATATATATATATATATATATATATTTACGAATGATCATTTAATATATATATATATATATATATATATATATATATATATATATATATATATTTGAATTGGACAAGGTCCGACAATTTTATTTAAATTTTATTTAAAGACATTTCGGAGAACGAAACTTTTCTATGAAAGTTTTACAGACATTCAGGCCGATAAATGTTATTTAATACTGTTTATTATAAAACAGAGCATTTGCTTAAATACTTGTATCTATAAAAAGAACGTTAAACATATCATAAAATGTCTTTATATATATATATATATATATATATATATATATATATATATATATATATATATATATATATATATATGCGTGTGTGTGTGTGTACTAATTTTTATGTAGGGATTCCCTGAAACCTGAAAACTATTTCAAGATTTCTACAATGGTAAAAGTTTTAAAAACGCTGACGGGCACTTCGTGAATTAAATAAATAAGTTCGTTCCTCGTTCGCCATACTAAGTTACTGTCAATGATACGATAGTGACGGTTACAGACCTGTGATTAAATGAAAGCAGTTTTCTCTTGGAGGCGTTTACAAGCCATATCCTGTCCTAGTTAACAACTGATTGGAGGTTTGTTTTTTGTCAAGAGCAGTTGCCAGTAGGAATAATGGTTGACTTTCCGTAAAAGAGACGATTAGCAAAGCTGATGCTAATGTCCAGAAAAAACAACTTATTGCACCTTCTTAGTCTCATGTTTTCCACTCTTTACCGAATGATTATATTAAGTTAATCACTATGTCTGCGGCTAAGAAATTTGGATAACTGTGTCGCGCCATACAATTTTTCACGTTGGAATCCAACTTCTGCATTTATAAATCAACCATTCTTCCCTGCATTGTATACTGTTTCCACCTCTGGTACTCCTGCTCTATATCTCGAGGAGAAGAGTTCGTAAATATATCGATCCTGACCTGGCATCTCGACTTCAGTCCCTTTCTCGGCACTGTAACTTAAAATTTCCCGTGTCCTCTCTATAAATATTTGCATAGCAATTCTTCTAATGAGCGTTTCTCCTTGGTACCTCAACCGCATGAATTCAAGCGAATTACTAGTTTGGCAATTAGGTATCATTGCTTTACTGTTGCAATAGCGAGATGTAACCGTAAGTTCTATTCTAATAGTATCTTATCTCGCACCTCTCACCTGTGGAGACCTCTGTCGTTATCTTGTTTCCCGGCCACCTACAATCTTCAAAAATATAAATGAAAGTCCAGTCTCATTCTTCTGTCTTCTGAGACCTGTTCTTTTTTTGTGCTTTCCTCCCACTAACGTCTTCTTATTTTCTTTCACTCTCAGTAACAACTTGCGTCTTAGTGGCATTATCGCCTTGCTTGGTGTGAAATGAAAACAAATTATCGCAGGATACGTAATCAGCTAGTGAGCAAGACATGTGTTTTGTAAGTTTATATGTATTTTTAAAGTGGGGAACGGACAAAACTTCCTTGAAAATCCGCATAAGAAAATATATTTCTTTTAAAAACCACGAGCAATCAAGAATACATTTCTAACTATTGTTCTCATCGTGGTAGACTCTGACCATCATCAGGTTTTCATAGTTTGGGCTGATGTGGGGCATCTTGAATGTGCTGATTATTGTGTTGTTTTGTCCCCTAAAAATGCTAGTTATTGTTCGCTCTTGAACGAGAGAGTCATTACCTGTTATCCATTACACCACCGACACATGCACGCTTACAGCATCCGGTATTTCAAAGCAGTCACCCTTGTAGTTACTGACCGGGGTCTGTGTTGCTTAACTACGGTGATCATATGAGAACGGGTGTTTCAACGGTTTCTGGCCGTATGTTGTTAAACCGTCAAGAATGTTATGAATTGGGCATGTCAAAATCAGGCAAGTAATAAATTCAAATATCTGGGTGTGTGTTTTTTTTTAAAACAGAGGAGTAAAAATGTGACGTCGAAACCTTTATTCGCATTGGATAGCAAAAGGTGCCTTCCAGAAGCCAAGCAATGAATTGAGAAAATTTACAGATGGATTTAGAGAAAATAAAGAAAACAGAGCTCAACTTCTGTGCAATATCAGTCTTTCTAAGTAGCAGTGAATGTTGAAAATCTTCTCATAGATGAAGAGAAGACGAGCATGGTTCTACAGAAGGATGCTGAGAATACTATGTAAGAAATGTGGAAGTAAGGAAATGGAAACAAAAAGACGTTTATACTTAGAATCAGAAAGAAAAAGTTGAAATTTCTGGGACACATAATGCAGAAAGACATCTTGGAAAATTCGATACTTACAGGACATTTTGAAAGTAAGGGGGGGGGCACAGGAAAACAACGAGAACCCACCTATCGCGCTCGTGGAAATGGATCGCTGAACAATTATATGAAACTATAGTAAAATGACAAATATTGCTAAGAGCTGCAAAAGATGGGGAGTTGTGAAGAGCCATGGTCGCCTACGTCCTAAAGGGACACAGTACAAATAATATGAAGAAGGAAGATGAGATCTTATTTTGGCTATGATACCATCAGAAAAAAAAGGAGATAGAAAGATTGTGTTTCGTCAATATTTCAAAAGAGAACTATGCAAAACACCTGTTTGTACTTGGAATTGCTTCAATCAATAAGTTCTTATTTTATTTTATGGGGTACTTTGTTCTCCTCCTATTTTTTCTGATTTCGTTCTTTTGGCAGATTATTATTATTATTATTATTATTATTATTATTATTATTATTATTATTATTATTTCCTTTGATTTCTGTTGTATGCACACTAACTTATGGGTCCCAACCAGAGACCTAAGGTCAGAAATGGTTACATGACATTTCGCACTGATCTTTTTTAAATGATTCCTTGGTTGGTAATTATCTATGATAGATATCTGAAGGAGAACGGAGGGTTCAACGGTCGAAACATTCTGATGGAGACAAAAAGAACAAAGAAACTGTTGCAAATAAATCACTGAAAGTAGCTTTCACTATTATCATTATTATTGTTATTATTGTTTAATATCCTTTCCGACTCTTGGGTGTGTTCAGTGGTGATAATAATATATAAACTTCTAACCGAAGCTTATAAACGAAATACAATATATGATCTATTCCAAAAAGCGCTGGCAACGACAGCTATCTCCAAGACGTCTTATGAGGCAACAATTATTATTATTATTATTATTATTATTATTATTATTATTATTATTATTATTATTATTATTATTATTATTATTATTTCCTTTAAGTTTTTTTATATACACATTTACTTCCTGGCCCCAACCCAGAGACCTAAGGTCAGAAATGGCTTAATGATATTTTCCACTGATCATTTTTCTAAAAAAATAACTAAGAACACAAACAGTTTATCTAGACAAAACTCTTCATAATGTGTAAGCTGTATTTGTGAGTACACATTTTGTATTTCTTTAAGACACTGGCTAGCAGGAATTCCTTCATTGAGTCTATCGGACCATATTGCAGTCATCCCGAGGGCTCCAACTACAACTGGGATTATTGATGTCCTCATGTGCCACATTTTTTATATTTTCATTTCAAGATCCTTGTATCTTGATAGTTTTTTGAAGATCTTCAAAGATACATTACAATCTGCTGGGACTGTCATGTCAATAAGATATTATTATTATTTTTATTATTATTTGTGTATATTATATTTACGGTTTTGTATCCTGTAGAGCCGGGCCCAAACTATGATCCGTAGGCCCTGTAGAAGTATTGTCACTTAATTGATGGCACTTTTCTGAGTATATGGGATGTTCCTAGTAGGTTTTCTTGTTGATGTTACTTAGGACACTGTTAGTAAATTTTTCCATTCCTTTTCTCACGAAGATGAAAGCTCCAAATTACTATTAGTACAATCTCAGTCTGTTAATCTGGATCTCCTTGTCTTGGCGTGTTTTTCTAAGATCGTACTGCTATGTAAATAAGCATACGCTTCCTGAATTTCTTGTATTTTAGGTCCGTTTGCTGTTATTTCCCTGCCAGTTTGAATTGGCATGTCCCAGAGTATAGCTACTACTAATAATACTACTACTATCATTATTATTAGGTTGGTGCAAAAATAATGTCGTTTTTTGACGTTCAACTTCATGTGAGAAAACGACATTATTTTTGCACCAACCTAATATTATTATTATTATTATTATTAATAATAATATTATTATTGCTACTACTACTACAGCTACTACTACAACTAATAATAATACAACTTTTCTTTGATTCGTTGTGCGTTTCTTTGTTTGTTTGATTTTGTTTCTCGATTTTTAACTCTTCAGAGTTATTTATTATTTTTGTATCTTATTGTTTCTAATTGTGATTTCAGTTTTATTTAATTTTTATTTTTAATCTTAAAATTGAACTTGTTTGGACTATCGGAAATGAACATTGCAAAAATGTCACAACTGCCACAAAAAACCAAAAAAAACTCGAGAAAATGTGTTCTTTCTTTCTTTTTTCTTTTTTCACTTTCTGACATGCTTCAGATTCCAGCTATGGTTGCTAGGCATAACAAATCGAGAAAAAAAAAACAGACGCCTACGCAGGAGACACGAAATTACAAGAGATTTCTCACCTCAAATATTAACAAATTAAAAAACAAAATTAATCTCTCAAACCAATAGTTCATCGCAATATCGATTTACTTGAAAATCATTGCCGTATTGAGATTTTTGAAAAAAAAACAAAAACAAAATCCAAAAATAACTGACGTTTCTATCGTTTATTGGTCTTGTCCTCTTGGATATTATAAGAAGTTAAGTACAGTGTAACCCGGATATAAGAGACCCGGATATAAGAGAAACCCGGATATAAGATAGATTTTCTCTGGTCCCAAATTAGAGCCTGTGTTAATGTATATATAATAGACCAAACCCGGATATAAGAGAAACCCGTATATAAGATACTTCTTCTCCGGTCCCGACAACTCTCTTATATCCGGGTTACACATATCATTTTAATTTTAGAGATCCTCTTAAAGGAAGAATTTTCAATATTATTATCTTTAAACTGATTTTACCTCGTCATATTTTTTGTTGCGGTTTTAAAATTTTACAATAAAATTTTTCCATCTTATTTTTGCTTTCTAAATTAAGGATTTCTATAATTACCATTACATTCACTTACGTGCTCATACCCTTGGAAAAGTTATGAATCCTCTTCTTCTTCCTCCAGCTATGGGAAATAGCGGGACAGACTGGGTTCTACAGCCTTGGATGGCAATTGGTCTACCTCAGAAAGAAATGACAACCTACTTTGGAAAGAATCTGCCTCGTCAGTCATGTATCGAAAGATACATCATCGCCTATGCGAGTATCACGCATGGCACATAACTGAATGATCATTATTTTATTACTAAATATAACCTTTGTTAGGATGACGTATTTTCACTGCTATAACTCGTTGTAATGTAGCTTTTTTTTATTGTTGCTTTTTAAATGAAGAATTTTAACTATTAGTGTAATGTAGTAACCACTCGATGGAGAAGCTTAGTTTGACTAATTCTGCTTTAGTGCTGAAAAACGTCTATTTTATTGTGATGGCGAGTTACAATGAAGATGGGAGACAGGATGAACTTATTTTATTACCACAATTAGTATATTCATATATTATTTTTAATATTATTATTATTATTATTATTATTATTATTATTATTATTATTATTAAGAGATTTACTCCATCTTATCATTTTCGATTTTTCACACAACATTCTGAGCCAGTATGGATTTCTATTTTCCAATTATTTAATTACAGTTTTATGCTATTTTGTTTTAACTACACCGTGATATATTTTAACGACGACAGCCATTAGCTCAACAACGAATTAAAACAGCATATTGCAAACAATAATTCGAATTAAGACCAGGCCTATTCGTTTATCATGCAATTCAAAATCCAGCGGAAACCAGTGATAGTATTAATTTTTTTTGTTGAAAAAATGTCTCTTAAAAGGCTCAAAACGCATACGTTATTCTGCATCTGTTAGAATAACAAATGTAAGAAAATAGTCAGTAGTATTAGTTATGACGATAAATTACATCCGGCAGCAAGGCATCTGATCGAGAGATTGGAGGTTGTGATGAGCGTGGAACCACCTCTTAATTGCTCTTGTTCCCAGGTCCACACTGACCCAAAGCGGTAGCACCTGTTAGGGTCCCAACTATGGGCAAATAGATATTATTAAAGCATTTCACCTCAAGCAAGGCCGGTATAATATTAGCACGAAAGGGTTACAGAGAGTCAAAGTAAGAGTAACGAGGGGTGTTTCAAGAAAGGATAAAGAGGAGGACGGGGATCAAGATCAAGGAATCAGAAGATGTCGATTGATATTACATTTGAATATTTGAAAATTATAGCAATCAGGGAAGCAAGTAAGAGGAAGGCAGTTCCACTGTCGGGAAGTATGAGAGAAGAAGCTGTTGGAGTAGAAGAGGTGGTTACATTTAACTGTTTGACAGGGTGGGACCGAAATGCCAACCTAGCAGCACGCTTAAATTCATGCAGTTGGGGTTGTTTTTCATGATGACGGTAGTCTTTGAGTATAGAATCCAGAGGTTAGCAGTGAATATTTCGAAGACAGTAGGGAAGCGTAGTTCAGGTTAGCAGTGGATATCTCGTTTTAGTAGCAGAGCGTAGTTCTTTCTTCTGTTCTGGTCATCTTTGGTTCTGACAGGTTCGCATTGGACATTCGTAGAGAGTAACCAAAATGGCTGCCGTTATATAAGACGGATTGAATATTTTACGCCTTCTGATTGGTTAACCTTCATTTGGGGGAATTATAAAGTGAGTCATGTCATTTGAGTTTGCTCACTAGTAGATACACAATGGTACACAAAATTATAACAGGGGTATCAGTGAAAGTAGCTCGGAAGAAGAGTTGCCATGGAAATATTTGTAGAAAAGACTGAGTGAAACATCATCACGTCTGTGAGAGAGTGACTGTAGTCGAGATGCCAGATCAGGACCTATCCCATTGCATATCCGTCTTTGGATTTTGGCGAGAACCTCGAGATGGACAGTGGGGGTACCAGACCATATATAGCAACAGTATTCAATGCAAGGACTTATTGTAGATTTGAAGGATGGAAAAACTTTCAGGCTCGACACAAATAACCAACAAGATATTGATTCAATCTAGCTGTTCCACCTCAGATCAGCGGAAAACGCGAGACCAAGAAGTCGCAGAGAGACGCTTCCGTGATGTTGAGCATCAGCCATGCTGATAGGAGGCAGGGAGGTTTCTTTATGCTGAGTAAATGTGAGCAGTTTTGTTATGGAGCCATTAAAGTTTACAAGTCAGTCAAACATAGATTGGATGTACTTTTCGAGACAAATGGCCAGGTTAATTTTTCCAGCAATGCCGGATTTACTATTGAGACAAGAGAAAATGGTAGTGTCGCCTGTGTTGATGCCTTCTTGAAAACTGATGACTTCAGGAAGATCGTTGATGAAGATCAGAAACAGGGAAGACCGGCGCTCGTATGAAAGAAACTGGAGGAAAACCCGAATAGGGCGACATTCATTTCACGGTTTGACAAGTATGATTGGCTTAAATCAAATAATCTTCCTGAAATACCGTATCCCTGAAGCTTACTTAGAAGGCCGGCATACCAAACACTGCCGTAGAGATATCTAGAATCACAGCTCAAGCTTCGCCGTTATTATCAAGAGTTTGATATACAAATTCAGTTATGGCCGTAAGCACGTCAGCGGTAGACCGGGCAAAGCGGAAACCATATTTTTTGTCAGGGAGTAGATCATGGGATGTAAGATGCCTAACCACTGCGGCATTGATTAAATCCTCGAAGACTTTGCCGAAAAGTGGTATGAGACCGATAGGACGGTAGTTAGATGGGTCAGAAGGGTCTCCAGAGTTCTTAAAAACAGGGACAATAGATGAAGACTTTCAACACGCTGGAAAGCAAGAATCAGTGAGTTAATAGTTATATAGTTTGGATAAAAAATGAAGCCAGCTCAGGAGCACATTTCTTTAGGACTACGGCTGGTATCCCGTCACTACCACTTGCTTCATGAGAGTCTAATTTAGAGATGATGTCCAATACCATCAACGGGGTTATGCCCATCTCACTCAATAGTGCCTCAGTTCTAGGGGATAATCAGATGTGGGCCCAAAACTGGAGTTAAAACTTTATGAAAGTATAAAAATACATTTCTGTAGTGAAAATACCAGCAATACGATTTCCTAGTAAAAATCTTTCCAGTAATACGAGGGTCATTCAATAAATAAGGTGAATTTTTCGGTATAAGGACTTCTAATACAGATAGAAGCTTATTATTAATTTTTAATAATACTTAAAGTTGTTATAACCATCATGTTAACACCGCTTGTTAATCTCTTGAGACAGTTTTTCAGGAAAATAATGTTTATCATGTTCAGTGGGTGTTATCGCTCATCCCAGTATTGTCGAGGGTTTCCTTCCTAACTAAAACATTACAGCATTGTTTTATCTTCACTGTGCAGTTCCGGGATTTATTCCTATTAAGACGCGCGCTTGTAGCCTCAATGAAACTTCGTGCCTTGAACATTTATTGGCCGCAGTTGCACCTAGGACCACCTAGATTGTTGTCATCAGAATAACACTCGTTCGTTGTTTTACCTGATAACTGATTTCCGTCATTCTTTTTACTACCTTCGGTAGCATTGCGTCGAAATATCTAGACGGATTTCATGTGAAATGGCAATTAATAATTTACTGCAAGGAAAACAGAGATCAAAGGAAAAGCATTTAAACTATTCTTCGGCAGGTGGGGATATGTTCTCTTTGAGATCTACGTGTGACACTCATTATTTGAATGCAGGGATAGCGCCAGATCATCTTACTGCGAAAACTGTAATATTAATTGCAATTGCATTCAGAGTATGGCATCTCTGGGAAGAACATAACAGGCCGGTGGAGCAGTACTTTCTTGATTCTTTATGAGTGTAACATCTCCTCAAGAGAATTCTGCAGGGATTTCCCTTTCGACGACTTTAAACAACATTATTCTCCCTCGATAGGACAATGTATGGAGCCGCAGGATTTTCGCGGTGAATTTATTTCTCAAGGGCTTTTCACTATACGTCATAACAAGCCGATACATACTGGAACTTATATATATATATGAGTTCCCAGCAGATACTTACTGGAACTCATATATATATATATATATATATATATATATATATATATGAGTTCCAGTAAGTATCTGCTTGTTATGACGTATAATATATATATATATATATATATATATATATATATATATATATATGTATATATATATATATATATATGGATGGTGGTAGTGTGTATGTTAATTGTAAAATATGTGCTTATGAATAAAGATGTTATCTATGCATATGTTTGCGTGTGTGTGTATTGTGACGGAGTTTATTGGTATCAAGAAATAAATGAGCGTTTATAAATGTATGCAGTGGCCTCATTGCACGCCTATCTACTCATACATAATATATCTATGTATATGATATCGAGTTTGTCATGTTTAATTGTACATGTGCATTATACAAATGTGCTTACGATAAGCAGTACACATATATATAATAAACTGTATACATATACAAAAATAATACACACACGCACATATATATAACATATATACAAAAATATATACATATAAAATGAACATTATTTATATACAGATGTAATTATATATATATGCGTGTGCGTGTCTGTGTCTGTGTGTGGGTTACATGTTATATTATGTATAGCATACACACAGTATACAGTATATTTAGAACCGAATGCAGAACGATGCTTAAAATTGATTTTTAAAACCTTTTAAGTTTTAAAAAGCAATTTATTTTAAAATAAACTTTTAAAAACGTTCAAAACCATGAATCGCCACATTCCCTCTAGCGTAACTGTCATTTCTGCGATTTGAAAATCGATTGGTAAATGCTTATATATATGCTTTCTTTGTTTCAACTACATTACCAAGACTATTCAAATATGCTGACTCTATAGAATATATATATATATATATATATATATATATATATATATATATATATATATATATATATATATATATATATATATATATATATATATATATAATTGAATGAGGTATATTTATGTAGCAAGTATTCATTCAAAAACAAGGTCTGTCTGCTCAATTTTCTTTACTTATCGGTTCTTTTTAATCAAATTATTTCGGAAATATCTATTTAGGAAGTCACCTCTCTTTTATACAGGCTTTATGAAAGGTCACTAACAAGTTACTGCGTTTAAGATAGTTTAATTATATTTTCCTTGCATGCGCACAAGCGATTTCTTTTTTGCATATAGAGTGTGTAAGAAATGTTCAAATGCTTTTTGGCTGCGACCGCTTCCGGTTAATCTATTAGTCATTATCTAGTATGTATTTCTGTGTCTGGACATTGTTATGTTTCTTTTCTTTTGCAATAGAAATGTTTTAATTCACAAACACAGCCAACAGATTGTGATCTTGTTCGTGCTTTCTTGTTTTTCATTATCTAGGCTACCATTATTTGCGACTTTCTGCGTTGAGATGAGGGCATTATAAATTTCCAAGCTTATTTGGCGGCCAGAGGTTGATAGGATTTCGTTTGTATTTAAATGTATCCTAATGGATCTATGATCTAAGAGTTGCAAAGTAAGTCTTGTGCGCGTGCACGCGCACACACACACATCACACACATGCAAACACCCAAATATATATGTGTGTGTGTGTGATGAACTGTGATACAGCGAAACAGTCATGTATGTGGATGAAATTATTATGCTCTCGAAAATTTCGCTTGAGCACTGTTGAGAGAGAGAGGGTAATTTTAAATAGCAGCCGTCTCCGTTAACGAAATGCTCTTCATTCGTAATGAATCTGGCACTATGGCTGTCTGGTGTTTGTTTACAATTGTAAAAAATAATACGCTAGAATTTCCCTTTACCTCTGCGGTGCACTGATAGCTCAGCGGTAGAAATTCCGACTGATGGCAAAAGTCTTGAAGCAGTCGGATGTCTAGCTGCATTGATAAGATCTGATGCAGCAAAACGGGTCTGCATGTGGCTGACATTATATATATATATATATATTATATATATATATATATATATATATATATATATATATATATATATATATATATATAGATAGATAGATAGATAGATAGATAGAGTGATAGATAGATAGATAGAATCAAACACACACACATACACACATACATATATATATATATATATATATATATATATTTATACATTCCAACACCTCTCATACTTACAACAAAAACTTTGCAATCAGGGAGGTGACAACACTTACACACACGCACACACACACACATACACACAAACACACACAAACACACACACATATATATATGTATATAGATGCATAGATAGAGAAATAGAGAGATAGAGAATAAATATTATATATATATATATATATATATATATATATATAGTGACACCCAGAAACGACATCAATCCCTCTATATTTTTATACATTTCAACAATGATTATTTCAAAATGTATAATCATTTCAAACAGACGCACACAGATGCCGGTATATTGTTTAAAAGAGTATTCAATGTCGATGATAAAGCTTATACATACATATATACATATATATATATATATATATATATATTATATATATATATATATATATATATATATATATATATATATATGCTCACAAATGGATAGGATAAAAAATTTACAGCACGCAG